>QNUK01000138.1:942500-1630880 GCA_013621035.1 Clarias magur | reverse complement strand
GTGTCTGTGTCTGTCGGTCTGTGTGTGTGTGTGTGTGTGTCTGTCTGTGTCTGTGTGTCTGTCTGTGTCTGTGTGTCTGTCTGTGTCTGTGTGTCTGTCTGTGTCTGTGTGTCTGTCTGTGTCTGTGTGTCTGTCTGTGTCTGTGTGTCTGTCTGTGTCTGTGTGTCTGTCTGTGTCTGTGTGTCTGTCTGTGTCTGTGTGTGTGTGTGTCTGTCTGTGTGTGTGTGTGTCTGTCTGTGTGTGTGTGTGTCTGTCTGTGTGTGTGTGTGTCTGTCTGTGTGTCTGTCTGTGTGTGTGTGTCTGTCTGTCTGTGTGTGTGTCTGTCTGTGTGTGTGTAATATTACAGCAAAGACTGAAAAATAAAAGAGGAGGCTTATGGAGGGGAAAATATCCATTTATCAGAAATAAGTCACTTGCCGTTACTTTGGTTTGCACACAAAGTGAGACCGAAAGAAAATGTCTCATCCTTTTCAAATGTCATTTTTTTGGGCAGGGGAAATTTCAGGTGGCATTGACATTTTACTGCAACCTGGCAAACCCTGGTTAAAGGTTCTAGCCCTTGTGTGTTCACAGACTAATATTCCTTATTAATTTAGTTAATTCAAACTAATATTTTAACACAATGATCAAAATGTTCTTGATTGGGATTGTATGTGTAAATTAATACGTCCATAAACTATTTTAAAATTTTAAAACAATAAAGAAAAGCACTATAACTGTATAGTCAGTGTTTCAGATTTAATAAATAAATATATATTCGAATGTTAATTTATCAGTTGTATATACAGCAGCAGAACTCATTTAAAGGTAAGAAGCTCTGCTTTGTTTATTCCTGATGCCATGAGCATGTCATATTGATTTGCCTTCACTGAAATCGGGGAAGGAACTTGGATTTGCAAATGCCACCACACGCTCAGTGACACTGGCATTTCATGTTACAAAAGAAATGCTGTCATTTACTCCGTCAAAAAAGAAGGGTTCATTTCTTTCAAGTTGGTCAAAAGTATTAACAATGCCATCTATAGCAAAAAGGTGAAAATAATATTTAAATATTTTAAAACTTGCCTTATTTAAAAAGAACAATTACTTGCTATAGATAGTGGTGTTAGAAATGTTTTTGCAAAGTCCACACAAATACATTAAAAAAAAAAAATTTTAAACACAAGAAATGGTGCAATATCTATTGTGTTAGAACTCAATAGACCATTTTTCATGAAATTTCGAAAAGGGATTTTTTTTGCACACCTGCCGAGCCCTACCTCACTGTGAAAATGACGAAAACACATCTGCTGTGACAAATGCAGTTGAATAAGGTTACATCTAAAACCTGCTGGTCACGGGGCGAATCTGGGTTTGGGAAAAAAAATAGATATTGAGATATTTTACGAATGCAATGGGGCTGGTTCACTTAACACACACACACACAGCAGAGCTTATTATAATACACATCAAATTGTTTGTGCTATAATGATTTGCATAAAAGATCAACGTTATAACTGCGCCAAATGTAGTGCCCCAGACATCAAAGAAACATCTCTGTTAGTGAGTTTAATCACATCCTATTGGCTACCAGACGTTACAGTGAGATCTAGGATTACCCAGTCAGAATCATTCCTGTTTCCTAAATCTCTGTGAAAGCTACCAGACGGCAAGTGTTCAGCTTATGAAGTACTGACGGTTTACAGCAAAGAAAAAAAGAAAAAGAAAAAAAGGTGGTTTTATGAGGTAGGTCAATTATTTTTAGTGTAACAATCAAAGGCATTTTATTTACTACGCTTATTAATATGGAAAAACTAGTTGATGGTAGAGAGTGCCCTAAAGGTATAACAATTAACTTGATAACTTTGATATTAGAACATAAAAGCCAAATAAATACACATTGTTCTTCACAAGTTCATCAGAAATATATGAGCACTTCCAAATCAGACTGGTCAAGATAAAAGTTTCATTCCAAATAGGGTCATGCCCCCCATGTTACAACACTATGTAAGGGGCTTATACAATGGCCTGGATGCTAATACACAGGGCACTATGGAAGATTATGAGATTCAGCCAGGCAGTTCACTGAAACACAGCGCTAATCAAATGTAAATCAGAGAGTCTTTTTTACAACTCACAATAACAGATCACAATAATTACTGTGGTTGTGATTAATCCTGTAGATTCCATACCATTATGACCACCTGCCCAATACTGAGTAGGTCCCCCCCCCCCCCCTTCTTTTTGGAGCTTTCACGGTCAGTCAAATCCTTATGCTTGCCCATTTTTGCTCCTTCAACCAATACAACTTTGGGTGAAGCAGCAAAAACATAAAGCTTCAACTTGCTGCCTAATACATCCCACCCACTTCCAGCAGCCACTGTAATGAGATATTAAAAATGTAGCAACTGTGAGAAGGCCCGAATTGTAATGACTAGACGACTGGGTCAGAACAACTCCAAAGCTGCAGCTCTTGTGGGATGTTCCCAGGCTCAGTGGTCAGGACGCACCAAAAGTAATCCAAGAAAGGAAAACCAGAGTAGTGGCAACAGAGTAGTGTAGTCCGATCCAGTAGAAGAGCTACTGTAGCTCAAACTGAGGAAGAGGTTAATGCTGATGCCAATAGAAAGGCGTCAGGACACACAGATCATTACTGTTTTGGTGGCAAAGGGTGGGACCTACTCAATATTAGGCAGGAGATCACAATGTTATGGCTGATCAGTGTGTGTGTCAACCACAACTACAGTACACCTTGGCAAACCAGAAATGTATATGAGTAATTTAAGATAACCAGTTGGGGATAAGCCATCACAAAAATTTGCACATGAACTTTAGTTTCTAAGTATTTGGTATGTCACTTTTTTGTGAGACAAAACAGTATCAGTCTCAGATGTGTGAAACAGCAAAACTAATGTAACCCACATGCCAAGCAGAAAGAGACAATGCGTGGCATCCAGCACATTAGCATGTGCAAGATTTATAGCTGTTCACACCTACATTGCGCCGCGCATTATCCACCCCCCCCCCTTCCACCATCTCCCCTCCCATTATCCTGTGCGTGAACAGCAACATGCCGCCTGTTGTGGTCTGTGCCACTTTATTTTACATTTACTGGACCAGTGGTTGTGGACAAGCACTTTTTTCTTTCAGTCTGTATGCAGAATGGACAGAATGGAACGGATTCTTGTCCCATATTTTCTTCCTGATTTGGTCTTGGCCAATTGCTACCCATCAGGCAGCTCTAATACTGTATATCACAGGACAGCTACATGTACCAAGCAGGAAGACTGAAGGCTATCACATGCTTCTTCAGAGGCATGTGAAGCCAGCCACATATTTTCAAACTGCTGCTCATGCAACATCAGAGAGTGGTATAACACATTTGAAGGTAAGCACTAATGACTACTTATGCATGCATGAGCTTACACATGCCCATGATTTGCTAGGGAAAAAAATGAGAGTAAACGACGTCCCTAGGTCAATGAGAGTATGGCCAACTTTGCTACCCGGGTAGAAATAGCGAAGGCATCATTGGTGTTCAAACTTGTGATCTCCGGATGACAGACCATACACTAACAGGCTGGTTGTAGCTCAAATAGGCAATTTAATCTGACTACTGTCCTTGACTCATTATATAAGCACAGCAGGGGAATCGATTTATTGACAGAAGTATGTTGGACTCTTCTACGATATGTGATGATATGCCCCCTTTCAGCTTGTTAGTCTTGTAGTCCCGTTTAACCTGCTATGCCACAGACAAAACAATCATAAAAACAAGTTAGCTAGAGGCATTTAGGGTGGTGAAATCATGCACAACTTTACACCTCTGTACATTTTGTACATGCTGTCAGCTTTTTGTTTTGTACAAATGAGATTGTTTGTGGTTACGGTATTATGCGGTGTTATCTGGAGTCTCCACAATGCGTGGGAACTGCGGAGCATACGAAGAGTGATTAGGCTGATTCCTGGGTCCGAATGAGTTATGCGTGCAAGGAGAAGCTCGACTCCCAACTACATTATCTTGGTGTGCTAGTCTGTCTTTGGGAAATTCAATTTAATACGAATTTCAGAAAGAATTTCAGTCGGACTAACATGTTTACATGTATTCTCTGGGACATGTAAGTCTGGGTTTAGCCAAACTAACAATTAGTTGGATCAATACGAATTCATGTAGCAGAAGCAAACGTCGCCCTAACCAGGCAGTGACTAACAATGAAAGAATGAACCTTATCAATGCAGAGTTCGCAATTATGTCATGATTCAGCAATCCTGGAGAAACACTTGTGACATATGAACTCACCAGCCAAACAGTGCTCCTTCAAAAGTCCCCACTTTTAATTAATCTAAAGTGTCATCAAGCATGAAAGAACCCTGTTGCTGGTTGGATGGATTTGTGTTGTTTGGGGCAGTCTGCGCCACTTTGTGTTGCTTCCCATTGACAAAGCCAGCGCTGTGTAGAAACACTGGATTTTTTTTCCCAGCCCACACACGGGCAGAATGGACAGCTAGAGAACCGTGAAGGGACATTCGCTGAATTCGACAAAAAGTGTATTGGAACACAGTGTATTGGAATCACTGACTCCTTCTTTAATGAACATGGTCATCTTTGTCACTGTTCCTATCTGGATTCTTGCTTACACAGGCGTAAAAGTAAAAACCAATCATGTTTATTTTATTTTTTTTTTCAATTTGTAATGAAGGTTTTCGTTACAAACAATATCATCAGCAACAACTTTTGTGAAAGGTATTTTAAAAATACAAACTTTAGTTTCTTAGTATTTTGTATGTAACTTTTTTGCTTTAATGACAGTGTGCACTGGAGCTGACACAAGCTGTAAACGTTTGTGTAATACAAAACATCAAAATCTGAAGAAAAAAATAATAAAAGGTCATTCCAATCATGTGCTTTAAACGAAGGAATTAGACTTTTTTGTTTCGATCTAATGTTTTTAATAATAACCTTGAAGCATTTCCTTGTTTTCAAAATCGTAAAACTTTCTTTATAGAGTATAAGGTGGTACACACTTGTCAACCATAACATTATGACCACCTGTCTAATATTGAGTAGCTCCATCCTCCCCTTAGCCACCAAAACAATAATGACCTGGGTGACACCTTTCTATCAGAACCAGCATTAACCTTTTTCCCAATTTGAGCTACAGTGGCTTCACGCTATTGGATCAGACTACACGGGTCAGCCTTCACTCCCCATGATGAATGTCCATGACCCTGTTGACACTTCACCAGCTTTCCTTTCTTGGATCACTTTTGCTATGTTCTGACCACTGAGCCTGGGAACATACCATAAGAGCTGCAGTTTTGGAGCTGCTCTGACCCAGTTGTCTAGCCATCACAATTCGGCCCTTCTTACAGTACAACTACATTTTCAATATCTCATTACAATGGCGGCTGGAAGTGGGTGGGATATATTAGACGGCAAATTAACCTGACTACTTGTGTTGGAAGCCGGAAAAAATGGGCAAGCATAAGGATTTGAGTGACTTTGAGAAGGGCCACAAATTGAGATAGCACAATGGGTCAAGAGCAATGAGGACTGGGTCAGAGCAACTCCAAAACTGCTGCTCATGTGGGATGTTCCTGGTCTGCAGTGGCCAGGACCTATAAAAAGTAATCCAAGGAAGGAAAACTGGTGAACAGGCCAGGGTGACCAAGACTGATGCACATCGAGAGAGAAGGTTGGCCCGTGTAGTCCAACCCAATAGAAGCGCTAGTGTAGAAGAAATTGAGGGAAAAGTTAATACTGGTTGTGGTAGCAAGGCATCAGAACACCCAAGTTATTACTGTTTCGGTGCCAAGAGGGAGACTCGATATTAGGGAGGTTTTCGTAACATCATGACTGATCAGTGTGTATTCGATTATCAGAATTTTATGTAATAAAGCTTTCTTCTTGTTCTAGTGTGACTAACCCTGAATGATCGTTTGTCACCTTTCGTAAAACATGAAAACTCAACAGTGAGACACAACAGCATGAATATGTTGAGCAAGTAAAGTTGGAATCTTTACTCTCCATCATGACAGAAGGTTAACTTAAGATCTGCTCAAACCTGGGCCTTGAGATTGAAAGTTTTATGGGTTAGGTCAAGTGTTGAGAGTGTGCTGCTGCTCAAATCACACTGAGCCACAACACATTTAACAGTTCAGTAATAACACGACGTGTTTAATAACCATAAGGCTGCTGTTTTCAGCCCTACAGCAGGGTCTAATCGGTCTGATACTAAATGAAATCCTACAGGTTCTGCTTGTCACACAAGTTGCTGAACTGAATCTCCCCCAGGTCCGGGCTAAGCCTGCCTGTTTTGCTCACCTTGGGTAAGTCTCGGAGTTGGTTCGCGTCCAGCAAAAGTTCTTCCAAACTGCGGCTGTAGCGATAAATCTCGTCTGGGACGTAGAGCAGCGAGCAGTGGCGCCGGTCGATGGTCTCGACATGACGGTTACACCGCCACAGCGGGATACAATTAAACATCCCGGGTCCGACACAAGGCGCGATAACTCACTCAAGATCTTTCAACTATTCGAGTCAAGAGCGCTCGCAACTTAGTTATCAACAGCGTCGCGCTTTAATGCAAATTGCACTCGCAGGCGATGGACCAGGTCCCGGGCCAGCTTTCACTCCTGCACGCAGTAACTGAGCGAGTCCGCTTCTCAAACGCCGCCGTCCCTTCTTCCATCGCTCTCGATCCGTCTCATCTGGAATGCTGACAGACTTTCCATACTTGGTTCCTCGAAATCGTTTACATGTCTAATGCACGTCGTGCTTTCGGCGTCCCGGAGTTTATTTATTTCCTCTTAGTCCACTTTCTGACCCGGAAAACACTCACTCTGCCTCACTCACTCCTTCATTCCAGGCTGGCGTCACGCTTTCCCGGAGCCCCTCCCACTCTTTTAGCCCCCTCCCACCCCTGGGGAAGCGGAAGGGAGGGAAGTGTAATTCCACACGGAGTTCAGGAGGAGGTGAGCTGCAGTGCCGAGACTACCTGCTGCCTACACACAGGAATTAATCGATGTTTGGGTTGAAACACAACGTTCAAAAACATTAACTCACGTACATTTGGTAAAATGTACCCTGTTATAGTCACCTGTCCAAAAATACCTACTGGGTAGGTAGATAGTGAAATATTCGATAGTAAAGTTCTGCAACTAAGTAAGTGCACCCAGTGGCTAAACAAACGCCTCCGACCCCCTCAGAGCAGATTTATTTTCTCACCATGGTTTAATACACTACAGTATTCTAGTCATTTATTGATACAGTAAAATAAATAAACTTGTTTCAAATTTGTTAAGTTTTGTATAAATCTCCTAGCTCTAATAAATAAATGTTTACAGGGATGGAAAGGCAAATATTTAATATCTATTATTTTGACAATAAAACTGTAATTGATATATCACTTGAGGTATTATTATTATTATTATTAGTAGTAGTAGTAGTAGTAGTATTACATGTAAATAAAATTTGTTAATGTCTTTAGACAATACAGACAGGCAAATATATAAATAATATTAAATCTTTGGTGTTGCTTTAATGATACTCGTGCTGACACTTGCTTGTTTGTTTGTGCAAAACCTGATGGTGCATTTTCATTGCACCAGTTTTAATAGTGACTCAGAAGCATTTCATCTTTTGTTTCCAAAATCAAAACCTTCTCGTAAAACAGTATGTCTCTCTGTCTATTTATCTATCTACCTACATATATACACTGTATATACACTATACATACACTATATACATATATACAGTAGGATGGGCCAAAACAAATTTAGACTTTTATTTACATATATTATAATTACATATTAGACATTTTACATTGAACATTTAATCTCTCAAGTGCTCAGAGAGTCCACCTTCTTGATAATAATAATTTTTATATCTAAAACGTGATTGTGAAGGTGAAGCAGATAATGAAGTAACTGTAACCCTACTTTTGGCCCAGATATATATATACCTATATATATATATATATATATAGCAGCGCAGTGACTTAGTGGTTAGCATTGTTGCTTTGGACTTTCAGGGTCCAACTTTATACACAACCATACACAGTTTTATATGCAGTGAAATGTTTTTATGACTGTTTATGACCTGAAAAAATAAAGGTAGGGTAGAATGGAATGACAGACAGATAAAATGATTTTACTGCAAGGAAAAATTGCACAGCGATTTCTAATATAATTTTTTATATATCTAGTTACAATTTCCAAAGTTTTTCAAATGTTTTATTTATTTATTTGTTTGTTTATTTAATTGGCAGTTTGTTCTGTTCACCTACCATCCAGCACATCAAGCAATGGATATTCCCCACCATGGAGATATATCCGTAGTTTAGGCGGGTTGCATGTTTGAAATACTGCCCAGCCCCACACACGCAAGTCACACACTAATATCTAATTGGCCAACTTTTTGTTTTCATTACGGCACACATTCCATTTCGATAATTCGATTTTTGCAATGTTACACTATTTATTTCCATCCAGAGTTGCATCTGCAATCTCTCTCTAAGATCACCTATTAATGTTTGGGGGAGTCAGACCACTGCGTCAAGCCTTCTCCAGCACATACCAAACATTCCAATGGGGTGAAGGTCTGGACTCTGTCTGGCCAATCCATGTGTGAAAATAATGTCTAATGCTACCTGAACCTCTCTTTCACAACTTGAGCCCCATTAATCCTAGAATTGATATCGTGTAATATGCCTGTACCTTCAGAGAGAAAAAAAAAACACTGCAGTAATCAATATGATTCAACTGACAACAAGTTATTTAGGTTTTTGTCCCGGACATTAACAGTATATATTTGCAATGCTGCCTGCTTGCGATCCTGTTTCTGTCTGAAATTGTCTAAAAGTATTAACCTAAAATATTAGCCTAATATATAAGCCTACATCATCCAATCTCAAATGTGCTCATTAAAGTCAGCTAGTGCAACTGTCTGTGTTTTTTATGACCATTGTGGTGGACTCAACTTCATTTACAAAAAAGGAAATAATCCTCTTTCTTTCTAAAAAGAAAATGTAAGCACCAAAAACTAAACACTTCACTAAAAGGGTATAAGACCTACCAGCTATTCCACTGACACGAGACACCACTTGTTGTAACTAAAATAAAAACTAGGCCCCTGACTACACTTCAGATAGTTCAAGTATACATATATACCAGGGGGTCTGAATTTCCCTACACTCAGTTGCCTGTGCCTAGCTCAGAATATTACAAAAAATGATGTCATCGTTTCAAACTCAGGGCCTCTTTGTTTGACAAATGGGGGAAAAAAAGAAATCAGCCAAGACCTCCATAAGCCTGGTTTATACTTGGGAGCAATTTCCAAATGACTGGTACCACATACATCCGTGCAAACAATCCTACTCAAGTTTAAAGACCATGCGACCACACAGCCATCATACCACTCAGGATGGACTTCTGCCTACAAGAGTTGAATACATGTTGATTCAAAGAGTATGAATCGATCCCAGAACCACAACAAAGGACATTGTGAGGACACTAGTGGAAACAGGTACAAAAGTATCATATCGATATAACCGGAAAGGCTGCTCAGCCAAGAAGAAACTACTGCTCCAAAACAAACATAAAAATGTCACACTATGGTTTGCAGCTACACTTGAGAACAATGATATTTTCTCTGGAGTAAAATCCTTTGGTCTGATGAAAATAATTGAATTGTAGAAATTGAAGAAATAGAATTGTTTGGCGATAATCACCATGGTTATGTCTAGAGGAAAAAGGGAGGTTTGCATGCAAAGCACAGGGTTGGTGCACCACATTGTGTGGGTGCTATACGGATAGATGGCATCAAGAGGAAGAAAGATTTTGTAGATATATTGAAGCTACATCTCAAGACATGATCCAGGAAATTGCCAAAATATGCCAAAATATGGTTAATTGAATTTTAATTTATTTTTACCAAATATACAAAAAAATAATAAAATAGAATGGGACGCATGAGTGAAGAAATAGCACAGATACACACAATCAAATGTTTTGCAAGGTCATCCCCATCTTCCGGTTTGATATTTGAAGCCTCCTTGTTTACACACACACTGGCAAGGCTTCCAAATAAGCATTTTTTTAATCATTGACCTATGCTGTGCATAGGGTGTTAAAAGCAATGCGACCAAATAGAAGTGTATATAAACTTCTGGGAATGTGATGAAAGAAATAAAAGCTGAAATAAATATTTCTCTCTAGATGCCTGCAGGTTTCCAGACCCTGCGGACAAAAAGATTAAACTATTCCAACAAGTTAAAAATAAAATGTGTTTATATGCTAAAATAATTCAACCCCTCATTCTCCTAACCTAATATAAAGAAGCCGTGTTGTTCCTATTTCATTCAGGTTAAGCCTAGTTACCTGACTGAGAGTGGCTTACAGTGTCACAGCATTTCCAGTAAGCATACTTCTCATTCACAAACATCTGCTAGGAAAATGGTGGGTCGTTTCCTATTCATCTTCATTGCCCATTACACACACACACAGGTAATCAGAGAAAGCTGCCAAACACTCACTCACTCACTCACTCACTCACTCATCATCTATACCACTTTATCCTGTATTCAGAGTCCCTGGGAGGTCTGGATCCTGTCCCAGGAGACTTAGGGCATGAGGCAGGGTACACTGGACAGGGTGCCAATCCATCGCATGGCACACACATACACACACTACGGACAATTTGGGAATGGCAATTAGCCTAACCCGCAAGTTTTTGGACTGTGGGAGGAAACCAGAGTACTCGGAGGAAACACAGGGAGAACAGGCAAGGTGACAGTGCTAACCATTACACCACCGTACCGCCTAGCTGCCAAATAATGTTGTTTAAGTGAGAAAAGAAGATTTTACAAAAAGACATTACATCAAATGTTTAATGAAAACCATTCATTTGTGTTATTTAAAAAAAAGTCAAAATAATTTTTAAACTGTGTGTGTATATGTGTGTGTGTGTGGGGGGGGGTTGAGAGTTGACACTTTAGGTAGGTTATTTAGCATCATCTTTCAGCATTGACATTTTTATATGTGACACATTGATCCTGCACAGCCTAGGGCAGCTACCACTTGACATGCCACTAAATCTCTCGCATATTGAGATTTGAGGAGGCTGTCATTTGACGCACCACAGTTTGTTTCTGAACTGTCACTTAACTTGATAAAGATTGATTGCATGGCTCGTGGCTACAGAAAACAACTGCACTGCCTGTTACCGCTGTAAGCAAATCAGCCTGCTGTGGCTAATGGGTAATAAAACCATTCATTTAATGGGATTTTCATATTTCTATTTTGTGTGCCTTGATGTGGTAAATGCTTAAGCAACTTTTTAAAAGTTAAAAAGTTTTCATAAAAACAATAATTAAGTTTTTATTCACTTCATGTAATTTTTCATTGAATTACATATTTTAAACAAAACCAAGCAAAACCTATGCAATTTTAAAGAACGTTTATTATTAAAAGTTTATAAAAAGAACTAATAAATCTTTTAGAGATCAATCAATGAATTATTATTAAGTATTTTATTGGAATGACATAATGTAGTCAGAAAAAACAAAACCACAATCAAAGTCAATATTAGCACTGTACATGTGTCTTTTGTTCATAGACTTTAGTTAAGTTTTCATCTAAAGGCCATTTGTTTCAGTTTGTGGCAATAAAAATAGAGCAGTTGGGCCATGGTCAAGCATTGAGAGGTAGGTGAGGCCAACAGGCAACATGTAATGCTTTCCACCTGGGACTTATTGTGCAGTTTATTTATCGTTGTCAATTTTTGAAGAGTTAAATACTCCAGAGAGTCTTGGCAAGATCCAGCTCAGAGCTCGACAGCTCCCCACACACACCATGTTCTGGAGTAACCAGTGCTGAAAGCTGAGCAAAAAGCACAAGAGATTTTATCACTGGCCCAGCTGGTACTGATACAGCTTTTCACGTGTTGCCACAAGAATTGCCACATCAGTTTAGGTGTGCCACTGACCAGCATCACTCCACAAAGCACCATGATTGACTGAAAACAACCTGGCAGCATATCCAGAAGCAAACTGAACCTTTTAACAACTTCTCTCTAACTTTTTTCCCCACACTCCCCTGCCTTGTCTCTCCATTATCTCCTTTTGCTATTAGGTCTTTATCCCCCTTGGTCTAACATTCTATTCCCACCAGAACCAAGGTGAAGACCACTTATGATTTCCTGGTGTATCAGGAAAAGCTATTTTAGGCAGCCAATTTCAATCCAATGGCAGGCTTCAATCAGAGTGAATAAAACACTAAACCAGCAGCTTGTTTTCATTGGCATGGCATTAGCAAAAATACGCGGAAGTGGTGTGCCTCATATCTATGATGACAGAATCCACTGGTCACCCGAAAAAAATGCCATTGTGCCATTTACCATTAATCAAGGTCCTGTCCAAAACACTTGGTATTTACAACATCAGGCCATTAGAAAAAAAAAAGTGTCATCTTATTGATCTATTGGATTACACGATGCAATACCCAGAAGCAGTTCATCTTCGCAATTTCTCCATGCACTGGGACAGAGAAACTCTTCCGCATTATTTACCGAGTCTGAATCCCCAAAAGAGATTCTGACTCAGCAAGGCACTGCAACCCCCCCCCCCCCAAAACACACACCCTCCTTGGTATTCACACTAACAGAAGTCCACGCCTACATGAGATTCTCCCAGCTGAATTATTTTCTGAGCAAATACTCCATGGTGTCCAGAGAAAATTGGGAGGAGGTTCCTTGTTTTAGGAAAGATGAAATTCAGTACATTCGTGATCTGGAAGCAAAACTCCTCACACTAGGTCATTTAACACAGGAGAGTTTGATAGTCAATTCCATTCATTTACCATGGCTGCTCAGCTAAGGGAATTTTCACTAAGAGATAAGGTTGAGCTCTAAATTACGTGCCCAATATGCCAGGGACCATTTAAGATCACACAGCAAGTTAAAGACATTGATTGGTGGAATGGATGGATGGATGGATGGATGAATAGATGGATGGATGGGTCCTTCAACTACAGTCCACTCAGGCGCTCTAAAGGCCTAACAATTATTCCAGTAAAAGTGGCCCAATATACACCAGGATATCAACTGCTTCATTACAGAATGCAGCCAAGCAAAGGTATCCAGAAGCCTGCCACCAGGTAAGCTCATATCATTGAGAATGTGCCAAAGACCTTGGCCACACCTGATGTTCCCCTACACAATAATCATGGTGAATGTTGACCCATTTGCCATACACTGTAATCCATTACCCATCATTCCCACAGCTTTCCAGACTGCAAAGCTGATTTTTCATGTATTACTATTGGATAGATCATTTGTGTCAAGTGTATGGTGTACAGGTATATTTTGTTTCCTTAGATAATAAAAGTTTGTCAGACTATAATTGCATCCTCCATTTTCTGTTACACATACGCCGCACTTTTCTCTCAATTATTTTTTTTTTTTTCACTCCTGTAAGACATTTGGAAGGTTGCAAAAATTTCCTGCAAGACCCTCCACCAGCAAACGATCCAAATAACCCACTCTATTTACCACAGAAGACTTCCGAGGTTTTAAATACAGTTCTTGATCTTCATGTTCAACATTATACCTGCCCACTGGACCTGAGCAAAGTGTTAATAAATAGCTGATGAGCTGCAGAGTTGGGAGTACAGAAACAAACCTTAAAACTGTGAATACTAGTGGGTTTCAGTAACTACATCTAAGAGCACTGGGCTATACCATTGAATCAGGGCCCGTTCAGAAATGATCATGGCTACGTCCTACTCCCTTCACAGCGAGATTTCCCAACATGCCACAAAAATGTGTATTGAATATATTACAAAGTCATTTCTCTAAGGCAAAGTGAATATTTTTTAATCTCACTATCACTGATAATGTTATCAGTTTCATTTTGTTCAAACGCGTGATGCTCTTTGCAGCTTCATGTTGTTGTTTTTGTTAACTGAAGACGACGTGCCAGAATTTTCAGAAGACTGAGATACTGATGTACTCTCTGGCAGTTTTCTGATGCCGTGATAAAACCATGACCTCTATCCATTATTATTTGGCATGACACTGCATTCAGATGTTTTGTTCGTTTAAACTTGCTTTCGGCTAGTTAGAGCACAAAGACAGACAGCACGTATTGAGATCATGTCCATGGATAATTCCCTGTAGAAACGGGGGACCTCAGACCTCTCCTTCATACTGCATTGTATTGGCATCGACACATCAGAAACACGAAATTTGTATGTCGTTTTTGAATTCTTTTTAAGAATTTAATCAGACACGCAAAGAAGGATGAGGAGTTTTGTTTGTGACATAATATACGAATTACTGCACATATTCTTGTTTTACACTGAACACGATACATAGAAATAAAACAAATTTTAAAAAATTGCCATTAATGCAAGCTTCTTGCATTTCACTGAGATTCTTTGAATCTCAATTTTTTTTGAGTCATTTAGTTCATTTCGTTCTTTTGATCAGAAATAAAATAAAATGTTATATTTTTTCATAAACAGACTCCCAACACATACGCACATTTTGGCTATAGTTTCAGCAATGAAAATATTACAGTGCCGCTAAGGACATATTATGATAAACAGAATGAGCAGCTCACTTCTCATATCTTCTGGTCCGAGTCGTTTGTTCTTTTGTCACGTGACTCTCTTAGACGCTGTGCAGTGCATCTACACGGGGGAAGCGAGTATGCGTCAAAAGTGGAGATGGCGTTAAAACGGCAGAAGTCAATACATAGCCTGATCGATCAGTTGGTATTGGGTACTGTGAGGCTGGACCAGGGGCTAGTCAACTCCTATTTGATGAGTTTCTAAGCCTTTCATAGAACAACACAGAAAAAAAAGGTATTTGTTTCTGATGTTTCACCTCAGCATTTTATAATCACACAACCACCACTCTATGTATTCAGGTAAATTTTTTAAATATTTTATTTTATTATTATTGTCAGCAGACCACAGACCAGGAACTTTCCCCATATACTCAGTGGTCATATCAGCAAAAGTTGTTGATGCTGATAAAAAGGTTTTACAGATGCCCTCGCTGGCCTTACGGTTATCTAACATTAAATGATTTTGATATAATTTTTATTGATGCCTGATTAGTTAAAATTGTTCAATTGAATTAATAAATGTATTTTAATGTAAATTAAAATCCTGTGGTGTCATTTGTATTAGACTGATTATTTAATGATATTTAAGTGAAGCAAATAGCTGTCCTCCTGCGTGAGCCATTTACACTGTAAATGTGAAGGGAACTTGGATCACAAGCCTGGGTACATTCATGACAGGGTGCCAATCAATTGTAGGGCACAAGGACACACACATATACACTCACTCATACACAAAGAGTAATTTGGAAATGCGAATTAACCTAACCGACAACCGTCTGTGGAGTGTAGGAGGATACCAAAGACATTTTTTACATTTTACATTTTATGTTAATCATATTACGTAAGTTCAATTTGGATGTTACATTTTTAAAGAAGAATAAATGAGGAACTGATAAGTTACACAATGCCTTAAAGCTCCCAAATTTAGTGTTTTCCTTAAGAAGTTAAAATTGTTCTCAGAGCTCCCCCAAGTGTGTTATTGCGCCAGCTGAAGTACCCCTTGCATAATGGTTTATTCATACTTCCCACTGTTTCACTCCTCTACTGCTGAGACTCAACTCTTCCACAGAACAGCTGAGCTGAGCTACAAGCTGGTTCATATATCATGTATTTCATACAGTTTATTTTCTTATATGAGGTCACAGTAGGGGGAAATTCTAACTGGCGTATTTAAACCCCAGCCAATATAGGTATGTGAGATATAGATAAAGATAGAGAAATAGCCTCGCATTTGATTTGATTTCTGATCTGTTGCCTGCATAATTTAATTGGATCTGGATCTGCTTCGAAGTGGGTTTAGTTGTCTGGCTGTGTGGAATTCAGGCTTTATAACCTTTCCAAGCGTGGACATGCAATGACAGGGCCAAAGTAACTCAGCGAACAGTACATTTGTGTACCATTGGTTGACATGCCCCTTGTGAGAAAAAAAATTATACATTAATTAATAAATATATTAAAATAAAAAAGAATAATTGTAATATTTTTGCAGTTGTGGCTGCATAAATACAAGAAACTCTAAAAACTGCTAAAGTTTTAAACCAATTGAAACTGTGATATAATCTCAAATTCATTACATAAATATAAAAATCCAGTAAGTGTGTATTGTGTGTGTGTGTGTGTGTGTGTGTGTGTGTGTGTGTGTGTGTGTGTGTGCATGGAGTTTGCATGTTCTATCCATGCTTGGTGGGTTTCCTCCCACCGTCCAAGGACATGCAGATTAGTTTAATTGGTGTTCCCAAAACGCCCATAGTGTTTGAATGAGTGTGTGTGCCCTGCGATGGCTTGGCACTCTGTTCAGGGTGTACCCCACCTCGTACCCTAAGTCTCCTGGGACAAGCTGCAGACCCCCAGCAACCCTGTACACAGTATAGAGCGGTATAGATGATGAGTGCGTGAGAGCGTGTGAGTCTGCATGTTTTAGCCTTAATGTATATCTGTGAAGAAAATGTCTTACAAGAATCCAGGAAAACTGGATTTCAGAATGTATACAATATGCATACAATAATGATATTAACTGCTTTATTTTTTGTGAATGCTCACAAGTATTTTCTAACATGGGAAACATGACAATTAGAAAAATGATTTTAATGCAAGCAAAATAATTTAGCATCTTATTTAACATCATCTTAAATCTTTTAAAATAAGTTTAATATGTGTTCACAATTGCTAAGCATGAGATTAAATAAAGCTTGTAGTAACAATTGATAACCACTAGGTGGCAACAAAAGACACTGTTATGCTTTCTTTCGCATGTTGTTAACGTTCTAGAAGAAGGCAGTCGTGCACTGATGTCGTCACTATTATTATGTCAACATTGTTATTACTGTTAATAGTGTTATTAATTTTTTTTTTTTTTGCGTACAACTTGAACTAGTTTTAAAGTTCACTGTGAAGTGCAAAGATGGATAGTTGGAGTTTCCTAAATCAGTGGTTCTCAGCTCTGGTCCTGAAGGGCCACCTATCACACACACACACACACACACACATACTGTACATTAAGGAGTGGCTGTAAATCAAGTGGTCTAGTTAAATCTGGTGTTCTGCAATATGTGAAAACACTAAACTGCGCGGGGCACGTGGTTCTTCATGACCAGAGCTGTCCTAAACCTTGAATTATAAATGACTATATTATTAACTATTTCATGTCCTTTTCTATTACCGTAAAACAGAACTTGTGAGTCCCTGAATATAGCTTTAAAAAAAATTTTTAGCCAGTAATGGATATCTTTCTAAAAAGTCACGGGCCACTAAGGCAGCGCTGATCTCTGTTTCCGCAGCCCTGAGCCAGACACCGGCGTACGCCGCAGCCTTTCACTGTTTACCTCCCAACATTGCAGGTGATACCAAATTATATTGCTTGGTGACAGAGGCAACTGTGTTTAAACAACTTGCCCAAGGTTATTATCCAGCACCCAGACCGAGTCACAGCCTTATGATCACAAGCTGAGTGCTTGGACTGGTAAACAATACAATCTGTCGTTTCTACATCTTCCAATAATATAAAATAATTAAAAAAAAATTATTTTATAGTTTAGACCAAAGCAAAATCTGAGAAATTCTCCAGAGGGTTAACCCCCTGATAAAGTTTTATAATGTCTTTCCGTTGCTTTTGGAGACAATATGAATGTACTGTAAGATACAGTAATAGATAAGATCTTTCTGTCACGGACTAACCGGAGATGAAGCAGAAGACTTAGCAGTTAGCCCTGTAGCGTGGATGGTAAACCCAAACGCGGAAGTAGCGCGAGTAGGCAGGATAACCACGCAAGTTATTCTTAGAACTCTCCCGAAGCGAGAGCAAGAGTTTACACAAATAAACCCGCGTTCTAAATACACACACCCAATCAGAAGCGATAACCCAAGAAAGTGAGTACTCACGTTTGGACGAGCGAGGCGACGGCGAAAGCACGGGCATAACTCAATGACTGAGCGATGTGATGCGTCATCTTGTTTCCTTTTATGCTTCCTGAAACCCGACCGTATTACTTCCGGGTCCTAGTGCCGGTCGTGTTATGAGTGTGCATGACAGTACCCCCCCGTCCAGGACCGACTCTCGACGGTCCTGGGGTGGAGGATACCCGACGACGGTAGTCCCGGATGAGTTCGGGGTCTAAGACGAACCGAGCCGGAATCCAAGATCTCTCCTCGGGACCGTAACCTTCCCAATCCACCAGGTACTGGAGCCCTCTGCCCCGAGGACGTGAGTCAAGGATCCGGCGAACGGTGTAGGCGGGACCACCCTCAATCATACGGGGAGGAGGAGCAGGGTGGGTGGGTGGAACCATAGGTGGGGTGGTGAAGGGTTTGAGCTGGGAGGTGTGGAATACCGGATGGATCCGGAGCGCCGCAGGCAGCTGGAGCCGGTAGGTGACAGGGTTAATCCGGAGGTTGATGCGGTATGGTCCGATGAATCTGGGTGATAGTTTCCTTGACTCAGTCTGCAGGTGAAGGTTTTTTGTTGAGAGCCATACCTTATCACCTACTTGGTACATTCGTCCCGGTGGGTGTCGACGGCGATGTTGCAGGGTGTAGCGGCGATTGGCCTTTTGAATGGCTTGGTTGGCTTGTCTCCAAAGCCGTCGACACCGACGAACCAACTGTTGGGCCGACGGCACTTCCACCTCCGGCTCCTGATGATCGAACATCGGAGGTTGGAAGCCGTAGCATACCTCAAATGGGCTTAGGTTGGTGGCAGAAGATAGGTGGAGGTTGTGTGACAGCTCAGCCCAAATGAGGTAGCGGGCCCAGGAGCACTGGCGATCAGCAATAAAGCATCTCAGGTAGCGCTCCAGTTGTTGGTTGGTTCGCTCCGTCTGACCGTTAGTCTGTGGGTGGTAACCGGAGGACAGACTGCAGGTGGAATTGATCAGACGGCAGAAGGCCTTCCAGAACCGGGACGTGAACTGGGGCCCCCTGTCCGAGACGATGTCCTTTGGGAACCCATGCAGGCGGACTACGTGCTCTAATATCAGCTCGGCGGTCCTTTTAGCTGACGGGAGTCCGGAGAGGGCCACCAGGTGAACAGCCTTGGAGAACCGGTCGACGATGGTGAGGAGGGTGTCCTTTCCTTCCGAAACCGGCAGGCCCGTGATGAAGTCAACGGCAATGTGTGTCCAGGGTCGGCGGGGAACCGGAAGTGGTTGAAGTTCCCCGGGTGATGGTCTGTTGCTGTCCTTGGACCTGGCACACACTGGCACGCCTGGACGAACTCATCTACGTCCTTCTTCATACTGGGCCACCAGAAAGCACGTTGTACAAACAGTAGGGTCCGCCGTCTCCCGGGGTGTCCTGAAAGGGGAGAGGAGTGTCCCCACTGAAGCACTTCGGCCCTGATGGCGTTGGGGACGTAGAGTCGGCCAGGCGGCACACCTGCTGGTGCGGTCTCCGTAGCTTGTGCCTGGCGAACCCTCGTCTCCAAGTCCCACCTGAGCGGTGCGAGGATCTTGGTGCCTGGTAGTACAGGCGCGGGGTCCGCCCGGGGGACGTCTTCCTCGTGTTGTCGGGAGAGGGCGTCGGCTTTGTTGTTCTTGGACCCCGGGCGGTATGACAGGTGGAAATTGTAATTTTCAAAGAATAGTGCCCATCGCGCCTGTCTGGGGTTCAACTGTTTTAACGTGCGGATTGTAATGAGGTTTTGGTGGTCGGTCCAGACGATGAACGGCTCTCTGGCGCCCTGGAGCCAGTGTCGCCATTCCTCCAAGCCCCACTTTATGGCCAGCAGCTCGCGGTCCCCTACTCCGTATCGCTGCTGAGTGGCGTCAAATTTCTTGGAGAAAAAACTGCAAGGATGCAGTTTTTGGTCTGGACCTCGCTGGGAGAGAACAGCCCCGGCGCCCACATCCGAAGCGTCCACCTCCACAAAGAATGGTTTATCAGCATCCGGGTGAAGGAGGATGGGAGCAGTGGTGAAGCGGCGACAGAGCTCATGGAAGGCGGAGACAGCAGTTGGGGTGAGATTGAAGGGGTGAGATGATGGGCGGGTCAGAGCGGTTAGTGGCGCTGCAACGGTACTGTAGTCCCGGATAAAGCGGCGGTAAAAATTGGCAAACCCGAGAAATCTCTGGAGTTGTTTAAGAGTCTTGGGGAGGGGCCAATGACTCACAACTTCCAATTTCTGCGGGTCCATGGCCACACCCTGGGGCGAGATGACAAAACCCAGGAACGTGGTGGAGCGCTCGTGGAAAGCGCCCTTCTCCAACTTACAGTACAGCTGGTGGGCGAGCAATCTCTTTAGAACCGCTCTGACATTCTGGATGTGCTCGTTGAGTGTTCGGGAGTAGATGAGGATGTCGTCCAGGTAGACGAACACCCAACGGCCTAACATGTCTCTGAGAACGTCATTTATGAACTGTTGGAAAGCGGCAGGTGCGTTGCAGAGACCAAACGGGATGACCAGGCTTTCGTAATGTCCTGTGGGGGTGATGAAGGCCGTCTTCCACTCATCGCCCTCTCTGATGCGCACCAAGTTGTAGGCGCTCCGGAGGTCCAACTTAGTGAAGATGGTGGCACCAGAGAGGGCGTCCAGGGCAGAGTTGGTAAGAGGCAATGGATGTCGGTTTTTTATGGTAATATTGTTGAGCCCTCGATAATCGACACAGGGACGTAGACTACCATCGCGTTTCTTCACGAAAAAGAACCCCGCGGCGGCAGGTGAGGAGGAGGGCCGGATGGTGCCATGGCGAAGTCCGCTGGAAACATACTCCTCCATCGCCTGCGTCTCGGTGTTAGACAATGAATAGAGATGGCCGCGGGGTGGTGTCGCACCTGGCTGAAGATCGATCGCCAGGTCGTATGAGCGATGAGGTGGTAGATGGGTCGCGCGTCTCTTACAAAAGACTTCAGCCAGGTCCCGGTAGTCTGGCGGGATTTTATCTGTGTCGACATCGGGGGCCTCGGACTCCCTAGAGCACGTCCCAGCCTCGGCCCGTAGGCAAAGCTCAGTGCAGGTCGGCCCCCATTGGAGGATCCGGCTTTGGGTCCAGGATATGAGCGGGTCGTGCTGCAGCAGCCAAGGGTGTCCGAGGATGATAGGTGGTGAGGAGATAGTGGTGGTGTAAAACTGGATCTGTTCTTGATGTTGGTTAATGATGAGGGTGATAGGTTGGGTTTGAGAAGATATGGGGCTGGAGGAGAGAGGCCGACCATCGACTGATGTAATAGTTACAGGCTGGGATAACGCCTCAATCTTTATCCCCAATTTTTTGGCATAGGAAGAGTCAATGAAGTTACCTGCTGCCCCGGAGTCGACGAACGCGGTACTTCCGACCCGTTTGTGGCCAAACTGGAGATATACTTTAACCGTGAGGCGGGAATCATTGGTCGTGGTGGTGGAGAGGGACATGGGACCCGGTGAGTTCCTCCCATTTCTCACCGGGGCTGCGCGTTTCCCGGCCGCAGAGGACAGATGGCCCGATGATGTGCTGAAGAACCACAGTACGCGCAGAGCCCCTCTCTGAATCGGCGTTCCCGTTCTGCAGCGGTCAAGGAGGCGCGCCCTAATTGCATGGGTTCCCCGACTCCTGTGTCAACCACGGCGGGAGGTGGAGTACCGACGGTCCTGGTGGATGCTGCAGTGAATGGGGCGTGAACTTCTGGAACTGGTGAGCGGGAGAGGAAGGGCGTGGTGTGTGTTAGTGCAGTCATGGTGGGTGGCAGGGTTCGAGGAGCTGGCTTGGGGCGAACGAGCAGCCGTTGGTCGATCCGGAGGGCGAGCTGAATTAAACCCTCCAAGGTAGCTGGAAGCTCTCGTCCGGCGAGCTCGTCTTTTATCCGTGCAGCCAGTCCCTCGTAGTAGGCCGTCCGGAGTGCGGAGTCTCCCCAGTCGGTCTGTACGGCGAGAGTACGAAACTCCGCGGTGTAACGGCTCACGGACGACCCTCCCTGCCTTAGATGATATAACTTGGAGTCGGTCTCCACCTCAGCAGCTGGATGTTCAAAAGTGAGCTTGAGCTGGCGGGTGAACTCGGTGTAGGAGTAGGCGACATCTGAATCCGAACGAAGAACCGCCGTGGCCCACTCAGCTGCCTGCCCGGATAGCAACGAGACGAGAAGAGCAATGCGCAGTCGGTCTGTGGAGTATCTGGTGGAATTAAACTCAAACACAAGATCCAACGCAGTTAGAAAAACACTGCACTTCCCATCCGTGCCATTCCATTTATCCGGTAAAGATAAGAAAACATCAGAAGGTGGAGAGGGAGTTGGCGGCGCAGCAGCCGCTGCGATGGGCGTGGCCACAGCCGGCTGAGCGGCCGCCCCGCGGAGGACCGCATTCTCCTGTCGCAGCTCCGCCACCTCGCGGCGCAAGGCCGCGACGCCCTGGAGCTCCGCGCGGAGCGATGCAACCTCACCACGGAGCTGATCGATCAGCTTAGCATGCCGGCCAACCACATCGCAGAGGTGAGCAAACTCCGCTGGGTTTACTGCCGGTGGCTCAGTCATTCCGTCACGGACTAACCGGAGATGAAGCAGAAGACTTAGCAGTTAGCCCTGTAGCGTGGATGGTAAACCCAAACGCGGAAGTAGCGCGAGTAGGCAGGATAACCACGCAAGTTATTCTTAGAACTCTCCCGAAGCGAGAGCAAGAGTTTACACAAATAAACCCGCGTTCTAAGTACACACACCCAATCAGAAGCGATAACCCAAGAAAGTGAGTACTCACGTTTGGACGAGCGAGGCGACGGCGAAAGCACGGGCATAACTCAATGACTGAGCGATGTGATGCGTCATCTTGTTTCCTTTTATGCTTCCTGAAACCCGACCGTATTACTTCCGGGTCCTAGTGCCGGTCGTGTTATGAGTGTGCATGACACTTTCAGTCTGTATTTTAAGGTAAGTTTGAGTTATATAATGACATGTGACGTATCTGACATGATACAATATAAGGATATAGGATGTCAATGAAAGGTTGGAGGATAAATAAATTTGGCTGATATCATGACCTCAAACAAAATCTTACAAAGGTCAGAGGTTATCCCTGCAAAGGAATTGCACACAATAGCAATAATTAAAGTGTGTTACACTTTATTTTATTGTTTGCAATCAATCATAAAGTAATATAATCTCTGTAATCCTTTTCCTATCAATTTGTCTAAGTGCAGTGATTTGTATCAGAATGAGCCTATAGACATGTACATTGAATCAATATATTATTATTATATGTAATTAATTTTAGAATTTGTTTATACCATATATAGCTAAGCCAGATATACAACTTACAACTCTGCATACAACTTATGACCCAGATATACAACACTAATTACTTCAAGTTTTTGAATGTTTGCCTTACCATTTGTCTCATACACATTTCTTACAACTTCTGGTTTTCTCTACTGTAGCTACCAAGATGGCCACCAAACTCCACAATGCAACAAATTTCTGATGTTAACCTGCTTTTCAGTTCATGGTTTTGTTTGCATTAGCCCTAGTCATAGATTTCTGTTCTGCTGTTTGGATTTTCAGTTTGTTTTTGGGTCACAGGAAGACTGTCCCAGGAGACTTTGGGCACAATGCAGGTTACACCCTGTACAGGGTGCCAATACATCGCAGGGCACACACACACTATAGAAGCACAGGGAGGGCTTGAAAACCGACAGACAGACCCGAGGCAGGAATCGAACCCTTGACCATGGAGGTGTGTGGCCACAGTGCTAACCACTACACCACCGTGCCACCCTCATATAATCAATGATCTTTTATCACTTTATTCTTAATTACAGGATAAATGAAGCAAATCTCTATCATATTAAGTTAAAATATATTTAAGTGAAAGTGTAAGTGCAATTTCTAAATTTCATTAAAGTTTCTTAAATGTGCTTTTCTTATTTATAAAAATCACCCAACTGGCTAATTGCTCTGTTTATTGAATTAAAAATTTTGTGTGGGAATTTCTTTCTTTTTTTTTTTTTTATGTGAATAAGTAAATAAATAAATAACAGAACCATGGAATGCACATTGCAGAACATACTGAAAAAGGGAACATCCAAACCAGCTGAAAAAAAACTTCCCTACTGAAACCACTATATTAAAGTAAAATAGTCACATGAAGGTCTTTTGCTGACCGTGAGGTTCTAAGGACATAACATTTCATTGTCTGAAAAAAAAAATCCTTTATTGCGACATGATATAAACATATATATATATATATATATATATATATAATATATATATATATATATATATATAAACATCATGAAAATTATTTTTCACAATACACTTATTGTATGTTCTTGCAAACCATATATCTTCTTTTTCTCAGCCACTAATTGCTGCTGCAGGGTCCCCCCCCCCCTCCCGCCCCCTCTCCCCCCTGGTTGGAAGGAAGTGACCTGAGTTGTGAGAGAGCACCAAGAATAGCATACTTGTTGAAGCAGAGCAGCCATGATGATGACTAGTTCCACTCTTTTCTTTTTATTCTTAATTTTTTTCCTTACAATTCAATCTACACCTCAAAGCCATGGTGAGTACTTCTTTTTATATCTCTTTGAATATCAACAATATATTACTAACATTGTTACAAAAAAAAGTCAACATTTTGTTCCAGATAAAATTATAGTGCAAGTGAAATATGCAAGGAGTCCAGTAAGGAGAACAGAGGGACAGCCACTGACTCTCAAGTGCACAGCAGAGTATGAGGAAGAGCACTGTGGAAGCATCTCAGTCATTTGGTGTATTTCAGAGTCAGAAAACCCATGTCAACCCCTTACTGATCCTAATAGATACTTGATCCATGTCAATGAGAGTGAAAGTAGCAGGGAAACCATGTCCAGGCAACGGGATGCTTTTGTAAAGTTCATGCAGCTAACACTCAACGACACTGGCTTATATCAGTGTAAAGCCATATGTGAGAGCACTGGAGCCACAGCTATGGGACATCTCATCAATCTCACTGTAACAGGTATGAACTTTGTTACCTATAGAAACCGAAAAAAAAGAAGAAAAAAAAAGCTTTTATTTATTTTTTGGCAAAATATTTTGGTAAATACAGTGAACTTAGATTTACATTTACATTTAGGCATTTGGCAAACGCTCTTATCCAGAGCGACTTAAAAAAAGTGCTTTAAAGTTTACATTACTGGATAGATACTTACACTGGGTTAACTAGGTCAATAACTAAGTGCGATTAGTCTAACACAACTGGGAAGAGGGGTTTTTTTTGCGAGGGTGGGGGGGGGGGGTCTAAAAATTACAAAAGAACATTACAAAAGAAGCATGCATATAATGTAGATTTGCCAGAGCCAGTTAAAAACAAGCTTATTCCAGGGCTAATTCAACAAATATATTGTGAAAACATAACAAGCTGCTGATGAACATGGCTGTCGACAATAAATGAAAACATGCAATTTACAAATGAATAAATGAGGACATGCAATTTAATCCAATTCATATAAAACAGTCAAAAAACATATTTAAATATGTAAAGAAAAAGTATTTTACATGGTTTTTATCAAAGTACGACAATACATTTTAGCATATTACTTATTTTTCTGAATAGCACTTCATTGGAATGAATGTCAATTAATTGTTGATCAAGAATGAATTAATTCTACTTTGTTAAGTTTTTTTTTTTTGGCCTTACAATGTATATAACATTTGGGTGATTCACCTTCCTTAATGATCTTGTCAGGTCAGAAGATTCTTAATCAGACTGACAGATGCAGTGTGGATTTGTTTCTTTTCATCATCAGCCTCTTCATCCTTTTGGATTCATAAAATGTGATTATTTCATCTTATTTGAGCAGCATATATAGAATATTGTTAAAACATTATTATTATTATCATAATATACATCATTTTTATGATATGCTCTCTGTTTTTCATACATTATTATGTTGCCTTGACCACGTTGCTCTAGGGCATGTGTATTAATACATTAAATATGCAGTAATCTCTAAAAAATAATCCTGGCGGTATGGCTGGCTATTTGCAGTTTTGTGACTATTTGCGTACTGCTTATGAGCTCAACAGAAAACAAGTGGATTTGAAAAGTTTTTCAGGGTCCGTATCATCTAGTTCACAGCAGCTACTTGCAGGTTTGATCTGCAAAACAGACTATTAGTAAAGGTTTCAAAAAAATTACCAGGCTATTGCACAGAAACCGTGTACATGATAAAACCAAACCGTTTCCCGTTGTACACCTATGGTTTGTTAACAGCAAAACCTCAAAGATCTCTTCCTGGTTGTGGTCACTAAAGCTGCTGTATGTTTCTCACATGCAAGTCTATTTAAAGTATGGGTACAATTCAACACAAATCTAAATTATTATTATTATTATTATTATTATTATTATTATTAATTACATCAAGCTTTTTGTTCTTCTCTTTGATTTGAAAAACAAAATATCTATACAATTCACCTTGCTCTCCAATACCTCTGTGTACCTCTTACATCTGTTATAGCATGCTTGATAAGATCTTTTCTTATTGGCATTTTTACCAGCCACAGACCTAAATTATTAATGTGGTTTTTAAGGAGTTTTATTGTGTTATATTAGTGAACTGAACCCAGTGTTTTGCAATGTTGAAAATAACTCATCTTTAAAATAATTACCAGTCACCCAGGTAGCACGCTTCCACCTCCAGGGTCGCACCTCCTAGCTATGTCTGTGTCGGGTTTGCGTGTTCTCCCTTTGCTTTTCTCCAGGTACTCCGGTGTTTTCCCATAGTCCAAAGGTTGATTGCCACTCCCAAATTATCAGTAGTGTGTGTGTGCTGTGATGTATTGGCATCCTGTCCAGGGTATACCACGCCTCGCGCCTAAAGACTCCTGGGATAGGCTTCAGGTCCCAAATACCCTGTACGGGAGAAGATGAATGAATAAAGCAGTTACCCATTTTATTTAACAATAGCGACAAAGAAAAACTTGTAACCTTGTTAACCATGTGTGTATTTACAGTCTGTTTTAAAAAAAAAATGCTTAGCATTAAGCACAGGTGAACTGTTAGAAATCGCTGCATTAATACATGACAGGAAATGATTACATTTCTTGAATGCAAGTGCAGCTCTTGAAAGTGTCTTTAATAGCTCATGCCATGCTCATAACTCTTATGGCTGGTAAAAGTAAAAAGGACACTGGGTGTAGGTGTTGCGGTTTCAAAGGTCAATAAAAAGAAGAAAGTGAAAGGTGTAGCAAGTCGTTTCTTCATGGATTGGCATGAGTAAAGATTGATGTTCTGCAGGTATTTTACAATGTATACAAGTTAAAAATCTTGTAGTCGTGACATTCTGTAGCTTGTAGCAGGACTGGATCCTCTAAGCCGATTCACCAAGTTCACGTGTGACATGAGATTGCTTGCTTCCTGTATATGCAGATGCATGGCTGCACAAGCGAAACTGACAATTCTATCACTCTCACTCATCGTCTATACCACTTTACCCTTTACACAGAGGGGCCTGAACCCTATCCCAGGAGACCAATCCATCACAGGACACACACATATACACACTCTCACATGCTCATTCACACACTAGGGACAACCAATTAATCTAACCTGGGATTAGGGAACATCGATTAGCCTAACCTGCATGCTTTTGGGCTGTGGGAGGAAACAAACCAAGCACAGGGAGAAAATTCCATGCACAAGGCAGGGATCAAACCCAGAACTTGGTGGAGCAAGGCGACAGTGCTAACCACTCAGTCACCATGCCGCCACCGCCAATTCTACTGCAAGATTTATTATTTTTTTACTACATTTATAATCTACGTTTATTTATGGGTAAATTAGCGATATACAACTCTGGAAAAAACTAGATCACTGCAAAATTATATATTTTTTCTTACAGGTACCCGTGTTGGGTAGGATGAACAGTTTTGTTTCTTTGTATCTGATTTACAATTACAGCTTTCATGTGTTTTGGCAAGCTCTCCACCAGTTTTTCACATTGCTGTGAAAACAAACACAGCAAACAGCTCAGCTTTGCATGATGGTTTGTGACCATCCATCATCCTCTTGATGAAATTCCAGAAGTTTTCTGGAATAAATTGCAGTGGTCTCTTTTTCCCCCCAAAACTGTATATAAAGATTTTGGATAAAGCTTTTCAGAAAATTAATATAAAAACATTGTGCTGTTTAATCACTGGTTTTGATTTTCCACTATTCATTAAGGATAATCATATACTGTATTTGCTAAGAACATCTTGAAGTGTACACAAAAGTCAAAAGCCACCCCTTATTTTTTTCATATTTTGCTTTCAAAGAGCAGACCTTCTTGTATTTTTAAATGTAAATTAAAGTCTCTTTGGAGCAAGGGCTTCTTTCTTGGACAGCATCCTTTGATGGTCCATGGCCATGTAAAATTCCCTTGCCTGTAGACGGCGACATTGGTGTTCAAACATCTTGTTGTTGGCAGGCCTTTGTCTTGGTAGTTCCTTGGTTTTTCAGCAGTTTTTCCAAAACTCAAATGAGCCCATCTGGTACCTACACCAATACCACTGATCACAGATCAGCCACTTTTTTTCTTCAGCTGTTTGAAGTGAACATTAACTGAAGCTCTTGTTCTGTATCTGCATTTCACTTGTGCCACAACATTAACTGATTAGATGACTGGATGAATACTTTGGTGTTCCTAATAAAATGGACAGTACATGCATGTATGTATGCATTTACGCATGTATACTGCCACTGTTCTTATATTCACTTTCTGAAAACCTTTATCCAAAATCTGTATATAAGTAAATCTGTACACATGCGTATAAAAATAATCTGGTACAAACTACTCAGTATCACAAATTTTCCTGGTCTCATCTTTATATTTTGGTTTCTGACATGTATATTACATGTTACATTTTTTGTTGCATATTTTGTTACAACTTTGGAATAACTCTAGAAATTATCAACAGACGAAAGAAAACCATGCAGCAGTACAATAAAAAGTGCAATACTTCAAACTTTTTTTTTTTTTTTTTTACTGTTTATACCATTGGATCATTTTACAACTTTGATTTTACAAAATCAAAATCATCCTTATTTCACAAAAATGTTGCATGACTGCAGGTTCCTTTACAGGTCAGTAGGAACACAATCAGTATTTACAAGCCACTAGATGGAGACAAGGCATTTTACACTAGGCTCTGACCAAGTTATAGTCCACTGTTACAATACAATGAGATGTACAAATGTGCAGTTTCATTTGATTTAATTTATTTACCCAGCGCATTTCATTACAGCACAGTCAGCAGTGTGTCTTAATGCAGATATAAATAAGTGCATATTGTCCTTCCATATAGAAAAATGTACCTCAGAAGTAGGTTTTAAAAAAAAAGAAAAGAAAAAAAGATGCATAACCTCCCAAGTCAAGACAAAATGAAAGTACCTTAGAATAGTTCACATGGGTTTATAAGTTTACATGTATTATCCATATATTCCATCACCTTCTTCTTTCATCTGCGTCCGTACTGCTTCTTAAAGGCTTTCAGAGACTTCGCCATCATTGGTGCCACTCCTATAATCAAAAACATTGAAAAAAAAAATGTGTGATCAGTAAATCTAGTTCATACAATATTATTCAGTGATGTTAAAATTAATATTTTGCCACTCACATGCACCTAGAGAGAACATGCAAACTCCATGCACACACCCGAGGCGGAAATCGAATCCAAAGCCTAGTGTGCAATGTGACCATGCTAACCAATAAGCCACAGTGCCATCCATCTTTACCATGAGAAACCCAATATGAAGAAATATTCAAATGCACCTCCAATATTCATGCCACCCCTGGTGGTTTGAATAAAGATGGGTATATTATACATTAGTTTAAAAAAAAAAATGAACTACTGTATAATAAGAGGATGACCATTAATTAATATTATCATTTATTAATGAAAAATGTTGTAAATAATTTACTTTCCTGGAAGCAAATTACAAAAATTTGATATGGAAATGTTTATCAGTACAACATGGTATCAAAAGTGATACTTGGAGAACGTGTACGGTAGAAATCATATACCCGTTCCAGTCCAATTCTCACATTGAGCTTCTTATGAAGAAAGATCATTAGACATTCTTGTTCTAAAACAAGAAAAGATATGAACTCTCACTCACGTCTGATCCTGCGTGGGTCTTGGGGCTGACTGGCTCCTGATCCAGTGTTAAAGGGCTTAGGAGACTCAGTTAAGCCAGTTCTACCTCTATTCTCGGTAATTCTTCCACTGAGTAAAAAGAGTGACAAAAACTCACGATAATGGCTTTGGGATCTTTTTTTCAGTTTGACCCAAGATAGTTTAAGATTTGCATAAACCATGACATGTTAAAGTAATTTAAACAACAAAATAGATTAAGAATTGGGTCAATATAGTCCATAGTCCTTGACCAGCTAGGAACGAAGACCAATAGTTCATCATTCCTCATAGTCTATGATACCACTTAAGGCATTTATTCCATAGAAATCACATCCTTGACCAAAAACTATGTGCTCATTTAAAAAAAAAACAAAAAAAAACACCACACCTAGTGTTATTTTAAAAGTTTATTTTTAAAATGATCCTCACTTTTAAAACACTCAAACATGAGATTAAAAATCTGAATTACATCATCATAGATAAAAGACCTTGATGGCACCTCAGACTGTCAGACAGAACTGACCTGACTTTCTCTACGGCATGAGGGAGCCCAGGGCCTGCTGTGCCATGGAGTTCCTGCTGGATACGCACGTTTCTAGGTGGCTTGGCAGCTGAATGAATAAACGCCATCTTCACCTGTCTTCCTGAGGAGGAGCCGAAAAAACAGCACAGCTGGGAAAACATTTGACAAAAGAAAACATGTGCTCCACAATAAGGATTACACAGTCCAATCTATTTTACTCTAAACCATAATAATTTACTGCGACTACTTTTTGATTTTTTGGCTTTTTATACTATGTATAAATATGGTGACAACATTGCAAAAAATAAATACAATTTTCTTTAAATGACAAAGGCTTTAAAAGTCCAGTTAATGCTGAGGTCTCAACACGTACTGTAATGCACTCACACCTCAGGCGATAACCAAAAGGTCATCTGATGGTCAAGCTTTTACTCGGGTCACATGGCTGACAGCTGAACAAGCATCACACGCTGCACTTTCAGCGTTAGATAAAAGTCTGAGACGGATTCCGGGAATATCACGCCAGCACTGGTTGACCTCACAACAGAACAATTTAATTTAAATGTTCACCAATCTATTCATAGCCTAAGCTGACAGACAGTCAGGCCAATGCCAGCAGCAGCCTATTTATGAGCAGCAGCCAAGTTATTGAGCAAAGACTCCAATGGGAAGGTAGCATCTAAACATTGGGCATGATTATAGTATACGAACATTTACCTTTGGGCTTCCCTGAGTGAGCAGAAACTATGCTCTTGGTGAGCTCATGGAATTTGCGTTCTCGCTGCTCAAATAGTCGGAGGTACATTTCTCTCCAGGACTCATATTCCTGCAATATGGCGTTTCGAAAGTCCCTGATGCAGTGCCTCTCCCACAGATGATCCGTCACACCTATGTACATCTACAGGGCAAGAATATGATGAAACATAGAAACAATGAAAACAAAAAGGACTAATGGGAATTTTTTCTATGCTAGCTGCTAGCTACACCACACTGACTATGAGCAGTGGTTTTTAAAGTAATTTCTTCAGAATTATGCTCAGTTTAGTTTTTTTAATCTTCAACATAAAAGCAATATAAACCTAAACAGAAGCTGATCATTATATTAAACATAAAGACATTCATATATGTCTAATATTACCTTTATAAGTATACAGTAAGTATTAGGTTTTATAGTTTTAAGTTATCTAAATAACTTAAATTGAACATAGAAGCCATGCCTAGAAGCAAAAAGGACATGGTAGTTTAAATGATAGGCATGCCCCATTTTAAACGCATACAGGATTGTATTCTTCAATCCGCAGCAGCTGATTCGGTGTACACCGCTCCAGCACGGGCTCCAAAATTTCAAATGGCACACCTCCAATTTCATAAAGTGCTACAAAGACAAAAAAAAAAAAGAAGAAAACTGACATTCATCATTTAAATGACAAGAACTCAAGACTTTTAAACAGAACACTCACAATCAACGTTGTTCTGTAGTGTTCGGATGCATTGCTGGTACAAGGTCATCATGGTGGGAAGGTAAACAACCTTAGTCCCTGAGTATACCTGCATCTTCTTATTCAGCCGCTGACCAGTGAACACTGGGGCTTCTTCACAAACCTCAGCAACTTTTTCTTCAACTTCAGGACGCAATACAAACATACACCAACAGTATGAACATCTTTACACTTGCAATGAACCAAATCAGTGTAACTGAAAATTGTGCAGTTCAAGCGTCTGTCAACTTTCACATCAAATGTCACAATGAGGCGACAAAAATCTATTCTCTTTAGCCCTGACTGTGGAATGGTTCCTGGTACCAGACAGACTGGATTGACTATATTAAAAATTTCTTTTCATAACAAACTAGAGTTAAAATCTTTGCACACAATTGTGTAAAGGAGAATAATTTTATTTAAAAATAAATAAATAAATGGGGAGTCAGGGAGTGGCAGGTTAAACCTGTTAAAGCACTTTATAACCATGATGAGTATAAAATGCATCTCAGAATGTACCGCACAACAAGAGGCAGATAATCTAGAACGACAGAAGACTACATCAATCTCCACCGCCGTCAGTCAAAAACAGAAATTTCAGTACAAAACTGAAAAATGGGAAAAGACCAGGTGATCTTTCAGGATCTTGAACCCTAATGGTCTGTCTGTGCCAACTGCAGTGTCGGTTTACTGTTCGTTCCTGACAGGTGTGCCACTAAGTAGACACTAATAATGTTTTGACTAACTGGTTATATATGAAGAACCTTAAACCTCTGTTAGCTAATAAATAAATAAATAAATAAATAAATAAATAGATACAATGATGAATAAAACAAACCTTTATTTTCTGTAAAGTACTGATATTGAGAAGAATCCTCACACTCAGGGGAAATTGTGGGTAATGGCACATTAAGCAAGTCCAGCACACTTTTCTTTGAGGCCTAAAGAATAAAATTCATCCAATCAAAAAAATAAACAGCCACAGTTTACAAATTATGTATATAATGATTACCCTGTATAATTACCACTGTAGTTGGGGCTTCTGTAATGGATTTTCCTGACTTTGCATGGGAGTTGCACGTTTCAACATCACGTTTTTGATCAACCTTAAAGCGCTTCAGGTTTTTACTTTCACACAACCTCTTCTTCCGTTTTGAAGTTCCAAGATCATAACTCAAATAATCCTCAAAAGACATGGAAGGTGTTTCAAAGCCATCGCTTTCAACATCCTTCTCCATCTCTGGTGCTTTTTCTTTCAATTTCTCATCTTTTTTACCCTTTTTTTCATCACTCAAATTGCTTTCTTCATTTAAAGAACCATTTTTGCCTTTTGTGGACATTTTAGGCCTCGTTTTATTTGATAAATCAGAAACGTTATGCTTGCCTTCATCCATTCGCTCTGCATTCAAGTTGCTGGTTGACTTCTCTTTTGGCTGGAATGATTTTCCATCTGTGACTGAAATGTTTGACATTAAGCCCACATCAGAGTCCTTCTTTGTGACATCCTTCTTGTTATCTATGCAGTCTTTCGACTTATTTGTGGTTGGCTTCACTTTGCTTTTACCATCATCATGCTTTGAAAGTGTGCGTTCAGAAACTGAGTTTTCCTTCTTAGGCTTCCTTTCAGAACGGACGGCATTTTGTAAAGTCTTTTCATCTTGGCCTGTTTGTTGATTTTCAGTTTTAAATGGTTCCTTTGGAGCAGGTGGATGATTCTGTGTAATACTTAAACATCAAGAAGGAAATGACTCATTAAATGAAATAATATTGTAAATATCTTTAATATTTAATGATTACAAAGTATTTTTTTAATACCTTACCTTGAATTCGGAACCAATTTTTTCCATTGATGCACTAATGTTTTGGCCACTTCTCCCGCATCATCATGTTTGCGAAAGGAATTTACCACTTTACCAATCCCAGTCTCCTAATCGCATGAGAAAATTTATAATATTTTTTTTTAAATACCAAAAAATTCAAATTAATTTATTAGAAATAATGAACATTTTAAATAACTATAAATTAAATAATAGTTTTCTTACAGAAAGAATTTCAAGGGTAATATCCAGTTCTTGAAGCTTCTTTAAGGTTTTCACAAGCTGCAGTTAAAAGCAAACGGTTATCATTCTAGAAAGTTGCAGTACATGTGTTTATGCTGTGAATCGATTAATCTGAGTTTTTACTCTTTTTTTTTTTTAGTTTGCATTTTATATTTAATTAACTTTTCTAAACACAGGAATCCAGTGCACTCCATTTAAGGTCTGCAGCCAGGTCCATCTTGACAACATAAAGCTAGATTGTGCTGAGCAAGCAGTCACTATGTATGGCAAAAACCACACATGCAGCTACTCAGCTGGCAAAGTGCTATAATTGGGTAATGGCACTACACCCTACTGAGGGGGTTGGAAAAGAACAGGAAGCATGTGTGGGCAAAGTAAAAAAAAAAAAAATCTAAATATTACAAGGATGTGCGTTTTGTTTTGGAACGGACATGTGGAAGGAAACACTGACCACTTCATTAAGTCATACAGAGCAACTAATTGCTTTCCTGCTTTCTAATGCGTTCCTTTAGATAGGCAGCGAGACAACTGCTGTCGTATTTTTAGGCCTGGGCAGTAGTATCCCATCCCCCTTTACGTCCCACTGGGTAGGCGCAAAAAGGCTGTCCACCTGCACGAGGACACGCTACAAACCCGATGAAAACGGTGCGATTTTAAACAGCAAAACCTCCCCACTTTCATAGAACTGCATTCTGAATATCTGTCTGTATGTTAAACACTTGTATGCATTGACACTCTGACTCTTATTCAGCCCCACCAGAAATCATTAGCAAATTAAGCACGCGGTGTTTGCATGCTCCAAACAAATGCTGCCTAAAAACTATTCCCCGAGGCTTACAGCTGTCTTTCCAGCACCACGTGTGCTGAAAAAACGTTTAATTTTCATGCTTGTGGTGAGCTGAAGTGCGAGCAAAAACAGTACCGTGTGTCCTTCGGTGCTTTCTTTCAGCTGAAGTTTCAGCTCCAACACTTTTTTAACGTCTGCCGACGCCATGGCGGGCGACAGTATCACGGCAAGCCGAGGAGCAGCCGCCTGCCGCCGGCATTTTTATACAGGCGGAGACCAGCGTGTCCCAACGCCTCGGAGTATCACTTTCTTCATTAAATAACACAGAGAGAGTTCGTTGTCCGGTTTTGCTAACTTTATTAGCGTCACCTTATCAGGAAACTGTCCACCAGAAATCTAGGGTGGTGTATTTGACGGGATTAAACTGTATTGTCAATTATTAATTACCTTCATAAAGCTATAAGTAGAACAGCGTTTGATATGTTATTTAGAAAATTTGTATTATGACAATCTATGAAGAATATTGTACAAAAGTGAAATCGTGTTCGTTTAAAAGGCTTACTAGGTTGCCACCCCCGCCCCCCTCACACACTCGCACTCTAGGCTCGTGTAAGCGCCAGACCAAAATAATCAATAATTTAAAAAAAATAATAATAAATCTGTTTACTTTGAAGTTGTTAAGGTGGGTGTGATATTGATGTCCTACTTTATTGGTAAAATTCATCATAACATCCACTCTAAGAAGCATTTGTAATGAACACTAACTTACTCATTGTTTATACCACTTAATATTGTATACAGGGTCGCAGAGGAGCATGGAGCCTATCCCAGATAACTTAGGGCACATGGCAGGGTACACCCTGGACAGGGTGCCAATCCATTGCAGGGTACACAAACATACTCACACACTCATTCATACACTACGGACAATTTGGGAATGCCAATTAGCCTAATCTGCATGTCTTTGGACTTGACAAGTACCCAGAGGAAACCCACCAAGCACGAGGAGAACATGCAAACTCCATGCACACAGAAGCAGGAATCTGACCTGGATGGGATTCGAACACGGACTCCAGAGGAGCAAGGCGACAGTGCTAACTACTAAGCCACCCTGCCACCTTTGTAATTAAAAAAGAAAGAAAGAAAGAAAGAAAAACACTCTTTGTAAAAATCATAGTTGCTTGGACATTCTCACTTAATGCAATAGAATACTGGGTCACGTCACAAATGGAAACTATTTGCCTATTATTGATAGACTAAAATTTTACTAAAAGGCTGGACATGTTATCTAGATATAGCATAAATAGAGGTTCTATAAATGTGTACACCCTACCAAGAACATCCATATAGATATACATACATAAAGAGATTCAGACAGATAGACAGACAGACACAGATCAGCCATAACATCAGCTTTACCACCAGGTAAACTGAAAAAGAACTGATGACTATACACCAGCAAACTAGTGACAAGATGATTGGCACCCAAGGCTCACCCATCCCAGAGGCACCAAAGGCCAGCCCAGCCAATGGCACACAAAATCGGCAAAAAAAGTCAAAGGTGGTCATGAAAGAAAGGCACTAATACACGCTCCAGCCCACCAGGCATTGGGCCAATCTGGCAAAGATCCCAAGGCCACCAGTCAGGCCTCCAAACTCCCCAGGTCCCAATCTGAGATGCCTCGGACAAACACGTCTGATAAGCCCCCAAAAGATCTCCTGCCAACATCCTGGTACCAGACACCACAGCACACCCTAAAGTCCAATTAGGTTTTGGGTTTCCCTTGGGGACACAAGGGAAACCGAAAACCTAATTGGTGTTAATGTTAACTTAAACATTTTGAAAATGTTTTCTACTTTTACATACACTGTGAACTCTTGTCAAGACAGCATATGAAGTGTGACAGATATGACAAAATATTCTATAGGCCACCTTATTTTCTATAATCCTACCATTATACAACCCAATTACAAGTGATGTATAACCATTGTTATCATGTGGCATGAAGCATAAGCTGATATTAGACAAGTGTAACAAACTAGGCCATGATAAGTACTCTTACTAGCCTGTTATAGTTCTTACTGTGTACTTCTCTAGGATGAACCCCATGCCATTTTTATTCATTCATTAATTATTTTATGAATTTTCTAGTGCATTGAACTGTACTGAAGTGTACTGAAATGAAAAGTTAATAATATTCCTGAATGGTGTTTACAATTAATTGTATTAATTATTAGTATTAAGAATGATTAGAAATAAGTTAATAGGCTCCTTAACTTTTATAATTACTAGGAGCTTGATTAAAGTGCTGTACTATATTTAATTATTGTTTTAAAAATTATATCTATATGTCTGTATACATATAGATATAATTTTGTATGATCTGTAAACATACCTCACACCATGAATGAGATGAAGTGGGGATGTGTGACATAAAGGAGTAAAGAGAGAAGTCTCAGTGGAGGGAGGAGGGGTTCCTATTTGACCACCTGACCGGAGCTACAGCGTCTCTCTCTCTCTCTCTCTCTCTCCCTCTCTCTCTCCCTCTCTCTCTCTGCAACTGTCTGTCCTTCTCCTGCACACCAACGTGGAGGTGCGAGTCCTTCCCTCACCGGCATCCACTTCATCACGGCATAGGTAAGTAAAAGCGCCTTCTTTCATTTTTTTTTACCTGCTTAAAATGCTAAACATATCAGTGTTGTTTTCTTTATAGTTATAGCTAAGCATAGATCTTAGAGAATAAAAAAAAGGCAAAATGTTGTCTGCTCTTTAGACAATAAAGTAAGTTAATTAATAAACAGACTGATGTTATCTGTTATAATACACTAATGACACATTCTTGCTTTTAGAGCAGCTGTCACATGTGAACACTTTATTTTAAACAAGCAGGGAAGCAAATGAAGGCATGGCAGTTTAAAAGAAGCTGATCAAAGATCGTTTGTAAAGTTCGCTATATTACATACAATCTTATAATTATATAGTTAAAAATAATAATAACAGTAGTTTGAAAAACATGTTTGATGTGCGCACGCGGTTGTACGCCATGACAGAACGTCTATAAAAGGACTGTTAGGGTAAACGATCCAGGGCTGCTGCTATTCCTGGACATCCTAGTGATAAGCTGTGACAGATGCAAAGACAGGCATGTTGATGCACAATATCTTGCGATAGCAGCTCTTTAAAGAGGGCATTCTGTTTTTTTGCTTAAATGTAGAACTAACATTATTCTGAGATATAATGTTTGGTAACTTAAAGTTATCTGTCACTTAGTTCTTTATAAAACGCCAGTGTGGTCTTTTATGTGGCATAAAAATGTCTAAAGAATGAAAATCCTATACATATTTAATACTCAATTTATGCAGGATATTTGTATAGTGATACAGTTCTGTAAAAATTATTCTACGGAAATTGTTCTACGGAAAATAATTATTTAAAACATGTTCTGGTGAAGCTTTACTGATGTCAGAAAAGCTCAGTGAGTAATTTTTTTGAGCTCATCTGGAAAGCTGAGAAATAGCTGTTAAAAATACTGTAGTGCCAAAATTATCCTAGATGTTAATCATTCTTCTTGTCCCTGACAATAAATTAAGATGACAGCATTTAAAGACTCCAGTACCCCCTTGTCCTAATATTCACCATGGAATTATGCTGATTATGATGTACTTTGTCTCACAATCTTTGCTTGTTCATTTTAAAATACTCAGTCAAGGCAAACTTTTTTCAACCACTGTTAACAAAATTACATTATAATGACAGGACAACAGGACAGCCTAAAATGAATGAATAGAATGGGTGTGAAACTTGAACAAAGAAATGGCCAAAGGCTTTCCACCATTTATATAAAACATGTCTGTAGGCTGATCTCTTGGGACGCAAATGGGATCCAGCATTTGCAATAATATGTCGCACATTTCAAATAGAATCTACATATAAGCTTACTTTTACTGTCTAGGTTTTTCTTTCTTTCTTTTATGAAAGTTTTCTGTTTAATTTTAAAATACTGTTGTCTTTTCTTTAGATTTTAGATTATTATTCTTAATGAGAAGATGAGCTCTTGTGTAAATTGTCAGTTGTTATTGCAGTGTATGAATAAGGGAATTCTGAAAAGTTGATTGAACTCCATATAAAAGGAAACATTCTTTAAACAAAGTACATAATAACATGCATATATACTATATATATATATATATATATATATATATATATATATATATATATATTCTTCCCCCATCTTCCTTAGTTCTGTAAATCTAAGTTGTGGAATATCACTATCATAGCAAAAGTTCTATAGATTCTTACCACCATGTTTTGTACCTGTATAATTTAACTTTTACATTGTAAGATACTTATATGAGGACCATTGGACATTACTCTTTTCTTACCATTTAAATATATTGACCAAGTTCAGTAGAAAGAAATTATAAGGCACACAATATTAGAGAGTTTTGGTCTCTGAAGGTTAATTAAATGGCGCCAATGCTATGGTTAAAAATACACAACAAAGGTACGAGATGTCTACCGTTGATTCTGCATGGTTGTAAAAATAAGTATACATACTGCAATTATGTCAGGCTTATTATTTTAAAAGTCCATTTCAGAAAGAAAACTGTTATTTATCACAAATATTAACAGTTCTCTGACAATGACAATTTTTCCCCTTGTTTTAGGTCTGGGCTGTGACCCCCTGCTACAGTCATGGCACCCAAAAAGAACAAGGCCGCAAAGAAGAATAAAGCAGACATCAATGAGATGACAATCATGGTGGAAGACAGCCCAGTCAATAAAATCAATGGGCTGAACACTCTTCTGGAAGGTGGCAATGGCTTTAGCTGCATCTCAACAGAGGTCAATGACCCTGTCTATGCGCCTAACCTCTTGGAGGGCCTTAGTAACATGAGACAAGACAGCTTTCTGTGTGATCTGACAATAGCAACCAAGTCTAAGTCCTTTGATGTGCACAAAGTTGTTATGGCATCTTGTAGTGAGCATATCCATAACATTCTCAAGAAGGATCCAACTCTTCAAAAGATTGACCTCAATGAGCTGTCCCCAGTTGGTTTGGCCACGGCCATCACATATGCCTACTCAGGAAAACTGACCTTGTCACTCTACACCATTGGCAGCACGATCTCAGCAGCCTTGCTTTTGCAGATTCACACCCTAGTTAAGATGTGCAGTGACTTCCTAATGCAGCAGATCAGTGTTGAAAACTGTATGTATGTAGTCAACATCGCAGATACATACAATCTAAAAGAAACGAAGGAGGCAGCTCAGAAGTTCATGCGTGAGAATTTCATTGAGTTCTCAGAGATGGAACAATTCTTGAAGCTCACCTATGACCAGATTTGCGACTTCTTAACAGATGACTCCTTGCAGCTGCCCTCAGAACTCACAGCCTTTCAGATTGCAATCAAGTGGTTGGACTTTGATGAGAAGAGACTGAAGTATGCACCAGACTTGTTGACGCACATCCGCTTTGGCACCATTTCAGCCCAAGATCTGGTCAGCCATGTGCAAACTGTTCCTAGGATGATGCAAGATTCCGAGTGTCACCGTCTCCTGGTGGATGCCATGAATTACCATCTGTTGCCATACCAACAAAACATCCTGCAGTCCAGAAGAACCAAGGTCCGCGGTGGCCAAAAAGTACTGCTTACTGTCGGTGGACGACCTGCCTTGACCGAAAAGTCACTCAGCAGGGACATTCTCTATAGGGATGAGGACAACATTTGGAACAGGCTGGCTGAGATGCCTGCAAAAAGCTTCAATCAGTGTGTGGCTGTCCTGGATGGCTTCCTCTATGTGGCTGGTGGTGAAGATCAGAACGATGCTAGGAACCAAGCAAAGCATGCTGTTAGCAATTTCTGCAGGTACATATTTTCCCTGTTGTGTTTCTGTCTGCTTTTTGGAAATTAACTTTTTAATGTTTTGGCTCAAAATAACTGAGTAAATTAATGTTATTTTTCTGCACAGATATGACCCCCGATTCAACTCATGGATCCATCTTACCAGCATGATTCAAAAGCGTACACATTTCAGCATCAATACCTTTAATGGTCTCCTGTTTGCTGTTGGTGGACGCAACTCAGATGGCTGCCAGGCTTCAGTTGAGTGTTATGTTCCATCCTCTAACCAGTGGCAGTTGAAAGCACCCATGGAGGTACCAAGATGCTGTCATGCTAGCACTGTCATTGATGGCAAGATCTTGGTAACTGGAGGGTATATCAACAATGCCTACTCCAGGGCTGTCTGTTCTTATGACCCATCAACAGATAGTTGGCAGGATAAAAACAGCCTGAGCACTCCAAGAGGCTGGCATTGTGCAACCACTGTTGGCGATCGGGCCTATGTTCTTGGTGGTAGTCAGCTTGGAGGGCGTGGAGAGAGGGTTGATGTCCTGCCAGTTGAATGTTTCAACCCTCACTCAGGCCAGTGGAGCTACGTTGCCCCCTTGCACACAGGAGTGAGCACAGCAGGTGTGGCCGCAATGAATAATAAGATTTACCTCCTGGGAGGATGGAACGAGGTGGAGAAAAAGTACAAGAAATGCATTCAGGTATACAACCCCGACCTTAATGAATGGACTGAGGATGATGAGTTGCCCGAGGCTACAGTGGGCATCTCATGCTGTGTTCTTACCATCCCCACTCGCAAAACGCGAGAATCCAGAGCTAGCTCAGTATCATCTGCTCCAGTCAGTATATAAGTGACAGGATAGGATAGACGAATATAGCTGTCTTGATAATGCATATACGGTAAACTTTTACCTTCCAACTGTGAAATATTTTTCACACTCAGGCCAACCATACACATTTACAAAAATACAACACATTTTTTATAAACAACCAATTTTTTTTTTTTTACAAATGTCTTGTAATTTCAGTTTCATATTCTGTTTTAGCAAGCAACCCATATTAAAACAGTATATAAAAGTATTACTTCAATATGGATCAAATCTGGATTTTTCAGTATGCTAAATGGATTTGCAAGTATTAAAATTGTTCAAATTATAAGAACAACAAAATAAAATGAAGTTTTGTTTGGAGATTGATTTTTTTGTGTTGTACAAACAGTGGTTAGGCATAATTCACCTAATAGTTAATTTTTTTATGGGGCCAAGGTTTATAATTATTTCATCAGCCCTTTCCAATAGATTGTAAGACACTGTTGCAGTTGACGATACATCATGAAGGGTGTTGAACATGATCTCAAGTCACGAAAGTATCATATTTATGTGCTGAGTTCCAATGAAGCCAATAATATACAAAAGCTATTTACCTAAAAATCTAACATCTATTTTTCACAATTGATGAATATTAAATCCTGTGCTTTGTGATGCCATAAGCTATTTATAGGTTATATTAAAAATGTAATGGTGCTGAGAACGGAGCATTTCACTTTTGATGGTCCTACCTGCCAGGTGTAGGTGTAATAGAAGCAATTTACTTTCCCATCCTACACTTTAATTGACAACAGCAAATTGAAAAAAAAAAAAAAAAGCCTTTAGTAGAATCTTAAGAAAAATCAGAGGGTGAGGTTCGACAGGAATAGTATGTTGTGTAAAATGACTAAGAGGTTAATGGAATCAAAGCTAAGTGCCTGAGCTGACTACATAAGCAGTAATGATTTGTTATTATTCCTACCAGCTCACGTATTAAAATATTCATAGGTCCTTGGAAACTGAACAATGTGACAACTGCACAACGACAGTATTGTTTTAAAAATGTGACTGATTTGTGAAAAGAAACATTTGTATTTATGCTGATTCATTGTACATGTTCTGCATATTTATTAAAAAGTTCCTATAAAATGTTGCTGATGTCTTTTTTATTAGTCTTGATTTCCAGATAAAATTATCATTCACTGACAGACTGGCATGGTTTAATTGTTCAACATTTGACAAGTCTTTCCTATCTTTCCACAATAATACACCTTATTTTGCTTCTTGACTTTCTTTATTCATATTTAATCAAATTCCTGACATTTTGTGAACATACTGTACAGTCAGGTCCATAAGTATTAGCATTTTTGCCTCTGTACACCACCACAATATAAGTTCAGTTTAGGTTCTGTGATTATCCAAATAAGTGGATAACCTTTTGGTGCTGCTGAACTAGTGCATTTGATCCTTTTAGAAATGTACCAGATTGTTGAATTGGTCAGTTTTGATGTTTGTGCTATCTGTCTGATAAGTTTTTAATGATGGCCTTCTTCTCTTACATGGGCACCTCTTTGGACTGCAGGAACATGAATCAGATGCTAATTTGCTACTTGGAATCGACTCCCAGTCTTTTATCTCCTTAATATCTGTGCCTGTAAAAGTCTACACTTCAAGTACATGTTGATTTCTTCATTTCTCATCCACTGTGGTGGTGTACAGACGTAGAAATATGTAGAATTTTGACACAGTCCAAATACTTATGGACCTGGCTGTATATGTTGAAAATAGTGAATCTACAACTCAAGTTTGTACAAAAAGATTTGAGTTCTTCTGAGGCTGTAGAAGTTTAAATCAGCTGAAAAGGTCTACCAACATTTCTGTTTTTGGCAGTAAATTAGAACAACAGGATTTTTAGAGGGGTCAATACGTACAACTCCTCAAGGACATTTTCATTAGAATGTGCCATGTAAACCCATGATATTGGGCTTGACAGCATTCATTCATTCATTTTCTATACCACTTTATCCTGTGTACAGGGGCCTTGAGCTTATCCCAGAGCACGAGGCGGGGTATACCCTGTCCAGGATGCCAATCCATCGCAGACTACACACACACACACATTACAGGCAATTTGGGAAAGCCAATTAACCTAATCAGCATATCTTTGGACTGTGGAAGGAAACCGATGTACATAGAGGAAATCCACCAAGCACAAGGAGAACATGCAAACTCAATGCACACACAGACCCGAGGTGGAACTCGAACCCTCACTGCTGGAGGTGTGAGGCCACTGTGCTAGCCTACACCACCAAAAACGTCACAAAATCCAAAAGCTTTATTTCTGATTCAGTCAATGTTAATTAAGTTTTAAATGAAGAAGAAGCATGTCCGAGCTAAGTTTTAAGCTAAGAGAAGAAGAATTTTAGCTTGTTGTGTCCGCTGCACCTTGACACACTTACCGCTCCGGGCCCGATCGACCGGGAGAGACAAACACACACATGTACAGTACCGACCAAAAGTTTGGACACACCTTCTCATTCAAAGAGTTTTCTTTATTGTGTTCTTTAGCCCAAACAAGTCTCTTCTGCTTGTTGTCTGTCCTTAGCAGTGCTTTCCTTGCAGATATTCTACCATGAAGGCCTGATTCACACAATCTCCTCTTAATAGTTGTTCTAGAGATGTGTGTGCTGCTAGAACTCTGTGTGGCATTGACCTGGTCTCTGATCTGAGCTGCTGTTAACCTGCGATTTCTGAGGCTGGTGACTCGGATGAACTTATCCTCCGCAGCCGAGGTGACTCTCGGTCTTCCTTTCCTGGGGCGGTCCGCATGTGAGCCAGTTTCTTTGTAGCGCTTGATGGTTTTTGTGACTGCACTTGGGGACACTTTCAAAGTTTTCCCAATTTTTCAGACTGAATGACCTTCATTTCTTAAAGTAATGATGGCCATTTTTCTTTATTTAGCTGCTTTTTTCTTGCCATAATACAAATTTACCCCATTTGAATTAGAAGGTGTTTCCAAACTTTTGGTCTGTACTGTATCTCTGTTTATTCTCAGCAAAGAGAGCACATTTAAATGGTGCTACAGTACATCCCGAAAATCAAAAGAAGCAGACATTAACATGTCAGTCACAAGCTATGTTTACACTGTCAGTTAAATGTGACCCAATTCCTATTTTTTGCTCATATGTGACACCTATTGGATATTTTTTATGTCCGTGTAAACAGGGAAAAAAAACGCATGAATTCCGATATTTCGAGATCGGTTTCAGGCCTCCTTCATATGTGGAAATAAATCAGATATAAATCAGATATGTGCTAATGTGATTGCCGTGTAAACAGGCAGATCGGATTTTCTGAGGCATTGCGTTCTGTACGTCATTAAAACTGCAACTTCTTCGCGGTTTAATGACGTAATCAGACACACCAACGCACTGCTCATCCCAAACAGATGCACCTGTTGCAAGCCACCAGAGAGCGACTCCGACACGTCTCGCATCCAGACATTCCTCTGAATGGTTGAGGACACAATAAATGAAGCATATGCGCAGGCTGCAATGATGGCCCTTTTCCTCCTTCTCCGTTTCGTGAACTTTGCATATATCGCAGAGCTTGCATCAAGCATATTTCGCCTTTGTCCATCTTGGCTAGTGTGTAGTGCAAGAACCTCCCTTTAAGTATGCGCGATGTTTCAGACGGTATGGCAAGTTTAAACACTTGAAACGGATATGGGTCATAGTTGAAAGTACGTGTAAACAGACGGTCAGAAAAATCAGGTATAGGCAACAAATCAGAATTGGAAATGGAGTGTAAATGGGGCTATAGAGGGACCCAGAGACAGACAGGAGAAAGGAAATATATTTGCATTCTCCTGATTAAACAAAAGGGTTCTAGCAGACAAGAGCCATTTGGATGTATATTGGTCTAGATACAGGATATAGGTGTTACCACATAAGGCATAAGGAAGCACAGTGAGGGGTCTGTTCTCAGGGCACAGTAATCATCTTATTAGATTACAATGTCTTACAATATTATAAAACCTTACAGGAAAAGAAAAAAAAAGAATTGAATTGTGGAATGTTGTCCAAAAGACAGCACAGTGGCTTAATGGTTGGCACTGTCGCCTTTCACCTCCAGGGTCTGGGTTCGATTCTCAAACAGGTTCAATTCCCGCCTCTGTGAACACAGAGTTGCATGTTCGCCCTGTGCTTGGTGGGTTTCCCTTGGGTGCTCCAGTTTCCTCCCAAAGACAGGCAAAATAGTCTAACTGGCATTCCCAAATTGTCTGTAGTATGTGTGCGCCCTGTTATAGATTGGCATCCTGTCCAGGATGGATCCTGTCTCGTGCACCCCCACCCCCGCGACCATGTATACAGGATTAATTAGTATAGACGATGAGTGCTGTCAAAAAAAAAAGTCAGCTTGAAAAGAAGCTTCTAGAAAAATGTTATTCTAGAAAATACTTTTAAATAAAAAACCAAAAGGACGTATAATTTTTTGCAATGTCATGATGAGCGTCTGCTCCAGCACGAACGCCGTTGTCTTGACATCAGCCTACCGACGTTTACCAGTCTCCGGAAAAAAGCGCGGAGAAATGCTTAGTCATGCGATGACGCACCGTGGCCTAAGGCGGTCACGTGGCCTGTATCAACGTCGAGTCTCGCGCGAGGGGGAACTGTCCTTAAACTGCACTCGGCTTCTCGGTGTGCACGAGGGAGGTACTTTTGTTCACAGTGATTTGCGTAAACCGTGCGTGAAGCTCCGAAGCCTCGGTGTCGTACGCAACAGCACCAGTGTCACTGTGCTTGCTTTTGTCGCATACAACTGCAAGATCTGTTTTTAGCGAGGACGCGACGTAAAAAACGGAAAGGCCTCCCTCTCTGTCATTTTCTGTGTGCTAGCAGGCTAGTGAATATAACTCATTGTCGCTTATTTTCATCGCGTGTTAGCGGCTTATTCATTTATTTATCGCCGGGTGTTTTAATTTTGTCCTTCGCTAGCCCCGAATAAAGTATCTCGCGTCGGTGAATCAACTGTCTGTGTGGGAAAGTTTCTGCCGGTCGTGCTAATGGGCTTGCTGACTCAAGGCTCCCCGCTTAACTGGACAGAAACCAAGAAATATGCCGACCATGTCAGGAAACACGGCATTCTGCAGTTCCTCAACATCTATAACAAGGTGAAGGACAGACAGAAAGACGTGCTAAAATGGGGAGATGAGGTGAGTGATTAGTAACGTTATTCTCTCAAAAGGCAGCAGGGCTTGTTTTAGTTTCCTATTCAAAACCTCGCGTTGGATGTTTAACGTGTAGTTACACGTTTAACGTCTATCTCGTTTAACGTGTAACTCGGAAACAAAGTTTGGATTATCTTTTCTAAAAGCAAAGATCAACCCTAGCGTTTGATTAATATCACAACGTGTCTACACACCCTGCCTAGTGTCCTGTGTTCCAGGGAGATGAGACTGGACCTGTGCAGCAGGTGCAGAGCCCCACCACATGCCCAAAACACTTTTACTAGGTTCAGTACAAATATATTGTGTTTGGGTTCGCTGTATGTGTCGCTCAAGATAATATAACTGTAAAGCACTTTTACAAAACAGTGAGTAATAACATCGCCTTGCTGTCATTCTTTTTAGTTAAGCTTTGGATAATTGCAAAGGGTTTCAGTTTTTTATTCTCTGTTTATATGACGCTACATGACTAAGACACTAATAAACTTGGTCTTGAAGTTAGGCTTTAAAGTCTTTAAACCTGTTAGGCTTCACACAGACACTTCATTTGTATATATGTGTGTGTCAGTCAATCGCACTCTGTCATTATGATATAAAGTCAAATTCCTTTATAAATCATATATAATTCTGGGAAATTTTCAGTTTTTACGGCGAAAATTTGTGATATTGGACGTTTGTGTGCGGAAGTATCACTGTATTCCCTTAAGAAAAAAAAAACTTTTACAACAGAAGCAGAAAGTTTTGTTGTGTAGCTTTAAATTAATTACACAGAAAGGTTTGTTTAAATGTTTGGAATTTTTTTTCGTCTTGAGCATCTTCACATTAAATATATTTATTTATTTCCTACTCAAGGTTACTTTGAGTTAGAATTTCTGTCTCATGTGTGTGTGTGAGAGAGAGAGAGAGAGATTAATTTAACTTAATCAGTAAAAATTGCAAGCTCTTAAAATTAGGGATGCACCGATACCAGTATCGGCCTCGATACCACATTTTCTAAAGTACTCGAACTCGTTAAAAGTCCCCCGATACCAGGGACCGATTACACGGTCTGAGAAATGTCTATGTTTGAGCGGCGTGTAAGGGGTTAATCACAAGCGCCGAGTGCCCGTCCCCAGCTCAGAGCGGGGAGAAGGCGAGGCGAAACGAGACATGCCAGCCGTGTGGAATTATTTCAAAGTGAATGAAGACAACAAAACAAAGGCGGACGGCAAATTGTGCTCAGCGAAATTGTTAAAAATCATGTTTTTATTAAGTACTTGGTATCGATATCGGCGAGTACTGAAATGGAAGTACTCGTACTCGTTTTCCAAAAAAGTGGTATCGGTGCATCCCTACTTAAAATATGGGACATAAAATTCATCTGAGCCATATAACATGTAACATAAGAATTTTGTTACTTGTGCTGACTGCACACTGGAATGTTGTTAGTTTTAGATTAATCCCCTGGCCAGACAGTGGACTCGGTGTTGAGATCAGAGATAATGGTGTGAACGATCACACTGGTGTCCTATATTGTTACTTATTAAAACATTTTGCTTCAGAATATCTGAGTAATAGATATATAAAACATTATCTGATTTATTTAAGTACAACAGTCAGTTTAAGATAAAACCGGCACATAATTTATTACTGTCATAGTTTATGGTTTAAATCAGTTATTGTTGGGTAAGACACTTTAGATAAATGCTGTTGTTGCAATGTTGTTAGTGTAATATTAACACCAGCCAATCTAGAGATGGCTGCTAGGACAATTCCATGTTGAACTTTTTACACAGTTGTTTCCTCCCCTCACAGGTGGAGTACATGTTGGTGGAGCTTGATGCAAAAAATGAAAAGGCATGTCTGGTTCTGAATGGAAATGAAGTTTTGGAGACGCTGCAAGAAAAGGGGGAAATGGTCAACCCCAAGTGAGTTATCATTATCCATTATCATTAATCATTATCCATTATCATGTAAAGTTGTACTTCCGAGCTTATAATACTAGAATTATTTTCTTTAGAGTAGCACACTGTTCCTTAAGCATCAATGTTGTATGTACTTCACCATTGTCATAAACAATAATTCAATGTTGTGCAGCATATCCACCTTTTTTTAAATGATTGTACAGTAGTAATAATAATAATAGTAGTAGTAGTAATAATAATAAGCACCTTTTGATGCTTTTTATTGTTCTATAACAAATCAAAGATTCATCACAGTGCTGTGGAGATTTTTTTTTAATCATACTGTTGTTACTAAACATGTATTAAAGAGTGAGGGTGGGAAAATCAGCCCATTCTCATGTCAGTGTTTGCACTAGTTTTCCTGATAGGCCCAGCATTGTGTATGTGAAGCAGGTGTGGAGCCTAACCCAGAGCAAGGAAAACAACAGTTTTATACTAGGGCAGCTGAAAAGCCTTAGCTTTCATGACTACCTCTCTGCAAAGAAGTTCTACAAAGAACAACTATTGCCACAGTAGTACACATAAGCAGACACTACAACACTTTGCTTACATGTTTTTTCTTTCCTGTCAGGCTAATTCATGTACGTCTTATTTTGTTTGTTTTTTTTGCACATGCAAATGTGAGTTGGTAGTCGGCTCCCATTTATATTCATCTATGTTTTGTGTTGATCCACAGTGAAGAGACGTAACGATTACTGCCCAGATGCAAACATGTGATAAGCTGAAAAATGATGCCTGAGTTGATAAGTATGTTTGTACTTTACAGCCATCCGACGCTGTGGAGGCCAGAGTATGGCAGCTACATGATTGAGGGCACTCCAGGACAGCCTTATGGTGGCACAATGTCCGAGTTCAACACTGTAGAAGACAACATGGGCAAACGGAGGAAAGAGGCTTCTTCTGTGCTCACCGAGGATGAGACTCTGTGCACAATCACGTCATTCCCCAGGTAGCATGGAGCCGACAACATGGAATACAGATCGCAACAACAAGTCCTAATCATTTGCATTCACTAGCAGTTGAGTTTCTATTTGACCGTAATAATGAACGTGAATACCAGTTTAGTCTCAAGTGCTTGGACTGAAACAAAAAGAAGGAAGCTGTGCAAAAAAGAAAGAAAATTGGAATTGCACTATATGGCCCAATGTTTATGAACACATCCAATGTTTACCTCCCCACAAAAAATTTGAAATATCCGAGGGTTATTACATGCCTCCCTTTTCCAATGTTTAATTATTTTTAGTATACTCGGTAGTGGATACTAACATGTTTAGCAAATATGGAAAAAGTGTAAAAATGTCATTGTTTTTGAAGTAATGTCTAGACAGCTGTATTTATCTGAATTATGCAAAACAATTCCTGCTACCTCTTATCACTCAGGTGAGGACGGGTTCTGTGTTCAAGGTTTCTTCCTGTTGCCATCTCGGGGAGTTTTTCCTTGCCACAGCGACCTATTTCACATCATATAAAATTTCCATAATATTTTTTTCATTCTGTAAAGCTGCTTTGCGAGAATGACCTTTGTTAAAAGCGCTATACAAATAGAATTGAAGATGTACAGTATCTCCTAGATATTAATCAGCCGTTACCTTTTGTTTAACATTGAAATCATTGTTCTTGTACATGTTCGTAATAAAAATGTTCCTGATGTAGACAAAAAAAATTCAGTTGACAGTTCAGACACTTGATATCTAAATTGACTATTGTGTCGACAGTTCATGTTTGATAGCTGCATTCTGTGTTTCAGGTTGGGTTGTCCGGGTTTCACAAAACCTGAATATAGGCCGACACCTGTTGAAAAAGGGGTCAGCAAGTCCCTCTTTTTCCCTGATGAGGCCATCAACAAACATCCCCGTTTCAGGTCAGGATTTATATTTTTTCTTGCTTTAAGGTTTTTCATCTCCTGATTTTTTTCAATGCTGTACAGGGGTGGACCCCGAGATGTTGATCGTATTAGCCCTGTGGAATTTTTATCATAAAATACCTCTTAAGGCATAATCTAACAGCCGTTGCTTTTTTTATTACTGCAGTGCTCTAATCTTCTACTGGGGCATGTGATAACCAAGTTTAGTTGTTCATCTGTTTTAGCAATTTGACCAGGAACATTCGTCACAGAAGGGGGGAGAAGGTGGTGATTAACGTACCAAGTAAGTCAATATCGCTTAGTTTAGCACTTTTTTTTTTTTGATGCAGTTTTGTTATTCAACGAATGAACAAACTCTCCCTCCCTGGGCATGCAGGGCAAAATTAAAAATGTATAGAAAATACCCGGATAACACGTCGGCATGTTTATGGTCATCAATTATGGTGGCATCTGTTGGAAATGAAACTTTTACCCCCAAATAACCCAAACCTGATGATTAAAAGTCTAGTCATTTTGTTCACACTTTATACAACCTACCAACGCAGCATCAATGAGCAACTATGAGCATCTCAAATGGAAACACACTGGTGCTGTCTGACCTCAAAATGATGTGACCGCAACATAATTAGGGCCCAAGCACTATAAGGTGCAGAGGTCCCTCTTGTTTTCCTAAGGATTTTTTTTTCCACCCTTTTGGACTTTTTGGGTGACTTAACATGCTCAAAAACTCATGAAACTTGGCAGACAGGTTGGAATCTGCTGCCATCAGGATGCCTGAGAGTCTCTTGGCCCCCAGGGGCCCCCACATGAGATTTTGCTGCCTAGCTCATACACACTTTCACGTAGGCACACGAAACTCGCTACACATTTAGAGCTCATCGAGCCGAACAACTTTCGCGAGTTGTTAGGAGGAGGCTGGTTAATTGTGTCGTTCGCAAAAACGCACCCGATGGATTTTGATATACTCCTCCTAGAGAAATTATACAATCGCTACCAAACTGGGCAAAAGAGATCTAAAAACATTGAGGATGCAAAGTTGCAGAGGGTTTTTTGATATCTCAAACGGGTCAGCCGTGATAATGTCTTAAACGTACGCCGAAAAATTATTAATAACTTTGTGTAGCATTATATTGAGTGACATTATATTCTGTGACACCTTCTGTGACATCACGTTCAGCGACATCACATTCAGGAACATCATAGTGTAAGGCTTTTCTTCCAGCACCTGCGGCCTATTGTACACACATGCACATCACAAATGTTAACACACACACAAACACATCTCACACACATACACATCACTAATGTTAATACACACAGACTCACACACCATACACACAAACAAGCACAAACACATTTACTCGTCACACACAGACTGACACATCCACACGTCACACACCTCTCTCCCTCACTCTCACACACACTAACCCTCACACGCTAACGCGTTCACACACACACGCATACATGCATGCACACAAACACACTCACACATCGCACACATACATACACCCATATTACAAATGTTTACACTCATGCGCTCACACACACACACACACACACACACACACACACACACACACACACACACATTAACCCTGTATAGTGTGTGATGTGTGCAGGTTGTGCGGTGAAACCAAGTTTTTAAACCAAATTAATAACTTTCTGTGTGGCATTATATTCAGTGACACCTTCTGTGACATCACGTTCAGTGACCTCACATTCAGGAACATCATAGTGTGATGCTGATTTTCCAGCATCTGTGGCCTATTGTACACACATGCACATCACAAATGTTATTAACACTCTCTCTCACACACACACACACACACACACACACACACGCACGCACACACACACACAAGCACCTCTCTCATGACGCACACACACACACTAAGGCACTCCACAAATATTTAGGGCCCAAACTGAGATTAGCCCTGTATAATGTGTGCAGGTTGTGCGGTGCGCCCGGGGTAGCGATGGCACAGGGTGCTTGGGCCCTTCATCTTTGCTTGCAACTATATTTATAACATTGTAATGAATGTAATAATAGTCTTTAGGTAATTTATTGTTTAATAGAATTCAGCTTCTAATAAGTGATGGATATTTTAGACTTTCTGAGAGAAATGCAGAAAGTGATGGAGAGAGAAGAGTTGTATTTATTGGCAAGTCGGCCAAAGCATCAATCAACCAATGACAAAATAATAAATAAAAAAAGCCCAAAAAAATTACAGTAACTGTTAAATTATCCAATGACCTGCAAAAAAATTTTTTATAAATTTTTAGTTGCAGATTTCATAGATAGATGCGGTACATATTTTGTGAATCTGCATTGTTCAAAAGCGAGGTGGCTTGAAATATCCTTTTGAGTTCTTACTGTATGGGTGTAATGTTATCCCAGATTGTCTTATAAAATGGAAATGTGAAATGTAGATTGTATTTTGTGAACCAGGGACTATTTGGACATTTTGTATCTTTTTTTTTCATAGTCTTTCAAGATCAAAACACGCCAACTCCATTTGTGGAGACATTTCCAGAGGACGATGGGGAAGCAGCGAGAGCAGCCCTTCCCGACAGCATCTACATGGATGCCATGGGCTTCGGGATGGGAAACTGCTGTCTGCAGGTGAAGATATTTATGCAGATGAGACTGTTCTATGTTTTATTCTGGTAACAAGGCTTGTAAATGTTCTAACTAGTACGAATATTAACTCTTTGCTTTGTGAATAATTGCAACGGTCCTACTGTTATTTAGGTCACATTTCAAGCTTGCAGCATCAGTGAGGCTCGATACCTGTATGACCAACTGGCCACATTCTGCCCGATAGTGGTGAGTACTTTTACATTTTATTTAAATCACCCAAAATTGATTTTTTTTTCAGACATGGGATACATAATATTGCTGGCTTCAGGCATAGATCACGTTTGCATCGTTTCTCACGGCTTCGTTGATGCATACCGTGACTGAGACAGCTGTATAAGGTGTGCAACAAATCCCAACTCATCTGATATTGGCCAAATCTTCACTGATCACGTAATATTATCTAATCTTAAAGCATGAAGGCAGAATGTAAACTGCAGTGTTACCGTGTCATGAATATATACTTATCATAATTCTCAGTTTGTCAGTCCTACAGAAGGTCATAATCTTTGTTGTGCATGTTAATGCAACTTTGTGCAGTTTAGACTCTTGCTGTGTTGAAAATGATCCATAAATGTCAAACCTAAAGTCACTGTTACTTTAACTGAAAAGTGACCAGCATGATTATGGCATGATTACTATTAGATTATGCCAAGGGAGTGCATGTCCTGTTGAATTTTAACAAAAGCTTGTCATTGTAAAAGTGAATCATGGTAACTTGTTAGAGTGTAATACCTAAAACAATAAAATATCTAATTTTTTAAAAGTAAAATTTCAAATAATACAAAAAAAAACTACAGTGTAAACGATGAGGCATTAATTACTCTCGATCATCTCTATGATCATTGATGGGGCTTTTCTCAAATAGGTTGATCATTTGTTGTCTGCATTTCCAAACTTCTAAATAAAAACCTCTTGTTGGGCAAATAAAGTGTCTCAGCTAGCAATCAGCTAAAATCTGCCACTGTTTTGGACATATTCCATTTATTTCATTAGAGGTGTGTTGATTGCTGGGGAAAGTGCTGTGTAACACAGTCTAGTTCATAGTATCATAGTATGTAAATTATTTCATTTTCATAATTATCTAACCACTGTGCCTGTTTGTGCCAGAATCATCCTGGAAGCTACCACTCCCACCGGGATAGAAACATTCTATAATAAGATGAAGACGATCTGTCAAAATAATCAAGTGATTTGCTCTAAAGGATCGAGTGGAATTAAATTATAAAAGCAAAATGCTCTCACAACATAATTAAGCTTTCAGTTTATGTCTCCATTTTTTAATTTTAAAGATCTGCCTGACTTTCCCCGATTCTCATTAGTGACGCACTTCAAGATTGAGTGGTTGAATGTTTTTAAAAATTTTGCATAATGCATGGACTAAAACAGCAGTTTTTTACTTTGAAACCTGTTTACAGTGTGCGTGCATCGTTTACGTACAGGTACTCTGAAACAAGTCTGAGTGCATGTAATTAGCAACAATTGTAATGGTAACCCTAAAATGTTTGCACATGCCAAAAAAGAAAGGTGGACTCTGAAGGCCGTGGTTTCAAGAAAAATAGGGACTAGTAAATACTATAAATAAGTCGGGGGTAGACCTGTGTGAGCAGGTCGCCGTGTTTAAGGAGTACAACGTGAGTCGGCGTTACAAGACGAAGCATGCAGAAAAATATAAGCATTTGACTGAGGTTTGATTTCTCTCACTGAACAAGAAAAAAAAAAACACCTAAACATGTTTACTTTTTTTTCTGCCTTTTTTTTATGTTACATTATTATTGGCATACAAAGACATTGTGGTATCTTAAAAGAAATGTAAAAACAGAAAGCATTGTGACTTAAAAAGAGTTACATGTTGCACACTTAGCAATGTTTTGCATAATTTCACTGAATAAATTCAGTTTTTTGTAAAGCAACCTCACTCACACATTATCTAACAATAACACATACTCTTACCAGCTTCTGTAAACGATGCCATTTGCTGATTTCAACATAGAAATAAAATGAATAACCAGAGTAGATTTCAAACTTTTGGCCCGGCCCTCTACAATATTTTCTGCTTCTCATTTGGCCCCTGGGGAAAAATAATTGCCCACCCCTGTACTAGACGTACTTTTGTTTTATTTTAGGTATACATACTTTGTTGGTGGTGGAGATGTTCCTGCTAGAACTGTTAGTGTCAAGTTCTAATTGTTTAATCAATTTATGAACAATCTGTATGTATTACAAATGCACACTTTTTATACATTTGTACATTGTGCGTCAAATTTACATAAACTTATTTACAACTGGTTTGCAATTTCAGCTGTAAGCCCTCATCTGGCTTTGCTGTGCTTGACTGGTAATTTAACATAAATGAGACCTAGTAACTGTAAATGCAAGTTTATGAACTATAAATGCAAGAATCTCGCTTTTTTTATGTGGTAATCCTACAAACTGAACTAAGAGCAGTTAATTTTAAATTAAAAACATACCTGTGCAAGTAATGAGTTAGTAATTCGTATACTCATTTATTCTAATGTGTGACTTAATATTTTGTTGCACCTTAAATCTGTTAAGCACATTAGACTGAACTACTAAAATCTTTTCAATGTATTATATGAGCAGATGGCCCTCAGTGCTGCTTCTCCCTTCTACCGAGGTTACGTCTCAGATATTGACTGTCGATGGGGTGTCATCTCAGCCTCTGTGGATGACCGGACTCGGGAAGAACGAGGGCTGGAGGTCAGAGCAGCAGTTGATTTTTTACAACTGTATTATTTATACTAATGAGGCTTGTCTGCACTAAATTAAGTTTTCTTTCCAGTAGTAAACGTGCCCTAAATAATTTTGGCCTATTTGATCATGCGTTACAGCCTTTGAAAAACAACAAGTTCAGGATCCACAAGTCAAGATATGATTCCATTAACAGCTACCTTTCTTTCTGCGGGGAAAAATACAATGATATAGAATTGACGAAGGATGATGGCATCTACAATCAGCTCCTTGATGCAGGTAAAAAGAAAGCAGGTTTTTACATTGACGTTAGAAAGCATTTTTGCCTTTAAAAATAAGAGCTACTGTATATATAAATACTGACCTGCATTGCAGGCATTGACAAATTACTGGCTCAGCACATTGCCCACCTCTTTATTCGTGACCCATTGTCACTCTTTGAGGAGAAGCTTCATTTGGATGATGAGAATGAATCGGACCACTTTGAGGTACTTGATGTATAAATGGTCAATTTTACTGCAAGTTATTTTCTTTTGAAATCAGACAGATTTTCAAAAATGAGAAAACTTCTGGGTACAGTAACCTTTTTTTCTTGTTATCCAGAATCTTCAGTCAACTAATTGGCAGACCATGAGGTTCAAACCACCTCCCCCAAATTCTGACATAGGATGGAGAGTCGAGTTCCGCCCAATGGAGGTGTGTTAAATTCCCCAAAGTACTAATTTGAAAGTTGTTTATATTTTGGGATTTTATTATTATTATTATTATTATTATTATTATTATTATCATCTAGACTAGGCATTGCAGTCAGTAGGGACTGTTTTCTGTAGGTAGTATCACTATCACTTGGTTCACAAAGTATCCAAATCTATTTTTAAAATCACAGCATGTGTGCTACAGCTGCTATAACTTGATTTGTAACCTGAGTATGTACATGTATAATGGAAACATTTCTCTCACACACAGGTTCAGTTAACTGACTTTGAGAATGCTGCATATGTTGTGTTCGTTGTTCTCCTTACACGAGTGATCCTTTCCTACAAGTTAGACTTCCTCATTCCCCTGTCAAAGGTTTGTTTTTTTATGATTCTCTAATTTTGTGTTACTAAGGCTGTACTGTTTCGTGTTTTTTTTTTTTGTTTGTTTGTTTTGGTTTTGTTTGTTTGTTCTTTCCATCTTTTTTTTTCTTTTAAGTTTAAATACGACAATATTGTTTTAGGTTGATGACAACATGAAAGTTGCTCAGAAACGAAATGCAGTGCAAGAAGGCCTTTTTTATTTCAAGAAGGACATTTTTAAAGGTACAGAATGACCTTTTTTTCCGTATTCACTGAACTGACCCCACATCTATGAATTGAGAATGGAAATGCTTTTGTTGTGTATGACATTAAATTTATTTTAATAAATTTTCTTCAAGGCTGCAAACCATTCTTTGACTCAGCCTCCACAGTTGCACAAAATGGTGTTGGGACTAATGAAGATCATGAGGAGTACACACTAATGAGCATCGATACAATAATTAACGGCAAGGTAAAGATACCTATATTTTGCTGTTTAAAAATCAGTTCAACCAAACATTGTTTTAGCTTTAAAAAGTGATTCTGGTGTCATGTAAAGTAAATGTTAACTATATCATCTTCAGGAAGGAGTGTTCCCAGGACTTGTACCAATTCTGAACTGCTACTTGGAAAATATGGAGGTTGATGTGGACACACGCTGCACCATCTTGAACTACTTAAAGCTCATTAAGAAACGAGCATCAGGTATGCAAAGGTTTACGTTTGAAATGCTAATTAACACCATTATATTGATGAATATTGGAGTCTATATGTTGTGCTGTACGTGGGGTCTTTTGAGTTATATATTGTGATTAGTGATTGATGTATTGGCACAACTTGAAAATCAATTATATATAAAATTATTTATTTAGTTGGCTATTTATTTTTGTATATGAGCTGGTATGTTACCATTCCTCTATAATCCTGCAGGTGGTGCGCTCTAAACTGTTCCTTCACCATAGTAACCCTATGTGTACAAGCAATTGATTTGCTTTTGTTTAGGATTGTAACCAAATTATTTGTTTTTGTTAAGTTTGTTTGGTATTGTAACACAATCCGGAAAAATATAGAATATTTACAAAATCATGATATATTAAAATCACAATACAAATTGAATCGGCACCTAGGTATTATATCATATTGGGTCATTCCTGGTGATTCCTGTATCTATCATTTCCATTTTTAGGGTATTTAGGAGAAATTAATTTAGAGTTACCAGCCTCAGAAAACACCAATTAACAGTACCACGGATTAGAGCTGATATGAAGGCTTTACAGAGCATAAGTAGTAGACACATCTCAATATGAACTGGTAAAGGAGATTATAGCATTTGGAGTGCCTTTAGCATTGTTTTATGAATGTAGACAGAAATAAAAATCAGGACCATTGAATTAGTATGTGTGATTCATCACAACTCATGGGGAATATTTATTATTATTATTATTATTATTATTATTATTATTATTTTTTTTTTTTTTTTTATGTAAATCTCCATCAGCTGCAAGATTCTATCCTGTCAATATGGGCCAATGTTTCTAAAGCACCTTGTTGCATCAATGCCACGTAGAATTAAGGCAGTTCTGAAGGCGAAAGGGGATCAAACACTGTATTAGTATGGTGTTCCTAATAATCCTTTAGGTTAGTGTATATATACAGTGTGTGTGTGTGTGGGTGGGTGTGTGTGTGTGTATATGCAGTATAAATTAGGGCTGTAGCTATCGAATATTTTAGTAATCGAGTATTCTACCAAAAATTTAATCGAGTAATCGGATAAAATGCACTTTTGCTTAATTAAACAGCAATGTAAAATATAAGAGAAACAAAGATTAATTGGTTTTCTTTTTAGAAAAATCTACTTTTATTTTTTAAATGCATACAGAATTTTATCAAAAATAAACATTGTCATTATTCACAATACAAGGAATAGCTTCTACCCCTATCTCACCTATGCGGTTTGACTCGCAGTGAGATGCGGTGTTGTGCACTGTGAGTCGCCGCGACTGCCCGCCGACGTTCCGCTAAGTTCTGCAAGGTCCGCCAAAAAATTAAACATGTTTAAACATGTTTTTAAGGCAGCTTAAACATATTTAATTTTTCACGCAGATAGATGGAAACGTAATCGCAGCGCCAAAACATGGCCTCACTGGCCTCAAAACTTGAATCATGAAGAACCGTACTTCTAACCGGCCACCGTGCGAAACCGCGTGGGTGAGATAGGGGTATTAAAGTTGACTGAGATTAATTAAGTGCATTAAAGCACTATACATTCTTATTTTAAAGCCTTTTCTCGGATGCAAAAAAAAAAAAAAGTTTTTCAAAAATAAGGCACACAAAATAAATAATTACACAAAAACACTAAGTTGTGCAACTAAAAGTTTCAAAATCTACATCTCAGGCGTAACATAAGCCTTTACTGACAATTTCTGCTTTCTTCTTCTCTTGGCCTTGCTGAAAATTTTATTGCTCCCTTCCATTTTGCAACCCGCAACAAAACGCTCCCTCAAATCAATACACAGCTAACTGTTTGCGTCTCCTTCTGCTTTGTGGGTGACGTAAGCGCTTCTTCTACGTTGGTGTTTACGGGGCGGCTTGCACCCGGAAGCGCACTGTGTCAAAAGCATACTGTCAACAAATAATTGAGCAAAAACATAACGCATGCTTTTGAAAATGAATCAAACGAAGCTTCGAGGCAGAAGATTTTTCCTCGATAATTTTTTGTAATCGAATTACTCGATTTACTCAAGTAATCGTTTCAGCCCTAGTATAAATACAGTTCAGTACATTTCTTGGTCTAGTTTAGTACAGGCAGCCACAATCAGACTGCTGACTTGGCAGTTATCTGGAAAATTATATTTGACACCCAGTAATCGAAGGCTGCTATCAAAGCAACCTGGTATTCAATGATACCACTGACTGATAATTTCCATGCCACGCCACAGTGATGCAGTTATTTTCACATTCTCTCAAACAGCTTCATGAAGAGTTCCCCTATATGTTGAGCAATCATTTTATTTTTTTATATTTTTTTATCTCCAATTAGCCTCATTAACAAATTACCTTCAATTTTTTTTTTTAATTTTAAAAAATTTGAAGGTTTGATTTTTATTCTGTACAGCATACATAAACATTTATTTAATGGAAAATTAGTTTGTACATTCATAATTAAATGCAGACTATTGAATACCTTGTATTTTCTTTGAAGCTGCATAAGGTTACAGGACTTCTTCTCAAACAGGTTACAATATGTTCAAGGTTTATATATACACTGTGACAAAGGTCTTGCTGAGGTGGCAGACATTTTTAATTTATCTAAACGTCAAGTGGAGAGGTTTATAAAAAAAAATTTGAAAAAAAGATTTGAAAAAACTGGTGGAGTTCATGACCGGCCCAGGTCAGTCAGACACCATAAGACAACTGTTCGAGAGGACAATTTTCAACTGCAGCAGAGCTACATAACAACTGGTCACCAGAAACCCCCGTATCTATAAGAACTGTTTGTCGAATTCTCTGATGCTAATTCCGTCTCAATGGCCGAATTAATGCTCAGAAACCAGCTAAACAGTTGAAGACAACTAAAAACTCGTGTTGCATTTGCCACGTCCCACAGCTTGCAGGAAGGATGGACTGTGGAAAAGTGGCAGAAGGTTGTTGATTATTTTCCTATGAATCATTTATTGAACTGCATCAAATCCTGCAGAAGACCTATTGGAACCCACATGACCCCAAGATTCACACAGTCAAGGTCGGTGGAGGAAAAATAATAGTTTTGGGTTAAATTCAGTATGAGGACGTGCAAGAGATCTGCAGAGTGGATGGCAACATCATCAGCCTGAGGTATCAAGACATTCTTGTTGCCTATTGCATTCCAAACCAATGGAGAGGGCACATTCTTCAGCAGGATTGTGCTACTTCTCGTACTTTAGCCTCCACATCAAAGTTCCTGAAAGCAACGAAGGTCAAGGTGCTCCAACAGTGGCCAGCCCAGTCACCAGACATGAACATTGTGTGTGGGGTAAGATGAAAGAGGAGGCATTGAAGATGAAAGAATCTTGATGAACTCTGGGAATCCTGCAATAATGCTTCCTTTGCCATTCCAGATGACTTAATAATAGGCTATTTAAAATTAATAGGTTATTTTAGTCATTGCCGAGACATATTGATCCTCCAAGCTCACGGGAGTCATACACAATATTAATTATTTTTCCACTGCACCATGACTTTGTTCTGTACTGTACAGTTGTGGCCAAAGGTTTTAAGAATTACATAAATACTGGAAATTGGAAAGTTGTTGCTTAAGTTTTTATAAAAGCAATTTGCATATGCTCCAGAATGTTATGAAGAGTGATCAGATAAATTGCATAGTCCTTCTTTGCCATGAAAATTAACTTAATCCCGAAAAAAACTTTCCACTGCATTTCATTGCTGTCATTAAAGGACCTGCTGAGATCATTTCAGTAATCGTCTTGTTAACTCGGGTGAGAATGTCACAGGAACAACTGATACAAAGATCTAAAAGCAGTTTAGCATCAAACTTTGTGAAAAACTAATATTTGTGTCATTCTCAAAACTTTTGGCCACGACTATACATTATTTCTGTTTAAGTGACCAGACTTTTGTCTAAGCAAAGTCTGACCTTTCAGGTTACTACCTGTCCACATCTACCAGCACACAGATGTTGGTGATGATTGGCTAGTCTCACTATGATTGGTTCGGGAGTGCAAGCGTGTTGCCTTGGGTTTAACAGGTGCAAAATCAGATATTGCACCTGTCTAAGACAGATTAATGTCTAAGACAGATTGGGGCATCTTTACTATCAAGTGGTTTTCTTAAAGTCACACAGCCGTGAGGTCTCATTGCATTGTGTGTACTCTTTGTTCTTTTGATTTGATTTACAATGCAACTTTAGTAAAACTTTTATGTGATCTCTGTTCACATTCATTCATGATTTTTTCATGACCACATTTCTTCTGCCAAGTTGACATTTCAGCAGCACTATTCTTCCAGGTTTAAATAATGCATTGGCTGGTGGTTAACTTGGTTATTTGAGAAGCTCCTTACTATATCAGTTATAATAAAAAGATGTGGACGTTTGTGTGGAAAAATGTGTATAATAAGGTTCCCTTCATTTTTTTTACAGGGTGTATTGATTGTGTTGATGCTTTCAGTGTCAAAATCAGTTTTCAGTGTTAGGACAGTTACCAAATCAGTGTTATGACAGCTACCAAATATTAAGTTACAGTGGTTTTAAGCTCATCTAACTAAAGTTGAGCATCATACTTGTGCTGCAACATTAACTAGATTTGTTATGACGGTGTCTTTGCAGAATATCTAGTTTCACTTTTCTCAAATAGCTGTTGCATAATATTCCCTGTTCAAGTATTATAGGACTTTTAATTAAAATGTTTTGTGCATGCTTTTAATTTACCTCAGGAGAACTGATGACCATGGCAAAGTGGATGAGGGAATTCGTCGCTAAGCATCCACAGTACAAGAAAGACAGCGTGATCACTGACAAAATAAACTACGATCTGCTTTCTAAGTGTGACAGAATTGCCAAGGGGAAGGAGAAGTGCCCTGAACTAATTGGTGACCCAGTGAAAAGAGGAAACTAAGGCAGAACGAGAACACTGCATCATAAGTCCTTTTTGCATGATAACTGATGACCAAAATGTTTAACAAGAATAAAGAAAAACAATGTTCCAGACAAATTGATGATTTGGACTAAATATTACAGGGCTTTGCCACAATTGTTTGTTTGTTTCTTTGAATTTGTATATATGGAATTTTTATGCTTCTCAGAATCAAAATTATTTTAATAACTTTAAGATCAATGTTACTTGGATCAGATGTGTATATTTTATTTTTGTTTCTGAGTAAAAGAGCCTGCTCTGAATTTGTGTGTATGTAAATGTAGAAAAGATTTGTACATTAGTAAGTACTTTCCACTGGCAAAGCATTCTATACATATTGTTCCTTCTATAAGTTAACAAGTTTACATAACAAAATATTGACTTGATAGCTTTAGCTCCTATGAATTGTATAACCTTGAATGTCATTCTACTTTGTGTTGATTTTCTCCATACGCAGTTTTGTTTTTACTCTGGGGAAAGTTGTGGCATTTACACCTGTCAATGTAAAAACCACATGTGGCTTAGTGGTTTGTGTTTGGTATCATGATTAGGATCAACTGACAGTGGGCTCAAAGACCAAATGTGTCGGGCTAAATTAACTCTCTTCAGATTAACTAGATTTATTTGTAGCTGGTAGTATTTTTTATCTGGTGGTTATATTTCAGATTCATGAACTAGAGGATGCTCTTCACTCAAACACTGAATGGATTTGTAAACCTATTTGGTCAAAGACTAAAATAAGCTGAGCCTATGCCCCATTGGAGTACAGGGCTTCAAATAAAGTGATTGTTAAACATACAGTATATGTATATTTTACTTTGCTCTTATCACCAACACTTTTTATTTATAGACTTATAGACATCTATAGTATGTGCCATTGCATTAAAACACTTGAGACATGATATTCACTATATACTATATGTGAATGAGTATTTTAAGATGCTTGTACAAAGTTTCATGAGACACATTAAAAATGTTAGCAGTAGTATAATACAGTACTTATAATAGTGGCTTAGTGATTAGCACGGTCACTTAGGCGATGTGTAGGGTCATATAGGGAAGTGTGCATGGTGTGGTTCATCCCACAGTCCCAGGATTTGTAGTGTAGGTTGATCTATATGTTCTGATAAAATAATAATAATTCACTAGTAAAAGTATTATATTGTCTTCTTACACTAGCAACAACTTATGTCTTTTGCAATTAAGATAACAAAATGTAAATATGGTTGACTTGAAACAATTTCTCATTCGCTACACCTTGCTATTACTCGTTTGGACCCTCTTCTGCCTTTAGAACTGACTTAATTCTTTATGGCATAGATTCAACAAGGTCCTGGAAACATTCTTTTGAGACGTTGGTCCATATTGACATCACACAATTGGTACAAATTTTCCTGTTCCACCAAATTGCAAAAGGCACTTTATTGGACTGAGATCTGGTCCCTGTGGAGGCTACAGTGAGGTCATTATCATGGCCAAAAAGCCAGTTTAGATGATTTTAGTTTTGTGAAATGACCCATTATCCTGTGCTCATTAAGGACGAACAATTCATGGGTAGGCAGTGTCATTTAAACAAGGCTTAACGGGTAAAAAGGAGCCAGCAATGAGCCAAGACAATAAACGCACGCCACTTCCACCACCGGTCTGCACTGTTGACAACTCATGAATTCATGCTTTCATGTTGTTTAGATAAATTCTAACTCTACCATCTGAATGTTGCAGCAGAAATTGAGATTTATCAGTCCAGTCAACATTTTTCAAATCTTAGCCAATTTTGGTGAGCCCGTGTGGCCCTCCCAGTGTGGTTTTCTGCTGCTGTAGCCCATCTGCTTTAAGGTTCAACAAGTTGTACATTTAGAGATGTTCTTCAGCTTTACTCCTGCAAATATACCGCAGGTCAAAATGTTCCTCCATAAAGCTTTATCTTTGTCAATTTTTCAGCTGAAAATTTGTTTAAGTTTTAAGGTGTCAATATTGGAACAGTGGCTTCTTTCCTGGCTGGCAGCCTGTGCCTCTGCCATTCCTGGGTTGTTCCTGATCATTTGAATCTGATCATCTCTCAGGTGAGGATGACAGCTTAGGTCTTCTTCTAGATTAGAAAAATGCCTATACTTCCCAATAATGTGTACATTTTGTATGTACAATAGTTTGAACTGAGCTAATTGCTCCATGAGACTACAGTCTTCTTCGTCAGATCTGTACTGAGTTACTGTTTTCCACCCACTGAATGCTCTAGAGCAGCTTTAATTCTAAGGTCAGATTGCAGAAATGCTGCATGCTTCTTCAATTATAGTCAACAGGCATTTTAGGTAGATTGCTTCAAAATGTTAAATATAAAGTTACGGTGACTTGACAAGCAATTCATGAAGACATTATTTATGTGATTTACGGACAGTTTATCATGTGTGACCGAATTAAAACTGGTATCTGGTGTGGCTTGAATGATTCAGTGATGTTTTTGTACTATTGTTGCATACATGATGTTGAGATACTTTATATGAATGACGCCAATACACCACTGCAAAATATAACTCCAAAACAAATTTTATTAATAGCATCTATTTTTATTTCTTGACTACAATGAATGCGTAAGCCAATGCACACCACAAAATAACTCCATTTCAAGAAATACTACAGAATTGTAATTTACCAAACCATTAAATCAGGAAGCAGCCTAAAGGAAAAAACAAAAAAACTAGCCTGGGCAGTATGAACCAGATTTACAGGTGCTGCTAAAACCATACATTATGCAGTTTGAAGAAGGTATGCTGTGCACGGCGGGAGGTGGAGATCCAACAGGTCCAGTGGCGGTGGTGGTAAAGACAGGGCGATCTTCAGGAACTGGGGTGTGAGAGATAAAGGTTGATGATCGGGGCGAACAGTAACGGCATGATTGGCGGCAGGGACCAGGGTGCTGGCCTCGGACGAGAGAGCAGGTGTTGGTCGATCCTAAGGGCGAGCTGGATTAGGCCCTCCAGTGTAACTGGAAGCTCTCTTTAATGAGTGAGGCCAGTCCCTCGTAGTAGGCCGTCCGGAGGGCAGCATCTGTGGTGTAACGGCTCATGGACGACCCTCCCTGCCACAGATGATACAGCTTGGTGTCGGTCTCCACCTCGGCAGCGGGATGTTCAAATGTGAGCTTCAACTGGCGGGTGAATTCTCCTTTGAGTAGGCTGTGTCTGATTCTGATTGAAGAAACACCTGGCTCACTCAGCTTCCTGCCCAAATAGCAACGAGACGAGGAGGGCAATGTGCAACCGGTCCTCGGAGTATCTGGTGGAATTAAACTCAAATTCAAGATCCAGTGCGGTTAGAACAACTAACCCTAACCTTAACACTACACTTCCCATCCATGTCACCTCATTTATCCAGTAGAGCCAAAAACACATCAGAGGCGGATGGGGGGTGATGGGTTGTGGGGAGGGGTGGGGGAGGGTCGGTGCAGCAGCTGCTGAGCGGCCGCCTCTTGGAGCGCAGGGTTCTCCTGCTGTAGCTCCGCCACCTTGCGGCGCAAAACCGTGATGTTTTGGGTGCTACTGCAGAGAGTCGTAACTACACCGTGAAGCTGCTCGATCAGCTTAGCATGCCGGTTAACCACACCACAGAGGTGCGCATAATCCGCTGGGTTCACTGCTGGCTCAGTCATTCTGGCACGGGGCTATCGGAGGTTGACCAGAAAACGTAGCAGTTAGCCCATGTAGCGTGGAAGATAAACCCAAATGCGGAAGTAGCGCGAGCAGGCAGGATAACCACACAGCTTAATCTAAGAACTCTCTTATGCGAAGAGCAAGGATCTGCACAAATAAATCTGCGTTCTAGCGACACACACTCAATCAGAAAGATAACCCAAATCGGTGAGTACTCACAGAAAATCCGGCGATGATTTGACGAGGACATGGGCAAACTCAATGATTGAGCAATGTGAAGCACCATCTTGTTTCTTTTTATGCTTTCTGACTCGTGACCGTACTACTTCCGGGTCCTAGTGCCGTCCGCGGTGAGAGTTAGCACCTGTCCTCTGTTACATGTAACCCACCACATTCCACCGCTCACACATCATCCATTTTGTTTAAAAGCGCAAATTTTGTTTAATAATCACACTTTGTCTGTTTGTCCTCTTGTAGATTCCGGGTTGGCTGGCAACTTCATCTCGTCTTCTGTGATTACCTCGCTGCGAGCTCCTGTGTTGAAGCTTTCGTACCCGATATCAGTAAGAGCTCTAGATGGTCGAAAATAAGTGCAGTCACCTCTTGAATTAATGTCAGTGCCCCTATGATTAACTTTTCCCGGTCATACCGAAGAGCTAAAATTTTTCGTACTCCCTTGGTTAGATCAGTCCGTCGTGCTTGGTCTTCCCTGGCTCAGCTCTCACAATCCCAATTTTGATTGGGCAGAATCACGCATTGTGTCCTGGTCCCCGAGATGCCCTACATTATGTACACCATTGACATTGACGGTCCAAACAACCACCATTGAGAGTCCAAGCACCCAAGTCGTAGTACCATCTGAGTATGCGCAATTTAAAGATGTGTTTAGTGTTTGGGCATCTGCATGACTTCCCCCCCACCATCCGTGGGACTGCGCGATTTTGCCGGGGAAAACAACGCGGAGCTCGCGTATTTATCCCTTGTCTGTAGAGGAAACCCGGGCCATGGAGGAGTATGTGAGCGAGGCTCTCCAACAAGGGCTCATCAGCAGGTCCACGTCTCCCGCTTCGGCAGGCATCGAAAAAAAAGAGGGGGGTTTACGTCCTTGTATTGATTACCATGGTCTCAATGCAGTAAAAGTAAAATATAAGCACCCACTGCCCCTGGTACCGGAAGCCATCGGCCAGGAGCTTCCATCTTTACAAAACTCGACCTCTGCAGCGCATATGACCTCGTTCGTGTGCGTAAAGGCGATGAGTGGAAGACTGCATTTAGCACGACATCAGGTCATTACCAGTATAACGTGATGGCTTATGGATTGGTGAATGCACCTGCGGTGTTTCAGGGGTTTATGAATGACGTGTTTTGGGATATGTTTAACCGTTTTGTGATAGTGTATCTAGGTGATATTCTGGTATACTCACGGTCATATGCTGATCATGTTCGTCATGTAACCGCCGTTCTGCATTGACTGCGCAAACACGGGCTCTATGTGAAGGCAGAGAAATGTGACTTCCACAAGAAGGAGGTTGCATTCCTCAGCTATCGCATAGGGCCACAAGGGGTTGGGATGGAAGCCTCCAAGGTCATGGTGGTGCAACAATGGCCGGAACCCAGGTTAGTAAAGGCACTAAAAAGTTTTCTTGGGTTTGCCAATTTCTATCGGCGGTTCATTCGGGGCTTCAGTCAAGTAGCAGCACCGCTCACGTCTCTTTTGAAAGGTAAGCCGAAACACTTAAACGAGTTTTCCCCAGAAGCGCGTACGGCTTTCACCACCGCGTCTATATTAAAACCTCCCGACCCAGAGAAGCATTTTATAGTGGAGGTCAATGTGTCGGTAGTAGGGATAGGAGCAGTGTTGTCCCAATGCCAAGGCGTTCCAGGAAAACTCCACCCTTGCGGTTTGGCATCTGTAATCGCGAACTGCTGGCAGTAAAGGTGGCGCTAGAGGAGTGGCAGCACTGGCTGGAGGGAGCTAAACACCAATTCACCATGCTCCCTGATCATAGAAATCTAGAGTACATCCAGCAAGCAAAAAGGCGAAATTCTCATCAAGCCTGATGGGCGCTGTTCTTTACATGATTCCAATTTAAAATTACATACCGCCCCGGGTCAAAAAATAAGAAAGCTGATGCCTTGTCGCGTTATTACCCACCACCAGAACAACCCTTGAATCCAGATCCCATTTTGGAGATTGCTTGAATGGCGCGGTCCAATCCTGCACCTAGGAGCTGTCCTCCGAATCGAATACACGTTCCTGAAACACTTCGTGAAAAGGTAGTTATAGAAGCACACACCAATATGGCAGCAGGTCATCCCGGTCTAACTCGCACTTTCCAGCTATTAGAACGAAGGTTCTGGTGGCCGAGAATGCAAGAGACTGGAAGAACAGTAGTTTCGTCTTGTGCGGTATGCGTGACAACTAAAAGTCCTTGTAGCTTACCAGCTGGTAAATTAATGCCCCTACCGACACCGAACAGACCATGGTCACACATTGTTGTGGATTTTGTAACAGATCTGCCTGTGTCGAAAGGGTACATGGTCACATTAGTGGTGGTTGACCGATTTTCGAAGGGATGTCGATTCATCCCATTTAGTTCTCTCCCATCAGCCCTCCAGGTTGCAGAAAGCTTGTTCGATACTGTGTTTCGTTGCACACTAAGATCTCTCAAGCAGTTCGACGTCTAAAGAAGTATGCCGATAGGCGGCAAGGGGAAAGTCCTCCGCTCCAGATTTTGGTTGGGTATGGCTCTCGACACAGGATCTTCATCTCCATCTCCCTTGTTGTAAGCTCACTCCCAAATACATTGGACCCTTCCCTATCATTTCTCAAATCAACCCTGTGTCTTGTAAGTTACAGCTCCCCAGTCATTTCCGCATTAATCCTGTCTTTCATGTTTCTCTTCTCAGGCCGGTGATTCGGGGGCCATTAGACGAAGGTGCAGCACAGCCTTCACTCCCCGGGGCTGTGGAACTTGAGGGCAACCCTGCGTTTAGAGTAAAGAAACTACTAGACTTCGGAAGGAGAGGAGTGGATAATAGATAATATCTAGTGGATTGGGAGGGGTATGGCCCGGAGGAGCGGAGCTGGGTCCTGGCTCGAGATATTCTAAGTCAAGTCTTATCACTGAGTTTCACCGAACACGGCTGGATTGCCCAGCAACACGACCCCCGGGCCGTCCCACCCGCAGGCTATCCCATCGGGTCGGTGGGTCCCGACCTCCTTCGGTAACGCAGAGAGTGCACCCTCACCTCCGGTCCTGAGGGGGGGTGGGGGTGGGGGGGGGGTTCTGTCACATCTGTGCCGCCTCTTTGTCTCTGCCTAGTGTGTCTGCGTGGGTATATGTTTCACTTCCGCACTTAATCAAGTTCACCTGTGTCTCCCTCATGTGTCTCTCTATTTAAACCAGCCTATTTCCCTGTCTGTTCACTGTTTTTCGTTGTGTGTGGCAAGATGTGCCATTTTGCTGTTTCTCCCTCTCTCAGGATTAGGCCGAGGCTGTAGAGTTGGGGCGAGCGCATCTCAGGTGGAGGTTTATGTTCCAAGGTCAAGTTCAACTTTGAGGCACTCGTTCTCCCTAAAGTTTTCGCTGCTTCATCAGGCAGAGAGGCTGATCCTCGCCGAGTCATTTACACATTCGCCACGCTCGCCTGTCCCTCCAGCTCGGAACCCTTGGACTCTTGTTCTTTTGATTTGTTTGTTTCAGTTTTATTGTGTATATATATTGTGTATATATTTATTTTAGTGTATACGTTGAGAGTGCAAGAAAAGAGAGAACAAGAACACTGAAAATAAATAAACGTGTTAGACTTGAACCCTGCATCTGCATCCGCCTCTCGTTAAAATCATGACAAGGAGGCAGTCATTTAGAGTTAACAAGCTTCGAAAATAAAATTTAACAGCATCTCAGATTTGACAGCTGGGAGTCTTTTCTGTGATTTAGGACTGTGCTTGCTTTTATCGTGTTGCAACGTTGTGAGTGTATAAAAGATCTGCTACGAACCTCGTGGATACATCTCACTGTCACTTCTTTCATCACATGTTAGGTTGGTGAATTTCCTGTTTTTGTAGGAACGTTTCTGCTAGTCGTGCTAATGGGCTTGCTGACTCAAGGCTCCCCGCTTAACTGGACAGAAACCAAGAAATATGCCAACCATGTCAGGAAACACGGCATTCTGCAGTTTCTCAACATCTACAACAAGGTGAAGGACAGGCAGAAAACGTGCTAAAATGGGGAGATGAGGTGAGTAGTAACATTAACGATCAACTAAAGATCAACAGTACCTTGCCAGGTCAGTGACTGAAACCAAAAAGGTCCTCTCCTCCACGTACGTTTGCACCCTACCTAGTGTCCTATGGTCCAGGTTTTTTTAGTGCATATCTAAATGTACAGGTATACATATTTTATATTATAATAGGTCTACTACTAAAAATGATTACTTTGTGAATCGTATTCTTATAGTAACAAAACAAAGTGCAAGTATAAAGTTTAAAAGTTGTATATAAATATGAATATAGTATGTGATCATATACATAAAATTATTTTATGATTAAATGACCAATCCTCTGATCAGACAGTGGACTCAGTGTTAAGATTAGAGATGAGAAAATGTGATTGCAGTGGTGTTCTATATGTTTTTTAAACTTTTTGCATCAGGGGAAATGGTGGTTAGCACTGTCACCGTGCACCTCCAGGGTCCGGTTTCGAGTCCTGGCCAGGGTCGCTTTCCATCTCTGTGTGTGTAGACTTTGCATGTTCTCCCCGTGCTTGGTGGGTTTCCTCCCACATCCCAAAGACATGCAGATTGGCCTAATTCCCAAACATTCTCAAATTGCATGTACAGTAGTGAGTGTTAGTATGTGTGTACCCTGCGATGGATTGGCACTCTGTCCAGGATGTACTCCACCTCGTGCCTCAAGTCTCCTGGGATAGCCTCCAGGCCCACAGTGGCCCTGTATACTGGATAAAGCGATGACAATGACTTTTTGCATCAGAATGCACAATTTGCAGATTTGTGACACATTTAAATATTAATATTCAATATGTGACATACACCCATTTTTGTATTCTCAAAAAAGGTTTGAATTTAAAACATTGCTGATTTGAAAACATTAGAAAATATTGCTTTTTAACTCAACTCACATTTTAATGCGAGTCATAGTTTAAGGTTTAATGTAATTATTATATGCACGATGTTCAAGATAAATGTTGTTGTGACAGTGTTGTTAGTGTAATACCGATGCAACCAACAGAATGGTTGCACATTGCACTTTTTTCACAGAGTTTTTGTTTGTTTATTATTTTATTTGTTTTCAGGTGGAATACATGTTGGTCCAACTAGATAAGAAAAAAGAAAAGGCATGTCTGGTTCTGGATGATAAAGTTTTGAAGACATTGCAAGAAAAGGGTGAAAATGCCAACCCAACGTAAGTCCTACCGCCATTTGTGTTGCTACATTAGAGCTTAGATACTGATTTAATATGAGCTGCTATAATATTATTTTCCTTCAGCGTAACAGGCATGTTGTGGCTTTTTCCCGCAAATTCCTCCCAATTTATTCATGACCAATTTCCACCAATGCATAAGGTTCTATCTACACTGAGGATCAGCTAACATGCACAATGCACATGCACAATACTACACATCTTCACCTTGCTTACAAGCTTGATTGTGCCAGGCTAATCTAGTACTTTCCAGACAGTAAATGTGAGAGGGTAATTTGCTCCCATTCGTACATCTTTTGTGGTAATCCACAGTGGAGAGGTGTAATGATTAGCCCCCTGATGCAATCGTGTGATCAACTGAAAAATGGTCACTTAGTTGATTAGTCTGTTTTTTTTTTTTTTTATGTTTTACCATAATCTGCAGCCATCCGACGCTGTGGAGGCCAGAGTATGGCGGCTACATGATCGAGGGCACTCCAGGACAGCCTTATGGTGGGACATTGTCCGAGATAAAAAAAGTAGAAGACAACATGCGCAAACGGAGGAAGGAGGCTTCTTCTGTGCTCAACAAGGATGATCTGCACTATCACGTCATTCCCCAGGTAGCCGACAACCTGTAATACAGCTCGCAACAACAACTTCTAATCATTTGCATTCATCACCAGCATGTGTGCTTCTGGACATTCAGTTTAGAAAACACTAATGCAGAATCAAATGCCTGGAAAATTGGTGTGGTGTAAAGGAATGTACACACGTGGACAAAATTGTTGGTACCCTTCGGTCAATGAAAGAAAAACTCACGATGGTCACATAAATAACTATGTATTTTATATATATATATATATATATATATATATATATATATATATATATATATATATATATATATATAAAAAATCCTATGAATGTTAACCAATGAAAGTCAGACATTGCTTTTCAACCATGCTTCAACAGAATTGTTTAAAAAAATAAACTCATGGAACAGGCCTGTACAAAATTGATGGTACCCCTAGAAAATACTGAAACTAATGTGACATGTTAATTCAAGGTGTGTCCACTAATTAGCATCACAGGTGTCTACAATCTTGTAATCAGTCAGTGGGCCTATATATAGGGCTCCAGGTAGTCACTGTGTTGTTTGGTGACATGGTATGTACCACACTCAACATGGACCAGAGGAAGCGAAGGAAAGAGTTGTCTCAGGAGATTCGAAAGAAAAGACAAGCATGTTAAAGGTAAAGGCTATAAGACCATTTCCAATCAGCTAGATGTTCCTGTGACTACAGTTGCACATATTATTCAGAAATTTAAGATCCATGGGACTGTAGCCAACCTCCCTGGACGTGGCCGCACGAGGAAAATTCATGACAAATCAAAGAGACGGATAATCCCAATGGTAACAAAAGAGCCCAGAAAGACTTCTAAAGAGATCCAAGGTGAACTTCATGCTCAAGGAACATCAGTGTCAGATCGCACCATCCGTCGTTGTTTGAGCCAAAGTGGACTACATGGGAGACGACCAAGGAGGACACCATTGTTGAAAACAAATCATAACAAAGCCAGACTGGAATATGCCAAACTACATGTTGACAAGCCACAAAGCTTCTGGGAGAATGTCCTATGGACAGATGAGACAAAAATGGAACTTTTTGCCAAGGCACATCAGCTCTATGTTCACAGACGGAAAAATTAAGCACATCAAGAAAAGAACACTGTCCCTACTGTGAAACATGGAGGAGGCTCTGTTATGTTCTGGAGCTGCTTTGCTGCATCTGGCACAGGGTGTCTTGAATCTGTGCAGGGTACAATGAAATCTCAAGACTATCAAGGGATTCTAAAGAGAAATGTGCTGGCCAGTGTCAGAAAGCTGGGTCTCAGTCGCAGGTCATGGGTCTTGCAACAGGACAATGACCCAAAACACACAGCTAAAAACACCCAAGAATGGCTAAGAGGAAAACATTGGACTATTCTAAAGTGGTCTTCTGTGAGCCCTGACCTCAATCCTATTGAGCATCTTTGGAAGGAGCTGAAACATGCTGTCTGGAAAAGGCACCCTTCAAACCAGAAACAACTGGAGCACCTTGCTCATGAGGAGTGGGCCAAAATACCTGCAGAGAGGTGCAGAAGTCTCATTGACAGTTACAGGAATCGTTTGATTGCAGTGATCAAAAGGTTGTGCAACAAACTATTAAGTTAGGGGTGCCATTATTTTTGTCCAGGCCTGTTCCATGAATTCATTTTTTTTTTATAATTCCGTTGAAGCATGGTTGAACAGCAATGTCTGTCTTTCATTGGTTAACATTCATAGAATTCTTATTTATTATTACTTTTGTCAGATTAAAGTTATTTCTGTGACCATTGTGAGTTTTTCTTTCATTGACCAAAGGGTACCAACAATTTTGTCCACGTGTGTAGAAATGTAGTTGTTGATAAATCCTGAAAATGAGCACAGAGAGCACTGTTTATATGGTTTGTGTTATAAGAAAATATGTCTGATAATGTAGACAATAAGATTCCTTACTTTCATTAGTTTTAACACAGGTAAACAATATTTTAATATGTAGACACTTTGCATTTCACAGCTGAGCTCTGTGTTTCAGGTTAGGTTGCCCGAGTTTCACAAAGCCAGAATACAGGCCGGCACCTGTTGAAAAAGGAGTCAGCAAGTCCCTCTTCTTCCCTGATCAGGCCATCAACAAACATCCCCAGTACAGGTTAGGATTCTTGTTGGGTTTTGTTAGTTAGTTTGAGAGTTAGTTTGTTTTTGCTTTAGGTTTTTCTGCATTCTTTTTTTTTTATCTCAACAATGCTGTAAGGGTGTGTGGACGCTGAGAATTTGATCTTATTACACCTGAGAATGTTTTTTAAAACAGGGAAATGAGAATACTAATAATAATATTAATTAATCTTCCTTAAAAAGTCAATTCAATCAATAAGCATCCACAGATTAAGTTAAAATTCTTAGGATGCTTTTTATTTGGTTTTAGGTTTACTGCTTCTGCTTTTTTTGCATTCATGTTTATTACACAGCAGGTTTAGCTTACAAAGCTTTTTTTCTTTTCTTAGTAGATCCACATAGATAAAAAAAAAAAAAGCACAAGAAAATGTTACTTCACTATAACTTTTGTACTTTAAAAGAGACAGTGTAACAGTATTTCAGACATTTTGATGTATAGTCTAACTGTCATTGCATTATTATTCCTGCAGTGGTATAGGTAAATTTGTGCAATTTTCTGCAGGTCGATGTAATAACTAAGTTTTTTTCCCCACTCATTTCAGCACTATAACCAGGAACATTTTGCACAGAAGGGGGGAGAAAGTTGTCATCAATGTCCCAAGTGAGTCAATATCACCTAGTTAAACGCAGTACACTGTTTCTGATGCAGTTTTAAAATTGGATCATTCAAACAGCAAAGAGATTATACATCTCTTGGCATAATGAAAACTTTGCCAAGGCAGAATTGATAATGTATAGAGAGATCAGTTCACCTGAGAAGCTAATATGCACTGTTCCAAAGTGAAATGGCTTATCATACTCTTAACATGGTGTAATGCTGCCCCAAATGGAAATTCCAAATTACAGAAAGCAATATGTTGTGTATAAAAAAAAAGTGTTGTGGAATGTGGAGCATTTTCCTTAGGGTAGTTTTATGCTTAAATAATTTATAGGTGTCACGAGCAACCGAGGGACGAACACAACAGCCTTAGCACGTAGCCCGTGTTGCGTGGATGGTAAACCCAAACACGGAAGTAGCGTGAGTAGGCAGGATAACCACGCGTTTACTCTTAGAACTCTCTTACACAAAGAGCAAGGATCTACACAAATAAACCCGCGTTCTAGCAACACACACTCAATCAAGGAAGCAACCTGAATAGGTGAGTAGTCACAAAATAGTCGGCGAAGCGAAAGCGAAGGCATAGATTAACTCAATGACTGAGCGATGTGAAGCGCCATCTTGTTTCCTTTTATGCTTTCTGAAAGCGCGACCGTCTTACTTCCGGGTCCTCATGCCGGTCGCGGTGCGAGTGTGCATGACAGTACCCCCCTGTCCAGGACCGACTCTCGCCGGTTCTGGGGTGGAGGATACCCGACGATGGTAGTCCCGTATGAGCTCGGGGTCAAGGATGAACCAGGCCGGAATCCAAGACCGTTCCTCGGGGCCATAGCCCTCCCAGTCAACTAGGTACTGTATACCTCTGCCCCGAGGACGTGAGTCGAGGATCCGCCGTACCGTATAGGCGGGACTACCCTCGATGATTCGGGGTGGGGGGAACCATTGGTGAAGTGATGAAGGGTTTGAGCTGGGAGGTGTGGAATACTGGATGGATTCAGAGAGTCGCAGGCAGCTGGAGCCGGTAGGTGACAGGATTGATATGGAGGGTGATGCGGTATGGACTGATGAACCTGGGTGATAGCTTCTTGGATTCTGTGTGAAGGTGAAGGTTTTTGGTTGAAAGCCATACTCTGTTACCTACATTGTACAAACGTCCCGGCGGGTGTCGACGGTGATGTTGAATGGCATAGCGGTTGTTGGCCTGTTGGATGGCGGCGTTCACCTGGCTCCACAGCCCTCGACACCGACGAACCAACTGTTGGGCCGACGGCACCTCAACCTCCGGTTCTTGACGATCGAACATCGAAGGTTGGAAACCATGGCATACCTCAAACGGACTGAGAATGGTGGCTGAAGCGACGTGGAGATTATGAGATAACTCAGCCCATAGGAGGTAGCGGGCCCAGGAGCGCTGGCGATCAGCAACAAAGCATCTCAGGTAGCGCTCCAGTTGTTGGTTGGTCCGCTCTGTCTGACCGTTAGGCTGGGGATGATAACCAGAGGATAGACTACAGGTGGAATTGATCAGACGGCAGAAGGCCTTCCAGAACCGGGCGGTGAACTGGGACCCCCTGTCCGAGACTACGTGTTCCAAAATCCGGCGAGGGCCACCAGGTGCATGGCTTTGGAGAACCGGTCGATGATAGTTAAGATGGTGTTCTTCTCTTCGGAGACCGGCAGGCCCGTGATGAAATCGACGGCAATGTGCGTCCAGGGCCGACAGGAAATGGGGAGTGGTTGGAGTTCCCCCGGTGTCGGTTGATTGGTATTCTTAGCCCTGGCACACACTGGGCACGCCTGGACGTACTCCTTTACGTCACTCGCCGTAGATGGCCACCAGAAGGCACGTCTAATAAATTGGATAGTGCGGTTGGCGCCAGGATGTCCAGATAAGGGCGAGGAATGTCCCCATCGCAACACCTCGGTTCTTATGGTGTCTGGCACTGGAGTCGCCCAGGCGGCACACCTGTCGGCGCGGTCTCCATCGCCTGTGCACGGCGAACCCTCGTTTCCAGGTCCCAGTGAAGTGGTGCAATGATTTTGGTGGGTGTGATGACAGGCGCGGGGTCCGCCCATCTTCATGTTGTCGGGAGAGGGCGTCAGCTTTGTTCTTGGACCCCGGGCGGTAGGATAGATGGAAGTTGTAATGTTCGAAGAACAGTGCCCACCGTGCCTGTCTCGGATTGAGCTGTTTTAAATTGCGAATGGTGATCAGGTTCTGATGGTCGGTCCAGACGATGAACCCCAGACGATGAACCGCTGGCTCCCTGGCGCCCTGGAGCCAGTGTTGCCATTCTTCCAAAGCCCACTTTATGACCAGCAGCTCGTGGTCCCCTACCCCGTATCGCTGCTGAATGGGGTCAAATTTTTTGGAAAAGAAACTACAGGGATGTAGCTTCTGGTCTGGACCTCGTTGGGAGGGAACGGCCCCGGCACCCACATCCGAAGCGTTCAGCCCGCCTAAAGTTCGATCGCCAGATCATAGGGGCGATGAGAAGGAAGATGTGTGGTTTGTCTTTTGCAGAACACTTCAGCCAGGTCTCGGTAGGCAACGGGGATGGCGTTGGTGTCGACATCGGGTGCCTCGGACTCCCTGGAAGCCCCATCCGAAGCCCATAGGCATAGTTCGGTGCAGGTCGGCCCCCACTGCAGGATCCGGTTTTGTGTCCAGGAGATGAGGGGGTCATGTTGGAGCAGCCAGAGGTGTCCGAGGATGATGGGTGGCGATGAAATGGAGGTGAGATGGAACTGGATCTGTTCATGATGTTGGCCGATGACAAGGGTGAGAGGCTGAGTCAGATGAAAGGGGCCAACCATCGACAGATGTGATACGAATGAGCTGGGGTAACACCTCAAGTTCCACTCCCAGCTTTTTGGCAAAAGAAGAGTCAATAAAGTTAATCGATGAACGCAGTACTTCCGACTCGTTTGTGGCCAAACCGGAGGTGTACTTGAACCATGAGATGGGAATTATCGGGTGTTGTGACCGAGAGGTGGAGGGGGCCCGGTGAACTGCCCCGTCTGCTCACTGGGCCGGAGCGTTTCCCGGGAGAAATGGACAGATGGCCCTCTGGAGCGCCGCTGACCCACAGTAGGCGCGGAGCCCTTCTCTAAAGCATAGTTCCCATTATGCAGCGGTCAAGGAGGCACGTCCTAGTTGCATGGGTTCCCCGGCTCCCATGTCAACCACGGTGGGAGGTGGAGAACCAACTGATCACGTAGGAGCAGTAGTGAATGAGGGGCGAGCTTCCGGAACAGGCGTACGAGAGAGGAAGGAAGGAGTTTGGGGCGTGAAATGGGGCAGTGATGGCGTGTAGGGCAGCACGGTGTGAGGAGCTGGCTTGGGGCGGGCGAGCAGACGCTGGTCGATTCGGAGGGCGAGTTGAATTAAGCCCTCCAATGTGGCTGGGAGTTCACGTCCGGGGAGCTAGTCCTTAATGCGCGCCTTCCTTAAAGTGAAAGTGAAAGCGAAGGAATAGATTAACTCAATGACTGAGCGATGTGAAGCACCTTCTTGTTTCCTTTTATGCTTTCTGGAAGCGACCGTCTTACTTCCGGGTCCTCGTGCTGGACTGAAAATAAGAGTCAAAAACTTGCCAAACGTGAGAGGGAAAAGTAATTCCTCAAGACTACATCAAAAATACAAGAAAATTTGCCTTTTTTTTTTTCTTTTTTCAAGAAATGAGAAGTGGCTCAAGAAGTTTGCACAGTACTGTATATTGTGGACCAGAGACCTTGAAGATCAGCTTTTGTATCTTTCTTTTCATAGTCTTTAAAGATAAAAACACACCAACTCCATTTGTGGAGACATTTCCAGAGGACGATGGGGGGAGGGGCAGCGAGAGCAGCCCTGTCTGACAACATCTACATGGATGCCAGGGGCTTTGGAATGGGAAACTGTTGTCTACAGGTGAAGCTGTTCATGTATAATAAGCTGTTCATGCAGAAAACCTTGCCTTTTTTCTGCTTAGACAGCTTCTAAAAGTTCTCAGCAGTAGTAACATTTTGCTGTCTAAATAATGGCTATTATTTAGGTCACATTTCAATCTTGTAACATCAGTGAGGCTCGATACCTGTATGACCACCTGGCCACATTCTGTCCCATAATGGTGAGTAATATAAAGTTGTATTTACATCAGCTGAATTCTCAGTTTCACAGCTCATTCTGTGTGGCAAACTAGAGAAATTGTGAATAATGATATTATAAATTATTTAAATGAAGTACTCATGGGGCAGTGGGCGGATCAGGTGGTTGAGGTTCTGGGTTGCTGCTCGGAGGATCAGGGGTCTGAGCCCCACCAACACAAGATAGCCACTGTTGGGCCTTTGTTCAAGACCCAATCCCAAATCTGGTTATAAATCAAATTGGATGAAACAGGAAGGGCATCCAGCATATGAAATTGTGCCAGATCATGCACATCAAATGATCCAATGTTGCAACCCATAAGATAAAAGAGATAAAGCACAAGGAAAAAGAAATACTCATAATGAGTAATGAGGCTTTTCTCAAATAGTTTGATCATTTGTTGTCTGCTTCTCCTAAGTTGTAAACAAAAAAGTACTTTTTGGGGAAACAAGTCATGTTAAGTAAAATGTAAATTTAAGTAGATTTTAATAAAATTAACAGGTGAATGACAAGGGAATACCTACATAAGGTGTATTAGCTAGCAAACAGTTACACTCTCTGTAAATGTCATTTTTTATTCCTTCATTCACAACAATGTTCCCTCCTCTTCCATTAGAATAGAAATCTTCTATAATACAATAAAGGCATTTTTCTGAGTAAATACTCTTGCCACTTTGACCAAGTGGTGGATGCATTATGTTTTTGGGTAGTCTGTCTATACAACCAAGATTTCTGTCAGTGAGTGTAAGGATTTTTGTTTTTTGGTAGACCCCCTTTGGTCTACTCAGTGCTCCGCTCGTATTCTGCTGTCCCGTCTGGGCCCAGGGAACCCCTCAATGAAACACACAAGTGAGTGCTCAGTGAGACATTCAAAGTTTATTGTGGAAGACAGAAGTATATATATGTACACACACAAAGGCACCAAAAGGAGGGTGCAGGAACTGTTACATCTGGCCGGGAATGTTTTTGAAATATAACATGGAGAAGAACAGGGGCTTTGGGAGTTGTTCTTAGTTAGGAGCCTCCAACGGTTTCACGACCTGAACATAGATTATACTAGGGAATGTGTTGCGCTGTAGCGCAGCGTGTCGAGGTCAAAGAAAGAGAACACTCTGTTCTCACTAAATGAGAACAGAGTGTGCATGAGAACACTCTGTTCTCATGCACACTGAATATCATGAGACACACTAAAAATTAAATATTCCCTACAGTGAGACTATTCGAACTGTGCTATATGGAATTATCATTGTAGTGAACATTGCAGAATCTACTGCGTCCAAATTTTAACTTGAGGAACACCTGATCCATTAAAATCGACAGCTAACTTGTCTTTAACTTGCGGAAAAGACGCATCTGACTGAGAACAGGGAACTGTTCACTACTTGAACATTACATGAACTTGTATTATATATGGGCTATGTTGGAGAAAAATACAATGATATAGAATTGACGAAAGATGATGACATCTACAATCAGCTCCTTGATGCAGGTAAATGGAGAGCAGGATTTTCAAAAGCAATTTTCATCTTTAAAATAAGAGCTACTGTATACACACGTGGACAAAATTGTTGGTACCCTTCGGCCAATGAAAGAAAAACTCATAATGGCCACAGAATTAACTTTAATCTGACAAAAGTAATAATTTTAAAAAATTCTATGAATGTTAACCAATGAAAGTCAGACATTGCTTTTCAACCATGCTTCAACAGAATTATTAAAAAAAATAAACTCATGGAACAGGCCTGGACAAAAATGATGGTACCCCTAGAAAATACTAAAAATAATCTGACCAAAGGGACATGTTAATTCAAGGTGTGTCCACTAATTAGCATCACAGGTGTTTACAATCTTGTAATCAGTCAGTGGGCCTATATATAGGGCTCCAGGTAGTCACTGTGTTGTTTGGTGACATGGTATGTACCACACTCAACATGGACCAGAGGAAGCGAGGGAAAGAGTTGTCTCAGGAGATTCAAAAGAAAATTATAGACAAGCATGTTAAAGGTAAAGGCTATAAGACCATTTCCAAGCAGCTAGATGTTCCTGTGACTACAGTTGCACATATTATTCAGAAATTTAAGATCCTTGGGACTGTAGCCAACCTCCCTGGACGTGGCCGCACGAGGAAAATTCATGACAAATCAAAGAGACGGATAATCCCAATGGTAACAAAAGAGCCCAGAAAGACTTCTAAAGAGATCCAAGGTGAACTTCATGCTCAAGGAACATCAGTGTCAGATCGCACCATCCGTCGTTGTTTCAGCCAAAGTGGACTACATGGGAGACGACCAAGTAGGACACCATTGTTGAAAACAAATCATAACAAAGCCAGACTGGAATATGCCAAACTTACATGTTGACAAGCCACAAAGCTTCTGGGAGAATGTCCTATGGACAGATGAGACAAAAATTGAATTTTTTGCCAAGGCACATCAGCTCTATGTTCACAGACGGAAAAATTAAGCACATCAAGAAAAGAACACTGTCCCTACTGTGAAACATGGAGGAGGCTCTGTTATGTTCTGGGGCTGCTTTGCTGCATCTGGCACAGGGTGTCTTGAATCTGTGCAGGGTTCAATGAAATCTCAAGACTATCAAGGGATTCTAGAGAGAAATGTGCTGGCCAGTGTCAGAAAGCTGGGTCTCAGTCGCAGGTCATGGGTCTTGCAACAGGACAATGCACAGCTAAAAACACCCAAGAATGGCTAAGAGGAAAACACTGGACTATTCTAAAGTGACCTTCTATGAGCCCTGACCTCAATCCTATTGAGCATCTTTGGAAGGAGCTGAAACATGCTGTCTGGAAAAGGCACCCTTCAAACCGGAAACAACTGGAGCAGCTTGCTCATGAGGAGTGGGCCAAAATACCTGCAGAGAGGTGCAGAAGTCTCATTGACAGTTACAGGAATCATTTGATTGCAGTGATTATCTCAAAAGGTTGTGCAACAAACTATTAAGTTAGGGGTACCATCATTTTTGTCCAGGCCTGTACCATGAGTTTATTTTTTTAAATAATTAGGTTAAAGCATGGTTGAAAAGCAATGTCTAACTTTCACTTGTTAACATTCATAGAATTCTTATTTATTATTACTTTTGTCAGATTAAAGTTATTTCTGTAACCATTGAGCTCGGGGTCAAGGATGAACCAGGCTGGAATCCAAGACCGTTCCTCGGGGCCATAGCCCTCCCAGTCAAGTAGGTACTGTATACCTCTGCCCCGAGGACATGAGTCGAGGATCCGCCGTACCGTATAGGTGGGACTACCCTCGATGATTCGGGGTGGGGGGAACCATTGGTGAAGTGATGAAGGGTTTGAGCTGGGAGGTGTGGAATACTGGATGGATTCGGACGTCACAGGCAGCTGGAGCCGGTAGGTGACAGGATTGATATGGAGGGTGATGCGGTATGGACTGATGAACCTGCGTGATAGCTTCTTGGATTCTGTGTGAAGGTGAAGGTTTTTGGTCGAAAGCCATACTCTGTTACCTACATTGTACAAACGTCCCGGCGGGTGTCGACGGTGATGTTGAATGGCATAGCGGTTGTTGGCCTGTTGGATGGCGGCGTTCACCTGGCTCCACAGCCGTCGACACCGACGAACCAACTGTTGGGCCGACGGCACCTCAACCTCCGGTTCTTGATGATCGAACATCGAAGGTTGGAAACCATGGCATACCTCAAACGGACTGAGAATGGTGGCTGAAGCGACGTGGAGATTATGAGATAACTCAGCCCATAGGAGGTAGCGGGCCCAGGAACGCTGGCGATCAGCAACAAAGCATCTCAGGTAGCGCTCCAGTTGTTGGTTGGTCCGCTCTGTCTGACCGTTAGGCTGGGGATGATAACCAGAGGATAGACTACAGGTGGAATTGATCAGACGGCAGAAGGCCTTCCAGAACCGGGCGGTGAACTGGAACCCCCTGTCCGAGACCCATGCAGTCGGACTACGTGTTCCAAAATCCGGCGAGGGCCACCAGGTGCATGGCTTTGGAGAACCGGTCGATGATAGTTAAGATGGTGTTCTTCTCTTCGGAGACCGGCAGGCCCTTGATGAAATCGACGGCAATGTGCGTCCAGGGCCAACAGGAAATGGGGAGTGGTTGAAGTTCCCCTGGTGTCGGTTGATTGGTATTCTTAGCCCTGGCACACACTGGGCACGCCTGGACGTACTCCTTTACGTCACTCGCCGTAGATGGCCACCAGAAGGCGCGTCTAATAAATTGGATAGTGCGGTTGGCGCCAGGATGTCCAGATAAGGGCGAGGAATGACCCCATCGCAACACCTCGGTTCTTATGGTGTCTGGCACTGGAGTCGCCCAGGCGGCACACCTGTCGGCGCGGTCTCCATCGCCTGTGCACGGCGAACCCTCGTTTCCAGGTCCCAGTGAAGTGGTGCAATGATTTTGGTGGGTGTGATGACAGGCGCGGGGTCCTCTTCATGTTGTCGGGAGAGGGCGTCAGCTATGTTCTTGGACCCCGGGCGGTAGGATAGATGGAAGTTGTAATGTTCAAAGAACAGTGCCCACCGTGCCTGTCTCGGATTGAGCTGTTTTAAGTTGCGAATGGTGATCAGGTTCTGATGGTCGGTCCAGACGATGAACGGCTCCCTGGCGCCCTAGAGCCAGTGTTGCCATTCTTCCAAAGCCCACTTTATGGCCAGCAGCTCATGGTCCCCTACCCCGTATCGCTGCTGAATGGGGTCAAATTTTTTGGAAAAGAAACTACAGGGATGTAGCTTCTGGTCTGGACCTCGTTGGGAGGGAACGGCCCCGGCACCCACATCCGAAGCGTTCAGCCCAGCTAAAGTTCGATCGCCAGATCATAGGGGCGATGAGAAGGAAGATGTGTGGTTTGTCTTTTGCAGAACACTTCAGCCAGGTCTCGGTAGGCAACGGGGATGGCGTTGGTGTCGACATCGGGTGCCTCGGACTCCCTGGAAGCCCCATCCGAAGCCCATAGGCATAGTTCGGTGCAGGTCGGCCCCCACTGCAGGATCCGGTTTTGTGTCCAGGAGATGAGGGGGTCATGTTGGAGCAGCCAGAGGTGTCCGAGGATGATGGGTGGCGATGAAATGGAGGTGAGATGGAACTGGATCTGTTCATGATGTTGGCCGATGACAAGGGTGAGAGGCTGAGTCTGAGTGGTGATGGGGCTGGAGAAAAGGGGCCAACCATCGACAGATGTGATACGAATGAGCTGGGGTAACACCTCAAGTTCCACTCCCAGCTTTTTGGCAAAAGAAGAGTCAATAAAGTTAATCGATGAACACAGTACTTCCGACTCGTTTGTGGCCAAACCGGAGGTGTACTTGAACCATGAGATGGGAATTATCGGGTGTTGTGACCGAGAGGTGGAGGGGGCCCGGTGAACTGCCCCGTCTGCTCACTGGGCCGGAGCGTTTCCCGGGCGAAATGGACAGATGGCCCTCTGGAGTGCCGCTGACCCACAGTAGGCGCGGAGCCCTTCTCTAAAGCATAGTTCCCATTCTGCAGCGGTCAAGGAGGCACGTCCTAGTTGCATGGGTTCCCCGGCTCCCATGTCAACCACGGTGGGAGGTGGAGAACCAACTGATCCCGTAGGAGCAGTAGTGAATGAGGGGCGAGCTTCCGGAACAGGCGTACGAGAGAGGAAGGAAGGAGTTTGGGGCGTGAAATGGGGCAGTGATGGCGTGTAGGGCGGCAGGGTGTGAGGAGCTGGCTTGGGGCGGGCGAGCAGACGCTGGTCGATTCGGAGGGCGAGTTGAATTAAGCCCTCCAATGTGGCTGGGAGTTCACGTCCGGCGAGCTAGTCCTTAATGCGCGCCTTCCTTAAAGCGAAAGTGAAAGCGAAGGAATAGATTAACTCAATGACTGAGCGATGTGAAGCACCTTCTTGTTTCCTTTTATGCTTTCTGGAAGCGACCGTCTTACTTCCGGGTCCTCGTGCTGGACTGAAAATAAGAGTCAAAAACTTGCCAAACGTGAGAGGGAAAAGTAATTCCTCAAGACTACATCAAAAATACAAGAAAATTTGCCTTTTTTTTTTCTTTTTTCAAGAAATGAGAAGTGGCTCAAGAAGTTTGCACAGTACTGTATATTGTGGACCAGAGACCTTGAAGATCAGCTTTTGTATCTTTCTTTTCATAGTCTTTAAAGATAAAAACACACCAACTCCATTTGTGGAGACATTTCCAGAGGATGATGGGGGGAGGGGCAGCGAGAGCAGCCCTGTCTGACAACATCTACATGGATGCCAGGGGCTTTGGAATGGGAAACTGTTGTCTACAGGTGAAGCTGTTCATGTATAATAAGCTGTTCATGCAGAAAACCTTGCCTTTTTTCTGCTTAGACAGCTTCTAAAAGTTCTCAGCAGTAGTAACATTTTGCTGTCTAAATAATGGCTATTATTTAGGTCACATTTCAATCTTGTAACATCAGTGAGGCTCGATACCTGTATGACCACCTGGCCACATTCTGCCCCATAATGGTGAGTAATATAAAGTTGTATTTACATCAGCTGAATTCTCAGTTTCACAGCTCATTCTGTGTGGCAAACTAGAGAAATTGTGAATAATGATATTATAAATTATTTAAATGAAGTACTCATGGGGCAGTGGGCGGATCAGGTGGTTGAGGTTCTGGGTTGCTGCTCGGAGGATCAGGGGTCTGAGCCCCACCAACACAAGATAGCCACTGTTGGGCCTTTGTTCAAGACCCAATCCCAAATCTGGTTATAAATCAAATTGGATGAAACAGGAAGGGCATCCGGCACATGAAATTGTGCCAGATCATGCACATCAAATGATCCAATGTTGCAACCCATAAGATAAAAGAGATAAAGCACAAGGAAAAAGAATTACTCATAATGAGTAATGAGGCTTTTCTCAAATAGTTTGATCATTTGTTGTCTGCTTCTCCTAAGTTGTAAACAAAAAAGTACTTTTTGGGGAAACAAGTCATGTTAAGTAAAATGTAAATTTAAGTAGATTTTAATAAAATTAACAGGTGAATGACAAGGGAATACCTACATAAGGTGTCTTAGCTAGCAAACAGTTACACTCTCTGTAAATGTCATTTTTTATTCCTTCATTCACAACAATGTTCCCTCCTCTTCCATTAGAATAGAAATCTTCTATAATACAATAAAGGCATTTTTCTGAGTACATAATCTTGCCACTTTGACCAAGTGGTGGATGCATTATGTTTTTGGGTAGTCTGTCTATACAACCAAGATTTCTGTCAGTGAGTGTAAGGATTTTTGTTTTTTGGTAGACCCCCTTTTGTCTACTCAGTGCTCCACTCGTATTCTGCTGTCCCGTCTGGGCCCAGGGAACCCCTCAATGAAACACACAAGTGAGTGCTCAGTGAGACATTCAAAGTTTATTGTAGAAGACAGAAGTATATATATGTACACACACAAAGGCACCAAAAGGAGGGTGCAGGAACTGTTACATCTGGCCGGGAATGTTTTTGAAATATAACATGGAGAAGAACAGGGGCTTTGGGAGTTGTTCTTAGTTAGGAGCCTCCAACGGTTTCACGACCTGAACATAGATTATACTAGGGAATGTGTTTGCTGGTAGCGCAGCGTGTCGAGGTCAAAGAAAGAGAACACTCTGTTCTCACTAAATGAGAACAGAGTGTGCATGAGAACACTCTGTTCTCATGCACACTGAATATCATGAGACACACTAAAAATTAAATATTCCCTACAGTGAGACTATTCGAACTGTGCTATATGGAATTATCATTGTAGTGAACATTGCAGAATCTACTGCGTCCAAATTTTAACTTGAGGGACACCTGATCCATTAAAATCGACAGCTAACTTGTCTTTAACTTGCGGAAAAGACGCATCTGACTGAGAACAGGGAACTGTTCACTACTTGAAAATTACATGAACTTGTATTATATATGGGCTATGTTGGAGAAAAATACAATGATATAGAATTGACGAAAGATGATGACATCTACAATCAGCTCCTTGATGCAGGTAAATGGAGAGCAGGATTTTCAAAAGCAATTTTCATCTTTAAAATAAGAGCTACTGTATACACACGTGGACAAAATTGTTGGTACCCTTCGGCCAATGAAAGAAAAACTCATAATGGCCACAGAATTAACTTTAATCTGACAAAAGTAATAATTTAAGAAAATTCTATGAATGTTAACCAATGAAAGTCAGACATTGCTTTTCAACCATGCTTCAACAGAATTATTAAAAAAAATAAACTCATGGAACAGGCCTGGACAAAAATGATGGTACCCCTAGAAAATACTAAAAATAATCTGACCAAAGGGACATGTTAATTCAAGGTGTTTCCACTAATTAGCATCACAGGTGTTTACAATCTTGTAATCAGTCAGTGGGCCTATATATAGGGCTCCAGGTAGTCACTGTGTTGTTTGGTGACATGGTATGTACCACACTCAACATGGACCAGAGGAAGCGAAGGAAAGAGTTGTCTCAGGAGATTCAAAAGAAAATTATAGACAAGCATGTTAAAGGTAAAGGCTATAAGACCATTTCCAAGCAGCTAGATGTTCCTGTGACTACAGTTGCACATATTATTCAGAAATTTAAGATCCTTGGGACTGTAGCCAACCTCCCTGGACGTGGCCGCACGAGGAAAATTCATGACAAATCAAAGAGACGGATAATCCCAATGGTAACAAAAGAGCCCAGAAAGACTTCTAAAGAGATCCAAGGTGAACTTCATGCTCAAGGAACATCAGTGTCAGATCGCACCATCCGTCATTGTTTCAGCCTAAGTGGACTACATAGGAGACAACCAAGTAGGACACCATTGTTGAAAACAAATCATAACAAAGCCAGACTGGAATATGCCAAACTACATGTTGACAAGCCACAAAGCTTCTGGGAGAATGTACTATGGACAGATGAGACAAAAATTGAATTTTTTGCCAAGGCACATCAGCTCTATGTTCACAGACGGAAAAATTAAGCATATCAAGAAAAAAACACTGTCCCTACTGTGAAACATGGAGGAGGCTCTGTTATGTTCTGGGGCTGCTTTGCTGCATCTGGCACAGGGTGTCTTGAATCTGTGCAGGGTTCAATGAAATCTCAAGACTATCAAGGGATTCTAGAGAGAAATGTGCTGGCCAGTGTCAGAAAGCTGGGTCTCAGTCGCAGGTCATGGGTCTTGCAACAGGACAATGACCCAAAACACAGCTAGAAACACCCAAGAATGGCTAAGAGGAAAACACTGGACTATTCTAAAGTGACCTTCTATGAGCCCTGACCTCAATCCTATTGAGCATCTTTGGAAGGAGCTGAAACATGCTGTCTGGAAAAGGCACCCTTCAAACCAGAAACAACTGGAGCAGCTTGCTCATGAGGAGTGGGCCAAAATACCTGCAGAGAGGTGCAGAACTCTCATTGACCGTTACAGGAATCATTTGATTGCAGTGATTATCTCAAAAGGTTGTGCAACAAACTATTAAGTTAGGGGTACCATCATTTTTGTCCAGGCCTGTACCATGAGTTTATTTTTTTAAATAATTAGGTTAAAGCATGGTTGAAAAGCAATGTCTGACTTTCACTGGTTAACATTCATAGAATTCTTATTTATTATTACTTTTGTCAGATTAAAGTTATTTCTGTAACCATTGTGAGTTTTTCTTTCATTGACCGAAGGGTACCAACAATTTTGTCCACGTGTGTATATAAATACTGATCTATGTTGCAGGCATTGACAGATTATTGGCTCAGCACATTGCCCATCTCTTTATTCGTGACCCATTGTTTCTCTATGAGGAGAAGCTTCATTTGGATGATGAGGATAAAGCAGAACACTTTGAGGTACTTGCTGTATAAATGGTCAATTTAATTAAATAAAATGGTCTTTTGCCTTCACTATGTTTCTTGATATCCAGAATCTTCAGTCCACTAATTGGCAGATCATGAGGTTCAAACCACCTCCTCCAAATACTGACATGGGATGGAGAGTCGAGTTCCGGCCCATGGAGGTGTGTGGCTTTCCTAAATGCTCTTAAAATGTCAGGTGATTGTTATTTAAAATTTTAGGGTATTTTATATTATCCACATGGGCACTGAAGTCAATAGAGTTTGTTGCTTTTATGCAAAGGTAGTATCAGTATCATTCAGTGCATACAGGGTTGTTTTTCCCTTCTACTCTTTCCATGGACTTAATTGCATATACACATACCTACATAAGGTCCCCCCCTCCCCCCCCCCCGCTTCTTTTCTCGTCTAACACAAGATAAAGCGCAGGTTAATTTGTTTTATTTTTTCACTTTATATTTTTTACATGTACATTTTTAGGTTGTGGAACGAATAATCAGACGTTCCATTATTTCTTATCGAGGAAGTTCACTTTGATATATGAGTGCATTGATATACAAGCACAGTACTGTACTTAATTTAAAAAATGTTAAGATCCTATAGTAACAAGAGTTTTTTTCCAAAAACATTCAGACACTAATATTTTTTTACATATACGTTTTACGGCATTCTCCATGGTATTGTTTGGACAACGTTGCAATCTATTTCCTTCGAACGTTATTGCTTTTTTTTTTTTTTTTGCAATATCTTGTCTTAATGGCAGGAGAGTCAAACCACCCCATAAACAATAAATATTGAAATTGTCATTCTGGACAATGATGGCAGTTTGTGCCATCAGTGGGAAAAAAAACACGGGGGAACAGGTTTGGATAGATTTTTCCTTTATAAATGAAACCGTCATTTAAAAACTGCATTTTGTTTTAAATGTGTTATTTTGTGTAACATTAAAGTTGGTTTTGTTTGATGATTTCAATCATTTACATGTGTCAAATATGTAAAAAAAAAAAAAAATATATATATATATATATATATATATATATATATATATATATATATATATATATATATATATATCAGGAAGGTGCAGATACTTTTTCACAGCACTGTGAACATTGAACATATTTGGTACTAGGTAACTTTACTTGGTTCATATTACACATAAATAATTAAAAACTTTATTGTTTATTTTTTATTGTCTAATTTATTAAAACACAAAAATATCTACTGTCGGTTATTGTCATATAATGTCATACAAAGTGCTGCTGAAAATACAGTACTATTATTGAATAAAGTGCTTGGCCTCTCCAAATTAGCATTACTCTGTACTACACTCATAGAACAATAGGCCTTTTTAACAGTTGTGAAATCTGCCATGTAGTTGTGAAAATCAATAGAACACACAAATTGACATTTTCAACTACAGATACATGTACTGTAGTATTGTCCTCTAACATGGTTATTTGAGAAGTTACTCACTGTATCAGGTAGGGTTTAAATATGTGTTGCAAACATTTTAATTTGTTTATATTTTGGAGTTTATAGTATTGTTCACTATAGATTTTTACAGGTTATACTGATTTTTTATTCAGTTTTCCAAAGACCAGTGTTATGACAACAACCAAATGTTACATTGCAGTGCTTTAAACCTCATATGCTTGAAGTTGAGTAATCTTACTTAAATTGCTAAATTAACTATATTTGTTATGGCAGTGTCTTTCTAGGATAGCTGGTTTCAGGTTTCCCAAATAACTATAATATGTTTTGTGTATGCTTCAAATTTACCTCAGGAGAACTGATGACCATGGCGAAGTGGATGAGGGAATATGTGTCTAAGCATCCACAGTACAAGAAAGACAGCGTGATAACTGACAAAATAAACTACGATTTGCTTTTTAAGTGCGACCGAATTGCCAATGGGAAGGAGCAGTGCCCTGAACTGCTTGGTGATCCAGTGAAAAGAGGAAACTGAGGCTGAACAAGAAAACAGAAAAAGAGAATGTTCAAATTCTCTTTAAATAGCACATCCTTAATTTACAGCATGGATTACAGCTTTATGTTTTTTTCGTATGCATGTTTGATTGGTTGAATTTGTGTGTATGCTTTTCAGAATCAAAGTTATTTGAATAATTTTGAGAAAAATGTTTCCTTGGATCATGTATGTACGTTTTACTCTTGCCATCTCAATGTTTTATGCGGGATACCGCAGTGTAAGCACTGTGGTGAAGCAAAGAAACAATGCTACAAAACTTACGTACAAGTATGAATAAGCTATTCGCATATAAGAGATACAAGATGCATTCGGTGTTGGTTAAACTTTTTTTTTTAATGTAAAATTTTGGGATTTCTTATGTTTCTCATGGTCTCCAACAATTTTTGCAATTAAAAAGGCTTTGTGTGCACCAAAATATTTTTTCCTTAATGTAATTTTCTGCCACTACATTTTGTTTAATTTACTTCAAAATAAAAATAACATTGAGTTTTATATGTTTTTATGAAAACTCAGCTAACATTATTGATACAAAATTTCAATTAAAGTTTTTTTACTTACACAACCCAAACAATTCTGCCATAATAGTTTGTAATTTGTGGTTTTTAACTCCCCTGTGACTCAAATAAACATAAACAAAACATTATCTAACAATGTGCAAAACATCTTGCTTTGTTTGATAGCTAGCTCATTTTCCTGCCAAACTGTTCAATTAGTTAATCAGCAACAGTGTCATGGCAGCACTTCTTTCAGGTTTTAAGAATGGTTTGAACAGTTTAAATTCCAGTAAATTCAAAAATCTCCTTAGCTGTTTTTCTGTCTGAAAAACAGTAACATTTTCCATAACTATGATACTACTGTACGACATAATTGTTTAATGAGAAGCTATTTATTCCATCAGTTATGGGTAAGGGAAATGACACTAGCTGAAACACCTAATCACTGCAGTTGTTTAATGGCTCTTAAGTACAAATTTTCAAGAGTTAATCAAGAGTAGTTTGAGGCTCCCGTAAGGTGTGAATTGTGGGCAGTCTTTAGCTATATATATTGAAGGTGATGTGCTTTTTAGGAATTAACTGCAACAGTTAATCACAAACCTAGATAGACAAGCAGATCTAATACGTATTCTTGTTAGCCGGTTTGTCTCAGCCCTAGCATAGACGATGACATAATTCCTGACTAGGAAGTAAAGATGTGCCTTCAACCTATTCTCTCTTACAGCTAGGGATGCGTCGCTCGACACCCATTTTTACCACATGTCTCGAGTTTTCGACACGTTAGTGCTTCCAAACTGTTCCAGAGCATTACTGGAAAGAAGGCTGTCACGTGACCTGTGGAAATGAAGCTTCGTTACCTCACTAACACGTCACGCAGGGCTCAAACACAGAGTGTGTCTATTGCAATTTCCTTTTGGACTTTTTGGGTGTCTTAACATGCTCAAAAACTCCAGAAACTTGGCAGAGTCTCATGGCCACACGAAATTTTGCTGCATAGCTCATACACACTTTCACGTAGGCACACAAAAATGCACCTGATGTCAGTGATAACCCCTAGAGGGCGCCATGCGCCCAGAGACTTTTTCTGTTTGTAGTTTTCTTGTTTCGTTCTTGTACTTCATTTCCCAGGTTGCACCTCGGTCTGGTGCCGTGTACGCATACATGTACCTGAACCAAGTTGGCTCATTTGTGTTGTTATAAATAGTCTGTTTAAATTTCAGTTCATTGTCTTGCATCTGTTTATTTAAATCTAATAAATGTCGGTCAAGTTTAGTTCGGGTTTAGAAGTGGAGATTCTTGTTTTGGTTTGTTTTACATAAAGTTATTTGTTTGTTTGATTTCCTGCTTTATTTATTATTAAAAACATAATTGAAAACATCATTACCACTGCGTTTATGCCTCACCGCAACACCTCCGGTTTCATGACACCCGATGAATTTTGATATACTCCTCCTAGGGAATTTATACGATGGTTACCAAACTGGGCCGATGTGATCTAAATACATTGAGGATGCAAAATTGTGGAGGGATTTTTGATATCTCAAACGGGTCAGCCGTGATAATGTCTTAAACTTACACCAGAAAAAAGATTAATAACTTTGTGTGGCATTATATTGAGTAACATTATATTCAGTGACACGTTCAGTGACATCACATTGAGGAACATCATAGTGTGAGGCTTGCTTTCCAGCATCTGCGGCCTATTGAACATACAGACGCATCACATGGTAACACTCACACACGCAAACACATCTCTCACACACACACACTCACTATACGCACACACAAACGCACTCATACATCACACACATTACAAATGTTAACACACACACACCTCTCACGACACATACACACAAACACACTTATCACAAAGTTATCACTCTCACAGACACACACAAGCATGTTTACACAAACACACTCATACTCTTGTATCACACATCCCAAATTTGAACACTCACACACTCACATCTCACACTCCCACACACAAACACACACACACTTACAAGTCACCTGGTTCACACACATATCACACACATACTAACACACGCATTACCAACGTTAACACACAGACTCACACCACACACACAAACACATTTACTCATCACACACACCTCTCTTCTCTCACTCTCACCCACACTAACCCACACTCACCCACTAACCTGCACTCAACAAATATTTAAGGCCCAAACTGACATTAGCCCTGTATAGTGTGTGACGTGTGCAAATTGTGCGGTGTATTCGGGTGGTGATGACTTTTTCGAGGTCTTAACACACTCAAATAACACAGGTTGTGCGGTACCCCCGGGGTGGCAATGGCACGCAGGACTATAAGGTGCGCAGGACCCTCTTGTTTTCCTAAGGATTATTATAATTTTTTTCCCCACACTTTTGGACTTTACGGAGGTCTTAACATGCTCAAAAACACATGAAACTTGGCAGAAAGGTTGGAATCTGCTGCCATCAGGATGCCTGAGAGTCTCGTGGCCTGGGGCCCCCAGGGCTGGATAGCTCATACACACTTTCATGTAGGCACACAAAACTCGGTACACATTTAGAGCTCATTGAGTCGAACAAATTTCGCACTGCATGTCCTGGGCTCAACTCAACAGGAGGCCAATTATTTTGTGTCGTTCGCAAAAAACGCACCCGATGAATTTTGATATACTCCTCCTAAGGAATTTACAGGATTGTCACCAAACCGGGCCTCTGCTGTATTCTGGACTAACTGAAGCTTGTTTATGCACCTACTGTAGTTGAACACGCAGACAGTAAGGCATTAAAATAGTCCCAGTGATAAAAGCATGAACTAGTTTTTCTGCATTGTTTAGTGACAATATATTCCATAACTTGGCAATATTTCTGAGGTGAAAGAATGATATCCTGGTGATATTGTCTACGTGAGCTTCAAATGAAAGACTAGAATCTATAAATCACACCAAGGTCTAGATAGAAAAGAATGGCCATTCAAAGTTACAATGCAACCTACCTCTTGACAAGCTCATGTATCACACATATATAAATATAGAAAAGGCCCATATGGCTCTCTGTGAATTTGTTCTGCATATGGAGTCCCTGTATGGTAAGGCAGAAGTTTCATTCAATGTCCATCTCCTCATCCACCTAGCTGAGAGTGTACGAAGGCATGGCCCTTTGTCCCTGACTTCAACATTTGTCTTTGAAGGGCACAATTATAAATTGTTAAAATGTTTCAGTGGGACCTAACATGTTCCATTACAAATAATGGAAAAGCTCAGAATTTTATCAAAGATCTACATCCCTGAACACTCAGTTGCACATGAATTTGTTTCATCAACACTAGAGGTATACCCCTTATGCAAAAAAGTTGAACGAGTACAGAACTGCATGTTTTTTGGCCACGGTCGGGTAAAAGACCTACAATTGTCTCATCCAATTGCTCTGCAGAGCCTAAAGAGGATCGTATGTGCATGGTGTATGTGTGTATGGTTCTATACTCCACATATGACTATGACATGAAATATGCAAGATGTAATTCATTGGTAAACATTGGAAACAAAGTTGCTAGAATCGAAAAATTCTAATTGTTGAAATAAAGACCACCCCAGAACAACCTGTTTTACAAGAGTGAGGAGTGACCCGAAGGCCTCAGTCAGTACGAATCGGGAACTGCACCACCACACTGAGTACTGGGGCCCTGCTGAGTCGCCTGCTGTTCACACTGCTGACTCACGATTGTGTAGCGACACACAGTTAGTAATGAATTATGACGAGTCAGTACAGAGAGAAAGTGCAGAGGCTAACGGACTGGTGTAAAGACAACAACCCGTCTCTGAACGTTGACAAGACAAAGGAAATGGTTGTTGACTTTAGGAGGACACGAAACAATCATTCTCCGCTGAGCATCATCTCATCATGGAGATCGTCAAAAGCACCAAATTCCTGGGTGTCCACCTGGAGAAGGACCTCACCTGGTCCCTCAACACCAGCTCCTTGCACAAGAAAGCCCAACAGCGTCTCTTCTTCCTGAGAAGGCTGAGGAACGCCCAGCTTCCACCACCGATCCTGACCATCTTCTATAGAGGAACTATCGAGGGCATCCTGAGCAGCTACATCACTGTCTGGTTTGGGAAGTGCACCACATTGGACCGCAAGACCCTACAGTGGATAGTGAGGACAGCACAGAAGATCATCTGGGTCTCTCTTCCCTCTATTGAGGACATCTACACCACACGCTGCATCCGCAAAGCCACCAGCATTGTGGCTGATCCGACACACCCATCTCGCACACCCTTCACCCTCCTGCCATCTGGAAAAAGGTACCAAAGCATTCGGGCACACACATCCAGACTGTGCAACAGCTTTTGTCCACAAGCCACCCTTCTCCTCAACAAAAAGGGTCTAGACTGATACACACACACACACACACACACACACACACACACACACACACACACACACACACACACACACTCAGCTTAACTCAACTACGTCAAAACATTGACACTGAACTGACTAATCAACACAAATGCAAACACACTGATCTACACTACCAGACTATTGTACACATCAACCTGTAAATGGAACAAAAATAATAATAGTGTACCATACAGAAAATAAATATTTTTTTATTAAGGATAACTGTTAATAATAATAATAATAGGATAACCTATTTGGGATAACAGCTACAATACAGTACTGTAGAACAGTTACTGCAGTTAATTACCTTAATATAGGCTTATTTTAGCAATGAACGGTTCAATAAAGTTGCAGAATCATATTTTAATACAACTGCATTCCAACTGCATTGTACTGCACAAAACTGCAGTTTTTATCCCCAAAGGGACAGAGTTACAGAATCATATTTCAATACAACTGCATTCCAACTACATTTAAACTGCATTGTACTTCACAAAGCTGCATTATAAATGCTGTAAAACTGCAGTGTTTATCCCAAAAAGGGACAGAATCATATTTTAATACAACTCCATGCTGCATTCCAACTGCATTGTACTGCATTGTACTTCACAAAAACTGTTATAAAATAGTTATTTTTTGTAAGGGCAGAGGCCAATAGGAGGTCATTTATTACTTTAACAAGTGCTGTGTCTATTTTAAGATGAGTACAGATCCTGACTGATAGAGTTCATGTATGCCATTTCTACAGTATGTAGATATGAGCATAGCTGTTCCGCTTCTATCTTTTCCACTATCATAGAGATAAAGGGGAGGTTTGATATCGGCCTGTAATTGGACAGCTGACAGGGGTCGTGGTCAGACTTCTTAACTATCGTTTTAATAACTGCTAATTTAAAAGATGTTGTACCATACCCAATGCTGAGTGAAGAATTAATTATTTTCAACAGGAGTTCTGTTATTTCTGGCACTACCTGTTTTAGAAAATGTGTCGGTATAGGATCTAATATACAGGTTGATGAATTTGCAGAAGAGATGAGTGAAATTAGTTAATTCTCTTCAAGGGGAGTAAAGTATTCTAGGTTCTGATCTGAAATGGTTAGTTTAACTGCATAAATTACATTGTCCGGTTTCAAAGCCTCAATTTTATTCCTAATATTTACAACTTTATTATTAAAAAAAGTAGCCCTACCAAGAGAAGAGAGAAAACAGTGGGCATGCGAGCTCCATCATCCCTTCAGCAAATGACCGAAGCGCGGGAATGTGCATTGGCCACACTCTCTTTAGGCCAAGAGAAAAAACTGTTTCCGGATAGAAGCCCACAGAGATATATACCTCCACACTAACGCGATTAATTCCCCTGAACACCCCGTTCAGACACGCCGCAAGATGAGCCCATGCCTACAGAGCCGGCTCTCTCTCGCTCAGCCTCCTCCTGGGGCCTCTGGGCTGAAAGTCGGCCAGACAGAGATAATCTCCCAGATCCCACCCACTGGGTTTGAGTCGCGGTGTCCCACTTCCAGCGCTCATAGACACAGGGAGTGCCATCACCTTAGCCTGTCTTTCAGTCATCCCCGCGGGAACACAGCAATCCGAAGTCATTCCCATTACTTGTGTACACGGCGACCGGAGAGAGCGGCACGATGGAGGATGAAAGAGGAAAACACACTGTAATAGGAGGGATCATCCCCAACCTCCCAGTCCCGTTGTTACGAGGGAGAGACTGGCCGGGCATATGCCCAGAAAAGAAAAACTAACACGGGAGAAGGAAAACGGTAAAGATCCAGCGTAAACCAAAACCCGTGATGCCCCGGGCCAGCGTGGTTCGCATAGACGGCAGAAGAGGAAGCAGATGCAGAAGCGGAAGGTGAGGAAAGCTCTCAAGTTAATCCCTTGATCTCCCTGTCTCGCCAGGTGCAAAACGACGGAAACTTCGCTATGCTGCAACGCGAGGATCAGAGGCTTAAACACTGCTGGAGTCAGGTGCGACAGATAGACGGAGTAACAGAAGGAAATGACGAGAAGAACCCACCATCATATTTTCTGGTAAAAAACGGACTTCTATATTATCACACATAGAACGAAGCGGAGAACCCCGGCATCTGCTGGTCGTCCCACGGGGAAAAACAAAAGCTGTTATACACCTCGTGCACACACACCCACTCGGCGGCCGTCTCGGAGAAAAAAATACCAAGGAAAAGATTTGAGAGATTTCATTGGCCGGGTTTGGAAGCCGAAGTGAGGAATTTCTGTCAGCGATGCTCCAAGTGCCAAAAAAAAGCTCCACGGAAGCCGGCCCCCGCCCCTCTAATCCCACTACCCATTATCAGTGTCCCGTTTGTGCAAACCTCTGTATACCATACACAAACTGATGGTCTTGTAGAGAGATTCAATCAAACACTAAAGAGGATGTTATGGCAAGTAGTTAACGAAGGAGGCCGGAATTGGGATCAGTTACTCCCATACGTCCTCTTTGTAATACGTGAAACTCCCCAAGCCTCTACCGGATTCACCTCATTTAAACCTCTATTTGGGAGAAGACTGCAAGGACTTCTGGACGTAGCGAAGGAAGCGTGGGAGGAGCAAATGTCGCCCTTTCGTTCAGGCCTGCATGAAAAGATAAATAAAGTACTACCCATTGTTCGAGAGCACATGGAAAAAGTGCAAACAGAACAGTGGCGCACATACCCAGCATAGCCGCATGAATTCCCGCCAAGCGATCAGGTACTCCTGCTCCTCCCCAGTGCTAACTGCAAATTCCTCGCCCGGTGGTAAGGACCCTACACAGTAATAGAAAGACAACTACCGCCTGCAGCAGCCCGGTAAGAAAATCGTACTGAATAAATTTGCTTAAACGGCGGATTAAACTGTTGCCGCGTATCTTTGCTCTCGCTGCTCTCTCATCTCCAGCTGTAGGTCGCAAAATGGTGCAGAGGGGAAAGGACCTAATGACGGCGCAACACTAGGATCTGAACGAACTTCTCGACCAGTTCCAGGATGTATTCTCCGCCGACCCAGGGCTGACACATCTGGTACGGTACGACATTAAAACACCGCCCGGCAAATTATCCGCCAAAGATCATTTAAAAGATAATCCGAGCCCCGGAGGCCCGTCGCCGTGGAAAATATGCTTCAGAATGGCATCATAGAGGAGTCGACGAGTCCATGGGCCAGCCCCATAGTAGCGGTACTGAAGCCCGATGGATCGCCCAGAATTTGTAATCATTTCGATGTATACCCCCTACCCTGAGTGGATGACCTTATCAATAGACTGGGGAAAGCCAGGTTCATGTCCACACTTGACCTCACAAAAGGATATTGGCAGGTGGCTTTGACGTCAGAGGCTAAAGAGAAAACGGCTTTTTTTACCGGACTGGGACACTGGCATACTGGCGTACCTAGATGATGTGGTGATCCACTCAGGGGACTGGAATGAACATTTACACCACCTCAGGATGGTACTGGAAGAGCTCTGAAAGGCAGGTCTGACCGCTAACCCAAAAAAATGTCACCTGGGGCTGACCAATGAATAGTACCTAAGGTACAGAATCAGATGCGGGCTATTAAATCCACAAAAGAAAAAGGTGGAAGCAGTCCGTAAGTACCATGGCCAACATAAAAAAACAGGTACGTGCCTCTCTGGGACTCGCAAGCTACTACAGGCATTTTGTATCTAATTTTTCCTGTATGGCAGCACACCTCTCTAGCTTCCTGAAAAAGGGTCTTCCAGAGAAAATACACTGAACGCGAGAAGCAGAGACTGCATTCGAAAGGCTGAAAACTCACCTCACCAACTCCCCCGTTCTCCGAAACCCTGACTTTGACCGCCCCCTCATTGTGCACACGGACACATCAGAAACAGGGCTTGGGGCCGTTCTGTCACAAGAATTCAGCGGAGAAGAACATCCAATATTGTATGTGAGTAGGAAACTCTCAGCAGCAGATCAAAAATATGCAACTATAGAGCGAGAGGCCCTTGCCATTAAGTGGGCTGTAGAGTAACTAAAATACTATTTAACTGGGCGGAAATTCACGTTGGCCACAGATCACGCTCCTCTACAGTGGTTGGCAAGGGATAAAGATACAATCCTCGAATCACACGCTGGTTCCTCTCACTGCAGGATTTCTCCTTTTCAGTCCAATACAGGTCCGGGTTACAACATGGAAACGCAGATGATCAAGACGACATACAGTACATTATTCTCATCGACAAAGATGAGCTCGAAGCTGAGGGGGGTGCTATGGCGGCGGCTCATAACCAGTGCGCCCCATAAAAAAAGCATCTTCTCGCTCGTCCAAAAGTCGCTCTATATTAAACCCAGGTAGCACCAGGGACAGCTACCAACAAGCTCGAAAAGGGGCGGGGCACCACAAACCACCGGCATCTGCAACAGCGAATTCAGTGCCATTCACTTGTCAGCGGTTCCCTATAAAAGGACCCCAGTGGTGTACGCGGGGGGGATGGGGAGGGAGGATGTTAAACTCAAATTATTTACAACGGTTTCTTTCCTCTGCAGACTAGGATACTACTGAGAGCTTGTTTCCACGCTTGTTTTGACGACGATGTCGCACACCTCAGACTGCCGCTCGTGCCTTCTCCACTCTGGCGGTCACTGCGTCTCACGTCACTGCACCTGACTCTGGGGACTGTCATCTTTGCATACCTCCCTACTCCTCGACTACCATCTAAAGTAATGAAACTTCCGAGACTTTAGTTTCACTTTCGATTTGTCTATCTTTAAGTTTATTTGCTCCAAATATCGACATTAAATGGATCTTTTTGTGTGCACAGCATCAGCTCTTGTGTCTGTGATTTTTATGAGCCCACTAAAACGTTTTACAATAGTGATCTGAGATAACTTCAGATAGTGGAATAGTGCTATATTAGCATTTTGCTGATACCATCATGTTGCTATGCTAACTATATTAGCATTTCGCTAATAACATCATTAGAACGTTGCTAACATGATGCTAGAGTGCTTAGCATGTTGCTAGCATGACTCACTCACTCACTCACCATCTATACCGCTTAATCCTGTATTCAGGGTCACGGGGGCCTGGAGCCTATCCCAGGAGACTTAGGGCACATGGCAGGGTACACCCTGGACAGGGTGCCAATCCATCGCAGGGCATAGACACACACACATACACTCACTCATTCACACACTACGGGCGATTTGGAAACGCCTAACCTACATGTCTTTGGACTGTGGGAGGAAACCGGAGTACCTGGAGGAAACCCACCAAGCACGGAGAGAACATGCAAACTCCATGCACACAGAGACGGGAATTGAGCCTGGCCGGGGATCGAACCCGGACCCTGGCAGTGCAAGGCAACAGTGCTAACCACTACACCACCGTGCCGCCGCTAGGATGACTCCAATAACATAAAATGGAAACTTCCATAGAACCTAACTGTGGATCCCATTGTCGTAGTGACACGGGGGTTTCTTTCAGAAAATGTACCTCTCTATTCTTTATCTTCAACAGTGGCAGGAATTCAGTAGGTTGGTCGTATTCACACCAAATGTAGGCCTCATTCTCCCTCATCTTCCCAGGCCCTCTAAAAGACAATTTTACAGACAAGCCTTTCTTAAAACATGTAATGAATCCTAAAGCTAATGATGACACTGCCTACCATTACATTCAGTCTGTGATGTCTGTGACATGCTCACAGTATGACATAAAAGTTGATGACGTTGCCTAATATTCTTGCCTTATACTGGAGATGGTTATGCTTCTCAAAATAATTTTAATAATTTCAAGATCAATGCTACTTGGATGAGATGTGTATTTATTAACTTGTATTGGCTAAAGAGTCTGCTCAGACGTTGTGTATATGTAAATATAGTAAAGATTTGTACATTTTTATGTAACATAATTTTGACTTGTTAGCTTCAACTACCATCACTTGACTAATCACATGGTATATAGAGAGGTTGGACAATGAAACTGAAACGCCTGGTTTTAGACACAATAATTCATTAGTATGGTGTAGGGCCTCCTTTTGTGGCCAATTCAGCATCAATTTGTCTTTGACTTCACAGTGGCCAGAGAGCCATTCTTCTTGCAGAATATTGGCCAGGTCACTATGTGATGGAGGAAAACTAGTTTCCTGACTCGCTCCTCCGAAACACCCCAAAGTGACTCAATAATATTGAGATCTGGTGACTGTGCAGGCATGGGAGATGTTCAACTTGACTTTCATGTTCATCAAACCACTCTGTCACCAGTCTTGCTGTGTGTATTGGTGCATTATCATCTTGGTACACTTCACTGCCTTCAGGATAGTATGTTTGAAACATTGGGTGCACCTCCAGAATGGTTCAGTAGTCCTTGGCAGTGACACTCCCATCTACAGAAGAAGTATTGGGCCTAGGGAAGTCCATGATATTGCAGCCCAAACCATCACTGATCCACCCTCCTGCTCCACTCTGAGCATGTAACAGTCTGGGTGGTATGCTTCTTTGGGGCTTCTCCACCCCGTAACTCTCCCAGATGTTGGAAAGACAGTGGAGTCATCAGAGAACAATACATGTTTCACATTGTCCACAGCCCAAGATTTTCACTGCTGGCACCATTGAAATCAACGTTTGGCATTGGCACGAGATGAATGATAACACTGCTATTTTTCTGAACAGACTAATATTTGTTTATCTTCACTTTCTGTAAGCTAATAATACATTTAGCACATTTTCCTTTATGTTGTGATTCAGAATAGAATGTGCAGGGTATCCACGCATTTGTTGTTTTAAATTAAAATGTATTATATGGATATGGAGCTTTACTCACTTTTTTCAACACACTGCTATTAACAGAAATTCTGTGTGGCTAGTGGCCGGTGTTTGCACGGGTAGTCACACTGAGTAAGCGGCGTCATCATCAACTTTTATGCCATGCTGTGATGTAACAGTAACTGTAATTTAATGTAACTTTTGTCATACTGTGACTGTACCATGGGTGTAACTCACCAAATGTAAGAGTAGCAAAAACAGGTCCTTCAAGCTGAGCTCATAGCTGCTGAAACCACATATCATACTGTAGAGCGTATATAGTGCCAGCATATACGACGAGCTAATTAAACCCTATAACAGAATGCAAAGCGTCTACAGTGCCGGCATATACGTCGAGCAAATTTAAACACTAGATCAGACTGCAGAGTGTCTACAGTGCCAGTGCACATACGACAGGCAGCAGTAAGGGCTGCGATAATATTGGAGCAGCGTGAGGAGCAGCAGCAAGTTGACTGCACTTTCCATTCGCAGGTAATGGTAGCATGCAGGCGTAAGGATCTGCACACGGGCAGAGCCACAGGTAACCTCTAGTTTACACTAAAAAAAGGTTGTGACACATACTTATATAAAACACCCTAAAGGCAAGAAGTGTCAGGCCTAATCAACTCAGATCAGTTTAGATTATTTACAAAATCAATCATTAATATTTTAAATAAGTAAGTATTATAAGTTAAGTAGTATAAGTTAAGTATTTTAACCCAACCATGGCATTGAGCATGGTTGGGTTAAAATACTTAAAACATATTCAGAATCCTATAAAGACCTGATCAGCATCCTATATTCTCCTCATATCCGGACTCTTCTGTTGTGTACATTGCATTTTCTACAGACAGTTTCCCTTCATAGCTGATAATATTTGCACAATTTCATTAATGTTCATTAATTAAATCAATTGTAATATTTTTTATTATTTAACTTGTTATTTTAATAGGTATTATAATCCAAGATTCCAACCCTCGTCCAGAAGTAACCCCTGTTAGTATGCACCAGATTTAGGAACTTTAATACTGTTCAAATATTACAAGCTGTGTTTTGTGCAATCTTGTGCGCACGCGCCGTCTGTTTTCATGGCAGCGCTGTGATTGGTCAGTTAAGACTCCTGACGAATGGGGTGACCGGACGAGAGACGGGTGAAACGCCTAGTGAAGCTTGGGCTGTGTCCTAAACCGCACAATGCCGTAGTGAATAGTGAGTGCTTATTCAGGGGCGGAGATAACGAAGTTGTAAATGTAGACGTTCCCAGACTGTGAAAGTCCACTCCAGAAGACATGTTTTTCTAGTTAGTTATGATTATGTGATTTGGTCTAGTGTTTTCTGTACAGGGTCATAGTGATTATTTTTAATTAATGACTGATTAACTGTCTTGTGTTTAGTTTAGAGAAGATGTTAGGATAGAAGGTTTTCTTGGTTTCGTCGGAAATTGCGTCTAAGTGACCGCCTCTAATAAAAAAAAAAAAAAAGCCTTACATTTTATATCCACTACAAATCCTGCCGCGGATTAGTAGACTTTGCCCCATCAGGCTGTTGCGAGGCGGTAAATCTGCCCCGTTATTACGCGCATCCCGCTTCCACCTCTCTCTCTCTCATCTCACACAGACACACACCCATTGAAACAGCGGGAGCGCGGAGCCAAGGACGTCCATCCACACGGAGGAGGTACGATTTATCATATCGGACACACAAAAAAAACATTGTTTGTTCTTGCTCTATTCGGCGAAATATCAAAGCCGACGTGATGCTGCGTGTTTCGTTGCGCTTTTACGTGTGACGTTTGTGTACAAAGCTAGTTAGTACAAGGTAAGTAAGTTCAGGTGGGAGGGGGCTCTCTTTTCCTGATGAGAGCTTAAGATTTTGGAGTCACGTGACACGCAATGGTTTCCGTGTAAAAAGTGATTGTCTTAACACGATGAAGAGAAAAGTTACAGCTGGAGCAACACGTGTTACTGTTACAGAATACCGAGATCTCCTTATATGGTAAAATATATTCTAATCAATAACAGGGAAATCTATGCCACTTCATAAGGTAGGGTTATTATTTCTGTCACTGTGAATACTAATAATCAGGATTATTAGTGCTTTTCCCAGAAACACTTTGCAGAAATGACACAGATAACAATGCTTAATGTGTCATCTCTGAAGTATTATTCTTTATTTCTTTTATAAACTGAAGTAAAGTTTCATATTCTTTGGTTAAATGTTTCAGGTTAAAAAGAAGCCTGAGTGACCTGTTGAGTCAGGGAAATAGAAATGTTCACAATATCTTAGATTATTTGTAATTGAGCTTTTTTATGATGTTTGAAAGTGTGTGTGTGTGTGTGTGTGTGTGAGTGAGAGTATAAGCTACATAACACCTGCCTAATATTGAAAAAAAAAAAAGTTTTCAGAACACAGTGATGGTGGCAAAGTACATAACAGTGATGCACTGTGTGTTCTGACAGCTTTATATCACAACCGGTATTAACCTTTTCATCAATTTGATCTACACTAGCTCTTCTATTCTCTCCCCATGTGCCTTCGCTCCCCATGTGCATCAGTGAGTGGTTTCCTTCCTTGCATGACTCTTGACTAATGCAGAACAAGGAAATCCCACAAGAATGCTTGTACATGCTGGTTCCCATAGATAGGTGTCAGAACACGCAGGTAATTACTGTTTTGTAGGCAAAACATGTGCCGTACTCAATATTAGGAAGGTGTTCATAATGTTATGCCTGATCTTTCGCTCTTTCCTTCCTCTGTGTGTGGGCGTGCGTTTATTTCTATGTTCCATACAATACAATTTATTTATTGTCTTTCTTGCTCAGTTTTCAAAATTGAAAGTTACAAATAGTTGATCTGGCTTACTCTCACACATTTATCTCAGTTGTCTCAGCTGTTTCCTTACAGTATGTGTGATTGGGAACTTTAAACCTGCTAGCACTGCATGTCAGGAAATCTAAAAACCACCCAGTCATATGTAGCACTTGGCAAGACACATTTCACACTTTATCTCCATGAGAATGTGGCTACGTCTGTTGAGCTGCAGTTTGCTTACATAAAATGAAAGCATAAACTATTAAAAAAATTATATAATATAATAATATCACATTATATACTACTACAATATCACATTATATACTATTACATTACTTGTCAATTTAATGAGGCATAGAACTAGATTTAGGTTTTAGTTCTCAGGCTCAGTTGGCTGTGTGCACTTCAGATGTAAAACTATCACTAACACACCAGATCAGCAGTAACTAAAGTCTTTGTCTATGTAAACAAAGTTGACCAGAAATTCAGCTTTCAGCTGTGGTTTATGCATCAGGTTCTTATCGTGACTACATTTGATGACAATGGACCTTGTACCTATTCAGTAAAACCTGTTGTTAAATTTCTATATATGACATTAGAGCAAAAATAAAGTGTGACTTGGCGAAATTCAAATGAATCTCTGCTTTTTTTTTTCTTTCACAGAGTAAAACATGGAAATCTTTAACCACAGACTGAACAACTATATTGACTCATGGATGGGTCCCAGGGGTAAGTTCTCCCCCATTCCTGCCTTAAATTAAAATTCAAGCCTTTTGTGTGAGCCAAGCAGTGTTCAAGTTCAAAACTGACACCTTAAGTGTGTGCAGCTCACACCTTCTTGAGTACTGTACATGGTTTTCTTCTGTGTCTCTTTAACATGCACTTGTTGACCTTTCCTCCTGATTTTTTTAAAATGCCGTTCATGAAACTGATGTTTGTTAGATATACAGTTTGAGGGTGACCTGATTTACTATACTGTGTAAAGTTTCCACCTTTAATGTGATTATAGCAATCAGCAGAATTAAAGTGAACAACCGAATAAAAAGGTTTTAGAGGGAAAAGAGGGAAAACCAATAATAACCTTCTACAGTGACCAGCCCGAAACTAATTTATAACTTTATTAACACACATTTTATAATACAATACTCATTCCTTTTGGGTAAAGGGCTAAGAGCTAAGCTCATCTAGCTAGCTGTTAGCCTTTTACCCAGAAAGACTGTGTATTGTATTTATCATTTAGCAATTCTATTCCACTCTTTCTGGGAAAAAACATCTCCAGATCGATCAAACTGTAATGAGTAGAATTTAATGTGCCCAGTGTATTTCCACAGGCTGTTGATAGAATTTCAAGCCTTGATTTTCTACTTTTGATTGACCTGGATTTGAGTTGGGTGTTGTTCTCATGTGAGATTTATTTAGTTATTACCATCTTATGGTCATCTTTGGGAGCCAGTCTTTTATAGTGGTCATGAAACCAGGAATGTGACCAACTAAGTTGTACTGTAAGTGGCGTTTACCAGAACTACCTCATTGACAACAGGCATATTATAATTACCTGTGAACATAAGTTTGAATACAATTGGCTACAATTTGAATGCAGTTTGTTATAATTTGGGAACAAAGCCACTTTCAAGTGAAATCTCATATGCTGCATGTGACTTCTGTCTTTTGAGAGGAAGTTGATTAGGACATAGGAAAAACAGTACAGGAACCGATTCTGTAGTAACATTAGAGCAAAAACACTGTCTCTGCATGAAAAAAAAGTACTTTCAAAAAGTAATATTTTATGTCCACATTCTCAGCATACTGTGAATGCAAAGGCTGTTGACTGACATTAATTTTCTTGCCCATGAACATGGTAGGTACTAATCATTATGTTTCACATGACCTGATTAAAAAGCTTGTGTAATATTGTCTACAAACAGCTGGCGTGGGTGCAGGTCTTCTTTGCACACAAGCAGAAGTTACGCTAGATATTCCACTGCCATTGAAACACAAGATCAGTCGATTAAACATGTGCTATCAATTGTGGTTCCTTCTTGGCTGGAATAATAACCTGCACCTATAACCGTCGCTTTGTGAAATTGACTGGACACTGTTGTTGGGAGATTATCAGCCATTAACTCTGATGATATCAAAAACAGAAAAGGGTTTAATGCATTGTTAAATTTACTTATTTGACAATGTGGGTGCTGCTATAAAATATTTACAAAATTTGACCTTCCATTATTTGACTGTTGTGGTGAATGCCCTTATAAAGTAGTTTAAAAGTTAACAAGGTTTTGTAATTTCAACAAGCTTAGCCTTTTTGATAAACTGAAAGCCATTTCAGTATGACTTTACATTAAGATTCCCTTTAATGACATTATTTAATGCAATATCTAATGAATATCTTCAAACAAAATTTTATACAAGACAATTCTATATATGGCATCAGAGCAAAGCAACATATGAGCAATTGATGATGATGCAATGATCATTTAATGTATTAAAATGTCAGGTCTGTCCCCTGCTAGCCAATTGTCCCTTTTACCGAATTATTTCTATACCCAAGTATAATTGCTAATTTTATAAGCTACATAAAAATTATGCTCAATAACGCACATTAAAGACTTACCTGAAAACTCTCAAAAGAACTCACATAGTGGATGTTTTTGGAAAATGTGGGGAAGTTTGACATTTTCGGAAAACATCATACCAGCAGTCAAATACAGTGGTGGTGTGGTGAACTATGAATTCTGGTCTTACCAGAAAATCCTGAGGCATAATGTTTGATACAGATCATTAAAAACCATAGCTTTAGTGCAAATCTTTTGAGGATGTTAAAAAAAAAATGTAGCACGTGTTGGGAAGCTGCAAACCACTATGAGTCACCCCACCATATCCAAATCAATAGGCCTTTATTTTGCTTCCTCCATATCTCAAAAAAATGCTGTTTTGTTAAGACTGTGGTTTGCCATGTTTTTTCATGTGCTTTCTGGGGTGTGGTCATGGAACTGTCTCTCTTTCTCTCTTTAAAAAAAAAAAAAAAATTATGTTTCCATCATGCTGTGTAATTTCCTGATTTTCACGCAGTGTGTATAAGTTGTCTTATGTTAATATGTCTTATTACTATTATTTCTGGGGGAAAAACTATTTGAGCAATTTCAAAACAAAATGCGATAAAGGCCATTTTTGGACAACTCATTTTGGCAAATTAAAATTTCATGTTCATCAAACCACTCTGTCTCCAGTCTTGCTGTGTGTATTGGTGCATCACCATCCTGATACACTGAACTGCCATCAGGATACAATGTTTGAACCATTAGGTGCACATGGTCCTCCAGAATGGTTCGGTCGTCCTTGGCAGTGACGCTCCCATCTAGCACAAGTATTGGGCCTAGGGAATGCCATGATGTGGGAAAGACAGTGAAGCTGGTACGTTTGGTATCGGAGAACAATATGTTTCACATTGTCCACAGCCCATGATTTTCTGGGCTGAACCAAAGGTTTGGCTACAGCAGCCCGGCCATGTACGTTGACCCTGTAGAGCTCCCGACGAACAGTTTTGGTGGAAACAGGAGAGTTGAGGTGCACATTTAATTCTGCAGTGAGTTGGATGTAGTTCGTCCTTCTTGGTGGTATGCTGACATTACCCTGAATACCGTGATTTTTGATAAATCACAAAGACTTGCTGTCTTGGTCACAGATGCGCCAGTGAGATGCGCACCAACAATTTGTGCATTGCAATATTTTGTGCAAAACTGTGCTATCACTCTGCTAATTAAACATTAGCAGTCAATGAAGATTGGCCACCAGGCTGGTCAAATTTAGCCATGAAACGTCCAACACTAAATTGGCCAGTGTTTAAGTGACATACAGGGGGTTGGACAATAAAACTGAATGTCTTATGAAATGGTTTAGGATACTATGCAATTTTGATGTTTCTCAAATACCAAAATATATAATGTTTAGTTTTACTTTAAAACTATGTGGGATATTGTAGTGTAGGCACTGTAGTGAAGCAAAGAAATAACGTTACAAAAATTTAAATATGCACAAGCAATTTGTGTACAAGAGCCATGAAATGCATATGCCATGTGTGCATTCACTTTGTCTGATTCTGTCCACTGGTTCCATAGTAAATCTTATGGGATAGCAGTAGGCACCTCTCATCAACTACCAAAGTGGAATGATCACTGCTTTCACTCTTCTTGCTTCATTTGAATGTTTTCTTTTGGCAAAACTGCAAAAATGGAGATAACTCATTTTGCTGTCAAAATATGCATTTGTTATGCAAATGTGGGTTATTCACTAAATTGACCCCCAGCCAGAAGTAACATGTTAAGCTCAACAATGCAGTAAAGAGATTCAATACTACCTCAGTGTGTTCTTAAAAATATATTTGTTATATTTGGCTATATTTGATAAAGAATATTATAAAAAAAAAATATTTATATGTCTATAATTAAGACATTCATTTGTGTTATGTTTGTTACAATCTGTTTAAATGTATATTGAACACCACAAATCTGTTTGAATGATAGAGGTGAAACATTCAAAGTTTTTTTTTTTTTTTGGATGTTTGTGTTGTGCTCTTGATGTTATAGATCCTCGTGTGAGAGGCTGGCTACTGCTGGACAACTACCTACCCACTGTGGCCTTCACCATCATGTACCTCATGATCGTGTGGATGGGGCCAAAGTACATGAGGAACAGGCAGCCTTTTTCCTGCCGGGGAATCTTAGTGCTGTATAATCTGGCACTCACTTTTCTCTCCCTTTACATGTTTTATGAGGTGGGTCAAAGGATCTATTTGAGTATTGTTAGCATGATGAATGATCATATAATCAGTAGTATGGTGTACATTATTTCCAAAATGTTCAAACTCAGAAATACAAGGTGAAAGCACATGAGCATGTTTTATGTTTATTATTATTATTATTATTTTTTTAACATGGCCAGATGATAAGCTTTCAATAAAATCTCAACATAATAATTTACATTTTAACCTCTTGAGGTTTAATGTCTTAATTAACTTGCTAAAATTTTCAGCCTTACTCTTGAACAGTAGGAGTTTTTAAAGTATGAAGGAAATAGAGAGGTGGAGGTAATTCACCTCTCTATAGATTGTAACTATGAAAATCACCCTTGCCCTTCAGCTAATTGCGTTAGATTTCTGAAGTACTTCTTATCTGTATTTGCTATTTTTGCCCTTTCGTTGTTGCGAATCAGAGAGAATTGTTCCAGTGATTGTCCAGCAGCGTTTTGGTCATTGTATACCATTATATACGTTGAAACTCGGAAACTGTTGTTGTATACATAAAAGTTAAAAAAGGACTTAGTAAGGTGTCTGGCCAGCAAAAGACTCCAAAACAGTGTCATTGCTGCTTGGCACAGTTTTTGCATGTCTCTTACTACTGCACCAGCAAGATGAACATTGTTCTTTCAAACTACTCTTAAGTGGTGTTCAGTAGAGGGAGGCGAAATTTATGTAACATGTTGATTTTAAAAAACCCTCATAAGTGTTGAAGTGTTGGCTGTGAAGATCATAGCACTTGAATTGTTTTATCATTTTAAATCTCTTGAAGTCATTTAGCTACAGTAGCCCTCGTGCCCTGTGGATAGATGTTTAGATGTCTTGGGATCATAGAGTTAATTGTCCAGAGTAGCTTTGTGTGTGTGTGTTTTTTTTTTTTTTTTTGCAGTGTCTTCCTCTAATGGGTCAGGTGCACCCAAACCATGCCAGCAAAATTCTACTCAGTATAACAAAGCCGTTGTTTTATCCTTTAGCTTGTCACAGTCTTTATCTACATTGTTCATTGTTTTCTCAACACCATGTCACATGGCTCATAGTAGACGTGGGTATGTGGAGGTTGGCAAATTGAGCAAATTGGCTTGATCGTAAGGAGGACTTTAGCCCAAGTGGTAATCAAACATCATAACATGGCCAAGTGTTCAGCACAGTAAATGTAATCAAATTGTATGGAGATTTTAACTGTCATGAATTTCCTTTGAAGTGGTCTGTGAAACACATGAATATAAGCCTAAAGTACGTAAATGGTTTCACAGTACACATATATAAGAGTTTCTTATAATAACATACATTGTGATAAAATAATTATATTGTTCTTTGTCTTTCGGCACAGAGTGGACCATGCAGTGGCTGGGGTTTGGGTGGGAATTGAACCTGGGCTTCCGGCATGGCAGGGGAAAAATCTATCACTGACCCAGCAATGCCCAATAATCAAATAATAATAATTCTAACTAATTATCAGATACTGTAAACAAATGTTATCTGTGTAGTCCTTATAAGATCTTTTTCTCGTTTTATGCTTGCTGCATTTTAGTAATGATTATAGTAATTTCGTAAAAAAAAAAAATAAAAAAAAAATACAATTACCTAAAATAAAAATGCATCATAAAGTTTCTAAATGCATTATAAAAATATTTCTTGTTGGCTTCAATATATACTTACAAATGATTCCTCAACGTAAGTAAAGAATGGCAATCTGTATTTATGGCAATCTTTAGAGTATACAGTATTTCAAGGAAAACGGTGTTATCCCGTCACACACACACCAGAGTACTACTGATTATAATTTTCCTCGTTCACTGCCAATACATGCATTTAGTGTTCCTTAGACGTCTCATTAACTTAAGTACATATTTCAACAGATTATTGTGAGCCTGTTTTGGATTGTTAAAGCCCCATACCCCCTGTTTCTCTGCAGCTTGTGACTGGTGTGTGGCAAGGTGGCTATAATTTCTTCTGCCAAGACACTCACAGTGGAGGAGAAGCTGACACCAGGGTAAAAAGAGTACACCGCACGTTCAAACCTGACTTGGCTATTGCATATTTGGTCACATCCTGCTAATCAGAAAGTCATTCTTAATCACTTTTTCCTCAACCATTATACAACATAGGAGAGTCTTGTACAGCGATGCTTTCTGTGGTGCTCATGTGGTTAAAAGCTGAATGACATCATTGTATATATTTTTTTAGTGTAGCCAGTCAACCAGTGCAGTGAACTTTAATCTGAATCAGCAGACAGGCCAACCTGGTTTGACTGACACACGCACATGCGCGCGCGCACACACACACACACACACACACACACACACACACACACACACACACACACACACACACACACACACAACTTTCTTTGGCAACAGGAACAGTGTAATTATGTCCCTTTTGTTTATGTGTATTTCCAAACACAGTGATCCTTGAATCATAGATTTATGACTGGATGACTGGAACTATACAACATATGATAATGTCTTGATAATTTTCTGAACACAGAACAAGTTACAACTTTAGTTTTATTCAGAAAGTATTTAAAATGCATATAACACTGGTGATACACAGTGCTCCATTGGTTGCTGGATTTGAATTTTGTAAAAGAAAAAAAGACCGTTTTCTGATATTAACTAGGTTCTTATGTTTTTTTTAAAGGCAAGCAACCATTTTTATTTAAAATAATTTCAATTCTTATCGTCGTAGATTATTCAAGTGCTGTGGTGGTACTACTTCTCCAAGCTCATCGAGTTTATGGATACCTTCTTCTTCATCCTGCGCAAAAACAACCACCAGATCACCTTCCTGCACATCTACCACCATTCCACAATGCTGAACATCTGGTGGTTTGTGATGAACTGGGTGCCATGTGGACACTGTGAGTGTCAGAAAAAAAATTCTACATTTTCTGTTTTAATGCTGTTTTTATGTTTAGTAATCATTTCTGTCAAAAGCAAAGATCAATATTGCAAAAATTCCATATGGGCCTGAAATAAGCACAGCGTTGATCTTTTATTTGGGAGATTCATAATTGTTTTATGCATTTGTGTGTTCAGTTGGAACTGGAGATGGAGTAGGTTATCTGTCCACCATAATCAAATACTGGTCACTCTGTCTTGTAAGCTCTACTGTAGGTCACCATATCTAATCAGTTGGGTGCTTTATACTCAGTAACTTTCAACAGAACCTGCCAAGTGAGTACAAACGGCACCAGCTTTCTGATGTCATTCGTACTCCCTTGGCAGGGTGCCAGTTCTACAGTACCTCAATTTTCGATCCTGGGATTCCAGCATCAAAGCAGTAGTCTACAGTATATATTGTTTAGGCATCTTACACTATAATAACCTAGTACAAATGTACAGGACCAGTCAAAAGTTTGGACACAAGTTTAGATTTATAATAGTTATAACTTGTATAAACCCATTTGCAAAACCCATCAGGCGCCATGATGAAACTGGCTTTCATGACGACCATCCTAGAAAAGCTGGGCCAAAACTTACATCTACTGCAGAGATCATTTAGACTTGCTAGCTTCAGAAATCACCAACTAACAGCACCTAAGATTAGAGCCGTTATGAAGGCTTTACAGAGCATAAGAAGCAGTATCAACTGTCCCAAGGTGATTATCGCGTATTTTGGACGCCTTCAGCATTGTTTTACAATGTAAAAAGAAATAATCAGGAAAGACCACGGTTAGATTCTGCCCTCTGTTCTCCCTGTGCTTGGTGGCTTTCCTCTGGGTACACCGGTTTCCTCCCACAGTCCAAAGGCCTGCAGATTAGTCTAATTGGTGTTCCTAAATCACCCGTAGTGTTCGAGTGTGTATGTTTATGTGCCCTGCAATGGATTGGCACCCTGTCCAGGGAGTAACCCACCTTGTGCTCTAAGTTGCCTGGGATAGACTCCAGGCCCCCAGCGATTCTGTATATAGGATTAATCAATATAGACAATGAGTGAGAGTGTGTGAGATAGTGGCACTGAAATACTTGATTTATGCTGGCTTTTGAAGTACAAGCACTCGCTCCTTCATCTCTGTGTGGTATACAAGATTCACCAGGGCAAACAGAATTTTCCTAGGTATGCAGTATCAACCATAACATATTCTTTCTCTTCTTTCCCCTCAGCTTATTTCGGAGCCACCTTTAACAGCTTCATTCATGTGCTCATGTACTCCTATTACGGGCTCTCAGCCGTTCCTGCTATGCGGCCGTACCTCTGGTGGAAGAAGTATATTACACAATGCCAACTGGTAACCTGGCTTTCTTTACAGTGTTTACAGTGTTTACTGTAGAGATGGTTCATTATGTAGAATAGAAGATGATGAATTATAGTTAAACCTTTGATTGCGAGCATATTTTGTTCTGGAAGCATGCTTGTATATCAAAACACTCGGATATCAAAGTGAATTTCCCCCATAAGAAATAATGGAAACTCGGATGATTCATTCCACAACCCAAAAATATTCATATAAAAATAATCAATACAAATTGTAAAGTAGAAATAAGACAAATTATCCTTACTTTACCTTTGAAAAGAATCCCGACAGAGCAGTGTTTCCATCAGTGTGTTTGTGCTTGTGCGCAGGCGTTAAGCTGAAGTAAGTTGAGAGAGTAAAAAAGGAGGGAAGGGGCTACTGTTTAGGACGACTTTCACACAAATGTGCACAGATCTTTAACAAGGAACCTCTCTAATGACACTTTTGATTTACTCCTTGAATTAAACCATACGCGTGCATGTATGTTGTCTGTGAGTGATGCACACACACTGAGCATGGGACACAATTACCCACAATCCCGCAGAGCACAAGAGAGAAGAACCTTTGGCTCAGTTGTGATCATGTGACGCTCGGCAGACAAAGCACATGCGTACTACTCGTTTATCAAGTTAATATTTATAAAAACAATTTGCTCGTCTTGCAAAATGCTTGCGGAAAGTTATTCGCAATCCAGGATTCCACTGTATTAGGGCTGAAACGATTCCTCGAGTAACTCGAGTAATTTGATTAAAAGGCAAAATCTTCTGCCTTGAAGCTTCTTTTAATAAATTTTAAAAGCTTACGTTATGTTTGTGCGCAATTATTTGTTTGGCATGACACAGCGCGCTTCCTGATGCAAGCCGCCAGTAAACACTGACGAAGAAGAAGCGGTTATGTCACCAACAAAACGGAAGGAGACGCAAACAGTTAGCGGTGTATTGATTTGAGGGAGCGTCCTTAAAAAAATAATAATAATAAAAAATATATAAATGAAAAATGTTTTTGAAAAAAGATTTTGAAACTTTTAGTACTGAAAATTAAGTTGCACAACTTAGTGTTTTTGAATAATCATTTATTTTAATGTGTGCCTTAGTTTTTTTGATACTTTAGTCATTTGAATTTTTTTTTTTTTGTTTTTGCATCTGAGAAAAGGCTTTAAAATAAGAATGTATGGCACTGTAATGCACTTAATTAATCTCAGTCAGTAATAAAAATTCTGTATGCATTTTTAAAAATAATAAGTCTCTCATATGTGTATATGAGAGTTCAAGTCAAACCTGGACTAAGTGTTCTTTATTAATTTTTTTAGCAGTATATTTTATATTGCTGTTTAATTAAGCAAAAATACATTTTATCCGATTACTCGATTAATCGATTATTAAATATATTTGATAGCTACACAGTATACAGTAAAATTACTGTAAGTTAATTTAAGTCACTGTCACCTGATCTCCATTTGCATGTGGAGGTGGATTGATTGTCTTTTTCATGGGAAAGTTTATATTTTTAGTTACTGAATTAAAAATATTATGGATTAGGTATTTTTATACATTTTACAATTATGTTGCCAGTAAATGATAAAAAACTGCTGTAAAGTAATAGACTGGATTAACTGTGAAATAAATTAATATTTCCATTTACTGAACTAGCTCACAGTTTTGTAAAAAAAAAAAAAAAAAAAAGACAGTAATTTTGTTGATTTATATACATTAATCTGTGTCTAAATATTGAATTATGGAACACATAGTCACAGCACAGATTTCTACAGTTAATTCTTGTTCTTGCTTTAACAGATCCAGTTTGTTCTGACCATGATGCAGACCTCCTGTGCTGTGGTGTGGCCTTGCGGTTTCCCTAAGGGTTGGCTGTATTTCCAGATCAGTTATATGATCACCCTTATTATTTTCTTCTCAAACTTCTACAAACAGGTAAATGTGTACACTTGTTGCTGTGATTTAAAAAATATATATATAATTTTTTTTACCCCCTTTCTACATATTGTCGCATCAAAATCGATCTAATCAGTTGAGTAAAGGGCTGCGAATCTAAATACATAAGGAAATAAACCTACTGACACAGTAGTGCTTTGGACAAGGTTTTGGATTTCCTTGTTTGTTTCTACGGTGTTGGTATGTTTTTCAAATTACTGAAGGAGGCTTTATTATGGTTTGATTCATAGTCTGCGGGCTGACTGCAAAAATATATAACTTTTATAACTGTTGTAAAGTAGTGAATTAAAAATAAGAACAAAAGACAACAGGGTGTGTTATTACAACAGAAAATTGGCAAGAATTTTTCATTTGTTTTGAACACTATACCCTTTATCCTTTAGACTATCAGGTGTAGTACTTGACATTGACACTGGCCCTTTCTGGATAAGATTGAACAACCCTGCTCTATCCATTTACACCTAACAGTTGTATTTTATGTTAAAGAATATATGTGAAAAAACCTACTGTAGTTCTGTGACGAATCCCCCTATTTTACCTTGATTATTATAAATGAATGATTATTTTGTTGGGGGTTGTGTGTTTTTGTTTTTGCCATATGGTCATTTATTTTATTATTATTGTAATTTTAAAAATTAATTCCAATGAAGGAGTTCTCCTCCATGTTTCTTTAATGTCGCAGACTAAAAAGTGCAAGGGTCATGTTTTAAGGAGACAGTATATGAACATACATGAACATATGAACATGTATGAGAAAGTTAACGGAAAAAAAAAAAAGAGTGTAAAAGATGGAAATAATTGACCTGGCAAGATTACATCAATTAGAGCAGGGGTGGCCAAGTTCGGTCCTAGAGAGCCGCAATCCTGCAGAGTTCAGCTCCAGCCCTGAAAAAAAAAAAACCATCCTGCCAGTAGCCTTAGTAGTCCTCAAGACCTTGATTAGCTTGTTCAGCTGTGTTTGATTAGGGTTGGAGCTGAACTCTGCAGGATTGCAGCTCTCTAGGACCGAACTTGGCCACCCCTGAATTAGAGGTTCTGAATGTAGGTTTTTATTAATTAATTACCACCACACCAATTCTTTTGTGTATCATTTCTGCATGGTTGTGTACACAAAATGAACATTTGTCTTTTGTGCTTTTGGAATCAATATAGTATGCATGTATCGGTGTATAAAGTACTAACATTGTGCCAAGATCATGTTGTTCTTTGTTCTCTATCCAACAGACTTACAAGAAGCGCGGGGATGCTCTGAAAAGCGATCACCGACACAATGCCGTTAAGTCTGTGAATGGCCACTCGAACGGGGCGACTCCTAAAGAAACAGTTAAACAAAGGAAGCTGAGGGGTGACTAAGGACCTGTACATTCGCCCAGTTCCTCTTTAGCTGTGTAACACTTCTGCGAATGTGTTGATCGACTTCCCGAGTCTACACACTGCAAAGACAGAAGCAAAATAAAAGTGAAAGGATTTTATTGTTGAAGAGAGTAGTACCATTTTGCACACTTTTGTGTCCTGTTATCGTTCATATTGAATTTAATTCAGTAAGAGTAGAAGTACAATGGAGTTGAAGGAAGAAGTAAATAATAACAGGGTCTAAGGTATGTAGAATATTTTAGAGTATATTAATGTCTTCTATTTGAGACGGATTGGGAAAACCCATCAGATAGTGTGATATAGCTGAATTCTTTAAGATACCATACTGTACAGTACACCTTGTGAAGGGTTTTCCATGGCAGTCACACATTTTAATGACTGTTTTAATGGAAGGTACTGTTTTTAGCACAAAATCTCAATGTACTTGTATATAAAAAAGGAAAAAATCTATAAAAGAAAAGATATTTGGATAAAGATCAGAAAAAAAAAGGAATCTAGAAACAGAAGCAATAATAGACGCAATCTCAGAAATGAGATCCAAAGGTTTTTTCTCGTTTTAGTCCCATCACTGATTAATTCATTCAATTTTACACCAATTTCTTGGTTTGATTTGGAAAAATGTACTAATTTTACATCCTAAGTTAATTCGATTTTCCTCACTGAACTGAGTTAGAAATATTTACATGGATTTAATTAGTATCATTTATTTAATATATATTTAATTTTGTGTGGATATTACTTGTATTCTACTGCTGTGTCGTCTAAGCACATTTAACAGAATGGACAAGAGTAAAGGAAACATAACTTTATGGTCGATGGCACAAGTTTGCTTACATTAAAGTAGGGATCTAGAAATAATGAAGCACCTTGAATATTACTTAATTCTAAAACTTTCTGTTCATTTCAGTGGGGTCTCGGATTTTCAGACCCCACTAGTTATGCATCAATTTGTGAGTATATTGTGATCTTCAAGCACATAAAATAAGCTGTATGAATATTATAGCCATCAAACTTAATATGAAATGCAAAATCATTGCATCATCTAAATCTAACAGAATCAATATTCTCTTTTGTTCTGGCAGCAGCTTGCAAGATTTATGACCTGTCTGTAAATACTTTTTAAGTTTTTTTTAAAAAATATATTATTCACAGGGTAGAATATTGTTATAAAACAGTAAATCACAAAAAAGTGACTTTAGCTGGGTTTTTACAGGTTGGGTCACATGTCATTTCACAAAAACACCTGGGACAAAACTGCCCAAATAAGCAAAGTGAACTGAATTTGAATATCACTTGCCCATTGATTATACTGAAACCTCACTGGCATCCATTTGAATGACAAAATACTATTTTAGCTGGACATTTGCAAAATGCATTGGAACTTTTGATGCTGAGTTTTGTAGGACGCAGGAAAGGTTTTCTACTGATAACTCTTCCATAAAGGTTTTATGTGTGCAAGTAGCACCCCTCAGCAGAACAGTGGTCTCCAGGGTCTGCTAAATTTACCTGAAGATTCTAGCAATCCTCTGATGAGTCTTTTTCTTATATTAATGGGCATCAATTATTTCATTGGACTGGACTATGGCATTGGACTATGGTGCGAAAGGTCCCAGGTTCAAATCCCACGACCACTTAGTTGTTTGTCCCTGTTGGGCCCTTGAGCAAGGCCCCTCAACCCTCAACTGCTCAGATGAATAATGAGCCTGCCAAATGCAAATTGTAAAATTAATTAAATGTAAATTTCAATGTTCAGAGTGCTAGGCAGCTGCTTAGCTTCTAATTGTGAGACAAGGTCCAAGGGTTAAATTATCCATGTCGCAGTTTCTTCCTAATAATGATTGTGAACAAGCCATAGCCCTAATTGAGCTAATTAAGTTCTGAGGCCTTGGTGAATCTTACTTGAGATCTCCGATCTCTTGGGTCACCAAAACTTTTGCATGATGGTCTTCTCCTTTTTTCACTCATAAATTGTACAAATCAAACATGATGCACTTTTCTAAGCACAGAATAAATGAATAGTCGATTATACACTAAAGCAAAATGTCTGTCGTACAAAATAACTCCAGCCATGTTGATTTTTAATGGAATGGCAACCGATTTATTTGAATAAAGTAAGAATAGTTGGTTCATGGGCATCAATCAGTACAGCGTCTAGAAACATAATATTGAAGAAAAAAAAGAAACGATTTATAAATGTCAAATGTAAGCATCATTTACCAGCTTTAACACAGTCGTGATGCCTTAAGTACTGTTTAATTTGTGAGATAAATATAAAATGTTTTAATCCATTTATGTGCATTACACTAACCAAAATCTTGTGTTTAGAAGTCTAGGCTTGTGAATCATTTACACGAACTGACCACTGTACTGTATTAGGAACACCTGTAGATTGGCTTATGCTTGCAGTTATTAAATGAATCCATCATGTAGTAAGAGTACAATGGAGGTCATGTGCTTTAATTGCAGTAGTTCTTGTTCTTGGCTGACAAGAGTGAATCGTGATGTGGTCTTCTGCTGTAGTAACTTTCCAGTTTGGTGTGTTGTGTGCTCTGAAATGCTTATTATAAACGAGCAGCTTCCACAATTTCTTCACAATTCTAGAGCCTGAGTCCAATAAATGGACCCACAGCCCTGCACGGTCATGGCAGTTTCCCCATTCAAACATCACCTGAAACTCTTGACCTGGGCCGCATGATTTCTTTTGCATAGTGCTGCTGCCACCATTGGCTAACTGCAGTGCATACATGTGTATACACTCATTCAGTGACTGTGATTGTACACTTTAATAAATCTTACCACTACCTGTGGCTATACTGTTTCTCACCATTGCCTTATACGCATAAAGCAACCTTGCTAGCATTTTCAACTCCATTCCACTTCTTTGTGTGTTCTGTGTTAGGAGTTACATGAAACAAGACTTATTACTGTAACAATATGTACAGTATAGTAAAAACATTCTTTTGGACAATCTTAAGTTTTTTTGTTTTTTTTTCACGGCAGAGATGTGATGCAGGAAAATGCAGATGCTACAATAGAAACTAATGTTATTGTGGTTGAAACAAATAAAAGCCTTAGTGTTTATCCTGATGTGTGCTTGAAATGTATTTACTGGATAAATATATATATATATATATATATATATATATATATAAAGCTGATTTGCGAAAATGACCATTGTAAAAAGCTCTATAAAAAAATTATCTTACATCTAAAATTTTATTGAAATGATGATCTCAATGTACTGAATGTCCAGGTTAACGATGGATTTTTTCCTTCCCTTATGGCACAGCTGTATTGCAGGATGACAAATGCCAAGAGTCATCTCAAATCATAAAAGCTTGGCTGAGAAATCAATCTCTTAACACCTGAATTGCCCACCACAGTCCTGATCTTTTAGTGACCCCAGTAAAATTCTTTGTGCTCTGATGAAAACTATCGACTTTACTTTTGGTATCAATACAAATCTTGGCTATTTATAATTCAAGGGAAAAGTTAGTTTAATAAATTATTATAACATTACAACATTAACATTATAAGCAAAGCAAGCAAATAACTAAAATCTAAAAACGTAAACATTTTGTATTCAATATGAAATAAGCAAACGAATGAAAATCTGATTTCCTTGCAATAGTTTGCATTTATTGTTATGCATGAAAATTTACTGAAATCCGGGGGATGGGGAATGATGGACGGACGAGAAAAAGGCCGGTAGCATGTTTATTTAGTTGCTCCAGTCATCAGTAGACACACAAAATCCACAAAAATATCTAAATGAAAAAAAAAAATTTAAAATCAGCATTGGTGAAAAGTAAGGTGAAAACAGCTGCTCATATACTTTAAAACTACTACTGTATGTCTGCAGTTACAACAGTAAGCCAGTGATCAATTCAAACAGTAAACCTGGAAGGTAATGCTCATCATTGGTGCTATAAGGAATTCTAAGAAATCCTCATGCAACCCATTTTTTTAAACATTCTTTAGCCTCATGCTTAAAGCGAGGAGGTTTGGGGGGGACACGTTTGTTGGAAAGTGCATAAACAATGTTTTATTCTTGATGTTCTACATGCAGCGCTACTGTAGCCCTACAGGGGGCGTTCTGAAAATGCAGTGTAGCTCTTCACCCTGGCAAAATATAATGGTGTATACATTTTGTCGAGGTCGAATGCTGTGATGATCGTTTCTCCAGTTGATCTAGTATAAATATAAAAACAAAAACATTTATTTGTTAAAAAGTCAACACAGCTATATTGTTGTATTATTCTAAGTATAAAGTGGCTGATCTTTGACAAGTTTTAGGTGACAGCATAGATCTACCTGTATGTGATGTGGCAGGAGTGATGGATCCACACAAGCTTGTTGAAGCACTGGCGCCCCCCAGAGGGGAGCTGCAGCCCCACATGGAAAGAACGTTCTGACTCGGGCACAGGGTACCGCCTGCCGAACCGACTCCTTTGGTACTCGGGCACCTTCTACAATCGCAAGACATCACTTGTATTATGCATCACAACTAAAATATATGACAGACATTAAATACAAAAAAGGAAGCATCAAATAAATAACAGTTGACCCTTAAACTATCCTTGTTTACACTTTCAGGTGCTGTACATCTTGTGATTGTAACATGCAGAATGGCCGACAACATCCTGCAGTGGCTTAGCAATAAATCGGAGTGTTTATGATGATGTTTTACGGGGGCAAAGAATATAAGCAGTATAGATGAGATCTTTATAGTCAAGTTGATTGAAGTACAAAAGACAACCGTAGAAACTAGAAGTCATTTCCCTTGGAGTGCAACAGATCACAAAACCTTTGGAATCAGACCACAGTTTTGGTCATGATTTGGATCTTTTTAGGATCAGCCTAAATAATTAAATGCTTTTTATACATTACTTGTCGAACTTAAAGAACACTTAACGCAAGGAATTTTTGCACATCATCTTAAAATAAACATTCAAGAATCAAAAGTTCAAAACCAGCCAGTATTATATGAAGCATGCTGAGCCTTTGGATTTGCCCATTTTTTGCCCATGTGCGATATGGCACAGGCTATTTTTTCATTCCCTACTAATCAAAGAAAGAAGGTATTGGCCTCCTTCCGTTGAACAATAGTGAATTAAGAACCCATATAATTAATTGGCACATTTGTTTATCTTGGTAATAAAAAGTGTATCATTTTAGAGAAACAGTGTACAGGGTGGGCCATTTATATGGATACACCTTAATAAAATGGGAATGGTTGGTGATATTAACGTCCTGTTTGTGGCACATTAGTATATGTGAGGGGGCAAACTTTTCAAGATGGGGGGTGACCATGGTGGCCATTTGGAAGTCGGCCATCTTGGATCCAACTTTTGTTTTTTCAATAGGAAGAGGGTCATGTGACATCAAACTTATTGGGAATTTCACAAGAAAAACAATGGTGTGCTTGGTTTTAACATAACTTTATTCTTTCATGAGTTATTTACAAGTTTCTGACCACTTATAAAATGTGTTCAATGTGCTGCCCATTGTGATGGATTGTCAAGAAGGTCTCCCGATCTGACCCCCTTAGACTTTTCTCTTTGGGGTCATCTGAAGGCAATCGTCTATGGTGTGAAGATACGAGATGTGCAGCACCTGAAACTACGGATACTGGAAGCCTGTGCTGGCATTTCTCCTGCGGTGTTGCCATCAGTGTGTGAAGAGTGTGAGAAGAGGGTTGCATTGACAATCCATCACAATGGGCAGCACTTATATATCACCAACCATTCCCATTTTATTAAGGTGTATCCATATAAATGGCCCACCCTGTATACAAGTATCAGGGAGTGGAGCGCACTTCACCAGGGATTCTATCTGTATGATTTGGCAACCCTGGTAAGCACAAAGCCTTTGCATGGACAGTTTTTGTAGAGTAAATCCAATTGATTAGTGCAGAGTGAGTGATAATATAATTTAATATAACAAATATAACATCACACAGTAGCAGCAAGCGTTTATTATAAATTGTACTAAAAACAGATTTGGCAATGCCTCGCAATATAGTGATATGAACTATGGTGGTTAAAATTTGCAATTAATTGGTGGCTCATGTCCATGCCGAACCGTGCCAGGGAGGAAACGATACAGATCAAGGATTAACTATGAATCATTACCTCACTAGACTTCCCTAACAATTGAAAACCTCTTTTGAAACTTTTCGAAGCTCATCAGCTCAGTGATTTCAGCCTGACAATGAAATGAATCTAACTTTCATCACCATCGCAAAGTGTGAGATTTGACACTTTCACATGTATACAACACAGACCCCATGCCATTTTTTTTTCCTTTTTTTCTTTTTCTTTTATGAGAACTTGTAAGCTGTGAAGTGTAACATTATGTAGCCCAATATCATGATTTTGGTCAGAATGTTTGATCTTTGTGAAACATTTCAGTTTATGTTCGAAACAGGTCCATTTCTGGTGAACTCAAAACATTCAAAATTTACCACAAAGAGAGGGTGCTAACAGCTAAATCATTTGAAAACAAATTATATAACGGGTATGTGCAATATCTATGCATGTCCTTGATTTGTGATCATGAAGCTACTACAGAAAATACCTAAATGTTTATACATAGGTCTGCTAAATCACACTTTAAAACATTTATTGGTGGTATTTTTCAGATCACCACTTACCTACCGTATGCCTTCAATTTAATTTTCTACCATTATTTGCTGAAACATTTAGCGGCATATTTAATTATTATATTAAACTGATGCTACCTACTGTAAGCCAAGTCAAACAGACACAGCGCCCACAACGTCCTCATGTTACCGTGACACAGGACGAGGGTGCTGCATCAGAGCTCCTTTCACACAGATAAACCGAGTTGAGACGAGAACCGATTGCCCTCGTGGACTATTTTTCACATCACATTAGCCGAGGCCGGTGTTGAAATGTGGAGCCAGTTTCCAAAATATGTCAAGGTTGGCAAGGCACTCACCTCATCTTTTCTCTTGGATACAACAACATAAACTTTGGTTTGATTGTCTGTGTCCTGGGACAGCCGGTAGTGGCCGATCATGATGGACTCCATTCTAAGCAAAACAGAAATCCACAAGCTGTTTTGGAAGCTGTTTCATGACAAGATGGAGCATTTGGCTAAATACAATTTTGGATGTGCAGTATAAGCTGAAATGTATTCAGTAGAAACTTTATTTGTCCCTGGTTACATCTACAGAGATGCATCTGCTGTTTTTGCTTTTATGAAAAAAGTAGGGTACTGGGTTTGCAATGCCTTCTGGGTAAGCTCTGCTCTTCAGGCATAGTTTTTATTTTCACAGGCTTAAAAGTAATCGGACAATATAAGTATGAATATACGGAATAGTTTGAATACTTGGATGCAAATCCTTCATCCCATCAATGACTGCCTGAAGTTCAGAAATCATGGGCATTGCCAAATGTTGATTTTCCTTGCTCAAGATGCTTTGCCAGCCCTTTACTGCAGCTACCCATTAAATGCCGCTTTTCTGAGGGACCTTCTGATTCGGTCTTGTCTTTAGACAGTGAAAATCACGCTGGACTGGGTTAAAGTCAGGTGACTGACTCTGCCTTTTGAAAGCATTTCATTTCTTTCCTTTAAGAATCTCTTTTGTTGCTTTTCGCTGTACATTTTGGGAAATTATCTTTCTGTATTTTGAAGTGCCATCCTATCATTTTTTCAGGATTGCCTAAATCTGTGCAGTTAAATGCAGATTAATACACTTACAGAATTTTCCCCAGTATTTCCATCAGCAGTCACATTATCATTGCACATGAGTTACTGTACACAACTCCACTGGCAGCCATGTGTGTGCCTCCAACACACTTTCCTGTCCTTCTATTATTCTTTTCCATCTCATTTTCCCATTATTATACAAAACCTTGCCTGCTCTGTTCAAATAATCATGTTTTCAAACCAAGAAAGGCATTTTCTTGTGGCCTTTCTGATCCTGAGCGTCATTCGTCTTGCGGTAAAACTGCCTCGTATTTACATTTATGAATGCGTGCATTATTTCTTTTTTTAAGAATTAGCCAAATTATTGTACTGGAAAAATGAGGATAGGCCATAATTGGACATAAAATCTTTTTAACATCAATGTATTAATCCAAATTAATCCAATTGATGTGAGCATGTGAATGGTTAATGCAGTATTTTTGTTAAACGATTTGAGTAAAAGATGGAAAGCAACACTTTAATTATTTCCTGAATGATTCATTTTAAATCCATCGTGGTAGTGTACAGACACACTAATACTAAAACTGTCACCGTCATCGTGTTAGTCATTGAATTGGCTCTCTAAAGTGCAGTTAACTCTTTCTTATCCATAACTCTATACCAATCTTAACAATTTTCTTATATCCCTGTTTGTGAATTTTGTGCAGTTGTCATATTGCACACACACCCAAAACCAGAGAGATGTACAGAATTTAAAGGAAAGATTTCAATAATATTAGCTATAATGAGGGTTTTTAAAAAGGCTGAGTATAGGTAGTTTTCATTTTGCTTTCTGTTAATAAATTTTGCATCAAAACTGTTTAGCTCATGACCTCAACTAAAGAATTAATCGTCAAAACACCTTGTGTTCTTGCTGCGCAGTCGTGGAACTATGGCCAGGGGCTCCTCAGGAGTGGTCAACATCATTACCTGACCATCGGGGAAGAAGCGTAGGTACCTGGAACATGGACACACACCCTAGTTGCATGAGAATTTAAAAGAATTTATAATTTCATAATAACACATGATTATAATTCAAATTTCCCAGCCGAACTTAATTAATCAGATTGGTATTAGATAAGCTTTGTGTTACACTTCAGCTTTCACTGTAGTTAATCTCTACAGTACCTGTAATAGTCCACCTGGTGCCATGCTCTGTAGAAACCATCCAGCGACTCCTCTCCCTGACGGATGTACGATGTTTTACTGATGTAAACACCTACAAAAAAGACCAGACAACCCAATCAATTCTTTCATTTAAACTTTTTGGTTTTATGATTGAAGAATCATTTTTGCACATTCTATGCACACGAATTGCACCGTCCCTGGACATTTCTATTTAAATGTGATGTTAATCTCCAACAGTTCTACAGTATATGCTTTTTTTATACAAGTTTTTTTTTCATATCTTTGATATTATACTATATTTTCTATAGCTAAAGTTTTTCTATATTTCATTCCATAATGTATTTCTTATTGATAATCTTTTGGGGTTTTTTAAGGTCACAGGCGGTCGTAAAAGTATTTTGTGCATATCGTACTGTGTATGAGACAAATAAAATAAAATTTGAAATGGATGCAATAAAGTCTCACCATACTGACTCCAAAATCGATTAAGTTTATTTTGAGTTTTTTTTTATTTTTTTTTTACATTGTGCTGAAATGTTGCAATTTCTCTATAATCCTACAGGTGGGACAATCTAAACTATTTACACATGGGCCAGGAGCACAACGTTCTGTGTGGTAGGAGTGAATCATTTAACTAAAAAACTATCAAATAAAGAATATTAAAATTGAATGGTTATGTTTATAAAATCATGATACCAACAGAATTGCAATACAATATTATGATAATATTATATCAGCTGGTCCATGATGGTCCTAATTATTGTGGTGGTGATTCATAAAAAGATTTACAATATAAAAACAATGAAATGAATGTTCAGTTTTCCTGAAGTGTCTGCACCAATGCAGACTAAACTGCTCAAATGACTAAAATAAAGACACACACATACTGCTTACCATCATAGCGGACACGTGGCCGCTCTAAGAACATGTCCCTCCAAGAGGTGAACGGCAGCAATTTGGTGCAACTCCGGCCCCACACTCTCAAACAGGCTGAGCGCCAAATCTCAGGGTCTCTGTGTGGACATAGCAACAGCGGATGATCACAAGTTGAGATAAAACCAGGAATTACCTTGATGAAACTTGGAATTGAAACTATAAGAAGACATGCAAATTGCCTAGAAGATACATGAGCAAAAGTTTTTGGACACCTGACCATCATACCCATACATGGGCCATTTCGCAGAATTTTGCCATGAAGCTGAAAGTATGATTTTGGTGCAAAATTATGAATTGCCTTTACTGGAACTTAGAAGCCAGGGCTGGAATGGAAGAACTCCCTGACCTCAGCTAGACCTAGAGCAAACCCTTTCCAGGAGAGTGGTTTATAGATGAACGGGACTGACTCCATGTTAATGCCCAGGATTTTGGAATGGGATTTTAAAATGCACATGTGTGTGTGATGGTCAGATGTCTACAAACCTTATCAAATCCATAGTACCTGCAGTATTTCCAGTTTATTAGTTACCAGAATAACAAAAGATCAACCTTAGCCCTTAATAAAAATAACAAGGACAGCTAAAGCACAATGCAACAACTAAACGCTATTGCTTTCTTTTTTCCCAAGAAATAATGCCGGTCCTTTACACTGGCCAGTGTTGTTCCATTGAGTTATAATGGCATCACACGGATGAAGGACAAGCTGGCAAGAGCTATGTTGGGCACACTAATGCAAAACGTCTGTGGCAAAAAGAACCTCGGGCTCAAAGAATTTCTTTCAGACATCAGTTACTTTAGTGCAACAGAGAAAATATGTCCTTCACCTTGCACAGATATAGAAACCCCTGCAGACAAGGGAAAGCTGCTCTAATGCCCGCATATCCAAATCCGAGCTCACCACCCAGCGGAAGATGTACATCAGCACCTCTAGTGGCAGCGCTATGGGAACACACGCCGGAGAAGTGAAAAACAAAAAAGTTCATCTTTAGCACAAATATCATAATCAATGGCTTTCAGAAACCATGCCTGAGTGGACGTTTTCAATTATTACCTGAAATATGCATCTGTGAGGTCTCCACCTCGGGCTGACAAATTTTCTGGGAGGAATGCTCGACAGTCAGCTGCTGCTGGAAGTATGTAAGGAGATCATCGATCTCGCCATCATTTTCATTCTCCTCCAGGCTGAACGGGGAAAGAGAGGACGTCAATTCTCACACTTTACAATACGGTTCAGGCTCAAACGGTAAAAGCTACTGTACACACATACAGTAACATGCTTGCATACTCAACTACACTGTACTTAACAGCAGATATTTCACCCTTACTAGCCCGAACCCACCGGTCTGGATCAGGAGATCTGCTGTAGTTGATCCTAAACTCGATGTCAGGAACAAGCTGCATTGCACTCTTGTAGTACTTGATGGCTGCAATGGAAAAAGAAACCGTTACACATCCAGGACAAGGCACGGGCAAGCACAATGAGTTGTAAGAAAGGAAAAAAGAACCAAAAACTGGGCGGTGAAATAAAAAATAGAAAAGGTTGATTAATACAGTAAACAGTAAATAATCCAATGCATTCCAGACAAATAAGATATTTCTTTTCTTTTACCAAACACATCTAAGCGTTTAAAAAGTACCTTCATAAACAGCTCCATTTTGCTCCTCCTCAACAGCCTTCAGGAACAGTTCTCGAGCCTGTCGCAGAGTTTTGATGAAATTACTGATAATGGCTTTTCTGAGATTTTTACGAACAGAGAGATTTGGGATTTCAAAATGGGTATGGGAAAGTGTGAAAAATTCATGCCCCAAGATCTTTAGTTTTTGGTCCATCTTGTGTGAACTAAACCAAAGAAAAACATGTCTGCCAGATTTATTGTACAATATCATTAATAATAATAGACAAGTAATAAAACTACCATGCTGTGGCATTTGTAATCATTTGTAATTTTCATAAATACCATATCTACTGCATAAACAATCATACAAATGATTTACATCTGTTCATACAGTATCTAGGGACATATACATATAAAGCCCAATGGTTATAAAGGGAACTCATCTGAAAAAAGCCTTTTTTATTATTATTCATATGATTATTGATGAGTTATTGGGTCATAACATATCAATGTTACTTACTTTTTCCTCTCTGACCAACTCCTGTGTCTTTTTTAGATCCGCAGCTCTGGACAATCCAGTCTTAATTCCAGAGCCAGGGCGGAGCTCTGACATCCACTGAGCCCTAAAAGCACTGAGCTCCAGCTGAAACAAACGTAAACAGAGGAATAATACTGGGTCATAACAAGCAATCCGTTCCCATTAGGACAAAAATGAGTTTAGGCGTAGGATGAAACATGATGCTGGTAAGTGACGTTAGATATGAATATGCAATGCTCTGGGTTCCTTTTATCTTTTCTGCACGTCTGTTTATAACTTCATTATGTTTAGCTCATGTTGCACTAAGATACGTCATGGTAGTTTGAGATACTGTATGAAAGTACTGGAGTATATGGTAAGCATAAAAAATATGAAACAAGATGACACTTCTTGATTTAGGGGTGGCAATGCTGCTGCTAAATGTGTAAGAAGCACCAAATGAAGCTGTTGTGTGGGAAATATATACAGTATAGCACTATTGTCAGAACCATTCTATAACAGAAAAGTGCTTTGTATGAGGTTTACAACACCATGCATAACGTACAGAAATGGCGTGAAAAAGAGCTGTGAAAAAGTATTTGCTCCTTTCCTGATATATATATATTTTTTCATATTTGTCACACTTACATGATTAAGATCAAACTAATTTTAATTTTACACAAAGATAAAGTAAATACAAAATGAGGTTTTGGAGCGGCCTAGACAAATCCAGACTTAAATCCGAATTAGATCCTTAAACAGGCTGAATTAAAACTCTACAAAAAATAAATAAATAATTCTGCTAGGAATCAGCTTTATGTTTATGTCATATTATGCCTCACAAGTAAGTAGCACTGGATTCGCATCCATCAACTGTAGAAATGTAAATTTCTGATTTCAAAGAAAAGGTTGTTGTGGGTTCACTAACCTGCAGATTAGAGTCCTCAGAATTTTCATCCTCTCCCTCTTCGACAGAACCGGCATTGGTATTTTGGTTGCTTTCAGCCTGGACAAAATAATCATATTAAAAATAAAACAAGTAAAAGCCTTGTTTTTTGTAACATAATTCACCTTTACAATGTAGCTGGACAAATACTACAGTATAATATATTACAATATTACAGTAGGTTACTGCAAATGACCAACATTGGCAGTTAAACATTGACAGATTTCTGGATCTCAGAATCTCAGGGAGAACTAGTTCTTAACGACAGTATACAGTATGCTATGAGTATTTGGGCCAGTATGTACAGCTCCATCACTGGGACTCTTAAAAGTCTATGAAATGGAAGACAAAAATGTACAGTAATAAAAACCCTTAATAATAGTTGTTGAGTTTAAAATCTGTAATAGCACAATACTTGGTTACAAATAGTGGATACAGGTTCATCAAGAGCTTAAAAGAGGTTCTGTTTCTGAAAACCTCTTAGGACTTTAGATGACGCCAATTAAAAATTCCTAATGTCCATGACCAAATAATCTAAAAAATAAACATTGTGCTTGCTGTTTTCTTATACAGTACTATCCAAGGGTATTCAGTCCCCCCCCTCATTTCTTCATATAAATTAAATTAAGTCAATTAATTTGAAGAAATGGGAACAAATGTTTTACTGTGACAGGCTGCAAAGTGCCTAAAGATTTGTTTATGTAACAACCTCAGCAGCAACTTCATTTCCCCTCTCACCTGATCATCTGTCATCATCTGCACCCAATTCTCACTGCTTTAGGTTGTATGTTTTTTTCTCAGTACAGCTCAGCTGCTCACAACTTAGATGGAGGTTAAACGAGCTAAGAATGCAAGTTTGATCAACCAGTCACTGATCCCCATTGTTTCCCAACAATCACTGATGACTTGTGCTTGTGAATGACAAATCACTAATCATCGATGTTTGTCCCAAATGCCTTTTTTTCATTATGAATGCTTTTTCTAATACAAGCAATAAAATCAATTTATTCCATCCCTTATCATTTCCTTCGTGACTATTTATTTTTAATAATAATAATAATAATCATAAGTAATATTATTAAATGTGACAAGAACTAGGTTATACACTTAAAAAAAATCTATTCTGTCCTTAGTGCCTTCAGGAAATCTTCAATATTCGTGTCACACGTTTGCAAACCAGCGATTATATGCAAACTTGCCCTATATGCAAATTACCCCGTGACGTCAGTTAGCGACATCTAGCAACCTTTTTGAGCGCGCGCAGAAGATTGTTGACTTTGCCATAAATAGCCCTGACAGCACTTCCGGGAAGCCATGACAACACCGCCAAGTCTCTAAGTTAAAGCTACACCGTGTCGAGTTGCTGTTTGACTAATTTAGCTTTTAGTCAGAAATACAGTGCACATGTTGAGGACAAAAACGTATTCTGCATGTAAACAAACTAATCGGCTTAAAACCCACACTAGCAGCATTATAACGTAACACCATCTGCAGACGTCTGCGTTATTTCTCCCACTCGTATTCCGGCTACATGCTGATTGGTTACTTATACTCCGCCCCTGTGTTCTAAACGCTGATTGGACAAGCCTGTAGGCAGGACTTGCCGGAAGGCGGGTGGGGGACCAAGTGACGTTACACGTCATACAAGTTGCATTAGCCGAATACCAAACTAATTAGCTAACTGGCCTAATTACGGATGATCAGACATATTTACCATTTTGACGCTTCTTTGATGCTTTGTCGTGACGCGTGAAACCGTGCAGTACCGATGTTGTTTACAGATCACGGTCGGAGAAACGGACGACGCAGCGAGAAAATTTGCGAGCACGCCACACGGCAGCCATCACGCCTAGCGTCGAGCAGAAGTGCAGCAGGAGCAAGGTCGCCTTCAGTTCAGCTATACACAGCATAGGCATGTGAAGCCAGCAGTGAGGAAGTGTTTCATATCGCTCAAACACACAAAAAGTCTTTATCATAATCAACGTTTCACTTAGTCCTACTACCACCATCAATAATAATAATAATAATAACAATAATATGTATATATATACATACATACAATAATATTATAACAACAATAATAATAATGTCCTGGTTTTAATACTACTACTACTAATAATAATCATATATACAACGAATTTAAATGTTATAAATGAATAAAATAACACTGCGAATTTATATATAAGCAGCATATTTATTTTTAAAAAAATCTCAAAGTAGTGTCTGATGATTATGATAATTGAATAAATCCACCTACTGGCATATCTTAGAAGTTTTGAAGGAAACCTACATACACAGGGATAACACAAAGACATATTTAACCCAAGCTGAGGACTGAACCTGGAACCATGGGGGCTTTAATTAATCAATCATTATTCAATCATTTACTATTGTAAACTATATTTATTAAAAATGTAATAATAATTCAATATCTTGTGGCATATCCAGCTTTTGAAATTCTATTACAGTAATAATATTTGGTGTTTTATTATTTTTATTGTACAAATCAAGCCTGCATTAAAGGGCTTTGCGTTAAACTATGGTAAATAGTATAATATATATGTTGTTTTAAAAAAATCAGTTCATTCTCATTTGACTATGGCGAAGTAGTTTTGAACAGTGACTTAAGAGCCAGTAGATTTGTGCAGAAAGCTCTGATAAGACAATGTGGCCAACAGAATTTTATATAACCAGAGTACAGAACTTTTTTGACTTACCCTAGTAAGTGTACAGCATCTTCAGGTACAATGAAAATCTGATAAACTGGATTATTCTCAGTTAAGGAAGACCAATACTTACTTCTGCTGACGGATGCTAACCTCAGAAATTATCAAGTACCAGCACCTCAGATTAGTGTCTACTGTACATCATGTGGAAATGCATTTTGGTTTTAATCACAATGCAGCTTCATCCATTGTTTAACTGATCTCAAAGCATGGTCTGTGATTTTTGAATTTTATTTTACTTTAATTTTTCATGACCACACTTCTTCCAAGAAGTTGTTGGTTCACCACTTAGTCATCATGTACGGTGGCCGAGAAGTGCAAAACAACTTAACAAAATGAAAACAAAATAACAAATTAAAAACCACAATAACAAAACCCAAACCAAAATAAAACATTCAAAAACAAAATAACAAAACCCAAATAAAAATAACAAATGAAAAAACAAAATAACAAAACCCAAAACTAATTTGTTATTTTGTTTTGCGTTTTGTTAATTTGATTTTGAATTTGTTATTTTGTTTTCGGTTTTGTTAATTTGGTTTTGAATTTGTTATTTTGATTTCGGTTTTGTTAATTTGGTTTGCACTTCTCGGCTGTTCAGAAACGAATCGGAAAAGGTAGGTATAGTTTGCGAATGAAATTCTTACCGCTGATTGGACGAGACATCTGTCACTCAAGATATACAGGAAGTACTGTAGCGGCGGTAGATTCATGTGTGTATGAATGCGCAAACATGTATTGTCCTTATGCAGTTATTGTGGATTTTTTTTCTTTTAAAAGAGACACAGCAGTTCGCAAACTAACCTTTATACCGTGATATGTCATCAGCATATCCAAAATCACGGCATACGAATGTCCGTCCTCAAAGTAACGTTGAATAAATTCCATTTCCTTGCTTTCTAAAGAAAAATTTAATTATTTTCTTAGTTTTGCACACCGATTTTTTTTAACGATGCAGAACACACAAGAAACAAAGTTAGAGACACAATTACCTACTTCCTGTTTATCTTGAGTGACAGGTGTCTCGTCCAATCAGCGCTAATAATTTAATTCGCAAACTATACCTACTTTTTCCGGTTTGTATCCGACTGGTCGAGAAGTGCAATACAAATGAACAAAACCAAAAACAAAATAACAAATCCGAAAACAAAATAAATTCAAAACCAAATTAACAATTAGTTTTGGGTTTTGTTATTTTGTTTTCGGATTTGTTATTTTGTTTTGGGTTTTGTTAATTTGGTTTTGAATTTGTTATTTTGTCTTTGAATGTTATTTTGTTTTCGGTTTTGTTAAGTTGTTTTGCACTTCATGGCCACCGTAATCATGTCACCATAAACAAATCAACAGACCAATTTTATCCACCATGAGACTTACAAGGCAGTGTAAATTGCATTCGTAGCCCAAAATGCTCAGCCACATAAGATATATATATATATATATATATATATATATATATATATATATATATATATATATATTACTGTTGAGTGGTTTTTTTTTTTTTTTAATTACCTGATCTTTTCTTTTAGCGTGAACCAGTCTGGCCTTTTTCATCATCAAAGCATTTACAGTACACTCATTACTACTCCCTGGATGTTTTTTGCAACATTTTGTGTAAACCAGGGCTGTTCAAATCCAGCCTTGAAGGACCAGTATCCATCACATCTTTTAGGTAGGTATTTCCCTCAGACACAGCTGATTTAATTGGCACCTGGCAGTTAATTGACAGGTTTAGTAGATGTGTTTAAGTGTTCTTGAATTAGAAGCTGTGCTGGAGACTGGTCCTGCAGGACTAGATTCAAACAGCCCTCATTGTTGTAGTTAAAAATCCTCCATGAAATCAGCAGTTTTAGAAATACTCAACAGCCATGTCACAAGGTCATTGACATCACATTGTTTCCAACTTTTGATGTTTAAAGTGAACATTAACTAATGATCTTTATCTGCATAATTTAACACCTTGCACTGCTACCAAATTATTGGATAATTAACAGCTTGAATAATTATGGTCCTATTAAAGTGGTGGCTTGATCATTTGAAAGTCTGGGTTGCTGATCAGAGGATCAGGGTTCAAGCCACCAGGTTGCAACTGTTGGGTCTTTGGGCAAGGCTGTTAATCCTACACACCATACAATCCAAAAGTGGCGTGCAGTGACAGTCCAAAGCCCGATTAACCTAATCAACTCAACCAATAAAGCTAATCTACATGTCTTTGGGATGTGGAAGGAAACCAGAGGACCCACAAAGCATGGGGAGAACTCCATGCAAACTCCATGCAGACAGACCCACAGCGGGAATCGAACGCACGCTACACCACCGTGCCACCTCTGTGACAGATCTTGCAGATCACGTGATCCGATGCGGCAACCTTTCGAATAATAATAATAAAAAGAACCCAAGAAAGTGTAATAATAATACATTAAATAGATTTTATTACTATAAACCAGTCTCAGCCTGGGTTTGTTCTGGTTTTAATGTACAAGTGTGAACAGGTAATCAGTACTAAAGACATGTATGACAGCAAGAGTAATTTTATGGATTATCTGAGTGTTAAGCAGAATTTTAAGAACATCGACTATTTTTAAGCACTTATCCCATGACCCCCTACTGAACATACAAACACACACACACACACACACTAGTAGACAGAGTGAGCGCTGCGTGAGCCGCTGTGTTGTGTTTTTGGAATCTGAACGCAGTCAGTTCCCGACTGGAGAAGGAGGCGGCCGCACCTCCGGCCGGGGAAGCTTTTTTACCTACATCATTCTTATTATTTGTAAACCTTATTCACAAATACGCGAACACTAGGATACACTGGAACAAAACAAGACGCGCGTTTGAACTGTAACGAAGGCAGAAAGCAGCGTTGCTCCGGGTTTAGTGGACTGACGGCTGCTCGTTTGTCTAGCGTGAATCATCCTTAGCCTAGCTAACGTTACACCGAGATGCCTCGCATTAAGCTCGAGGCCTAAAGCATTCTGCATTCTTTTCATCTTTTAGTCTCGGACAACAACATTTCCGTCTCGTAATGGAGGAAATTCTCCGAAAGCTTCAAAAAGACGCTTCTGGGAGCAAATATAAGGCGATTCGTGATGGTTGCGCCGTGGCGTGTGGTGAGTGTTCCACCTGTCTCCAGCCTCCAGCACTCCGCTTTACTCGCAGTTATTTACATTACTGCGTGTCACTGGATAACAGCATGCGTGTTCGACATACAGCTCTTTTATACCCATGAACGCTCTTAGTACATTGTAGTACAAGCTTGACTGTTGGATTAATCTGTATGTTTGAATAGAATAGAATAGGAAGCTTTTTATTACATGCTATAGAACTGATTTATCATATTACACGATATAGTCCTGTGCGATACAGTATAGTATGATAAGACAGTACTATAGTCTGTACGGTATAGCACGGGAATCACATAAATACTACTCTACCTTATGGTATGTTATGGTAAAGCATAAAAAATACGACTATACTATATAGTACTGTTATACCATACTATACTCTATACTGTAGTACAGTAGCATTTAAGTGATTCCTGTACTACATAAGGTAGTACTATAGGCTGTAGTACTGTTTTACCTCCATGTAGTCCGGTTTCCTTCCTGAACCCAAAGACATGCAAGTTAGGCATATTGACATTACCATATTGCCCATAGTGTGTGAATGACAAGCTGGCACCCTGACCCCTTAAGTAACTGCCATAGAGACAACAGGAATATCTCCAGGGTGGGAGTATCCGTTCCCCGATGTGCTGGATGGCATGTGAATGGACCCGATACCCCCAATATCATACTATAGAGCACAGTAGAATTTACTGATACTATTCATACCATACTATATAGTACAGCTGTGTTTATGTGATTCCTGTACTAAACAGTACAGGCTATAGTGCTATTTTATCATACTATACTCTATAGTCCTATTGTATTTATGTGATTCCTGCATTGCAGTATATAGTACAGTCTATAGTAGTATTTTATCATACCATCAAATATAGTACAGTAGTATTTATGTGATTCCTGTACTACATAGTACAGGCTATAGTACTGTTTTGTCATACTATACAATATAGTACAGTAGTTTTTATGTAATCCCTGTACTGTTTTATACAAAGGAAGACTCCGATTAGCATCTTATTGCTATATCAATACCAGCTGGGTTACATCTACTGTATATTTAATATTAATCTCCATACCTACTCATAAAGTGCACTTTTACAATCCTCATCAGGGAAATAAATAAGCAGAGAACGTCATAATAACTGCATAACTAATATATACAGGAAGCAGATCACCTGCCTTATTGTGCTTTGTTTAAAACCTTCAAGTGAGGAAAATAAGGCTTTCTAAAAAGAAATTCAGACTAGAAGTGTGTACAAGCTGATTCATGCTCCACACTCATAACAGCTGAATTATTAGTGTTGGATCTATGATCGAGACTTCACAAAGATTCCTCAAATAAGAAGAAATGGACTGAACAATATGCATATTGCATATACAAGAATGAGTATTAGAGGTGTTTCTATCTGTAAATCAGTTTCCACTCATTCTAGAAAAAAGCAAAGCAGATTATGAACCTCCAGTGTGAATCGTCTCATATTTCATGTTTCAAGATCTGCTTTTAAAAGAAATATACAAAGGCATGAAACAATATGATGACCTTAATATTATTTTGTCACTGTACCTTGTTACTTTGTGTTCTGTGTGGTTACTGAAAAATCTTCCCAGAAATTATGCACCAGGCCCTCACTGATGTGTTAATAACATACTGCGGCATATACAACAAAATGAGACAAATGTGATTAGGCTGGGCTGAAGCTATCTTCTGAACGTTTGCGTAATATAGTTTTTAGTTATTTGTTTTTCTCTGCTTGTAACAGAAACCCTGGAGGCTCAGAATGGATCAGTTAAGACACCAACATTTAAGGTCAGGTAAGCAGCGTCTTGTATTTCATTCCTGCTGCCTCAGTGAACGCTCAGGCTGAGTATTATGCTGCCGTCTATTTGTTCTCACCTCCATCCACCGGACATGGCAGCGTCGGCATATATGTTTGTTCTAATCGTGCACCATGACACCTGACTAATGAGGTTTTTCTCCATTAAGCTTGTTACTGTTAAATTAGGTTGTGGCCTTGCAGGGTTAAAATGAATTTCTGTGGACATTGCATATGAGTTAACCTTTCTTGTATTAATGCCAGCAGATGACTCTTTTAGATCTTGGACTTAATTAGCATGTTTTGATTTGTTTGCTTTCAGAAATCTGATTGATATGGTTAATGGCAGACACTTCTGGTATTTGTTTTTGTAGTGCTTTCTTTGCTTGAAGTATCTCCCGAAATGTATGGATATACATTAATTCATCTTTACAAACTGCTTCATCCTGGTCACAGACCTGGTGGCTCTAGGATCTATCCCATGAAAACTGGGGGGTGATGCAGGAACACACACACACACACACACACACACACAACATGCTCATTATTTCCTATAGACAAGTTGGTGTAAACAAGCCACTGATTGCAAAGTTGAAGGAAACCCATGAACCCTGGAGCTGTGATGATGTGATCGTGCCACCATTAAAATTGCTTATGGGTTATTCAGTATTTGACTTTTTGTGAGTACGTCTTCCTGGTTCAACAAAGTTCCAAGCAGCTCACGTTTAAGCAGCTTGAATTAAACCATAACTATTTTAAAACACCATTGAGGAATGTAGTTAAATTGTTTTGATACAATAATATTTGTTATAAGTCGAGGTCAACCTGCTCATAGACACCATCTGTAAGGAAATAGTGTGTTGGTCAGGTTTTCTGCCAATGATTTGAAACTATTTGAGGTCTCAATGCTCCAAAAGAAAAGAACGCATGTTATTATTCACAAGTTTCTTTTTGTTTGCTTTTTTGCTTATAACCAAGTGCTTAGTGAGTTGGGATCTGGGTTTGGAAATGCTTTAATGGCTGTGGCTCTATGCTTTTAGGGACAGATGCCTCCTACCACTTAAGCTTGCACTTGAGTCCAAAAACACAAAGCTGGCACAGACAGCTCTCACAGGAATGCAGGTAAGGTCATTAAAAAAAAAATGTTGGTAATATGGGCAATTTTGCAGAAAAATACAAACCAGTTTTAACAATAACTATTCTATTTAATGTTTATTACATTAACGAAATGGGAACAAATATTGTACTGTAACAGGCTGCGAAGGGCCTAAAGATACAATTTAAGAAAGGTGGTTTATGTAACCCTCTTATCTGTTCCAACCACTCAGCATTCAGCAGCATACTAATCACCTGATCATCTGCACCTGTTTCCCGCTGGTTCATGCCTTAAGTTAGATGTTTTTTTTAAATGCTTGAATGATGATTGTGTGGCTTAACAAACAAGAAATATTTCTCTGAAACTGCTTGGGTCCAATAATTGAATTGAAAATGAGAGCTAAAAAGTTCTTCAGTAAGCATGGAGAACTACAGAGGTCCTCGAGACTGGTAGCAAATTTGGGGTGACTCAAGTTCTGACTCAAGTTCTTCTCTGACAGCTTTATAATTAAATCTTACATACATGTATGTATTGCATTGCATAAAATTATACTTTGGATTGTGTAATCTTCTTAAATATTCTAGGTATAATAGGATACATATGATGAACTTGTTTGTTTGGTAGTACTGTATTTTTAGCTTGTAAGAGGTTGCAGAACATTTAGGACCAAAGTCTAGTTTCGAATAAAGGATGTCTAGAGAACGTTCTGCTTAAAAACCTCACTATCCCAACATGATGCTGTGACAGAAGATCCTGTGCGAGGATCGCTTTGTCGCTGTGGAACCCGAAGTGCCGGACAAGCAGCTGTTAAATCAAATGCTGGATGCCGTCAGCGTGACCCCCATGCTTCATGAAGATCTACAAGTGGAGGTTATGAAGGTCAGTTCATATATTTACAGTAGGTCTGCTATAGTGTCTGAATGTTGAGTCTTCATGTGTACACAAATATACAAAAATTGTAATAGGTAGTTTTTCCATCATCTCATGTCTAATGGAACACAAGACATTGGAATGCATCTTGTTTTGGCTCTGTAGGAACTGCAAGGCAAAGAAAATGTTAGACAAAGCAAAGAAAATGTCAACAGATTATGACTGTATTTGTTGCCTGGTTCTATCTGGAGGATAAGCCATTGGGGCACTTTTGACATTTTATCTCTAAGATATAATTTACATTTCAACAATAGCTACACTGCAAGGTTACTACAAATATGCAGGATCGCATTATCAGGCAATGTGTGAGAAAATATTTTGGGGATATTTTCCCCATTTTCTCCATAAATTGGTCATCCGCTGTGTCACATGGCACCAAGATGGAAACGCTATCTATCCTCTTCTGAATCATCTCACAGATGCCCAGTGAGGGAGAGAGAATGCCATCTCTTTCACACAGACAACACAGCCAAATTTGTTCTTTGGCTTTGCTAAGGGAGGTCAGAAAGTAGACTTTTGAATAGCACCCAAACACAGATAGAATCTTGTTGTTTTGTAAGCTGAAGTTACATTTCTTTTATTAGGTGTTATCTGGCCCTTTCCAAGTAAGCAATTGAATGATATGAGTACCTAATCATTTGTCTAATCCCACATGTTAATCATAGCTTTAATTTTATACTTTTAAAAATGTGTAACTTTAGACTAAAATATACGAGGGTGAGTCAAAAATTATCCGCACTCCAGTTATATTAAAACTTCTGTTTCCCACTTTGTATTAAACTTGGTGTTTAAGCATCTCTGCTGTAGGCCTGATGTTGCTTCATCTGACTTTCACCTGTTGGGTCCCCTGAAAGCAGCCCTACGAGAACAGCAGTGCATCCGTGGCTCACTACTCGGCCTAAAACATTTTTTAATTCGGGAATACGAAAGCATGTTGACAGATGGGCATTGCATTGAAAAGCAGGGACATTGTATCAAAAAATAATGTATTTGCTTTTAAAAAAAAAAAAAATTTAAATAAATTATACAGAAAGAGTGTGAGCAATTTTTGACACCTTTACACATGCACTGCTCCATCTTGGTATATTGAAGCAACACATTTTTCTGGTGTGAGTATATTAATAAATTGCGTTTGATGGTTTATATTTATCCTTGAAGATGAATGATCAGCAGATGGAATCTTATAAGGCAAAGTGCATCTGTGAGCATGTATTAGGACTGTAATTTATATTAAATACTACACCAAAAACATCACAATAAAATCAGGTATTTCTTAATGATTGAGAATGTACAGTATAGTCAGTAAATTTACCAAAATTCTCATTAAATCTAAGACATGCAGCATGTTTCTAAATTGTTATTATTAACATTGTGCTCAGTAGAAGCTGATTCTCCTTATTTCGAATTCAGTTGGGACAAACAACAGCATGTCAATTGGAATTACGGTACAGATTTAGGCATACGTAGCCTGCTGCAGACTAATTTATGCAGCACCATGTGAGGTGTTAACGTCAGAATGTGTTAGCATTCTAGCATGCATAATCAGTTCAGCGTCTCTATGCAGTCTCTGCTCCATCACTCGGTGCTATTCTCTGTCTCAGTGTGACATTGTAGAACTCGTGGGATGATGAAACTTGGCCATGTTTTTATTTCTGTTTCACCGTTAACTTACTGTATCTCATGTGTGTTTTGTGTACTTACAGGTCTTGCTCTGTATCACATATTCCTCCAGCTTCGAGTTCAATGGAAAAAACATCTTGAGGATTGCTGAGGTTAGAAACAAATTGTACCTCAGTCTTATTTTTCACATAATCTGATCAGGAAAAGCACAACTAGAGCATTAGTTGGTAAAGTCATGCTTAAAAAGAGAGATGCAGATATACACTGCATCTCTCCTCCCATAATTCCCTGTCTGTTGACAGACCCGTGTTTGAAGCATCCATTCATATCTTTCTCACACAGCTAACATCAGCAGCACTCAAATAGGCGCCCTCTCACTGTCTTTCTCAGTCGCTCTCTCCAATTTGTCCCTCTTTCTGTCCCTGACGTGTCACGTCACGTTCCCTGACGTGTTCATGGGTTCTTGTCTGGCTAGACACTGAGTCATATGAAGTACGCAGCCTTGACTAACATCTCCTCTCCTCCCTTTTTTGTATTTTCCATGACAGCAGTTACCGTGAATTAATTTTTTTGCCTTAACATTTTTGGCATTCTGTCACCACGGTGACCGAACATCCTGCTTTGAGACAAGATGTAAAACAGCGCACACAGGGAATGTCTGTAGTTCATTCATTTCCTTTTCCTTTCATCGTGTCATACAGTATGTCTTTCTTATGATGTCAAGTGATGCAAACAGGAGCATAAGAAATTTTCTATTGTAGATTTTCTGTGCTGCTGTAGCAGATGGTATGCATCCATTACCCCTTGTTTACTCAATTAATGGCCAGCCTGAAAGTCAAATGACTCACCTTCACAAATGTTCAGTGTTAATAATTTAATGAGGATTGAGGAACATAACATTTTAGACCTGGTCGAGTTCAAATCCCCCCCGAGACGCTGTTGGTGCATTAAACATAATTTAATGTTGATATGGTTGTTTATTTGGAGTTACTGTTTATAGATTCAGCTGTAGTTGTTACCTCCAGGTAGAGGCATCCAGGTTTCGGGCTGAAATGTTCTGTTTTTCAGTGGATTCATTTATTCCAGCACAAATTAGGTAAATAACCCTTGGTGTACTACAGTAGGAGTAAGTGTACCACACTGATGATTGATTGATCAGTACATTTCAGATGCCATTTTGTATTACCTCATTTAGGGTTTAGATGTCCGTAGCAGTGGTAACCAAAACCTTGTAAGTACAGTAACTGCCACAGAAACAAGAGTGGGTAGATCTCCAGAGTGGGTAGCACATCGTCCTTTAGTCGCATAGTCAATGCCTGGAATTGGTTGTGGTTTATAATTAATAGTTTGTGCCTGTGTGTGGTTTGCAGGTGTGTATCCTGACATATATATCAAGTTGTCATCAACGCAGCATCAACACAGCAGTAAGGGCCACACTTAGTCAAATACTTGGAGATCTTGCACTTCAACTAGACCACAGACAGGACAGCTCGGTGAGTCGAGTCATCTATTAACACAGATACAACCATGTACTGTACACACACACACACACACAGCTCCATTAGGAAAGGATGAACATTTTGTTAAAATGTGATCAGTCTTACAATCTTACTGCATTTGCGCCTGATACAGAGCAAATAAAGGCCCTTACACATACTGTACTGTACACCCTACCATCCTGACTTATGTAATAAGATTTTGCTCTAGATAATCATTTTTGTAATAATATTTTGGTCTAGATAACCTTTAGTAAGTTAAGTTGATTAGCTATTCAGCTTTGAAATATTGGTTCAAGTAATGGTCAAGAAATAATTCTCATAGAAAATGTCATTTGTTGTTTTCGATTACACAGATTGCCTCCAATACCTCTATACCTCTAAAATATTCACACACTGACAGGCAGCACCGCATTCTGTATGGGAAGAGTAGAAAATGATTTGTGAATTTTTACAGTTGTAGCAAAATCTGGGGGGAAAAAAATCTACTCTGGACATTTATAATATCGTGATACTTACAGTATAGAATCACAATGCCAGTTGAATTGGCATATTGTAATACTATTGTATCAGGTGGATCGCGATGATTCCAATCGTTCAGTACTTACTGTGTTGAAAGCCGTGACCCACGATGAAGACACGTCCTGATTAAGCATGGTTTAATCGTTTCTGGAAAAAAAAAAAGTTTCTAATGTTCTTTGCTTTGTTTTGCAAGTTCACTAATCAGAATACTGTAATAAAAGCGAATACAGTGATATGAAAATAACACAATAACACACAGTAATATTGAAAATGAACTAGGTGTTTCGTGACATTCTCTGTTTGGTGCTCATAGGGTGCAGACGAACAGGAGCGTTCAGTGCGCACAAGCAAACGCAAAGGTACATTTCATTTCTGATTAACTACCTTAAACTATGTCACGTTGTCCAGTAAATTAAAACTCTGTAAGGTGCAATGGGCCTGATTTATCAGTGAGCTATTTATGGACAAATCATTTGCAGACTTGGTTTCATAATTGAAATAAATATTAGTATCATGAATAATTTATTAATTCAATTAAATTTTATTTGTACATTTATAGCGCTTTGAACAATGCTCTTTGTCGTAAAGCAGCTTTACAGCATCAAAAGAAAATTAAAATTGAACTTTAAAAAAAAAAACTTGATTAAAACATAGTATAAGGTTGAGTGAAATAATTGAGCAGTGAGATCTGTTTTTTTTTTATTTGGCCAGTAATGCAGGATGTGTTTTGTGTGTCTGTTAGACTTTTCTCCCACAACAGCAGCTCTGTATGAAGATGTGGTGACTGTTCTGACTATATTCTGTGAAAAATTGGAGTCCGTTTCAAGGTAAGTGTCTGGTCCTGCTGTCGAAACTGAAAAATGTTTGACCAAATCCATTACCCTGCCCAAGTTTAACGATCGTTAATGAAATGTGATTGGTGTTAACTGCGAGTCTCTGACAGGTGTTTGCCTGTAGGCATTGTTATCATCCTCTCTGTCTCTGTTTCTGCTGTGTTTGATCTGTTATGGTGCTGCCATTTTGTTTTTCCTTTCATAGTGAGAACCAACTGTTGCAACTGCTGTATCTGGAGTGCATTTTAGCCATGCTGAGTAGCTGTCCTCCTACAATGCACCTGAACCGCAGCTTCACCGATCTCGTCTGGTAACATTTCTAATATATGATAAGCGCCGTACATGGTATTCGTGATTGTGTAGAGAATTGCTTGTTTGTCCTCACAAAAAAACAAAAACAAACCTAATTGCTTAATTTCCCTGAATACAAATATTATATGCAACATGCTTATAGTAGGTGTACCTGATCAATTGTTCAGTGAGAGTAGGTGTATTTAATAACTTGGCCACTTGATATGTTCCACCATACAGGAAGCAGCTGTGTCCAGTTCTAGTGGTGATCACAGGCAACCCTGTGAATGACAAGACCATCACCTCTGCTCATGGAGCTTCATCACAGGAATTGGATGCTGCACTAGGGTCAGGGGTTAGTGATCAGGGCCGGGGTTCTGGCTGTTCCTCCAGTGCCCCCGCCATGATCGGACCAGTGATCCGTACCATTTGCTACATCGCAGCCGAGCTTGTGCGGTTGGTAAACTGTGTGGAATCCATGAAACCTGTGCTGCAGTCTCTCTACCACCGCATCCTGCTTTACCCACCTCCACAGCATAGACTGGAGGCCATTAAGATCATGAAAGAGGTGGGTTTTAGAGTTGTACCCTGAGAGAGTAAACCTGCTCATTATTTGTGCATGTTTACTAAGCCTGTTAGAAGAACTCGTGTTTTGCATAGTTGAAATGCATCCGGTTAATAAAGCTTATTCACTTCTTGTGGTCTGCTGCTAGATCCTTGGTAGCCCGCAGCGCTTGTTTGACCTGGCAGGCCCATGTGTGATTGAGCCCGAGACCAGAAAGAGATCTTTCTCAAAGAGGAAATCATATCTTGACCTTCTTAAGCTGTAAGTGCCTGGGTCATATCAAAACATAAAGGAGCGTGAGCATTAGACATTGTGGTGTATTAGATATGATTGTGTTCTGCTTTTGCAGGGTGATGGATGGCATGACAGAAGCTTGCGTAAAGGGTGGCATTGAGGCTTGCTATTCCTCTGTTTCATGCGCTTGTGCGCTACTGGCGGCCCTCGACGAGCTTAGCCAGGGACGTGGCCTGCATACGGACCAGGCACAGATTTTGCTGCGGCGGTTGGACGACTTAAAAGAAGGGGCAGAATTGTTGAGGGAATCCGTGGAACTCAATGAAGCTGACTTCCGTTGGCAACGCCACGTGCTGTCCTCTGAAAACCCCACCTGGGAGACTCCCATTCCTGAACGCAGCCCTGACATCAGCATCAGTGTCACCACTGATACAGGCCAGGTTACTCTGGAGGGAGATCTACCCCAAACCACCCCAGAGGAGTGCGGTAATGATGCTCGCTTAACTTCACCTTCCTCCTGTGGAGGTGCTGCAGGGGAAAGTGGTGCCCCTCCAGATGTGGTGCAGCGCAGCCATGCCCTGGCCTATCCAGACCTTACCAACTTTCTGTCAGTGGAGTCTCGCATGCGCTCACATGGCTCACGCTATAGTGAGAGCAATTTCAGTATGGATGAGCAAGAGCTTTCTCGCACAGAGTTCGACTCATGCGATCAGTTCTCCACGGCTGCCGAGAAGGACTCTGGGCGCTCAGATGTTTCAGATGTCGGTTCAGATAATGGCTCATTGGCTGATGATGAACAGACATTGCGCCATGCCCCTGCCCATCGTCCGCTGCGCACTGGCGAACTTTCGCTGAAGCTGCTGAAGAACCAGGAAGCAGACCAGAAGAGTGCCCGCCATTTTGTTCAGTCTCTGGTGAGGTTATTGCCACGCCTTCTGGCTCATCACACCCCTACTGATGTGGATACCGAACTACAAAACTTCTCCTCAACCTTCTGCTCAGGTCTGCAAGTAGGTACGTTAAAAAAAGCTTTTTGATGGATTTCATTTTTTTTTACAGTGACCGGTGTGGTTAAGAAGAGGCAATCTTTTCCAAAACATTCAAGTAATGCTTTTAATGTATTTGTGTTGGGTTCATGGTTTAAGGTCATGGCTGAAACCCCCCCTTGAGTAGTTAAAGTTAGTTCAAGGAGACTTGCTCCAGGCCTTAACAGTGGCAAGCTTGCATTATCATCTGAGATTTCAACTCCTAGACTTCTGGTCATAGATCAATAATCACTTAAAGTTAGAGTTTATTGCATTAGATCTATTCAGCTTAAAGCATACGCTTTACTAAGTGAAACTAACAGAATCAAATGTGCATTTATAAGAGGGAGGAATGGAATTCTGGGCCCAACAATGTACCTTGCATTTCTGTTCCCCTTTAGGTGGGATCCACGCTGCTGGCTTCGAGGGCAATGAGAATCTGAACTGCCAGGCTCTAATGAATGCAGATGGATTGTATTTGGTGTCCTACTACGCCTTGCTTCTTAACCTCAAACTGAGTAACTGTGGTTACTACCAGAGGAAACCCTCTTCTCCCATTGTCACTCTGGTATGAACAAACATCTCTTCTTCACTTACAGAGGCTTCTACAAATCTGACCCATCTACAGTTGTGCTCAAATATTTGCATGCCTTGAAAGAATTGTTAATCATTGCATGAAGCATGCAGTTCATGCAAGACAACCAAAAAACTTGCAGGAACTGGAGGCATTTAGCCAAGTAGAATGGGAAACTACTGTATACCACCTCAGAGAATTAATCACCTCATGCACTTTAAGAGCTAAAGGTATGCAAACCTTTGAACAAAGATTATTACCTAATTTTCTTTATTGCCATGTTTTGTTTGATGATTGTGCCATTCCGTTATGCTTTACATATGAACTTGAGGCTTATACAGTAAGTCCTATAAGGAATAAAAGAATGACGAAATGAATAAAAATAATGACACAAATTTACACATCTTGCAAATTCTCCCAAAGGTATGCAAACACTCTATCTATCTATCTATCTATCTATCTATCTATCTATCTATCTATCTATCTATCTATCTATTAAGTGCTCTTTTTTTTCTTGTTTTTTGTGTAAACACATTAAAAATCATCCGATCGAAGCAAGTCATTGAAACAACTCCACTTTGGGCTCATCTGTCCATAGGACATTGTTCCAAAAGTCTTGTGGTTTGTTCAGATGCAGTTTTGCAAACCTCAGTTGTGCTTCCATGCTCTTTTTAGGCAGACAATTATTTTTTCCTGGCAACCCTTAAAAAAAAAAAAAAACATACTTGTTCAGTCTTCTTCTAATTGTGCTGTCATGAAAGTTAACATTTAACATGCTCAGTGAGGCCTGAAGCGCCTGAGATGTGGCTTTTGTTTCTTGGGTATTTGTATTTTCTGAGCTTTGCACAGTCTTATGGTTTATAACCCTTTCTAGATTGATGTACAGCAACAAGTGCTTCTCTAAGACCGCTGCTTATGTACTGCGTTTCCCTCTTGGCATTGTGTTAACACCCACCTGAATGCTTCAGACTAGCACACTGTCAGAACCTCTGCTTTTATAAAAATCTGCACAGCTGCAAAAAATCAATAATAATAATAGTGATGATATTATTATTATTATTATTATTATTATTATTATTATTAATAATAATAATGGTACTAGTTAATCAAGGGCTAATGATTAGCAGCACCTGGCTGCAACTTACCTTCTTAAATCTTGGGCAAACACTAAGGTTTATTTATTTATTTTTTGCTTAATTTTTGGTAAATAAATAATGGCATGGTGAAAAAAGTTCTATGGTGTTGTTTGTTCTGAGGTTCTATTTGTCTAATACTAAGACCCACTACAATCAGATGATTTTTATTATGTTTTTATTTATGTTGATTGCTTCAAATCCACTGCAACGATGTACAGATGCAAAAATACAAAAAATTGCATCACTGTGCAAATATTGAGCTTGAGCTACATGAGCTTCTGCTGAGTAAAAACTTTTGTTCCAACTGCTGTGTAAGCCTAGTAAATGTTTAATTTGCTGCATACTGTTATATGTGCTGGGTTTGTCTCAACAGAAAGAGTTTGTGCACCAGATCCAGAGCAGTGGTGTTCTAGTGGTCCTCTCTCAGGCCTGGATAGAAGAACTGTACAACCAAGTGTTAGAGATAAACCTTTTAGGGGAGGCTGGATACTGGGAGTCCCCTGAGGAGCACTCCTTCCCTCTCATCACCATGCTCACAGGTAACAAACACACTGCATGGGTGGAGATGGGCTTTGTCAATATGGTCATGTTTATTAAATTGTACTCTACTTTGAGTTTGCCTGAAACATGAATTTACTTGCAAAAAAAACATAATTTTATGCTTGGATTTATTGCACCGCATTTTTATAATAAAATACACTGGGATAACTGGAGAAGCAGCTTATGGGACAAACGTGTTAAAACGTTTCTACGGTCGTGACAGTGATTTTAACATAATGTGACATGCTCACTTGAAGCCAATTAGGTACCGCTGCAACCATATACAGCTGCTGTAAATGTTCTGGCTGTGTCAGAAATATTTTATTAAAATCCCAGTATGACCATGGACAGCATGATCGTCTTAAAGGCGCCATTAGCAGGTTGGTGCAAAAAATAAAAATAAAAAAAAAATAAACACACAAACGAAGCATACCAATGGACAAAGAATCCCTATACTGTCAAACCCATGTGGAAGAATGTTTCTGTGGGTCATACCTCTTTTTTGTTTTGTTTTTTGTTTTGTATACGTTTCGATCAGGTAGAATGTAGAAGTTTGTTGTTACAGGATTGTTGCATTATTATCTCTAAAAAAATTGATTGGGGTCATCTTATATCGTGATGCACACTGGTGCGTAAGACACACAGAGGTGTTCACATTCACTCATTTCCCGTTCCTTCTTCATGCCCCCACCCCAGGCTTTTTACATCTGTAAATATGATGGTTGTTAAATTATAGTCTTTACAAGACAGACGGGTAGGCATGTCTAAAACATCTCCAAGGGTACACAGTGTTTAAAAACTCGACAAAGCCGCTACGCTCCTCCCAGTGTGTCAACTTTGGCGTTATTGGTAATTAGCACCTACAACTGAGGGTTGATAAAAATCTATGTATTTTGATAAACTTTAAAATAAAATATTATAGGAATACGGCAAGTGTACCTAATAAACTGGCAAATATTTGTATAATTCTGAAATACATGCATATCTGATAAAATATTCTTTGTCAGTTTTTTTTTTAATTAGAACTAGATGTGCTGATGTGCTATTCCTGAATTAAAAAAATTACAAGCTTGCTTTTTGAACATATCATTTTACAGTATGGACACTAACAAATATCGGCACACATTTTCTGTCTCTCTCTTTCTCGCTCTCACTCTCTCTCCATATTCTTATTCAATCTACGTTTTTTTTTTTGGTCTCATTTCTTTTCAGATATCGATGGACTTGGCAGCAGTGCAATAGGAGGTCAGCTGATCAGAAGAGCCTCTTCACAGTCGTCCTTCACAAATGATAAAAAAGACAATAACACTGTGTTGGCAGGTACGGTGTATGTTTTCCAGCACCTCCTTGTGTATTTGTGCACGCAGTTTGAGTGTGTGTACACACAGAGGCGGGCGGGGGAGGCCTTCATCACAGTACAAGCACTTAGGCAGCGCTGTTTCTATGACGACATCTGTCAACCAAGATAAAGCCTAAGGGTTAGTCAAACAAAGAATGTTCCTGTTTTAGAGAGCGGGTGGTGTGCATCACATGGTGTGGCTGTTCGTTACCTCAGCTTTTCTAAATCACATCTTTGCAAAATGCAAATAGCGATTCTCTTTTACTGTACTGTGATGTGTGCATGATATTTTTTTGTATCATGGGAACTGGTCCCAGTTTTAATTTACACTATTGGTATCACACACACACACACACACACACACACACACACACACACACACACACACAGGTTTTTTCATTGTCATACAGTTTACAAATTAATATGATTTTTCTTGTAAATGAGTTTGTCCTATTAGCAGATAGTGACAGACATACGCTTTCTCGTTGCTTTAGGTATAGTGTTTGCCCGACACATCCTGATCGGCTGCTGGAAGAACCTGATTGACACTCTTTCTACTCCACTGACGGGCCGCATGGCAGGCAGCTCAAGAGCTCTGGCCTTCATCCTGGGTGCAGAAGGTGTTAAAGTGCAGAACCAGAGGGAGAGAGAAACCATCTGCCTTAGTCTCGATGGCCTGCGCAAGGCTGCTGCGCTTAGCTGTGCTCTGGGTAAAGAACACACACCATCATAGCTCAAGTATTAAATGGTGATCGTAAATCATGTACACCCCTGAAGATGCTGGAAAATATGAGACGATTAGACTCTGACGTCGTCTTTGAGATTGTGGGTTTTATTTTGACCTAAGAAACGTGTTTATTTTCGGATCTCCTAACAGAATCTGCCCAGTGTTCTTGCTGGTGTCATTCTGTGTGAGCTCTTATTAAATGTGTGTGTGGGTGTGCGTGCGTGCATGAATGTAGGTGTGGCTGCCAACTGTGCCTCAGCTGTAGCTCAGATGGCAGCAGCTTCCTGTGTTCCAGAGGAAAAAGAAGAGAAGGATCAGGCTGAAGCTGGAGATGCTATTGCTCAAGGTACACTTGTGCAATTAATATATTAGCATATTTTGTAAATATATTTTAATTTCATTTCTTCACCTGACTTGATCTGTTCTGTATTTTCGATGTTGGATACACACAAAGTTACATGTCCATTAAATTTTTTCCCCCTATAATTCTCTAAAGATATGTTTATATGCCCCGCATTGTGGATGTTTCTTACTGGCCTAATGACCTGTTCCATAACATAGGTTAAAAATCTGCTTGTATATCGCAAGTATGTTATGTGGAACAACAGCTATGATTACCTTGAACACTGGTGTAACATGAACTTCTATGTAAAAATTGCCATTTTATTTTATGATTGGTCACCGTCTGATTCATAAAGACATGCATTCAGAAGAAACAGATCTTTTCACCCCATCGAGAAATAAGTATTTGGTTTCTCTCATTCCGCATCATAGAGTTTGGTATTGCAAAATTGCTAGGAACAATACAGTGTAGGCCAAATAATGTTACCACCATTTATTATTATTACACGTTATTTTCACATGGGCATTAACGGAATGCTTGTGTCTGCTGATGATAGTTAAGCATAGAGTGGAGCAGAAGTTGGAGCAGATGGGTCGAGTTCAGGGAGTGAAGCTGCACACCGCTCATATGCTCTGCATGGACGCCATCCTCAACGTGGGTCTAGAGATGGGCAGCCATAATCATGATTGCTGGCCACATGTTTTCAGGTTTGTGCCTTCTTGTTTTTCCTCGCTTTAAGTTGTTGCACTTCCAGTGCCTTGCAAATTTTTTTTACTTATAAATACTTTGTATAATTTGACAGAAAATGGGAATATACCTTGAATGAAACTTAAGCCCAACATAGTTGGAAACACCAGTTTACCAACAAGTCAGATATCACCCCTTCTTCTAAATACCTTCTGCACCGTTTCAGAGTGGTGGAGTACGTGAGCTCGCTGGAGCACAGCCACTTCAGTGACGGGACTTCTCAGGCTCCCGTGACCATCACGCAGACTCAGCAAGCATCATCGATAATGGGAAATCCAGAGTTTTGCATGGAGTCTGTCTCTGAGCTGGAGCTGACCCTGAGCCACCCAGTCATCCAGCCCACTTCCATCCAGGACCTATTGCGTGAGAACAGCTACACGAAAGGTTTTGATGTGCACGGTGGCAGTCTCCTGACAGGGAACAGTGCTGCCAAAGTTGTCTGCGCACTCTCCACACAGGCAGATAGGTATCCAACCTAGTGAGATCCACTCCGCTTTGAGGCTTATTAATCATAAACATGTATTAATGACTGACAGAAAAACACAGCATGCAGAGGACTTTAGTTTTGAGGGGGGGGGACCTTTTGCCAAGCACTTAATTTAATTTAACGATAATCACAGCCCTGACAGATGTTAAATTGTTTAGCAAAATGTGTCACAAGAAAGTTGAGTCTTTTTTACACATCCATAAAATGTAGATATCTGGCTTTTAATGTTGAGGAATGTGAATATAAACATGATGAATTCTGAAGTCAGTACCTGTTCCTGCTGTGGTAAATCACCAAAAGTTTTTTAACTCTCAGCTGTCTTGATTGTTTAACTTCCATTTTCTTTAATACTTGATCAAAGCACATTCATCGTCGACTCTGCATTGGCCTACCATTTCAGTTTCAGGCAACATTTATATTTTAATAGAGTTTATAATGTATGACTCTTTCTTACTCCTTGAAGACTCTTTGAAGATGCAGTGAGTAAACTTAACCTGGTGGGTCTAGTGGGATTCCTACACCAGTTGAGGAAAGCTTCACAATCCCAACTTTTCAACTCGGTCACAGAAACTGGAGACTACTCCTTAGCCATGCCAGGTACGTCAGTATAATTTTTTTCTTCACCCAGACCTCAGTTGTACTTTAAACATATTCAGTTTCGACGTTCTGTTCTTAAAGGGGAGGCTAAGTCAACACAGGACAAGCGCAGTGCCCTTCACCTCTTCAGGCTGGGTGAGGCCATGCTTCATATCGTAAGAAACAAATGCCGACCGCTTCTGCACATGATGAGAGCCTGGAGTGTGGTGGCTCCGCATCTGGTGGAGGTATAAATAAAAAAAAAGATTCAGTGTTAATAGTAATAGAGACTCATTAAGGCTTTTAGTGTTATACATGTACCAAATTGGTTACCATGGTGACAGACTAATTACCCAGCTATTTAGGTCCATGTTTATTGTAGGATATGACATGCACCTTGTTAAAAGCATTAAACATTACCCTTGTGACTGTTGATTTTTGCACTTTTTTGTCTTTTCAGGCCGCTTGTCATAAAGAACGGCACGTATCGCAGAAGGCAGTGTCTTTCATTCATGATGTGCTGATGGAGGTGCTGAGCAGCTGGGCTGAACTTCCACATTTTCATTTCAACGAGGCGCTTTTCCGGCCTTTTGAGCACATCATGCAGCTCGAGCTCTGTGATGAGGATGTGCAGGACCAGGTGAAAAGCACACTGATGCCTGTGTAGTTCCTCATCCATAACTATAACAACACAGTTCATTTATGCTTATGAATATATACTGTATATATATATATATATATATATATATATATATATATATATATATATATATATTTTTTTTTAAACCACTAGAAATTTGTCATAGATTTAGAGATTTTAGTGTACGCATGTGCGGCCACTATCATCCATACATTCTGTTCTTTCTTCATCATGGCTACAAGGTGATCACATCCATTGGGGAGCTGGTGGAGCTGTGCTCTCCTCAGATTCAGTCAGGCTGGAGGCCGCTCTTCAGTGCTCTGCGCACCGTGCATGGAAGCAAGAATGACATGAAGGACTACCTGATTGGAGAATACTCTGTGGGTCAGTGAGCATACTCTGTAGGTCATTGAGAATACAATGTGAGTAAGTAAGAATGCACTGAGGGTCAGTGAGAATAGACTAGGGGACATTGAGAATTTTACTGTAAGTAAGTAAGTAAGTACAGGGATTGGACAATAAAAGCGGGCATTTCAGTTTCAGACCACAATAATTCATTTTGGCCTTTTGTGGCCAATACAGCATCTGCGTATTGGGAATGACGGATACAAGTCCTGCACAGTGGCCAGAGGGATTTTGAGCCATTCTTCTTGCAGAATAGCGGCCAGGTCACTGCATGATGCTGGTGGAGGAAAACGTTTCCTGACTCGCTCCTCCAAAACACCCCGAAGTGGCTCAATAATATTTAGATCTGGTGACTGTGCAGGCCATGGGAGATGTTCAACTTCACTTTCATGTTCATCAAACCACTTTGTCACCAGTCTTGCTCTCCCGGATGTCGGAAAGACAGTGAAGGTGGACTCATCAGAGAACAATACATGTTTCACATTGTCCATATCCCATGATTTTCCCAGCTGGCACAATTGAAACCAACATTTGGCATTGGCACCAGTGACCAAAGGTTTGGCTATAGCAGCCCGGCCATGTACACTGACCCTGTGGAGCTCCCGACAACCAGTTTTGGTTTAGTTGAGGTGCACATTTAATTCTCCAGTGAGTTGGGCAGCTGTGGTTTTATGTTTTTTGGATACAATCCAGGTTGGCACCCGGACATCCCTTTCAGACAGCTGTCTTGGTCACAGATGCGCCAGAGTTCAAAAGAGGACAACAATTTGTCCTCTTTTGAACTCTGATATCTCACCCATAAAGTTGTGTACATTACAATATTTTAAGCAAAACTGTGCTATTACTCTGCTAATTAAACCTCCACACTCTACTCTTACTGGTGAAATGTGCAATCAATGAAGATTGGCCACCAGGCTGGTCAAATTTAGCCATGAAACCTCCAACACTAAATGGGCCAATGTTTCAGTTTCATTGTCCAACCCATGTACAGTATGTTATGGGTCACTAAGAATATTTTATTCGTATTACTTTACGGGTAACTGAGTATACTTCATGTGTCAGTTAGAATCCTCTGTTGGTGAATAAAAGTACTCGATGGACCAGTCAGAATACTTTATTAAGTAGTGCATATATTCTATACTGTGTGGAAACTGAGAATACTTTGGGGATTAGTGAAAATACTGCATCGGTCAGTGGAATTACTCTGTTGATTAGTGAGAATACTCTCTAATACACTAAGGTTTAATATAATGTGATGTACTGTTCATAATTGTTGTTGTTTTTTCTTTTTTACTTTTAATACTTCAACTGGTTTTATTTTTAGGCAAATCCCATGCACCAGTTTTCGACGTCTTCGAGGCCTTTATAAACACGGACAACATTCAGGTTTTTGCCAATGCAGCAACTGACTACATCATGTGCCTTATGAAGTTTGTGAAGGGTTTAGGTATGTTATCCTTATAAATACAGACTATAGTAGTCTGGTTTCCATTTACATGTTTTTATGCACATTTAACATTTTGTGCATGTACACAGTTGTAGTGTAGAGTTTTTTGAATAACAGTAGTAGCTGAAACATTAACATCATATGGATGCTGATCATTTTAGATATTGAGTTACGATTTTTTAAAAAACATTTGCAATGAAACAAATGCTCAGTCTTGTGTAATGTTATGAATGAATTCATTTTCAGGAGAGGTGGATTATAAGGAGATAGGAGATTGTGTTCATGCGAATGGATTCAGCTCTACAGACCTGTGCCTTCCTGCTCTGGATTATCTGAGGAAATGCTCGCAGGTAAGTAATCATCGTATTTAATAGCTACACACTGTCATCATCTGGCCAAGCTTTGTAGCTGGCGAAACATGTGTTTAAGTAGAACACTGAGTTAGCCAGCATTGTATATGATTCATTTAGACTTTAATATCTGAAGGTTAGAACCTGCTTCAGTTGCTTTTAACACTGATGCTTGTGTGTCAGCTGCTGGCCAAAATCTACAAAATGCCTTCAAAGCCAGTGTTCCTGGGTGCACGGCTGGCCAGTCTGCCAATGAGAGCCCAGGAGCGTTCGGTTAGCAGCGAGGACGGTATGGACTGTGTTCTAGCAGAGTTCGATGATGGCACAGGTGATTCCTTAAACTGGCTGCTTATTATTCACACAATGTGTTTTTGGTCTGTGAAAAACTTTCTGATGTTACTGTGGCCAAATTGTGGAAAATTTAAAATCTGATTTTTAACCAAATTCAGTTTTTCTGCCAATAATATACATTCATATGCAAATCTTAAGAAACCATGAATATACTATATTTTACAATGCAACTTTTTGAAAGTTTTATATGAGCTCCTTTCCAACCTTTCCATGTAAATGTGTAAACAGAGCTGTATTTTGATGAGTCATACTCAGAAAATTTTACTTTAAAATGGGATTTTATATACAGTGGAACCTCGGATTGCGAGTAACGTGGTTTACGAGTGTTCCGCAAAACCGAGCAAATATTTTTAATAAATTTTTAATCGGAAACCGAGCAAGTATTAGTTTACGAGCGCCGAGTATCATGTATCACGCATGCGACTCTTATTTTGACACCAAGCGGCAAGTGATCACAACTGAGCCAATGATTTTTCTCTTGGGAATTATGGGTAATCGTCTCCCCTGCTGCGTCCCCTGTGTCAAAATAAGAGTCCCTGCTGCGTCTTAATGCTCGTCTCTTATAATCAACATCTCCCTCTCTCTTCTGTGTGCGCGCGCGTAATTTGACATTGTGCCCCACACACACACACACACACACACACACACACACACACAACTTTTTACACACACACTTACTTTGTGTGTCTAATTCCACACACACACACACACACACACACACACACACACACACACACATACACACATACATACACACATACAAATACACGGCACCTGCACGCACAAATGCAAACACTTAACTGTCTGGATTTATTTTTACTTTTTTTAAATGTTAAGTGCAGGTTAATTTGTTTTATTTTTACGAGTGTTTTTGGAATACGAGCCCGCTTCCAGAACGAATTATGCTCGTATTCCAAGGTTCCACTGTATATATATTTTTTATACATATATAATAAAATTTGGCCATGTGAAGGTTTTTCTTAAACCATCACACATTTGAAAAATCATCATTGGGGTAGGAATGTCTCAAACTTAAATTATATACATGCAGCTCTGGAAAAAAATAAGAGACCAATAAGAAATGTATTTATTATTATTTTAAAAATAAATAAATAAATAAATCTAGTTATTGCATTATGTTCCAAGACATCCTTAATTTACCTTTATTACCTAATGTTTTGTCCCAATTACATGTCCACAAATACTTTGACAACATACACTAGTCAGCCATAAAATTACCAACGTAAAATATTAACACATTTCCATTGATTATCAATCATAACTGAGTAAACTAAGGTAACTAAGGTAAATTTGGATTATCTTGAATCATAATGCAATAACTAGTTTTATTTATTGATTTTTAGAAATCACATAACAAATAATGGGCTGCGTATAGAGTAATTAAAAAACAATAAATAGCTTTATAAAACTATAGAGCTGTGTATAGAGTAAATAAAAAAACGCATGTTATGATAAGAAAAATCTTTGTCTCTTCCATTCTAGGGATTAAAAAACGAAAACAATGTCAATTTTGGAATCGGTATCCGCGCACAACTTCTTGTGGGCGCGCCGTTCTCTGAATACGCCGTTTTTCATGTGGGTGGGGCTAAGAAAAACGCATCTCGGTTTAGTAATCTGCATGCACGGTTTGTTCGGATTGTTAAATTATTTACTACATGAGGCCGGGGGTTCAGTACATTTTTTTATACATGAGTAAAATATATTTGATTATTTAAATGTAAAAATAGTAAAAATGCAACACAAAATATATACAATGCAACAAAAATAAAATAAGCACATGAAATGTTTTTTACACAGGTTTAATCCAGGTGTGGATCTTGCTGTTAGAGCAGCTCACTGCAGCAGTGTCTAATTGCCCTCGACAGCACCAGCCTCCCACACTGGAACTGTTGTTCGAGTTGCTCAGAGAAGTCACTAAAACACCAGGTAAACGTCAAACGCACAAGAAACAACAGCATACAGGGCCAACTAGATCAGTACCCGGGTTCCTGACAGATCGTCCACTTGTCTTGTGTCTTGTTGTCTTGCAGGCCCAGGCTTTGCCATCTTCTCAGTCGTCCAGCTCCTCCTTCCTGTCATGTCACTGTGGCTCCAGCGAAGTCATGGAGATTATTCATACTGGGACATCGCAGCAGCAAACTTTAAGCACGCCATCGGGCTTTCATGCGAGCTGGTGGTGGAGCATGTTCAAAATTTCATGCAGTCAGGTACGGTAGGTCTATCGTGGCCTTTAGATGATCACGGCAACACTTACTGCAATCACGTGCTGATGATTGTGGTGTGTGCACAAAATGGTTTTACTAATCCAGGATTCTGCCTACAGGGACAATGATTTTGAACAGAATATGTTTGAAGAGCACTCGATTAACAAATCATGGGCAAGAAAGAATTTGTGGGCTAGAATTTTTAACTTTAATGTTTCTACGTAGTTCAGCTCAATTCACACTCAGCTTGCTAATTGCATGATACAGGCAAGAAAAAACAAATGTCTATTCTTTTTATATCCAGTGTTTGATTTGTAGTAATTATTACAGATGTGATTTTGTGTCTACAGGCTGTTGCTTTAAAAAAAAAAAAACATTTTAATCATTATGTAGGATTCCTAATCAGATTTGTTATTCTGAAATAGTTCAAACAGCAAAATTATTTAAAAGTCCAAAATGTTTGAGCTAAACACTCAGTTTCTGTTAATACTGAATAAAACTAGCTTGTGGTTTGTGTGAACAGTGGTAATTAATCTGAATTATTTATCTGGTTTAATGGGTACAGTACACCATTTATACTGCACATAAACTAATGTACCAGCAAGAGCATAACAGCATAGGACATTATGATTACAAATATTGTTTACAGTGATATAAAAAGTGCAAAAGAGGTTTAACTGGATTTCTGTCAAATAAAGCTTTTCTCCTGTAAGGACTAGACATAAAGTTGGTTTTATTTTTAATATTGATTTGTCCATTAAGAATACATGATATGATAAATGCTTTAAAATGATTTGTGTGTTTTAGTAGTAACATTACCTGTGAATATGTTTGTCTCATCCTGTAGATATGGTTTATGAGAATCTTATTAACCTGATGTTGAAGGACTTATTCAAGCTGCTGGTGGTTTGTGTGGCTGAACCTGCAGAGACCATCTCCAGAGTTGGCTGTTCCTGTATCAGGTTATCCATCTTCTTTTTTTTTTTTTTTTGTCCAAAATCAAGAAAGTGTGTTACCGTGACTTGCTAAAGATGCAAAACGCTTTTATGTTTTCAGATATGTGCTGGTGACAGCAGGGCCTGTGTTTACAGAGGAGATGTGGAGGCTAGCCTGCTGTGCCCTGCAAAATGCCTTCTCAGCTACACTTGAACCTGTCAAGGTGAGCTATGCATTAATATGTCAGAGAACAGCTGAGCACCAGCTTCATAATGGTTCAGACAGTAACAGCCCACAAAGCCTAGTCACTTAACTCTCCCTCCTGAAGCAGAACTAGTCATACAGCTATTTCCAGTGTAGAAAAAGGAGTTCAATTTGTTCAAAATAACTTCTTTTTTTTTACCAACTTGATTCAGCTCAGTGGGACTGCAGAAGCTTCATACAGTACAAGTCTCTTTGGATTGGATGCATTTTTGCAGGAAATGAGGGCTGTGGAATTTGGCTCTGATTAATGGCCCTGTACCACACTGTTAAATGTTTTTCTTCCCCTCCTGTAGAATCTGCTTGCATGTTTTCGGAGTGGGTCTGACACCTTCACAGGGGACGCGTGCGAGGTGAAAGTAGCCGCCCCGACACACTCTGCTTCTGCCGAGGCTGAGTACTGGAGGATCCGCGCCATGGCACAGCAGGTGCACTAGGACTAACACTTTCATAAGCCAATACATATTCAGTTTTTATTTTGTAAATGTAAAAAAAATAATAAAACCCTCTCCGTTCCTTGTAATGGACTGGTGTCTCATCCAGGGTCTGTTTCCACCTGGATGGGAACCACTATAAGATGGATATAGCCATGCTGTCTTAATGTGATGTAATCAGTAGTATAACATTGTTTTTATTTGCTAAATTATATCACGGAGCCAGTGGGAGTGAAAAAAAGTTTTTCTTTTGTCCCTCCAGGTCTTCATGCTGGACACTCAGTGCTCTCCTAAGACTCCTAGCAGTAAGGAAGGATTTGAGCATGCTCAGTCATGTGTGCTTATTATTGAACTTCCTGCAGACCAGCAGTCCAATGGCCATGTTCAGAAGAGGTTTGATTCATATTTGCATCATTTTATTTCAGATGTTTTCAATTGTTGATTTTAATCATATTTATTTGGTGCAGCACAAAGTGAAAAGAACCAGTCGGGTCCCTCAGGGCCAGGGGACATTAGAGATGGTTTGAAAATGTCCTAATACACAGGTATTTACTGTAGATGAAAACCATTTTTAAATGACATTAAGAGCACATTTACAGTAGGTTTGTCTGAAAACAATAAAAAAGTAGCCTGGTGGTGCTCCAGCATTTAGTCCTGAATTCAAGTCTCCCTGTGTATGTGGTTTTTCTGCAGGTTGTCTGTTTTCCTCTCTTTGTCCAAAACATTGTTGTAGGGGCACTTGCTTGTCAAGTTGTGTGTGTGTGTGTGTGTGTGTGTGTGTGTGTGTGTGTGTCCAGGTACTCTGTGATGGATTAGCCTTTTAGACACAGAGAATCTAGCCTAGATAGTGGATCCACTTTAACTCTGGTTAGGAACCTTCACGGTTACAGATGAGAAATGAATGAGAAAGACGGGCATGAATACAACTTCTGGAGATCATACAAGCATAATCAGACCAATCATGCTACTTCGTCTTGCATTGTTCACCGAGCCTGTGGTCATCAGCTTTGCGTGACAATTTTTTATTGTCTCCAGACATAGTGTTGCTTTCCTCCCTGTCACTGTACGCCACCTCTCTGCACAGTAACAATTGAATTCCAATGGAATCATAGTGTGCTGCAATTTCCTGAACAGTCGGCCATCATTATTCACATTGCATGGTGCTGCCTCTCTAAGCTGATGCAGGAAGTACAAAATCGTATTTATTATGATCTACTGTATTTAGAGACTGTTTTCATCATGACTAATGTTAATGCCTATTTAATTTTCACCCACCCTGTAAATTAGTGAGATACGTTCCTATAAAGGCAATACAGTAGAACCTTGGATTGTGAGTAACGTGGTTTACGAGTGTTCCGCAAGACAAGCAAAGATTTATAAAAATGTTTAATTGGAAACCGAGTGAAAATCTTAGTTTACGAGTGCCGAGAATCATGTATCACGTATGAGCCTCTTATTTTGACACCGAACGTCACGTGATCACAACTGAGCCAATGATTTTTCTCTCTCTTGCGCAGCAGAATTATGGGTAATAATCTCCCTTGCTGGACCTTAGTGTTCGTCTCTTACTGGTATTATCAACTTCTCCCTCTCCCTCCTATGTGTGTGCGTGCACGTAATTTGACACCGTTCCCCACACACACCGACACACACACTCTCTCTCACTCTCCCTCCCCTTTACTTCACTGTCCTATGTGTGTGCGCGCGTAATTTGACACCGACAAACGCACACACACTCTCCAGGCTTCACACACACGCTTTGTTATTTTTACAATTATAGTTATAATAGTTATATTTACAGCAGTGATTCCATTAGTATGCGCTCACGTGAGTATCATTAGAGAGATTTCTTTTTTCCCCCATTAAAACAGTGTTTGCGTTGTGTGTGTTAGTTGTGGAACTTAAAAAGCGGGGTGTGTGGAGGGAGGAGGAGTTTTACTGTTTAAGACGAGGCGAGGGGCTAATTCCTCACACACATACAAATCCACGGCGCCTGCGTGCACAAATGGAAACACTTATCTGTTGGGATTTATTTATTTTAAATGTTAAGTGCAGGTTAATTTGTTTTATTTGTACTTTATATATTGTATGAATTATTTTTATGTATTTACTGTTCTGGGCTGTAGAATGAATCATTTGAGATTTCATTATTTCTTATGGGAAAATTCTATTTGGTTTACACGTGTTTTGGAATACGAGCCCCCTTCCGCTACGAATTATGCTCATAATCCAAGGTTCCACTCTATTGTGTAAAAAAAATTAAAAAAAATAAAATAAAAACATTCCTGGAGATGATGTACTTGTAGATTGTACCAGTGCATGCAGTGATTAAAAATCACATTGTAAATCTTATTTTGTCTTTTTTCTCATGCCGAACATGATGCAGGAAAATTGGGTAAGAGCTTGTATGTCTTAAATGACCTATAATCATTTCTGTCTTTTTAATCAGTTGATATACTAAGTAAAGCCTAAAAAACACATATTTCTGTGGTTGCAAGTTCACTTGGGTTTGTTTTCACATAATCTCAAGTGAAAGATGAGAAACGCTGACAAAATCTTAATATAAAGAAACATATTTCTTTATAATGTTTGTTTATATTTTTAAGAATAAGGAATGATGTAGTAGAATTTCTCAAAACAACAGTCCTAACAGTCTTATAAAATATTTAAAAGGTGTATTTGCAAAAGTTTGAATCAAATCTTTGTTTTCAATTCATACATATTGATGGCAACTGATGATTCTTTAAATTCTTTAAAGGATTCCATTCAGGACGATTGTGGTGAGCTTGCTGTCCCACCAGGTGTTGCTTCAGAACCTCTATGACATCCTGCTGGAGGAGTTCGTGAAGGGCTCCAGTAGCTCAGAGAGCCAGGATCGTTTAACACCTGTCTCAGAGCCCAAAGCCTCCGGTTTTCTACGCTACATCTCCATGCAAAACCTGGCCATAATATTGGACCTCCTGCTCGACTCGTACCGCACGGCGCGGGACTTTGACACACGTCCTGGCCTGAAATATCTACTTATGAAGGTGTCCGGGGTGTGCGGAGCCGCCAACCTGTACCGCCAATCCGCAATGAGCTTCAATATCTACTTTCAGGTGCTTTGTTTGGTATAAACTTGGTTACATTTATCTTCATGTCTTAAGTTCTGAATGTGCAGTGAAATATAGTTAATAATATGGTGAAAAGAATGAATCATACATCATGCACACAATTGTACACAGGCAGGGGTCGAGTACACCTGGGAAACCAGGTAACATAAGCAGCACAGGATGCATAATGAAACAAAAAAAAGGACACATTAAATAAACAGTGACTATCTTGGACTTTGCCCTAAAGTTCAAGTCAGAATTTACTTTGGTGCATCAGTATCCTGTATATTTTACTAATATATATGATTGTTTATTTAATATTGTCTATCTGTTGGTGTTTCCAGGCTCTGCTGTGTGCCATGTTGACTAACCAGGAGCAGATCACTGTGGAGCAGGTGAAGAAGATTCTCAGTGAGGAGGAGGATGAGGACGAGGAGGAGGGCAGTTCAGATTCGTCACAAGCCTGCTCGTCCGAGGATGAGGACATGTTTGAGGAGACGGCGCGCGTGAGCCCACCACGCCGGTGGCGTACGCGACTGCCTGGTTTGAGCACCCAGCCTGCCGGTAGTGCAGACTGGGCGTGGCTGCTCAAACGCATACATAAGCTCTGCATGGACCTCTGCACAAATTATATTCAGATGCACCTAGACCTGGAAAACATCACGGAGGAGCCACCTCCCACTACGCGGCCTGACAGCATGTTCTTTATGCCCCTTTTCCCCTCTGAGACCTCCACTCCGTCAACAGGCGGCCATTCAGTGCGTGGGACACCCTTGGAGGATAATCCCCGCCTTCACGTGCTCAACACGCCCTCCTCAGAGGAAGAGGAGAGGAGGAGGAAGAAGGAGTGGTGGGAGAGTGCCAGCAACAAGCTTTACACCATCGCCACTGACAAGACCATTGCCAAGCTGATGATGGAATACAAGAAACGCAAGCAGCAGCAGCAACAGCAGCAGCAGAACCTTGCTTCTTTGACAAAGAAGGTAGGAGAGAGAATGACACCAGAATCGCCCGGGCCGCAGAGACCTCAGCAGCTCCTGGATCAGCGGACCATGAGGCACTCTTTCAGTGCCGGACCAGAGGTACTGCGTCAGGACAAGAGGCCTCGCTCGGGTTCTACCGCCAGCTCACATAACATTTCCCTCAGAGATTCAGAGGCGCAAATACAAGTAGGGGGGATGATTTGTAATCTTTTTTTTGTAGAACTTTTTTATTATTTACTTCATATATGTTAATGGGATACATTTAATACATCATTTTTGGATTATTATAATTAACTAACTTAAATTATCTTTTTTTCTTGTACTCTCAGGCATGGACCAACATGGTCCTCACCATCCTGAACCAAATCCAGCTGTTGCCAGATGCCACCTTCGTGGCCCTGCAGCCGGCCATGTTCCCCTGCATCAGTCAGTTGACGTGTCACGTGACTGACCTCCGTGTGCGGCAAGCGGTGCGAGAGTGGCTGGGACGCATAGGACGTGTTTATGATATCATACTGTGAGGAGCTTGCTGCTTCGCTGTTATTGTGAGCTGACTGTAGTTTACTTTCATCCTTGGGATTTGCTGACCGGGAAAGAACCTGTTTCTTTTTGTATGCAAATGTATTTATTGTTGTACTCTGTAGTCTCCGTATTCTGTGAACATGCATATCTGAATGCTTTGCAGAACAATTTGAATCCGAATGTTACCTATGTTTAATTAGCACATGGTATTGACTACTCTCATTTGTATTACTTTCTTATCCTTTTATTATTTATTGCCTGTCAATCAGCTTTAATATTTATTTCCAGTGAATACAAAGCCGCGTTTACTTTCTGCACTTTTGCACGCTCGTTAGTAATGTAAGTTTAGTGCCACTTACACAGTCACATGGCATGGTGTCAAAATTCAGCCATATACAGTACAGTACCTGACACACAGCTGCTCCTGCAATGTTCATTCAAACTCAAAGTGTTTGGAGGTACAATACAAAGGAAATGGCAATTGGTTTCCTCAAGACAGTTTTTCTTTGCTAAGGTAATATAGTGTATGACTTCGTGACTAACGCAAGTTCCTTTAGTGCCGCAGGTCAACATATGGACTCCTGTACCATGTATTTACATTTCTACCCTTTAAACAGCTCCAAAATGATCTCTCGTATATTATCCACTCCTGTCAGAGGATGGTGTGTTGACCAAAATGTTACTGATGAGCTGTCTAATGTGCATTTACTATCTCAGTGCTTACAGGATACAAACAGTTAAATATGATTTATCCTGGTTTACAGAGAATTCAGATTTGCCACACTGATCAACCTGACTGGAACTAACAAATCTCTTTCCCTGACTGTTAAGATTTAGGTCAAGACTCATCATATACATGATACCATCGAAACTGTTCTGTGAAGCATATTTAATCATTGTTTTTTTTTTTTTTTGCTTTTGCTTAAATGTAATGTCAGTAATCATGAAGCTTTAAAAAAATGCCGGTTCATGTTATCATGCCTATCCAAACTTTGCTTATATACAGTATTAGTCTTGTAATTTGTGTATCAGTTTCTCATGTCATGTAAACGCATCAAGGGAATGATCTGTTGTTTCGCTGTGCAGTGCATAAATACTGCTTTCAAAGAAACCAAGACGACCACGTTCAAGACATTTTAACAATTTAATTTTAACCCTAAACCAAATGTTCTTTTCAAGTTTGAAAAGTAAAGTGGCCAAAAGTTTGTGGACACCCCAACTTCAGCGCTACAATTCAATATCCCCAAGGTTGATGTAGAAGAACTTGAGCGTCCTGCACAGAGCCCTCACTTCAAACCTACCGAGGACCTTTGGGACGGATTCAAACAAACCTCCTCACCCAAGATCAGTGCCTGACCTCACTGATGTGCCCATGGCTGAATGGGCAAGTCTTACAGCCGTGCTCCAGAATAAAAAAAAAAAATAGAAAGCCTTGTCAGAAGAGTAAAGAAATAACCTTACACTGGTCATTTTATTATATGCAGGTGTGCTTGTACACATCATCTGGGTGTGATGGTCAGGTGTCCACATACTTTTGGTCAGATAGCGTCTAGATTGAGCAAGAGAGCCATTTTAAAGTAGAATCAACTCACCGTCCAACGAAATGCCCACATGCAGTACTTAAGTTAAATGCGTTACCCAGAAAATAACCTGTGCTTAATTTTGAATGTAAAAATCTAATCACGGACTACTTTGTATTTTGAGTTACTTTGCTGGTGGTGAAAATGACCAAAGATCTGCACTGATGTGCGATGATTAGAAGGTAATGTTTCCTCTGTTTTAAAGGCAGATATCGCCTGGAGGAAAGGATGCTTCTGCTACAAGGCTAAGCGTGTATTCTTAAAAAAAAAGAAAAGAAAAAAAACAATCAATCAAATACTGTTTGAGGGGTTTTTCTTTGAGTTTGTTCATTTATAAGAAACTAAAATGATGGCTCTAGATGTTTGTATACTTTGTCCATTTGCACAGACGTAATGATATCAACAGTGCTCAACTCTTTGTCGGTATCCTTCATTTATTTCAAATGTAAAATTGAACTAAAAATGCAGATGAAAATATCTCGTTCCTTCTGCCTCTTTACAATCTTCCTGTAATTCTTGAAAAGTCAACGATTTGTTTAAAGAAAAACATTAGACACGATAACGTGTATTTATTCTCTTAAAACATTAGACCTTAGTGCGATTTACTTTATTCTTAAATCAAATATTAACACTTAAAAGCCAGATTGGTTGGGCCGCATCAGAAGATAAAATAATTGAATCCTGCATTAATGCTGCAGGTTTTTAAAACAATAAAGGCGTTACACTACAGCCACAGTGTTCTGTGGTTACAATACCCTGACCTACTGTATGTTACAATGCTTAACAACCAAAGCTTACTGTTACCAAACCACATTGTGTTGTTTACTGCAAATTCGTGAACAAGAAATTCAGTTACTTATTGAACACTGGATTTGACCGTATTGTTTTTGTTAGTTTTATAACAGAATCAGAATAAACGTCGCCGAGCCTTCACCCGAGTGCTTGTATAACTATTGCGGCGCTACGTATTCTCCTGATTATGAGGGCATTTCATGATTTGCTAATGACATAAGGTTTTTTTTTTCTTTTCCTTTTTTAAATGTGCCACAAAAAGGTGATTTATTTATGAATACTCATTCTATGTGACAACACTCAGACTATTGCAGTATACTGTATATGCACATGCTAATTATACATTTGTGTTGTGGAATAAAAAAAGTCAATATCTAGTGAATGTGACTTTTATTTAGACTGACCTAAACCCTATATTCGCTATTCTTTTGTGTGGCTATTCATGTACTGTATCAACACTCTGACTCCAAAATTGATGTCGAAAATACATTTTAAATATGTAGACAATCATACACTATTCGCACAATACAGTGTACGAGGTTGTCACAAAATCTTAAAAACTATATATTGCGTCTGGATAGTTATAAAAACATGAGACTTACAGAATCACAATACAAATCGAATGGGCACCTGGGTATCGTGATAATACAGTATCTGGAGGTCCCTGGTGATTCCCATCCCTGATATAGACTATAGGTTGAGTCTCTAGCAGATAAGTGTAACATGCTTCTTGATCCAAAGCTTCCCAAAAATAATCACAGTGTATTCTCAGAGTAGCAACATATCTGTTCTCACTGTGCTCTTAAATTTTCAAACATAATGTAATTTTGTCCGGAAAGATTTTATTTATCACGCTGTCACCTTCACATCAGACTCAACAGCACAGCATTAGGGTTCCTATAGGAACCACAAAATTTTGTGAAAACCAACATGTATGCCACACAGCATCCCATTGGTCTCGCACCAACATGTTTTTGATTAAAATCTCATTTTTGAGAACAGCTGGTGTTTTTACATGAAGCTGTTCTGAGCACTGAAGTGAACTGACAACCTTCATTGACTTCTTTACTTCACTTGTCCAGAAAGCAGTTTAAAGCTTTTCAATGAGTTGTTGATCACCATTACAACAGTTTTCAAACTAACGTCCCTTTCTGAAACCCGTTCAGAAGGGTCAAAGAATTGGGCCGAATCTAACAAAGAAAAAAAAAATGAAAGAGATTTGAAATTACTGGAACCGGATTAAAACCCCTTTAACTCCTTTAAGACCTGGAAGCATGGCGCTGAACCATCAGCCTTATGTCAGAAATGTGGGTCGGTAAAGTTGCATGATTAAAATTAAGTAAAACACTAAAAATACTGCTATCTGAAATCACCCAAATGAGGATCGATTGAGTCTGGTTCTTCTCAAGATTTCTTCCTGTCATCTCACAGAGTTTTTCCTTTACTGTTGCCCTTGGTTTGGGACAAGCTGATCATGTTAATTCATACATATTTTCCTCACACATTTCATACTCATTTCCCTAATTGTGTGACAATGACAATTTTTAAAAGCAGTAAATAAATTGATTTGAATTAGATTTATGAGAACTCAGGATTGGTACTAAACAGCTTCGGTCTGTTAGGGATCATAAAGGTTGGACTTTGGAGCAATGGAAAAAGATTGTGTGGTCTGATGAGTCCAGATTGACCCCAGAGTGACTCCTGAATGATGGGAGCATCAGGGTAGGAAGGGAAGCATATAGCCAATGCGATGACATTTTTTTGACGACCTGGTAACGTATACATCCCTGATCATGGCGAGTTGCAATTTTCCTATTCAATGTCAGGAGTTTATCAGAAAATCCTGATTTCCTGGACAAATTTTTAACATTTATATACACCACAAAAAGACAGCTCTATCGACAGAAATGTTTTATTAATGAGACACAAGGGCTATAATTAAGCACTCTCTCCAACCATGGTGATCAAAAATGAGGTGAATGGACAACAAACAGCAAGCTAGCTACAGTAGAGTATGCTAAATCCTCACTTGGCCTTTGACTATCCAGTACTGTGTAAACAGATCCGCTATAATGTTATGGCCAACGTTATGGCTGATCTGTGTACATATTGTAGGCTATGTAGGAAATGAAAACATGCAGAATAATACACAGAGCCATTTATGAGTTTCTATTATTATTATTTTGTTGTATAAACACATTTTAACTCAACAGCTCAGACAAAACTTCTTACACAGATAAAACATGGAACAATCCACCATTTAGTTGACAGTAAATTAAACGTTATAGAAGTAAATACTGTGACTTCACGTGTTTCTTGTGTTACGTGTAGGATCGTGACTCGTCCCCTCATAAATAACCTTGTTCTTAATTCCCTCCTGAATCATCCTCTGTTGTACCCGCAGTCTTGCGTTGTTATACCGACAGTAAAACCTAAAACAAACAACAACAAAAAAAAGACAATAAACAACTGAACATATTTATTTTATTTCAACATAATTTAAGTGAATCAGTTAAAATTTACTTATGGTTAATTTTTAAATGTAGGTATTTAATAAAATTTTTGGTCCTATGACATTTCCTTTTCCCATCTGGAAATGAAAAACGTAAAAAAAAAAAAAAAATTTATTCCAACTGTGGTTGCCATGGTTACAGATCTTAACACAATTTTTAACTTTCTGTAATACCCCAGAACTAAGATGAGGAGTTAAGTAAAACAAACCAAATTAGTTAGCATTTAAACAGATTTTACCATAATTTTCTTTGCCGTACAGTATCAAATTCAACATCTGTAATTTAAGAAAAAAAAAGAAAAATATTGCTGCTGTTTGGGATTACACACCATGAACCAAGTGTTGTGAGCATAAATCCAGCCATGCCAACATGGAATGAGCGCTTCACTCTGCCTAAGGGGGGAGAGGACAAACATGTTAATCAAAAACCATTGCAAGCTGAGAAAGCTGCACAATCCTAAATTAGCTGGCAGGCCTGAAGATCACTATGAACACTGATGCAGTATTGCCCTCGGCTCTGCCTCTATTTGTTTGAGCACAAATGCACGGATCTATACGTGTTTCCTATTGAGCTCTTTTTTATGGTACCTATTCACGTGTGCGTGCACGGGTTTGACGTTGAAAACTGTGGTGGAAACCCTTCAAGCTTTGTTCCAATATTTATGATTGTGTGCGCATACAGCCTTTGGCCATAACATTACCACCACAAAACATTAAAGTCACATTAACATTGTGAATTATACACCAGCAAATAGAGGATAGGATCATGGGGCCCCAAGTCTCACAGGGACAAAACGCATACTGTTCGGTCTGATCCGATTCCACAGGACCCTTAGATTGTATTCCAACTGAGCAAATATGATTTTCAGTAAATAGACCAGAGTATGTTAGCATTTGTGCGGCTTACTAGTTGCCAAAAAGTGCCCTAGTCCTGCGACAACAGATCCTCCTGCACCATGCAGAATAGCTTCTCTAGCGCAAGGAGTTTTCCCAACGTCCAGGATCCCTAAAAGTTTCACTTCCTGTGGACAAACCAGTGATATAAAGTCTTAGACAGGATTTGGACCAATCAGAAGAAGAAGATGAGGAAATGATACTATCAAACCTACATTTTACTAATTGTCAAATAAGAATATCTAACACACATGTAAAATATTTTCTATATTCTTTATAATCATTTGATTTTGGTTTCCAACAGTAACGTTTATTTAGACCTAATTATTAATCCAATGAGTTAGCAGTTATTGCTACAACATATGTATTTACTCATATCATCTTATCAAAACAATCATAAAAACCACAGCACTTACCTGGGTTTTATTGTCAGCCTCCTGTTCTGCCATTTTTATCGCAATATTACAGTTTTATAAGCATAATCTAACCAGTTTGCATAACTCGGTTATTTTATAATAACGTGAATGACATTGGCAAGCACTCCATGCAGCTGCACTATTGTGGTCCGTCAGTGACTTTTCCTGACGGAAACATAGACTGCAATCTTTAGTTCCGGGCCTCTTCTTCTTCTTCCTTGTGGTTTTATAGGTGCCACCTGCTGCTGGAGTTTGGAACATCATTTGGCAGGAACACAAAAACAAAACACTCATCCTCTATGTCGCTTTATCCTGAGTCGCAGAGGGCCTGGAGCCTATCCCAGGAAACTTCGGGCACAAGGCGGGGTGCCAATCCATCGCAGGACGCCCACACATACACACACTTACACACTATGGGCAATTTGGGAACGCCATTTAGGCTAACCTACATGTCTTTGGACCCACCAAGCATGAGAGAACATGCACACAGACCCAAGGCGGGACTTGAACCTGGGCCCTGAAGGTCCGAGCCCACAGCCTTTCCTTTAACTCCTACATGTGCTGGTGCCCATAAGAAATTGATCCGTACATCATTATGGTATAATTATAATATTATTTGTAAGATGTTAGCGAGAATGTCCTGTCTGCATCAATTTCCTGTTGAAAGCACACCTCTCCTTGATAATTCTTCTCCACCCATTCAAATGATAGTTGTATACCTATTAGCTTAACAGTGCATGCCTGTAATCGATCTTTCCTTAGCTGATATCTTCTACTGTGGAATATAGAATATTGCCCTTGTTCATCCTGTACCTGGATCTTTTGAACCATCCATATATATTATTAATTTCTTATTTTCTATTGTTTTTATATGGTTTTGCAGTATTAACCAGCTTGGGATGAGTGATCGGTTGTCCTTGATTTTTTGGTTTTAGAAAATATCTAAATTCCAGGTGTCTCTCTGGTTGTCTTATAAATAAATAAATAAAGAAAGAAAGAAAGAAAGAAGGCAAGTGGGCTGTAATTCAAAATAAATTTTAAATTGACTCAATTTAAACAATAATATATCAGGTTCAATTACTTCACACTTTCAGAAACACAAGCTTCACAAGGTACTTTTCCTAGTCATTCAGCTGGTGATCTCAGGGACTATGATGTATTAGAGAATATTATATATAACTGCATAATAATCATTAACTTAATAATAACAATAAAAGCTTTGGTAATGTAATGTTATGAATCCGCCTCTGTGTAAAATATATAATAAACCAGGGAATTTCTGTCTGCCCTTTAGTCGGGTCAGTATCAATATAAAGTGCATTTTTGAGACTTCCTCATTTACAAACAACAAGCATTTACAAGCAAACAAACAAACAAATAAATAATCTGAGTTTCCATGTAACTTCATATTAACGTTATTAGATAGACCTTTGGCTGTCAGAAATGCATGTTGGTCAAGCTCCAGCACTTTTTAAAAATAAAATTACTGAATTTGGGCAATGTACAAACAAATCACAAAATGTCTCCACCTGGTCATTGACACTGATTAGAGTAAATACATTTTGATTGCAAAGTGATTATTTGGTAATTAATAAAGAACATTTTTAGGAATCTCAACTCAGTCTTAATGATTAAAGTTAAAGTTAATGATAAAAGTCTGTTGATTATTAAATGTATCCAAAATGTGGCAAAAACTATGCACACATGTCCACTATTCACACATGTCCACCATGTCACTGACTCAAAACATCCTTTTTTTTAGTATGACAATGCCCACGTGCACAACGAAAGCTCCATGAAGTCATGGATTATCAACTATGGCTTGGCCTGCATAGAGACCTGACCTAAACTCCTAAGATGAAAACTAAAGGTACAAAAATGTAACCCTGATGGTGTCACTACAGCAACTGGAAAAAGCACAGTTTGGTACCTTTATTTTGGAGAACAGAGTACGAGGATCTTGATAGCGTTTTAGTTACTGGTATCAGAAAAAAAAAAGGCCCAAGGTTACATATCTATTAACTGAACACAGTCACACATGAAAGAAAAATGTCCTAATAGGAAGCTCATTAATCCTTTTGGCTGTAGCAGAGGGCAAGATGAACTGCAGGTTTCTAGTGTCATTGTGTACCCTTGAAAAAGTCGACGAGATTATGTCAGAGCACTTAGCTATAATTTATTTGAGATTCATATGATAAGACCGGGTTTCATTTCTGCACACTATATAAACGTGTTAAAATCTTGCTTGAACAGACAGCAGCCTGCTGAGCGATCACAGTGAAAGCTTGAAAGTAAGATGATCAGTGTATGATTTAATTACATGTACAGTATAACTACGATCTGCGAAGGTAGACAAATGTAAAAAGTGTGGTCTGAACTCAAAATAATTCATACTTGCTGACTGACTGCTTGATTAGTTCAAGTCTTCTTGGTTAGCGCAACTAATAAGTGTTGTATTTTTCAACGCGTTTTATTACAGGATGCCAGCTTCCTCATATCTTCTCCTATTTTTCTTTATGAACTTCTTCTCACCTGCTCAAAGCTACCTTCTGACACACTGCGAACCTGTTAATGAGACCGTCTCTGTGGAGAAAGATGGCTGCCCGAAATGCCTGGTGTTTCAAACCAGCATCTGCAGCGGACACTGCTTCACCAAGGTGACTATGTTCTTTCTTTGTTTTCTTTGTAATTGTTCTCAGACAACTGCATGGAGAATACTAAAAAATGGTTTCCCGATCATTATTTACAGGTTTCTTTAAGTTGCAAATCTTTATGACAGTTGAATATAGATATAACTTGAGCATGAAAACTCATTTCCAAATATTTGTTTTCTACAGGAACCTGTGTACAAGAGCCCGTTCTCTTCCATCTATCAGCATGTGTGCACCTACAGAGACGTCCGCTATGAAACCATTCGCCTGCCAGACTGCCGCCCTGGTGTGGATCCCCATGTCACATATCCTGTCGCACTAAGCTGTGAGTGCAGTCTGTGCACCATGGACACCTCAGACTGCACCATCGAGAGCCTGAATCCTGATTTCTGCATGACACAGAAAGAGTTTCTTCTGGACTACTGAACCCCTGCTATTGTTCGTGAGGATGTTTCAATCTAACTGCAACAAGTCTATTTTACTCTATGAATAATCATTCTGTCCATGTTGTAAGAGTTGTTTGCAAAGTACAATAAACAAAATGGCTTATATACAAAGATTGTTTGGCTACATTTTTTTTGACTCATATGAACAGATTAAACCTTTCAATTAGTAGCAGATAAGGGTTAAAGAGGGTCAAAGAACACGCCAGAGATCATAATCGCTGCACTCTCACACTCTGCACCAGTTTAAATTCACTGACACACATGATTCAAGATTCCATTGACATGATTTATAAAATCATAGGTTCCAGTCTGAGCAAAAGTCTTTAAAACAAATGTTTAAAGAAATAGAAAGCACTTCAATTTAATAATAATAATAATAATAATAATAATTATTATTATTCTTAATAAGAGAACAAAAATAAAAATCAAGTTTTCATAACTTACAAATCTAATGTATGATCAGCTAATAAACAATGAATTTATCAATAGTTACTCTAAAACGAATACACATATTCTATATGAAATATAGTATTCAGGTGGCAATTAATTTAGAATGTTAATAAATGTCTTAACGGAACAATGATCGCCCTCGCATCCAAAGATTTGCTTCTCGGGTTGATGCTGATCCCCCAGAAAAGGCCCATTTATGGAAAGCAATATATCAAGTTATGTTTTATCTTAAGCCTGAAGGTCATACAACTTAAAATCGTCAGTTTGAGGCTAACTGGCAGTAACTTTGCTAATTCCCTGACAGCCTTGAGTCACCTGAAAGTGTGTGCCAAATAAAGAAACATGACCATCACTGACTTTTCCCCAGGCTATGATGTGGAAGCTGCAGAGAAAAATGAAATGGAGAAACTTGGATGAACTGAAGGTGAATAAAGCCTCCCCATTCCATTCTATTTACAACCAGAATTCCAGAAAAGTGACCTTTCATATCACATGAGCCAATATTTTATTCACAATAGAACATAGAAAACATAAATATTTAAACGGAGAAATTGTACAATTTTATGCACAAAATCTAAACAAATATCTCATTTCGAATTTGATGCCTGCTACATGTCTGACACTGATGTATAAATAATAATAAAGCATACAGTAACACTGATCCGCTCATACGTTCATCTTCAGTTATTGCTTTATCCTGCAAAGGGTTTGAGGCAATCCAGAGTCAATTCTGTGTGTGAGGTGCGTCTGTCAGAAATGTACTGGATGTGATGCCAGTCCATTTCTCATTAATATAAAAATAGCTCTGGTTCTCAGCCCTGGCCCCGGAGGATCCTTTGTTCAGCACATTTTAATGTTTTCTCACCCGCCAGCACACCTGAATTAAATAATCATCTAATTAGCAGACTTTCCTGAATTCAAGTGGATGTGTTAGGGCAGGGAAAACACGAAGATATGCAGGACTGAGGTCTTTCAGGACCAGGGTTGAGACCCACTGTGATACAGACAAGCCTGGGTTACTCTTTACAAATCCATTATGATTACCAGCTCCATAACATGGCTATACAGAGAAATATCTGATAATGAAGTTCAAATGAATGGTTTTGCTCTTCAGAGACTCCCAGAGGATGTGGGCTGGCCATATACAGAGCAATTTGTATCAGACACATCTCAATATCACTTATTCTAAGGAGATTATTAACTATTCTGGATTCCTTCAGCATTGTTTTACAATATACTGTACAGTAGAAAAAAAAACATGGAACTACAGTAGATGGTGCGCTGAACGTTTGACTGGTAGTGTGTATATGCAAATAATCTCCATGTGTCACTCTTAATGTACATCCAGTTACACTTTTTCTTTATTATCATTGTCATTAATTTGAACAAACATTTAACTCTTTTTGTGATCAAATGTTAACTGAGGAACTGTTCAATCAAATCCCAAATATTCAGAATCAAATAAACAAATCATACAGTTAGGTTCAAGACACAAACGAATATGTACAGTATACTGTAAGTGCATCAGAATAAAGTAAAAGTAAAGGAGAGGGAAAAATATGGACCCCTGGCCACCCAGTCCAGCCGTATCCCTGGCAAACACCACCAACAACAAAATGCAGATGATGCATGCTCATCCAAATGCAAGGGGATGCAGACACACACACAAAAAAGAGACAATCCACAAGGGAGGGGAAAAAAATCAATAATTTCACAATGGATGATGACAATTAAGAATAAGGTCACTGCATTAGATTTTTAAGCAGCCCCATAAACATTGCAAAGAGTTTCTATATATATTATATATTGTATAATATTCAGCACCTGGGACGACTTCCATTGCATCACCATCACTGGTGATATTCAGTTTTGACAGATCATTTAGCATCATGACCGGTTACTGGGACTGATACTGAGACCAAATCCAACAGCATGACAGTTAGGGGGCTGTGACTAAAACCCAGAGGTGGATGACGTTGCTACTGTTGTTTGAGGAGAGATTTAGTATTTCCAGAGCCCATAGATGATGACACCTTTCTAGGAAAGTTTTTAATCCTATAAAGCTACTTTGCGGCAGATTGTTAAAAGTGTTATACAAATAAAATTTATTTAACCGAATAGGAATGGTCTCCCCAAGAAACCCCTATGTCACCCCGTAAGTCTAGGAATAGTCACCCCAATAGTCACTTAGCTGAGGTGCAGCAACTGTTTAATTTGATGCCTCACCATGCATTAAACTAGAGTTTGTGTTTAAAAGTGTCTATTTTGTATTTTTGACAATAAATGCATACTGTAAAATTGATGAGTGAGGATTTGAGTGATGTGGAACAGAGACAATTTAATAATAATTATATTTATAAAAATAATAATAATAAATTATATGAATAAAAATGATTTAAGCAAAATATCTTTTTTGCAAGAGTTCTAATAGAAAAGTATCTGCCAAATACAATAAAAATTTTAACATTAACAAATATGCAACGTACAGTATTACAGTAGAAATCATCATACACAGACATCCCATACCTCCCAGAAGATACAGGAGCCTCCAGCATACAGGTGGCTCCTGGATCTTCCATGTGACTGAGGGTGCCTGCATGCATATAATAGAAAGAATTAATGAATAGAAAAACAATATTGTTATTTTTAACAATAAATATTTACAAAAATAAAATATAAAGGTAAACAGTATATGCAATAGAATTTAAAATGTAAACATTACTTAAGGTACATCTTAACGAAAGCAACAATGTTTCCCTAAGGTTTGTAGTTTTAAGGATGGGGATGAATTTGGATGTGTGCTGCGGAAAAGGCGCCGATGGTGCCATGAAATTAAAAAGTCTGTCCATCATCTGCATCAACATCTGATTGGACTCTTGATGTTCCTCCATCTCCAGATGAGCTTTCATCCACACATCAAGGCTCTCCTGCTCATTTTGCAAGTCCATAAAGGTGGTCATAAAGCTGATCACATCCGTTTTTGCGTTCCTCTTTCTTCTGTTGTTTGCAGGTCTTGTGCCACGGCCTGAGATCAGAAATGAATAAGGTTACAACCATAATAGCATTGTTAAAAAGCGCTATACAAATAAATAAACTGATTGTTGATAAGATGCTTGCATAAATTAAAGCTTATGTGGATCATTAGCATCTCAAGTGCCTCAGAGATGTATTGGAGTATAAGCGCAAAGTTTATTCATAAATAATGCACGAGAAAAGTACCTGTAACTCTAATAGCTACATAAGCACAACACTTGAGTTCATCGCAATCTACTCTTTCGAACTGGCAATTTATCTGGTGCCTTAAAGCAAGCAGACATGAGGAACATTTAAAGCTACCTTTTTTGTAAGCTAACGTCAAAGATCATCCTCTATACTATATTATATGCATTTAAAATGTCACCATAAGATCCATGGACAATTAGAATAATACATGATAATATGGGAGTATTGTTAATGTAATGTTAGTGCTTAACGTTAACGTACTTTTCGCTTGCAGGTTCTCTGGTGGATTAGGCTCCATACTCCCTGGCTCGGACGATGGAAGTGTGGTATGGTGTCGTAGCACAAAGGGGTTCTCACAAAATATACTATCCCTCGAAACAAAGGAATAAAATAGCTATTTTTTTTATATATATATCTTTAAGAACACTGCTGAAACACGTGCTAAAAATTATTTTTTGGCCACCCAGTCCAGCCGTATCCCTGGCAAACACCACCAACAACAAAATGCAGATGATGCATGCTCATCCAAATGCAAGGGGATGCAGACACACACACAAAAAAGAGACAATCCACAAGGGAGGGGAAAAAAATCAATAATTTCACAATGGATGATGACAATTAAGAATAAGGTCACTGCATTAGATTTTTATATAGAAATATATATCTAATATAAAATATAGTTATATCTATAGCTATATTCTATAATGAAATACTTACCACTTTTTTTTTTTACTTACCACTGATATATTTTTAAAGGAATATTCCAGGTGAAATACTTACTATAGATATTGTTAAAAATACTAACACTGGAGCTTACTGGTATTAGCATTAGCATTAGAATGTTAATGGAAATTATGTAAAAAGAACAAATTCCAGCCGGGTCCAGAAGTACCATGTAATTGTTGCTGAAGATGTAGATCCGTAAATAGAAAGTTTGGACACCATTTAGACAAGGCAGGTTTCCAGGCAACTGAGCTCATTCCTCAGAATGCATGTAATGCCCTCTTATCCACCCAAAGGCAAGACCGTATCGGGAAACATCACTAAAGGGCATGTGCTCAAAATTAGGGGACATGCTTCTTGAGGAGGATGAGCGGTTCTCTGAATCAGTGCGATCCAACTCCTCATAGTCGTCCTCATCCTGCTCCACATCATCAAAATCTTCGTTGTCACTGATCAGCTCACTGTCCAAGGTAGAGGATGATGTTGAATGGAGTAGAGTTCCCAAAAATGATCTCTCCAAATCATTCAGCTCCTCTTCCTCCAAACGCTGCCTTCGACTGGGAGGGGCATCTTCATAGTTGTCCTCTTCATCTGTCACTTGTTCCCTCCTTCTTCTCTCCCAGAAAACATCATTGTTGCAATGCACAATGATGTTGTGATGGTGCACTAATCTAGGGAGCAAGCTCCCCACAGATGAGGAGCTCCTCTCCAAATTAATTAGGTCATAAACCTCATCATCCTCATCTTCTTCTCCCGACCACAGTGTTCTCCTGGGAGGCATGTCTTCGTCGATGTCCTCTTCATCGATGTCCTCTTCGTCGATGTTCTCTTCATCGATGTCCTCTTCATCGATGTCAGATCTACTTACCTGGCTATGAATGTATTCATCGTCATACACCACAATCTCCACGATGCCGTAGTGGAGATCACAATCAGGTGGCATGCCAGGCAGAACTTGCTCCATCCATGTTCCTGTGTAAAGGGAGACGAAGAGACAGTGAGATCTGTAAAAAGAAATTACTCATTGCAAATTTATACAGTATTTACACTAGATATTAAAAGGAGTTATGTCATGTTATGCATGTACAGATGTTCAATAGGGCTGTTACAATACCACGGCTTCACAGTTAGTCACTGTGTATAATCAGAGAGGTAAATCACTCTTGTTATAACACAGATTATAAAATAGAACTTGATTTATTACTGTTCTCTTTTAACCTGACTGATTTCTTACTCCAGTTGGTCTCTTTCCTTCTGCGTCCATTTCTGCCTCACAAAAAAATCCTGCAATCCGCTCCCTCTGGACTCGCCCACAATCACACTACCCCTAGCTTTACGGGAGAATTCAAAATGACACTGCTGACCCATATTAAAACTATATTTAATTTTGGCTAAGCTAACTGTGCACACTGCCACACTAATTATATATGTGGGTATTATTTATTTATTTATTAGCCACCTTTCCCTTTCTCTCTTTCAATTCATAACAGTTGTACGATAACACTTACTGTATAATATTGTATTTGTGTCAATAACAAATACAGACATTAAAACAAATTTTTAGAAAAGCCTTAAAAACAGGAACAATTACAGATGGTGCTGTTTTTTTTTTTTAAATAGATTTTTTGATAGATATACATAGCAATGTTCAAGAGACAAATGTTATAAAAAATACATTGCTAAAAAGACGTCACCACCAGTTTAGGGGTTTCTAACCTTATTTGATAACCATGCTATTATTTGACTCATTATTATATTTAAACATTTTAAATCAGACAATAACTGATGACAGAAAGTAGGACATGTCACTATTTTAACACTGTTTTTAATTATTACATACAACTTTTTTAACACCAACATCACTATAATGTTTAACTGCATTAATGGGGGGTTTTAATGCTTTTTGCCTTTTGTAAGACTAGTACCTTTAAAAGTCTGATCACACCAACAGTAATTTCTTTCCTATTCGGTTTACAGTCACAAGCTTAACCTTGTAAATTAATGAACATTTAATGTGACTGTAAGCATGTGTACTGATTATAAACTGTTGTTGTTATCTGGAATGTTTGCTGTTTTGCAGCCAGCTGACAATATTTAAAAAACAACAACAATAATAATCAGTAGTTACAGTACTTAAACACAACCGTGTGCTAATGTTGCAGGCTAGTTAGCTTAGCTAACGTTTCTACATAGCGCTTGTATCTGAATTTAGTAAACTTTTAGAAACCTAGCTTTGTTTTCATTAAAATAAAGTGCTAACAAGCCATGGCCATTAACTTTAAACCGTTAGCCGAATGCTTTATTTCTGCCCACTATTTCCCCCCTACTTTTCATTTTTCTGTTGAGTTTCCTGTATTAACACTGTCTGTGCTAGAGAGATAAGTAATTAACTCACCGGTGGTGAAGAACTGCCCTCTCCCCTGAGGTTCCTCCTCCTGCCGCAATCGCAGGGTGTCTCCACTCCTCCTGGAGCTCATCTCGGCTGAATCCCGATGCGGATCCCGGTGCAGGCGTGATGCTGGATCTTTCTGCAGGACTCGCTGATTGATTAATCGCGCTGATTGAATAGAAGCGATGCAGAAGTGCTCTAGATGGTGAAGTAAAATTGCAGTAGAAGAGTCGCAGAGTGAAATCTCAGTACAAATAATCGCAGAGAAAATCTCGGTAGGAGTTATCGCAGAGTAAAACTCAGCAGTGACGCTCCCAGAGTAACGCTCGCGAGCGTCAGCGCGCGATTAGAAAATAAACATGATGCGTAACTACCGTCACCATGGCGACCTGACGTCACGAGCGGTCGTTTAAGCATTTCACTGCATATCGTACTGTGTATGCGACATAAAAATTTTAATTGAATTTGATAAAACATATGTTATTCTCTCACTTACTCATCGTCTATACCGCTTTATGGAGGGCCTGGAGCCTGTCCCTGGAGACTTACTGTAGCGGGGGAACATGGTGGCTATCCATCGCAGGGCACACAGACATACACACACTCACACTAGGGGCAATTTGGGAACACCAGTTAACTTAATCTGCAGGTTTTTGGACTGTGGGAGGAAACATGGTGTTCTATCAATTCATCCTCCTCATCATTTCCTACCCATGCGCATTAAAAATACGCGACGCTTTGCTATCTTAGCGTCCCGCCCATAAATTCATTCATTAGCGAATTTACTGAGGTATTTCATAGTTTTCTGGTTTTAATTGACATTTTATTTGATTCACATGCCTATATTTAACACTTGACCTGTGAATTGAAGAGTAGTAGTGTTTTTTTATCGTTTGTACCCATGTTACAACTATAGGAATTACATTCTGATGAATTTTTTTGCAGTGTTATGTCGATTTTGATAATGTAGGACAGACCGGTATAACTATCTGTTTTTTCTACCTTTTTTTTTTTTTTTAATTATGACAAGTAGTAAAAACTGATAGAACACGTGTTCCGGTAAATTCAGTGTCCCTAGGTTTCCCCGGTCGCGCGCCGATGCAATCATGACGTCACTCACCACCTAGCGCCAAGAGGGCGAACGAGGATTTTGACGGGTTTTCTCTCGTTTTAAACGACCCTTTTGAATTAAACAAACAACATATGCAAAATAGTTGTGTCTTTTCGCTGTTTTGTATATTTGAAGATAGTTCAGACGTTTTAAACCGCTGCAAAAGGCTGGTTTCCTGGGCAAGTACTGACATCACGACTAATTTTAATTCACGTGCATTAGCTGTGTGATGATGGATGTGATATTGATTTATTTTAACTATATTTAAGATTATACAGTCTTGGCCAAAGGTTTTGAGAATGACACAAATATTAGTTTTCACAAAGTTTGCTGCTAAACTGCTTTTAGATCTTTGTTTCAGTTGTTTCTGTGATGTACTGAAATATAATTACAAGCACTTCATACGTTTCCAAGGCTTTTATCGACAGTTACATGACATTTATGCAAAGAGTCAGTATTTGCAGTGTTGGCCCTTCTTTTTCAGGACCTCTGCAATTCGACTGGTCTGCTCTCAATCAACTTCTGGGCCAAATCCAGACTGATACCAACCCATTCTTTCATAATCACTTCTTGGAGTTTGTCAGAATTAGTGTTTTTTTTTTGTCCACCCACCTCTTGAGGATTGACCACAAGTTCTCAATGAGATTAATGGGTGCCTTATGGCACGGTGCTCCATCATGCTGGAAAATGCATTGTTCTTCACCAAACTGTTGTTGGATTGTTGGAAGAAGTTGCTGTTGGAGGGTGTTTTGGTACCATACTTTATTACTCACACCTGCCTGCTGCCATTCCTGAGCAAGCTCTGCACTCTTTAGGAGACGATCCTGGCGCTTGCTGGACTTTCTTGGACACCCTGAAGCCTTCTTAACAAGAATTGAACCTCTTTCCTTGAAGTTCTTGATGATCCTATAAATTGTTGATTTAGGTGCAGTCTTAGTAGCCACAATATTCTTGCCCGTGAAGCCATTTTTATGCAACGCAATGATGGCTGCACGCGTTTCTTTGCAGGTCACCATGGTTAACAATGAAAGAACAATGATTTCAAGCATCACCCTCCTTTTAACATGTCAAGTCTGCCATTCTAACCAGCCTGACATAATGATCTCCAGCCTTGTGCTTGTCAACATTCTCACCTGAGTTAACAAGACAATTACTGAAATGATCTCAGCAGGTCCTTTAATGACAGCAATTAAATGCAGTGGAAAGTTTTTTCGAGATTAAGTTCATTTTCATGGCAAAGAAGGACTATGCAATTTATGTGATCACTCTTCATTACATTCTGGAGTATATGCAAATTGCTATTATAAAAACTTAAGCAGCAACTTTTACAATTTCCAATGTTTATGTAATTCTCAAAACCTTTGGCCACGACTGTACTTTATAGCATGTAACTCAAAGGTAGATAGTTAGTAACTGCTAACCACGCTGGATCCTAACACCTGGATCCTCTTCAGTCAAGATCAGATTCAGGAGGAGTAGAGCCACCACGTTACTCCGGCAAGGGGAGGAGCCTCAGAACAGAGAGCAGTTCATTACCACTGGTGAGTTAATTACCGAGTTCTTTCTAGCACGAAGTGTGTTATAACAGGAAACTAATCAGTAAAATAAAAAAGTAGGGAAAGTAATGGGTAGAAATAAAGCACTCAGCTAATTAGCACTTGATTTTACTTTAGTTAAAACAGAGCTAGGTTTCTAAAAGGTGGCTAGTTTCGGATAGAAGCACTATGCGGAAACATTAGCTATGCTAACTAGCCTGCAACATTAGTTGTGTTTAAGCAACTACTGATTATCTTTATTATTAGATAAATATCACCTAGCTGGAAAACAGCAAACACTCCAGAAAGCAACAGTTCTTTCATATTCCCATACCAACTTCAGAGATTCCATCCAAAAGTGTTGCCACAAACAACAGTGTTGATGTACAGTAAGGACAAATGCTGACAATCACATTAATAAATAAGATTAAAACACATTTAATCTAGGAAGTTCACTCTAACTGTGACCCAAGCCACCTTAAATTAGGAATACAATAACAGTGTAAAAAGGTAATTAAATATTGTTGAAATTTGTGACTTGAAGGTTTTCACATTATTGGCCAGCATGAGTCTGCCTATAGCCAAGAGTCTTAGTCCATGTGCGAGAATGTTGAGGAGATCTTGAGGAGAGCCTGGGTGGAGTGCCGCGTGGATGTGGTATTTCCAGGGGCATGAGCTTCGAAAGTACGTCCTGTACCAGGGACAACAGCTGCCCATGATCTATGACGAGATGGTACTTTTCCAAAATCAGCAGCTTGCAACAACTCGGGTGAAAGAAGCAAAATCATGAAGACTTATCAAAACAATTTTGTTTAATTATGGAGTCAGTCAGTCAAAATGCACAGCAGCCTAGTCTGAGGAATGGCACTGTGTGCATTCAATTAGCTGCCTAAACCTTGGCAAAAAAGGTCTAGTCACTAGACAGAGAAACTGACCTTTTCTTTGCACATTTGGATCGTGACATCCTCACCATTGGAGACGTGGGATATAATGTTCACTGACAGAAAATGCTGAAGTCTTGCTTTTCCATGCCCACTGGCAGATCTTGAAAGTCTGTAAGATAACTTGTTGATTTTGGATGGATGCACACACCATTACATTTAATTATTGTATTCCTAATTTGAGGCAGGCTGGGTCCGGCTTGACTTACCAAGGGGTCCCAATCCAGGCCAAAGCTTGGATCTTTACATGAGCTGCACAGGTAAAGCTTTTCCCATACAGAGTGGAATTATTTAAACAAACGAATGCGGCTTATTATAGGTATATAATAGGTGTCAAGGGTCTAGCTGGTGGTACTGGCTAGACCGGCTGATGTTGCCGTGGGCATATATGGCAGGCATATGCACGCAGAGGGGTGCATGAACAGAAAGTCTTTTATTTACAAACTCAAACAGACAAAACAAAGAAACTAAAACTCAAACTATAATTAGGGCTCAGGGCAAACACAGGAAAGGATCTGAACACGGAGAAACCAGGAGCTGACACAGGGAACTGGCATAAGGAAACAGGTTTCCCTGTTGGAGCTGCAGCTAACTAAAGATACATAGGGGAACTAGAGACAGGACTAGACTGGAGACAGGACTAGACTGGACCAGGGGCAACCGAGACTAGAGAACAGATGGGTTAGTGGTTAGTTGGGTTAGTAGCTACATGGAATATGGCTGTAGGGAATAATGACATAACCAGGTTAGTATCTAAGGGAGTTAGTGGCTAACCGGATTAGTACTGACCTAATAGGGAAACAGAACACAAGAAGCAAAGCATACAGGCTATTCCAAACTAGCAGCTAACCTACTAGCAACCAGAACCACTAGCAGTCAATCCCACTAGCAGCTAACCCTGCTAGCGGCTAGGCCCTCATGTGGCTACACAAAACTAAACAGACAAAGAACTACACAAGAAGGCTGACACTGGGGAGACACAGAACAGTACTTACACAGAAGGAGACACAGCCTAACTAAACACTGAACAAGGCAGCTCCATGAATCCATCTTCACACAGAATATAAAGAAAACAAATACTAGAGCCCTCTAGAAAACAAAGGTTAAATAATATTACTAAAATATAAACTCAAGGAAACAAAAAGAAATGCCCACATGCCAATGATACAAACAAACAATGCTCGACCCAGTTTCCCAGAACAAACTGCTATTTATAGAAACTTTAATGAGCCACCTCAGTTCAGGTGAGCACTCATCACCTGACTGAGGTGCCTTCTGGGAAACTGAGTCGACCAACAAAAACTACAGATAGACAGAAACAGTGACCTCTAGTGGAGGTTCCTAACGATAGGTCATATATGCACAGTAACGAATGTATGTAAAGTGTATAAATTTTTCTTTATTTAAAAATAATAATAATTTTAGTTGATAAATAAATATTGGCAAACATCCTCTTAATGAGATCATTTGTCCAATTATTTTATTTTAGCCTAAATAAATACATTTGAATATAAAATAATACATTTAATAGTAATATATCACAGTTTAAGTTGCACGAGCAATATGTTTCAAAATAATTGCGATGTGATGTTTTTAAAATAAAATTTTGCAGCTCTACATAACACATTTGTGATTTTGTCTGTATATTTAAGTTGCAGGAAAGAGGTAACATGAAGAAGATTCTCATTAGGCTCACTATTAGTATTGTCCTGTACACTTACAGTACAGTACATCTGGGGAAATCATCAGGATTTAATGAAGCTTGTTGGAAACCAATATCTCTGAATGAATCTTCTGTGAACATCAGTTATTTGGTTTTTTGTTTGATCTGAATTCCGTCCACCTCAAACAGTAGCTGCATGACTCCAAATGTTCCATCAAGTTGATTTCCCCCCCCTCAAATATCACCTGGCACAGAAGCACATATGTGCAAAGATCAGTCATGAGAGAGAGAGAGAGAGAAAATTTATTTTATTTTGGCTGTGCTTTAACTTGTACCACCCTGGCTTTGGATCCACTGATAAAACTATGGCATGACATTTGCTCTGATCCTGATACTGCTGCTGCAATGCCAAGAAATGACCCTGCTCATAATTTTTCTCAGTGGTTACTGGTTTCAGATTAGTTGTTAAATGTACATATATGTAGGAAACTAAAAGAACGTCATGTTTATAATAAAACTTTATAATAAACTTTTCCTTTCTCAATGTGTCATGTATCCTCTAGAAAGCTCTAATGAGCTGTAGAGGATCTAATACTGTTTTAGACAAAAGCACTGTGTAATAATGCTTGTGTAATTTTGGTCTAGTAAAAGGAAAAAAAAGAAAGGCATTAGACTACGGTCCGGAAGGTCCCAGGTTCAGACCCCCCACAACCACCAAGTTTTCACTGTTGGGCCCTTAACCCTCCTATGTGTTTCCTGTGTGCCTATATGGTAACACCTCCTATAGCCCAAGTTTGGAAAATTCTAGGGTGTTTCCTATCGCCTGTCGCAACATGGTTCTTTTGATGTATGGGAAGTACATATCACAGGGAACCTGGCGAAAAGCTTAAATATGGTTATTTTCCTGATAATAAACGATACGAAACACCAGTAAAGTAGACTGTAGAGGTGCAGCGAATACATTAGCAATAATTGTTAACAATAAAATAATTATAAATCTAACAACATGTAATGTAATATAATAATTCTCAATAAAACTGAACAATAAGGGCACATAAACCTAACACCCTGCTGACTAACATGACTTTACAGCACTCAAGGTAAGGTGCAGATCCTTGTGTACTGTATTTAGGGCAGACAGTGAACAGAGCTTTGAAAGTGAGTCTACTTGCACACAGTCACAGAGTGTGCTTGTGTAACTGGGCAGATGTACAACAGATGGGTGACAGAATACTGCACAGTCGTTTAAGCAATCCCTAACAAGGGGTTAAGTCATTATTGATCAATGTAGACAATATCTCCACTGAATAACTGCCACTTGACCAGTCCTACATCTGGACAGCCATCACTCCTGCCCTTGACCTCCTTATACAGTCTTATGCAAAAGTTTAGGCACCCCATAATAAAAAGCGTTTGCAAGCTATGATATCAGAGGAGGTGTTACTAAGTACTGATTAAGTAGGGTGCCCAAACTTTTGCACAGTGCCACAATTAAGTTTTTATGTTTTATCTTTGTTCAATTTATGACATCAAAAGTAACTATGCACCAATCTTTGCTGAAAATATTGTGCATTTTTTCCATTTCCAGAGAGACTGTGTTAACATCTTTTCAATAAAAATCTGTTATTTATCAAGGGGTGCCTAAACTTTTGCATAAGACTGTACATGTGGTACAGATGGCACTCAGTCTGAGACTAAATCTAAATCAACTAAAACCAGCCTGGCCACAATAGTCAGTTCTGCACCTGCTACTAAACCTGGCACAGATTCTATTAAACCTACACTAGACCATATTTAGGATTTTTGTTTGAAGCTCTTATCCAAAGAAGTGCTTTTTAGTCTCAAAAACACATCCTCATTCTAGTTCACTAGATCAAAGGCTTAGAATACAACTAGTCTAAAATCCCCTTGGCAAGGCTATTATCTTCTGCCAGTGTTTGACCTCCTAGGTTGTGTGCCAAGACACATTTGTGCATCATTACCACAAGATGGCAGAAGAGTCTAACAAGGTAAAGACAGATTGATTACCCTGTTCAAAGAAGTATGATAAAAACTAAAATGGCCAAACTGTGCTGTGTTTGATATGCTACATATTGAACAAGTATATACTGTACACTACATATGACCCACTATAATAATATAATAGTTTTCAGCACCATCTTAGTAAATTCAGGTTAATCATATCCAATATATTCGATACATTCCACTTATTCTGTGTCGGGTTGTGCGGAGTCGGGGCACAAGGCTGGGGACACCCTGGATGGGGTACCAAGCCATCAAAGAGCACAAGCTCATACACTCTCACACACACAATTATACTAGAGTACTCAGAGGAAACACAGATTGACTCTGGAAGTTTTGGGAAAATGTGCTAAACACAAAGCCACCATGTTACAACTGATGTAACCGTAATCTGTTTGGCTATATAGTTACATGACTATCAGGTAGACACATTCAGGAACAGAAGTAATTCTGTATTGCTATGAAATTTCACAGACGATTGTCTGGAATCAGTTACAGTTTTTATATAAAAATAAAAATCCATTCGTACTAAAAATAACAATAATTGAATTAGTGAGAACAATGAGAATTAAGTTTGAGAATTCTGAGAACAAAAAATCTGACTCATCAAAGGCTCCTGTGGATCAACTTGCATATATTCTCCAGAAAAGTTGATTTGGAACATGGCACTGACTCATGATTTAAATAATTAGGAGACTATAATCTGCATAAGGACTCATATTTAAGACTGATTTAGGAATTCATTAATTCATCTTCAGTTATTGCTCTATTCTGTTCAGGGTTTGTGGTGAATCCAGAGTCTATCCTGGGAACACTTTGTTCAAGGGGGGAAATCCACCCACAGATCCATCAGACAGTCATTCACATGTAAGTGCAAATTAGTGAAGTCATTCTGCCTTCTTTTATGTTTTTTTTTTGGATACTGAGAGGAAACTAATCTAAACATGAAGGAAACTGACACAAATATTATGGATCAAACTGGGAATGCTGGAGCTCAGACTGCTGTGTTACACACTGTGCTACAGTGCCAAACAAGAGTGTTGTGAAATACATAAACAATAAAAAAAAAAATCCTGTGCACCAAGGCTAGAGTGATGCACTATGTAAGTACAAGAACAAGAGGATACTGTGTCTATGTGTACAGACAGCATTGTGCACAAGTCTTGAGGCATATTAAATTATGTGGATTTAATGACAGAAATGGGAACAAATGTTTTACTGTTGCATGACTTGAGATACAATAAAAAAAATGGTAACAACTTTTGGTAATGTAACAACCTCAGCAGCAACCTCATTTCCCCTCCCATCTGTTCCAGTCACTTAACATTCAGCATCGCCGGTATAATATTCACTAGCCTGATCATCTACAGTATCAGCAGATGATCAGGCCATTTTTATAATTGACTCATGATTCATAGGCAACTGTGTGGCTTAACAAACAAACAAAGACAAACAAAAAAACACTCACATCCTTCTGGCAGACAGGAAGAGAAGGTGAGGTGTCAGGACTGTTTTCTCAGTACTGTATATCAAAGTTCAAAAGAGAGTCATAAGTAGGGATAATTAATATATGATAATCAGTCCAAACAATATTTAGTAGTGTCACAGTATCTGGAATCACACTGCTATGCCAACCACTTGGGAAAGCAGAAAAAATATCATAACTACTGTACATTCAAGGTTTTGTACTGTGATTAATGACAGGAAAGCCTGACTGAAAGGTATGCTTTCGGGACTAACAGAGGAAGACACTATTTCCTCAAGTAATTCAGAAGTTCAGGAATTCTTCTTCTGATCAGCCTAATGTTGCTTTTATGATTGGCCATCAGTGCCATCCCAACTCACAGTACCATCTGGAGATGTTGCAGGTTAAAGGATTTCAGTGTGATGAGTCCATGCTTTATCATCTCTGGTCCTCAACAGTGATTGGTTATGCTTATGACTGGGAGTTGTTTAGAGGGGCATTACAATACCCTCCTACGGATGGGCTGTTAGACTGCTGAGCATTTATTCCTCTTTTGTTTAAATCTCGCAACTGTTGTTTGAATGCAAAGTATGCCACCGAGATGAGGTCAGCACAACCGAGAGTGCAATGGCTGAGCCTCGCCCTGGGTGAACCACCTTCTTGATCACGATATCGCCCGGTAGGTTTGATGTTTCCTTGATGTTGCCCTAAGCTCAAACAGTTTTAAAAAAGGTTCAACATTTCACTATCATCAAAGAGAAATGATTCTTGTGTGTCCTTCTTTTGAACAGTCCTAATGTTTGGCCTATGGCTTGCTCATAAACCCCTCTGTGAAATAATTTGAAAGTTGAAGCCAGGCTTGTCAGACTGGCCAAATAATGGAGCGGGTAACATCCTCAAATTGTCAGTGTGATTCTGGATGATTAGTATTATTTAACCTCATCAAAGGTCAAGTGTTCTTCTCGCATCCTCTTTTCCCATTACCACTGGCCTGTGGCTTGTCAGCAGTTGGAGGTGGAGAGTGGTGCATGCTCTCTGGATAAGGTCTTCCAGGGAAAAAAAAGAAAAAAGCAATTTCAAAAGACCCTCAATCACTGACCTAATAAGGTTAAAATGAGGTTTAAGGGAGAGATATTGCCATCAAATTAGACCTTGTTTGTTAGGGGCCTATGTGAACATTTCCCTAAAAAGGCATCAGAACATATTGTACTAAATGAATCACAAACAACGAGTATCCAAGTTTCCTTCAAAAATAAAGATGTATTGTAATTACCCACAGTAGCATGAGGAAAATCTAATTTCTAGTTGTATTTGTCACTGCAACTTTTAAAAAGCGTAATTATATTATTAATAAAAATGTCCTGCCTTTTCATCTAAACAGACCCAGACGTTTCACCAGTCATACTGTAGATAAGCTGCTATAATGTTCCCAAGTAACAAAAACTTTCTGATGTACGCCCAAATTTTCACAAAGTCCGCAATTTTTCTCGTCAAAACTGCATAAAAATACAGCGTATTGATTTAATCTTGCTTTGTAGCCTTTACCAAAACTAAAGGCTATATTCTATGATGAAAGAGGTCTATTTTTAGAATGCATTAGTTTATTGGTGGGATCCTTTCATGTGCTTTATTTCAAGGCTTTAAGCCCGACACTCAAGGCGTATGCTGGTATTTTGAGCTTCCTGTGGAGGATACTTCTGGCACTGACTGTAAAGAGAGAATGGATGAATCACTTTTGGGAGGTAACGTTCTGTAGGAGACTGGGAGCGAGCTAATCTTAGGTGAGTGGGTGGGACCAGGAACTGGAGGTGAGAGAAAAAAGTCCTATACAGTAAGTAAGCAGTTCTATAAGGAAACAGATCATCTTTAGCTAATGTGCAGGTCTGAGACTGGGGCACAGCCTATTTTATATGTCATACTATGTAATTGTCACATCAAACATCAAACAATCCTTGTCAAAACCTTGTTACTTTAACATTTATTAATTGAAGGCGAATACTCGTATTCATTCATAAATACTCATTCAGTCTCCAGAATAACCATGCATCTACCCCCCCTTTTTTCTTAATACCCATCATTTGTATATGCTTTGTGTGTATGTGTAGGTCTGTGTTTTCCTTTCTTTTATTGTGTACTGTTCACGCTGTTCACAGGGTGACCCAAAAATCTGGGTTCATAAACAAATGTTTATTTAAAAATGCACTATAAAATAGGGCAGCACAGTGTAGGTGTAGTGATTAGCACTGTAACTTCGCACCCCAAGGGCTGTGGCTTTGAGTTGCGCCTTTTTAGATCTGTGAGCGCGGAGTTTGAATGTTCTCTCCGTTCTTGGGGGTTTCCTCCTGGTTCTCTGGTTTTCTCCCACACTTCAAAGGCTAATTGCAATTTCCAAGTGTGGGAGAGTGTGTGATTGGGCCATGCGATATATTGTCACCCCATCTACGGTGTATCCTGCTTTGAGTTCTCTGGGATAGGCTCTAGACCTCCCATGACCCTGTACAGGATAAGTGCTATAGAGAATGAGACAGTGAGAATGTAGTATAGGCAGGGCTCGATTTGAGTGGGGATGCGGGGAGATGTTGAAAAAAAGACAAAAACCACCACCCCCTTTACCATACCCTTTGGATATAATAATGCTGTGTATTATTATATGTAATATTCGTCATGTAAATATATATGATCATTTTCGAACTAATAGCGGCGATTAGGCAAACAGAATTTGCAATTGTAATTCGCTGCTCACAAGCTCGCGTAAGTTTTCGTAATTTTTCGTATTTTCGCAAAGGCCAAGAAAACAGTTCAAGCATACTGTAGCTTTTGATTTATTTATAAAGTGAGAGACCTGAAGGTATGATACATATATGCAAATCCTCTCTGTGGAGACACAATAAAAAAAATGAAGGATTTAGTTTAACATGGGAGTTTTCAAAATGACTGACAGCTTTAATGATTATAAATGATGAGTTATTTACCCAATCTGTGTAATTTCATTCTTAATTTAAAGAAGAAGCTTTGTTTTTTTTCATTAGACTTTGTGGTTTCACATACATGCTTGGGTGCAAAAAAAAATATTTGTGTGCGTGAGAGACAAAGAGATTTGTACATAGTCATACAAAACTACAATACTATTAAATGAAATTATTTCACTACTAATGTTTATGTAGAGTTTTACTGTACTCTTATAATCCTCCCCAGTTGAAAGCCATGGAAAGGATCAAATGATAGTTTTGACAATTGCATGTTTAAATGAATGTGTTTTGTTTTAATGACACATATAATACAACTTTATCTAATTAAATAAACTTTAATACAAGTTTATCTAATTAAGCTTATATTTGGTAATTAAACTGTTCTTAGGAGGCACGTTGGTGCAGCGGTTAGCACTGTTGCCTTGCACCTCCAGGGTCAGGGTTTGATTCCCATCTCTGTGTGCAATGGAGCATGTTCTCCCCATGATTGGTGGGTTTCCTCTGGGTACTCCTCCCACAGTCCAAAGGCATGTAAATTAGGCTAATTAGCATTCCCAAATTGGCCGTAGTGTATGTGTGTGTTTGTGCCCTGTAATGGATTGGCACCCTGAATACAGGATAAAGCAGTATAAACGGTGAGTGAGAGTGAAACTGTTTTAAAGTTTTTACTTATTTTGCAATAATTTTGTATGGTTACTTACAGTCATTGCCTCTCCACCCCCCCCCACCCCCCCCCCGGCCCCCACCTTACAAATAAATTAATAAGTAATAAATTAATACAAATAGATGAATAATAATTAGTATATAATTAGTTTATAAACAGAAAGTAATCCTGGCAGAGTAGAGACTTAATTGTAAGAATATAAACTAATTTAAAGAATATCTTTCTGTATTCCCACTGGGACTCAGTGTTGTTTTGGCCCTCATTAGTGAGGCGCTAACAGTAAGCTAGCAGTCGTAAGGGAGTGTGAGGCGATTATGCTAGCACAACGTGGGCATACAACATGTTTGTTAAAGAACATATGTACAAAAATCATGTGATTAATTATAAACTCATGCCATGGAGAGCTTGAGAAGTGTACCCACCCACTCATTTTAGATTATGTATACTAACTAATCCATGAGTAAAGAGAACTGAGCGTAAACAGATTTAGATCTGGATTTTAGTGTTTGTTTTCCTTGTTCTGACAAGTGTCCCTCATGGATTTCTTCCCTTTAAAGGGCTGTATAAAATATTCATGATCTTTTGTGAGGTAATGGGAGGGTTTGACTGTGTGTGCATGTATGCGTTTGTTTCCACGCTGCTTCTTATTTATTATGAGGTGTCTTAGCAGAGCCTTCCTAAGCTTGGTATTATTATTATTATTATTATTATTATTATTATTATTATTATTATTATAAATTACATGGGCAGAAGAGACTGTGAGACATGGAGTTTGGAAACCTGGCAGACAGATACCCCATGACTCTCATTACTCAGGCAAATAAAATGACCCAGACTGGCCTGATAATGTGTCTACTGTGCTGTGTTTACATTTTTGGCTTATACTTTAATAGCCAATTGACCTAGAATTTATTTCTAAAATTCTTAAAAGTTTCCTGGTTAGGGAAGTCAAGTGGCCTAGCCCATATTCATCAAATAAGTCATTCTAAATGCAAAGTCCAATTTGGCCAAAACTTGATACACATGTCGTGGTTCAGTGGCTTAGTGATTAGCACTGTAGCCTTGTACCTTCAGGGTTCAATTTTGATTCGCACATCTGTGTGCATGTTTGTGGATTTTGCATGTTCTCCCCGTGCTTGGTGGGTTTCCTCTAGGTACTCCGGTTTCCTCCCACAATCCAAAGATGTGCAGATTAGGCTAATTGGCGTTCCCAAATTGCCCATAGTGTGAGAATGAGTGTGTGTATGTGTGTGCCCTGGGATAGATTGGCATCCTGTCCAGGGTGTACCCTGCCTCGTTCCCCAAGTCTCCTGGGATAGGCTCCAGGCCCCCTGTGACCCTGTATGCAGGATAAAGAAATATAGATGATGAGTGAGTGAGTGGTACACATGTTAAGGAGGCCAAATTACATTTTATTGTACCTCTGAGGGAGGTAACCAATTTATTGAGGGAGCTATAACTAGAAAATGCTCACAGATCCAAGACCATTTTGGCTGAGGAACTTAATGTTTGGTGTGGTTCCTTCTAGCAGCATTTCGCACCACTTACTGAAATATCATTTGAACCAGTCATGTAAAAATAAAGATGGCCACCAACATCCATTGAAAGTTTACCAGCTTATAATAGTGGGCAGTTGTGGCTCAGGCTGTTGAGGCTCTGGGATGCTCAGTTGTGGGGGATCATATAATATATCCATAAAAATAATTCATCACTGTCAATCCTAAAGCACAGATGAGATAGGAGGACGGTTGGTGGTCGAGCTAACAGTCCGGACCTATAAAAACTTTGCTACACAAATGTTGCCAGGTGCCCAATTTGCGCAACACCGTGGAAGGAACAAAATAAATAACAAGGAAAAAGCAACCATTGTGAAACTCCGTATGGACATGCGTTATCAGGACAGGGGCACCAAGTTTCAGACTTGTTGGCCACAAGGTGGCACAATAGCAACCAAATTTACGCTTGGATCTTGAACGCTGAGGTAAAATTGAAATTCTACTTTCCTTTGTAGTGTTGACACTTAATAGGCAAAGTCGTTTCCTGCACACAGCAAAATCCTTAGTCTTGAATTAACACCCAGAGTGTTGATTTAACACTTTCAGAGTACATTTGTGACCATTAGGTCATATATAAACACTTGGGGTGTTAAATCAACACTGGGAATTTTGCAGTGTGATAGAGGCCAACAAACTTTTAGAGTGTCATCCAAAGTAAGTTAAACAGTCTTATTATGTGAATGCACAGTTAGAATTTAACAAAACTTGGTATGCTTAATTGAAAGAAGATTGGGAGGACATTTCCGGAATTCCGGAATGAATTGGCAAACATGGTCCACAATGGGGGCTAAACTCGAACCATTTTTATCACATTTCCCTCACAATTTCCACAAAACGTATTGGGGAAAATTGTATAAGTTAAATAGATTTCTTGTATTGTGTTATAAAAAAAAAAAAAAGAAAAGAAAAAAGCAAAAATTATGTGTTAACCCTGTTTCATTGAATCTTGACAATTGATTCTTACTGTGCTTTCGTAGACTTTTCAAATCTTTATCTCTGGTGTCCAGTGATATGTTTATTAATAGTTTTTAGGGAGCTTTCGGGAAAAGAAAAACAACAACTTAGTGCCATAGGAATAAGAATAACTTATAAAATGTGTATTTTTTCTGTGTCTTATAGATTGTAGTATTTTAATTGAAGCTAAATGACTAAATGTGGTCTAAAAAGTCTTTTACGGAGAGACTGCCCTAATAATAATAATAAAAAAAAAAACATATGCAGCTTTGTGAAGACTCGTATCATGCTTGCTATAGGTGTTATATGCCTAAGCTCCTAGGACACCATTTATTTATTTATTTATTTATTTATTCATGAGTTTGCGTCATCGTGCATTAGGCGGCACGCGCAGGTTCGCGCGCCCCCGAGCCTATAAAAGCGCAGCCGCGCTGAGGCGCGTGCTGAAGTGACACTCAAGCACACACGCATCCTGTTGCTGCTTGAACCTGAGGGGAAAAAAAAAGCAGTGCGTACTTGTAATCGTATTGTTTTGTGTGGGAAGAGATTTTAGTGAACACGAACTCTAGCGCGTGACAGCGTTTCCGTGCAAACTCGAGGCACTTTACTGCCATGCTGCACCACCTGGATGTTTTGACCAGGTTTCTTTTTATCCCCTGACATTTTTTTTTCAATGCATTGAAATTGATTTAGTTCATGGACATCATCACTGGAACATATAATGGATTAAAGACGGACATCAAACGAGCACCAAGGACCAACTACTGTTGCAGAATATTTCAGTAGATATCTTTTTTTTCTTCACGCGCTGCATCCAGACGCGCATCTTTCTCACTTCCACCAGCATCATACTGCGATCCTAACGCGGTGAAGGCGAAAGTGGAGCGCAGATGACTTTCGCGCGATATTTGGGTCTCATTTGCATTTGCTGAAATAGAACAGAACAGAGAAGAAGAGAGGAGAAGAGAAGAGAAAGAAAGCAGGAAGACCATGAAGATGTCCCCTCCAGACCGAAGGAAAAGCATGCGCGAGCTGGCGCTGGAGATCGGGATCCGAGTGCTGCTCTTCGGAGTTTTCGCGTAAGTAGCGGGGTCCAGTCTCTCAGCAAGTCGGCCAACGTGGAATAAGATAGATTTATATATATATATATAATATCACTGAATTTGCACAGAACAAAATGTGTGATTCTAGGTAGATGATTTTTCAATAGCAGTTGGATCAGTTTTCAGTGCTTTTGGTGAACAGAGACAGCAGGGAATTTGCCAACCATAGTGGCACCGATGCATGGTTTAAAACTGGAAAAATATATCCCACATGCTGCCTGAAGCCGTATTTACAATGTAATATATTTTGAAATAGAAGCAACAAACCACGTGACCCGAGAGGGCGCGAGACCAACAGGTCAGAAGCTCCTGTTACAGTTTGCAATAACAATATCTCATTATTTATATTATCTGATTATTTTTGTATAAATGGGCTGACACTGTGAATAAAACACACAACACATTATTCATACCTGAATGAACTACTGTGATGAATGAGTAGCTACATGGTTGAATGAATACCTGTAGTGTACTCGATTCCCTTTCACAGTGCTCAATTGTGACAATAATACCGCCATCACTTCAAATTAGGCATCAAACAGTCTCATTATCTATTTTCCTCTTGGGAACACTGTGCACGAGGCAGGAACACACCCTGAACGAGATGATATTCCGTCATGGGACATCATGCAATTTAAGTTTAAGGGTAATTTAGACAAGCCATGCCACTTACCGGCAAGCTTTGCTGATGATGGAGGCCTCTGGAGAATATTTAGGGAACGTGTGAATATCTGCTCAGAATAACCAGAACTCAGGATTGAATCAGGGATCTGTGAGGTGGCTGCGGTATCCTTTAGTAGCCCTACATGGATCATACAAATCCTAAATTCCCATGTGCCTGCTGGGTAGATGACATTTCATATCTGACATTTCATATCTGATTCCACTTAATTAAAAGTGCTATTTAATACTAGGCTTAAATAAGATTCATGTTTTTATGACAGATTTTACTATTTGTAAGTACATAATGAAGTCGCAGAATGAATAGACACTCCACAAGTACAAAGAGATCAAGATACTGTACTACATCAAGAGATCAAAATATTACAAGATACAACATACTTTTTTAATATCATGGTTTCTGAGATTTGCATCTCTTCATGAGAAAGGTATTTCACATGTTCTGAAGATTTACCACACATTACTTTTCATTTATCATTCTCCAGTAGGACGCACAAAACGAATCCTCCCTTCTTCAGCTTGCCCTACTTACTGTATATACACACAGAATCAAACCCTGTGTTTGAATGAAAGCAATGCCCCATAAACACTGCTAATACAGCGAGCAGGGAGTTTGAGCAGGATGAAGTGATGTGAAAGAGAAGTAATCTTGGAATCATATTAGCTCACGACAGGTGGCCATTTCTTCTTATGGGAGTAATGGGGTGATCTGGATCTATGCTTCTGGGTGACGTGCAATAAAATTGAATTAAGATTTCAGCTGTTTTATGTAAATCGCTTATGACAAGGTGAACCAACCAAATAATTGGTAATAAATTAATTGGACCAGTGAATTGGTGCTACCAGTCCACTGTCCTCTTTACTGGCATATTTTTTATGAGAAAAGTGCTGTTTTGACATCCAGGATCATGATTATTGGCTCTTTGTGCAAACTAGCTAAAATAGCTTGATTGAGTTGTCTGAGATAAATGCATGATACACACAAATATATCAATAAAATGCATGAACAACAAGCAAACAACTGGCAATTACAAGCCATTTGGCAAAACAATACACATAAAACTTCATGCACTCTGAAGGGGAAAATTGTAGAAATTAGAGTATAAATAAATACATGTTAAGCAAAATTATCTGTATATGTTACTACAAGAATTGTAAGGTTAAAAATATAGTATATTGATATATATCAAGTAAGGCCACAAGCTGGCTTAATGGTTTTCACTGTTGGTTTACATCTCCAGGGTTCGGGTTTGTTCCCATCTCTGTGTGCATGGAGTTTGCATGAGATTCACAGTCTAAAGACACAGATTAGGATAATTAGTGTTTCCAAATTGCCCGTAGTGTGTGTATGTGTGCCCCCCCTGTGGTGGTTTGGCACCCTGACCTGGGGGGTACCCTGCCTTGTGCCCTAAGTCTCCTGGAACAGGCTCCAGGCCCTCTGTGAAACCATGAGTGAGTAAGTGAATATATATTCAGGTACATGTGCATAAAAAACAAAGTCCAATGTCCTTATTTTCTTAATTAGAAAAGAAATATGTGCTGTTATTTTTTTTTGGTAGATCATGAAGCACTTTGTGGTCTACTGTATGAGTTTTACAGCTCTGTATACTATTTGCTCTGCATGCTCATTCAACCACTTTGCTCAAGACAGGGCCATGTTTAATGGGCTTAGAAATAACATGTGCCAAGAAGTGTCTTTGTAAAATGTTGATTCTTAGCCAAGATTTTGAAAAATAGTGTTTGACAGACCAGTTGCACTCTGTGGACAAAAAGTGATTTGCCAAGTTCTAAAGAGCAGGCAGGCGAGTAACGCTTTGACCAAGTTCATCGTTTTCCACTTCTGTCTTTCCTCTTCACAGTTTTCAACGCAGCTCAGTGAGTAAAGCTGATGAGTTGCTCAATTTTACTAATCCTGGTGTTAACCATGATGAAAATAAGAAGCAGGATCACTTAGCAGGCGATTTAGTAGACACAAACATGACAAGTTGGAGCATGGGTTGGAACTGCTTTACTGAAAATCCTAGTAACTTAATATTTGTAACTGATTCTGGTCTAAGTCATTTCATTAAGTTAACTGGTCATTCTCACAAAGCAGCTTTACAGAATAAAAAAGTGTGAAGGAGTTCAAAACAAAGTGTGAGGAAACATATAAATTACAATTAGCAGTTTTTCCGTGATGAGCAAGCCAAGGGTGAAGGTGGGATGGAAAAAACTCCCTGATATGACAATAGGGTGGAACATTGAGAGGAACCAGACTCAACAGGGTACCTAACCTTATTTGGGTGATATCAGGGTTATATAGGGTTATTCTCTACCTTTTCATTGGGTAGAAGGTCTGGGAAATTAATTGAAAACAACATTCAGAACCTTTAATCGATGTAACTTTGCCATTGTTGATTATTTCTTTTTCTCTATTATTTAAAACGTCTGTTAAAAGTATTACTAAAAAAACAAAAATGATCTCGATTTGAGGTCATATCACCCAGCACTAGTAGAAGGGTATATGAATAACAGTGGGTTGAAAACAAGGACAGTATTTAATCAGGCTTTTGTCAGGTTTTTTATTGTTTATCTGTATTCCAGCAGGTCTAACATGTACAGCAGGTAGACAAGGGGAATGTCTATTATCGCCGCGCTCAGCGGCCAACATAAATAAGTCGCATTTCAAAGTAATTTCTGAAGTGACATTTGTCTCGCTTTAAAATATAATTAAGTCATAAAAGTCATAACAATATGTTGTATCGAAGAAATACTACAGTGATGGTAATTTCGACATCCACATATTATATTTTACGAAAAATCTGAAACAGAGCTATTGATATTTGCTGTACAATAATGAGTCAAAAAAAGTTGAACATTGAAAGAAGTTCACTAGCTGACAATTTAATTTGTACAAAGAATGAACTATTATATATCTTATCTCTGTTTGTGTCTCACTCTCTCTCTCATCATCTTTACCGCTTAATCCTGTATTCAGGGTCACGGGGGCCTGGAGCCTATCCCAGGAGACTTAGGGCACATGGCAGGGTACACCCTGGACAGGGTGCCAACCCATCGCAGGGCACAGACACACACACACATACACTCACTCATTCACACACTACGGACAATTTGGGAACGCCAATTAGCCTAACCTACATGTCTTTGGACTGTGGGAGGAAACCCACCAAGCACGGGGAGAACATGCAAACTCCATGCACACAGAGACGGGAATCGAGCCTGGCTGGGGATCTAACCCGGACCCTGGCGGTGCAAGGCGACAGTGCTAACCACCACACCACCGTGCCGCCCTCTGGTTGTATCTGTTTATTGTTATTAAATAAAACATTCAAAGACATCAACCTTTAAATATAGAAATAACTGGAAAACTAGACTTTCAGAATAAAACATTGTGTTGCAAAAAAAATGCAGTGTTTCTGTAAACACATTGTTGGGTTGTTTATGCTGGGTCATAATTCTGGGTCATTTAGGGTACTTTAAACACATTGTTAGGTTGCTCATGTTGGGTCAAATGAGATTTAATGAGTCATTTGCAAATGAACACCTGGTTGGGTTATTTTGACCCAACAACTGGTTTATACAGTACTTTATTATCTGGTTTCTCCAAGTGGCAGCCTGCAAAATGTTCGAAATATTATTGTTATTGTGTTACAAGTTATCACGGCGTGCGTCTGTGATGGGCGTGCACCTAAATCAGTATCGCTCCTCGCTCACTCTGTAGCGCACTAGCTAGGCGGCCTCCCCTTCTGCTGGTGCTCGAAGGAGCAGGGCCACAGAATTAGGCACAGCTGGTGAGCTATCACCGCTAATGATCCCAGGCTTCTCCCCGCGCTATAAAATACAGCGGGGAGTGTAGCTTGAGGTCTGTTGGGAGGCTGGACATCTCTGAAGTGGTGTGTGCGTCGGGCGAGTGGCAAGCAAGTGGCAAGCAAGCGGGCCAATGGAACGCACCCCAGGGATTTCAAAGAGGCGAGTGCACCTTTGATCTCCGCAACAGCACAGCCGTGAGCTCACTGCCGGAGTGAGCGAGGAGCGATATTCAGCTCATACGGAGCCGGATTATGGTGACCCTGCTGACGAAGAGGAAAAGGCCGCAAGGAGGTTCATGTCACGGCCCTTGTTCCCACCCAGGGAAAGCCGCCCAGCCGCCGGACGTCAGAGAGAGACTGGGAGGGGCCGGTCCGGCTATCTGCTGAAGGATTAGAGTCAGCACTCAGCCACCGCTCACCAGCCTGTGCCCACATGCCAGCGGGGCACTGCCAACCAGACCGGCACGTGCACATTCATTCCTACCCTTACTTTCCTTCCTCCCTCCTTTAACCCTTTCCTTCCCCATTTTTTACTAAATAAATTACCCTTTCCCCCGTATCTGTGCTGAAGATAATCATGTCATGGATGACATGGAGGAGACATGGAGGGTGCGCCAATAATTCACGTTTCATACAAATTACATAATCTAAGATTAGTTTTTCATCCAATTAAAGGTTTTCTTATCTTTGAACTACACAAAGCAATGTCTTCCCACCTGGAAGTTTCTCCAGCATACTGTATATCAGATTGAGTCCTCATCTGTTAAGTTTTTGAGGACAACAGTAATCAGCCCAAATGTAATCAATAATATTTTGTAAAGAATGTGTTCTTGTTTTTAATATTATTTAGAAGTAAATAAAATAAAAATAAAAATAAAATAAAAAGTAAAATAAAAGGTTTAATGGTTTAAATAGTTAAAATAAATAGTCATGTTGATGTAGGCATTATAAGATTTGTATTGAAAATTTATAACTAAAAAGTGGCAGCTGGCACGCCTAAAAATAGTTGCAGGATGATTTTTTTATAGTCTAAATAAAAATGCTTTTCTAAACATGGGCTATTGTTGCTTACTTGCTCGTCTTTAATTTCCTATCTAGTCTAATCAGCACTCAACCACACGCATAAAGTTTTCCAGAGCGCAGAGGAATTTTGTTGTACTAAATAGTATTTATGCAGTATAGAGGTTGTATATAGAGTGATTAAAAAAATACAAGGCATGTTATGATTAGGAAACTTATCATCTCTTCCATTCCAGCGATGAAAAAACGGTAACAATGTCAATTTTAGAATCTGCAGAAGGTCAGTGGTCCGAGCACAACCTCTCTCTTCTCTGAATACGCTGTGTTCAGGGGGAGGGGGGGGGTGGGGGGGTGACACCTCTCAAGTGACTTTTCTAAATGCTTTTTCTAAACATGGGCTATTGTTATTTACTTACAATATTTGTTAATTTAATCATCGCTCAGCTGCACGCATAAAGTTTTCCAGAGTGCACCGGCAGAAGTAGACTAATGATTATTAATGCATCGGGGAAAAAAAACAAGGAGACTGACTGGCCTTTTTAATAATTCATTGATAATTTAGTGATTTCTTTGGTTTTGACTTTAGTGATGAAGGTGATCATGTCATCTCGTCATCTCCGTCGCCATGTATGTGCCTATAATTCACCTTTCGAATTACAAATTACATCGTCTAAAATTAGATGTCTAAAATCGGTTTCCATTAGTTTATATAAAAGCAAACATTTCGCTTTCTATATATATATATAGTTTTGGTTAATTTTCAGACGCGCTCAAGTTAGCGCACCCTGTTTACTTTTATTATTAAAAAAAAAAAGTCTATGTAGCTTATATAGTTTAATTATATTGTTTTGAAGATTAATCTGGCAAACGTTTTCTGATGCACACCCAGAGTCTGTTTTCTGGCTACGCTAGTGTTACACATGCTATAATCTAAAGGCTAGATATAAAGGTATACATTTACTTTGCTTAAATTTGATGCAAATAAGAAACGCCTATACTCTATGTATTACTATAATTTTAGTACTGTGATTGTAAATTCGTTTAATGTTTCACTTGTATTTCACAAGGTTTTGCCAGCGGTGGTACAGCGCAACGGGGGTCATTATTTATTAAAGAAAATTATGATGATCAAAAACAGCCTACTGCATTTCATTCTTATAATAACGCAAAAACACAAGCGGGGCTGAATGACAACAACATCTGCAGATGCAGTAGCACGTCCTGACAAGGTTTTAATTTTATGGTCATTTAGTTTCATTTATTTCAGTTAATAAATCTACTGTACTACAAATTTAAAGAACACAAAATAGAAGATGACCCAAAACCCTACACATGTAGCTTTTCTAGTTACATATGATAAAATCTAAAGGCTCACTGTGTTAACGTTTACTTTGCTTAAATTCGATACTAATAAAATAAAATTCTACATTTGTACTGTAATTTTAGTACTGTGATTATGAATTTGTTTAAACAGAATGTTACACTTGATTTTATCCGCTACTACGTGCAGCTCTAAAGAGCTTGAGAGAATGAGCTAAGGCCCGCGGCGTCGGTCTGTAGTTATATAGCGCCACTCAGCGGTAAAAGCCAGCAAACGTACAAAAATGCTGTCGCTGTGAGGCGCGACGGTAAAACTAGAGTACTGCTTATCTACCATCTGTAATTCTTTTTTTTTACATGTAATGTATAGTACACATGTTGTCTAATGTAGTTTAAAAAAATAAATAAATCTGAATCCACATCGTCAATATGGCAAATCTCTGTGATTTTTATGTAGACACATAAACATCACATTTTCACATCTTGTAATTTTGCATGTCGGAGTAAAAATGTTTGTGCCTTGATATCTATAGGTACTCCTACGTATCAGTATGTTGTTACATGAAGCACATGGAATTCCAAGTACAATTCATAACTTAACTTTTTAAAATTTTCTCCTAAGACTGAAGAATTAGGCCACTGCAATTAAAGTAGTTTGCTGAAAATTGAGAAAAACTTTTATGTCTCTTACTTTATAGCTCTTTGGAAATGCTCAGTACTATACAGTATATGAAACTTCATCGGAAGGAAGAGGCTTTCAGTGGTTTAATGATATCTTCTACGGATAATTAAGGTTTCTTGGCTAATTAAAAGAGCTTTCAAAGGGACAGCTGAAGGTTTTAAATTTGCCCTGTTATCAAAGGGAATCTTGATAAAGCAATATAATTAAACTTTATATTAAAAGCACTAATACTATAAAAACTTAATCATTGAAAAAAACTAAAGCCACCCTTGTTATTTATATAATAGAAACACAGTTATTATCAGTTTCTTTGCCTGCCATTAAATAATGCTCGTTACACCACTTGTGTGAAAATGAGCGTATGCTTTCCTTCTCTATAACTTACTATTATTATTCATGAGGAATGGGCTGATCTGGTTCATTTTCCTCATGTTTTTTATGTTTAAAATTTCTCCTTTGAAATGCATTATTGACTTCACCACATTTTCTTCCTAGCTTGCTCATTTGTCTTTGCAACTTCTAAGTGCAGCTTTGAGCCTCACAGCACAGAGCTTTCTCCTTTGTGGGCTGGGTTTTAAGTAGCTCGATTGGTTGGAAAAGCATTGCTCATTCAATTTCATTGGCGAAAGTGCAGAAAAACAGACCCTAAAGACTTTGATTTATCTTAAAAAGCTTTTATTCTGTCCACAGTTTTCTAATTTAGTGTTAAATGGCAATCTATCATCGGAACTGACTACATGGTTTGTAAAAGTTCCTCTCATAGAATCCATGCTGATTAGCTTTAACGCTTGATTGATTGGTTAATTGATTGATTGATTGATTGATTGATTGATTGATTGATTGAGTTTTAGATGTATTGTGTTCAAAAGGACACCATGTGGCCAAAAATATGGTTCTCCTTCAAAGTGTTCCAACAGGTTTGGAGACACACAGTTGTCTCGAATGGCTTAATATGCTTCAACATATTATGCTTTAATTAATTAAGCTTCCTAAACCTGTTCTAGCATGACAGTAAGCTTGTACTTGTAACTTGTATGCCCTTCCTGACGCAGCCCTCCCATTTTATCCAGGCTTGTGACCAGCACTGCATCCAGTGCCTGGGGGCGACAAACCTACCTCTGGGCCCCCTACCACATGTGATATTTACAAATTGCGTTTACTCTTTGAATATCATTTTTAATATACATGCTTTTTAAACTGCCAACCAAATAAACCACGAAGCACAATGCGCAGAGCCTTATGCAACTTAGAAAGGAAGTCATTGTGCTATTTCATCAATTATTCAGTGAACTGTTATCAAATCAGCCAGGTCATTTAACACATCTGCTGTTTTGTTTCCAACTGTGATATGCAAATCTGCCTCAAGCGCCGAACATTCCCAGGTCATCATTTGCCAAAAAGCGCAGGAGTATGTTGCTGCAAGAAGCAAACATGTCATCTGTAATTTGTGGCGTTTATGCACTAAAAAAGAGCCTGAAAGTGTAATGCAAGCTCATTACAAAGGAAAATGGAGGTGTGACATTTAAAGTGAAAGCGAAATAGACCAGCAATGGCAGAAAAGTGAAAGAGGACTTCAATCATGTGTCACATATACAGTCCTGATAATGAGATTTTGTGCAGTTTTATTTCGTTTCTAGCCACTATTCAAAACTGAACAGAACAGTGATTAAAGTCGTTGTATAAACAAAAGTTAAATCACTATATTCATAACGTGTACAGTGAATATTACGGCTTTTCTCAACTGCTGTTTCAAATATTTCCTGGAACAAAATGTTGCCTTTCTCTACTAATTAGCAAAACCTCATTCACCAGAACATAATTACATAATTATAACAGAAATACTGCAAACACCGTTTTGAGAGAAGAAGAAAACAAAAACAAAATGAACTACTATTTACACCACTCTTTTGCACATGCTTAATTCACACGAGTAAGCATTCACACGAGGCCATTTTTCATTTGTCAGAACACAAGAGTCATAATTAGCTGTCAGAGGAGTACAGGGCAGAATGAAGGAACAGCATTTGTTCTTTTGTTTGAATGAATGAAATGATATTTTTTGTCTTTTTTTCTGCCGAAACCATCTTTAAAACACATTACCAAGAATTCTAGAGTAATCCACTTCATTCAAGTTAAAACATTTAATATCGTATTTTAATGGACGCCTTCATTTTTTTTTAAAGTTTACAGCTATGGAGAGTCCCTGACCTAAACATCTTGCCTCATCACCTAAGAAAAGCTGCCCTAAGGAGCTCAATGATTTCAGACCAGTGGTGTTGACTTCACAGGACCTTCACAGGACCTTGAACAAAATGCTTCCCATCATGTCCAATACCAGTCAAACTCCGAATGGAAATTTTGCCAAATATGTTCAGTGGCAGACTTCGTTCACAGAGCTGCTCTACTGACAGACTCAGAAAATCCTTTGTTCCCAGGCCCTTACGCTGCTTTAACGCCTCTTTATAGTGCTTAGGGATGTGACTGGAATTCTTGGTCAGATGGTCCCCGTACCAATTCACTTTCTCTGTTGCTCTCCATCATAAAGTACTTAATATTCATAGTCATATTTATTTATTCATTTATTCATCTACTCATCATGTACTGTACCCTTATCTGCCATGTACCCTTATCTTGCACCACATCAGTCTTGCACCATTCACTTTGGCACTGCTGTCATTTTAATGGCTATAACTCATTGCACATCTTAATGTTCTGTCCACTAATATTCATCCTCACTCAGCAATATTTGCACATATTCATTTCATTCTCTTAATGAAACATTTAAATATAAAAGATTATAGTATGACATAGTATGGTCGCCTTAATTGCACTATACATAATTGACAGTCTGTAATTGCTTTTACATCTTTATTTTCAATTATGTTAATATCCTTTCTACTGGAAGTTCAGAACTTCTTCAAGGATCTATCTATCACTATCTATTTCTTTTATCTATCCTTCCGTCTGTCCATCTATCCGGCTGTCAGTGCTGATAACCTGTTGTGAATGCCATCAATTACAGCCATAGCTTATAGAATTTAGCTCTATTGGAGACTAAAATTTGTAGCTATTTAATTCTGTTGTGAAGAACATGATTGTGAGATGTTTGTTTTCTTTAAATGCGCCTTACAGCTTATAGTGGTTATGAATTTGATCCTGAGCTCAAATGGAATTTTCTCTCACATTTCCCCGTTAGGATCAATAAAGCATGCATATTTAACCTTATTTTCTCAACAGCATGCATATCTAACCTTCTGTTCTATGTGATAGACCATTGTGTTCATCAGTAAGGAAAACACAACCTGCAACTGTACTGTAGTGAGCACTAAAGTGATCTGGAATGGATGAGTCCATATCATTGCTGGTCTGTTTGAGGGACCAAGACATCACCATGCTTAGATTTATAAATACAGTGCATAGAGGTATTTTATTGACCCTGAAGGGAAGATCTGGTATTGAACCCATAATCTTAGGGCTGCAAAGCTGAAAGTCTATAAAACAATGCCAGCTCGTTACTACTAAGGTACTCCCTGATGCATTGTATTCCTATGTATGCCCAATAATGCATTTTCACATTTTTATTTTTATTTTTTTTTTACAAAAAAACAATCCATTCTTACTGGAGATAAATGTCAAATTTTTTTATTGTGCCAGGACATTATGTTTAAAAAAAAATAGTTTGTTCCATCCATGGGCAACAATTTGGCACAGTGACTGCTGGGCCAATTGTGTGGCAGGGATACTACTGTATCTATGAACGAGATTCATACATTATTTCCACGTTGGTGTGTGTTTCCTCAAGGTCTTCTGTTTTCCTCTGAAATAAATAAACAAACCCGATAGATGGATGCTATGCTATGCTAAATGGTGTGCGTGAATGTGTATGCATGCTGCCCTGTGTTCCTGGTTTAGTCTCTGGATCCAAAACGACCCTGAGCGTTTATAACACCTGTTATCATTGTTCTGCATCTTATCTCAAACGTGTGTCAGAATTGGAAGCAGTGAGACAGAAAAGACGTGCTCCAAGTAATTTCCACACTCAGGTTGTGATTCTATTTTTCAAATCACAGAATTATATAGTTACACCAAAACAACCAAGGATGGATGGAATAGAGCTTCTTACAGGACTGTGTTATGGCGACCAGTATGGGTAACTTAAATCGCATGAATTAAATAGGAAAAAAAAAAAAAAAAAGCACACGTCAGCTTTGTACCAGCAATCAATGACAGAAGACAAAGAGATGGTTGTGTACAGATCTTATTGCTACCTTTCAGTTGCTTATTATGGCAGCATGTAAATGCTGTTTTGTGTGCACACACGTAATGGACACCCAGTCATCTATTGTAATCTCTTGATATAATGAATGTATAAATAATTAATATTGACAAATGTGCTTCTCTGCCAGGATAATTACTGCCAGCTTCATTAAAAAGTTTCAGGACCCGCTGATAATATGGGGAAGTTTCATTTAATCAAAGATGCACATGTACACATAATAATATGTGGGACATACTGTATGAAGTCTGTAATTCAAACCATTGTTGAATATTTATTTAAAAAATATGTTAAAAGCAAGTAAGACAATATAAGACACACACTTTTCAACTTAATCTCTGTATAAATCACAACATGACAGTGTGTATTCTCGGGATTGGAATCACCAGACACCTCCCGGTATAATATAATCATGATATCTAAGTGCCGTTCCGATTTGTGATTCTGTAATATCATAACTTTATAAACATCCCAATTCGATGTTTTGATAATTCGATAATGTAATAATTTGCTCCTATCACACAGACTGCTATGCCGCGTGAACATATGAGGATCTACCACCTTTTGGATTATTGAGAAACAGCAACATTTTACCAATTCAAATGCAAACATATATAAATTAAATTGTATTTAAAAAAGGAGTCTTGTGGAGTCTGCCACACAATGGTAGTGGTGATGTAATCGATTTCCTCCCCTGTATCTACTGTAGTTTATACAGTATAGTAGGTTGTAGAAAATAATGTCAGTGTTATTTTCTGCTCTTTGTCTTAACAATGCTTTGAATAATACACATGCCAGTGCTCTACTTCTGATAAGTCAAAAATTTTGAAATGCGATCAATGGGATTGTTCACTTCACATAACACGGTAGTTTGGTGTAGATGTTTCAGTGCTGCATGAGCATGAGGAGACTCCGCCAGCACAGCACGGCATCACCGTGTTTTTGTGTTTGTACTAACAAGCTATTTTTAACAGGCTTTTACTGAAAATGCTTGTGTACGCCAAATAAAGCCCCTACCTTGGAGATCTAGGCTGCCAAAACGGGACAGCTTAAGACTGAAAACATCACCTGGTCTCTATAAGAGTTATCTGTTTCGTTTGAGAGGGCGTGTACACTTCGATTCCTGTTATTGCCTGAAAGAATTTAAATCTGATGTCTTTTTCTGCTCTTGTATCCCATTGGCCTCAAGGTTCCACATTTTGTGCATTCTGAGCTTCTCTTCTGCTCAGCACAATTGTAAAAAGTGAATATTTGCGTTAACATATCCTTTGCCTGAGTCAGTCTAAACCTGATCCTCTGAACTCTAAACGTAATTTTTTTCTATGAATAACTTCTATATAAATTTCATCATTATATCTGATATGTTGATAAAAAAATCTAATGTGCGCCTCCGAGTGGCGCAGTGGTTAAAGCGCTCGCCCTATCATTCGGAGATCGCTAGTTCGAATCCCGGGTGGTGCTGTAACCTCTCGCAGCCGGAGGTCTAGAGAGAGCTGATTGGCCGAGCTCTCTCAGAGGGGAGGGATGAGAGGTACATAGTGCTCCCACATTAATCACGGCTCTACAGCCAGTCAGGGGCGTCTGTGAGCTCGCGCAGCGGAGGGAGCGGATAGCGCTGTCCTCCGAGTGTGTTACGCCGCCCCCAACGGTGCGCGAGCGAGCAGTTCGAAAAGATGCGGTCGGCTGGCGTCACGTGGTTCGGAGGAAACATGTGATAGTCTTCGGCCCTCCCGGCTGAGTGGTAGTAGTAGCCTTAATGTGGGAGCCCCCTAGTGACGGGGAGGAATTGGACACGACTAAATTAGGGAGAAAATCGGGGAAAAAAAAAAATCTAATGTGCAATAGTGACATGCTGAACTATTGAATCGCAAAAGGATGCAACTTATTACAGGTAATATACTCAGAGTCAGGAATTTATGTAGTTTGTCAATAATTTCAGGATTTGTTTATTTTAAAAAAAAAATTTAATAAATATTGGCAAACATCCTTTAATTGAGATCATTTTATGCCATTTGCTGTTAGCCTAGATAAATACGCTTGAATACAAAATGGTCAATTTAATAGTTACCCATCACAGCGTTAATAACCTTCTCAAAATAATTGTAATTTTTCTTTATTAGCACACCTGCAATCTTCAAATTCTTACACACACACACACACACACACACACACACACACACACACACACACACACACACAGAAAAACGTTTCAGATACAGCTCTCAGAAACAAATCGTCAGAAAGCCACACACACTATAATGCAATAATGCGAAGCAGTAAAAACACTGACAAAGAAAAACTCCCAGTGGAATGCAATATCAGTGCAGGATGTAGCAATGTTATGCAAGTATCCATTATTTCTAGTGAATAGCATTCAGTTAATATCTGAAACAGCGATGTATTTCAAGATTTGTGTAGATTTCTTGCGGGTTATATTAACATAATTTAAAGCTTGCTTTCTGTTTTAATGCTTTTGTTTTCCGTGGCACTTTTATGGAGCTCAAGGACACTTGCTTGAGCCACTACATCCAGACAGCTAAACCAGTCGCTGAAACAAGAATGTAGTGATCATAAACCATTGAAGACGTCATAGCAACACTGATAGAAGCAATCCATAATTCTCAGGCACTGTGTGTAGAGATTTAGAGCAAAGTCTTAGCTGGGCCTAATAATAATCAAACACAGTGTCATGTTTTAGGAAGTGCGTGCACCGTGAGAATTGAACTCTGAGCCTCATTCAGTTTAACTGACAGAATAATAATGCGAAGGGGGTAATGTACTGTATGCATAAACAATCTATTCTCTGAACAAAGCCTGATTCTGTAGTAGCCGATCAAGCTTGGTGGGACAAACGTGACAAGATCGATATGAACTTTCAAATAAATATTGCTGTCACTCATCCAGGTTTATGAATGCTGGTTATAACAAGTGTCACTGTCACAATACAAAATGTATGAAAAAAAACAATGTTACAAAAAGACACATTTAAATCATTGTCATGAACTTTCATAAACATTTTGACCAAATAATGACATTTGAAATTGACATGTGCTGTTGAATTCCTGAATCAGATTGGTGAGCAGGTTTTGATCTTCAATCTTCTGTAACAGCGCAGCTCTAAAAGCCATCACAGCTTCAAGGCAAATCGCCACCTTGTATAAATGCTCTTGTTTCGTTGTGTTTCGTCCTTTTTACAGTAATTTCTAATTTACTTGTATGGCATATGCTTTACATAAATACGTTTTTTATGCTTTTAGGTTTATAGGTTTTTTAATATATGCTTTTAATAAATAGGTTAAATAGTAAACGGTTGCTGCAAATTTGACCTCAATGACTTTCACCATGCCACTTTACCACCCATACCAGTTTTTCCACTTTTCCACTGTCATAGCTGTCGGTGCTAGATGAGCTAGTTTACTTATTTCCAAAAATGGTGACCATCTGAGATTTTCAAACACAACAATTTAGAAAGAATGGTGAAAAAGCCTTTTGCTCAGTTGCACCACAATTCTGGACTCGTCTTCCTGTTCATCTGAGAGCCATACAGAGCCTGGGCTCTTTTAAAGCCAACCTGAAGACCTTTTTATTTAAGAAAGTTTATAATTGTTGATTTGGTTTTAATTGATTGTTTTATACCTCTTCTATTTTTAATTTATATTATTATTTTAGCCTTGATGTAGTCTTATTTTATTGCTTTATACTTTTTCTATCTTTATTTTTGTTTAGTGTTAGCACTTTGAGATTTAATGAATGAAAAGTGCGTTACAAATAAAATGTATTATTATTATTATTATTATTATTATTATTATTATTAAAAACAAATTCAGTGAGCAGAATTTCTAAAATGGCTTGTTGATCAGAGAAATCAAGAGAAAAATGATTATTTGTCACATTATATTACTGCACAGTGAAATTGTTTTTTCCTTTTTTCACATATCCCAGTTTATTAGGAACCTGCGGTCAGAGCACATGGTCAGCTATGATACAGTTCCTCTGGAACAGACAGAGTAAAGGGTCTCGCTCAGGGGCCCAACGGTGGCAGCTTGGTGGCCCCAGTGGCTTAAACTTCTGATGCTGATCTTCTGTTCAGTAACTCGGATCCTTCACACACTGAGCCACCACTCTCCCATATAGTGTATACTGTCCCATATAGCATATACTTTCCACACTTGCCATACAGTGATCAAAGCATCTCTGACGTAACCACAAGGCAGACGGACTACAACAGCAGAATGCATTCAAATCTGCAACTGCCCAAGCATAAATATCTCTCATGAAATATAAAAAAGATGTTTCATTTCACTTGACATTGCATCTACAATGCTTTTTCTGACAGATTATCGAAGAAGAACAGCATGGTGCTATAGTATAAAGGGGCCGGATACATTGGTTATGTTATTAAAATGGAATAGCTATGAGAAGTATCCAGTTAATTCAGTTCCTTTTTATTATCTGCACTGCAGTGACATTTTCATAATGACAAATGATCGACTATAGATTGCACATGAATACTGCAGAGATGACCAGCAGGGTGACTTGATTTAGAATATTCTTTTTTTTATTTCTCAGTCTCACTTTTATTTTAGAGATTTATTTAAGATTAGAGTTAAGTCTTGGATAAAAGGGTTTGCATTTTTATTTAAATAAAAAAAAAAAGTTCATAGTGGGTATGACTTTAGACTATTATTACTGTCTGACTACGCTCTTTACTCCATGTCTGCAAACCTCATGAATAGTGTAAAAACAGTTGAATGTCATCTTACTGTTTAATTAAAGGCCACCTTTGCATCCTTTTCCAAAGCCTTGTCAACTAATTGCAGAATTATTAACTGTGGGAGGCATTTTTCCTATGTTGTAAAACCATGTTGAAGGCATCCAAACTATACAAAACTCTGTATTGAAAAGAAGAATTATTGCTTGTTGTGTCCGCTGCACTGCAATTCACTTACTGGCTAAGCACAAACTAAGAGAAAAGTACAGGCATGATATCTGAAGATCTCTGTCTGAATCATGGGAAAGTTCACATTACATCATATTACACTTAATTACTGATTCTACACGTGTTATTTCATAGTTTTGAAATTTTTGGCATTGTTCTAGAATGTAGAAAATAAGTCACAAAATATGACATTTGATTAGATGGTGTGTCCAAACTTTTGACGGTTACTGAACAAAGCAGAAAGAGAGCCAGGAAAGTAATGTAGATGTGGAATCTGTATAAATGTACAACATGAATGAACGTATATGTACTTCCGTGAGAAATTATGTTATTAAATATTGCAGGTATCATTCTGTTGTGGTATTACAGAAGCCCATCATGTCACAGTTTATTGTTCAGGTGAAGAATTTGAAGTGCAAGGTACAACATTATGAAGGTTCTGTAAACTTTCAAGGTGTTGTACCTGTAGATGCAATTGCAGTTTGATGTTTTATTACAGGGTGTGAAAAAAAAAAAAGTCGTCAAGAGATCATCAATAAAATTAGGTAAATTCGAAAAACATAACTCATTAAATTCAGGTACAGTAGAAAGTGTTATTTCACAGTGTGAGTGTAGAAGCTCAAATTTGAGACCTCAATCTTGTTAATCCATAAATGGGCAAATGGGCAGAGCAAATTTAAACCAGTTGGTTGGAAACTGCCTACTTACCCCAGTTACCACATGTTAAGTTAACTTAACTTTAGCTTAGCTAAAATGCTAATGAGGCTATAGTGTTACTTGCATCTAATTTAACTCCGTCATCCATACTGTACTGTACCTTACATGTTGTCCTGTGCCAACTCCTACATTTATTGTGGTAAGTTAAATGACAAGGATTCTAGTAAGCTGGTTAGTTAAAGTGATGCGGTTTGGCCCACAATGCAGCTGTTACTCAAATGGGCTATGTTCCAATTATTCATTATTTATATTTATAATTATTATTTAGGCGGCACGGTGGTGTAGTGGTTAGCACTGTCGCCTTGCACCGCCAGGGTCCGGGTTCGATCCCCAGCCAGGCTCGATTCCCGTCTCTGTGTGCATGGAGTTTGCATGTTCTCCCCGTGCTTGGTGGGTTTCCTGCGGGTACTCCGGTTTCCTCCCACAGTCCAAAGACATGTAGGTTAGGCTAATTGGCGTTCCCAAATTGCCCGTAGTGTGTGAATGAGCAAGCGAGTGTGTGTGTCTGTGCCCTGTGATGGATTGGCACCCTGTCCAGGGTGTACCCTGCCATGTGCCCTAAGTCTCCTGGGATAGGCTCCAGGCCCCCGTGACCCTGAATACAGGATTAAGCGGTATAGATGATGATGAGTGAGTGAGTGATAATTATTATTTAATCATTTAAGCTGAAAACATTAAAAAAAAATCACCTCCATACAATTGTAATGTATGGGAAATACATTACTAGCTATGGAGACCAAAATCATTTTTGTACTAGGTTGTAAACATGTTTATGTCTCTTGTAAAGGTGGACATTTTAACTTGTGGCGTCTATAGGGATAGACTCATTTTTGGAACCTTTTGGAGGAATTCAAGGAACTACACATTTTGGCACTTCCACTTTGCACTTGTTTTTTCAGAACTGGAGGTTGCCCCTTGTATATAATGAATGAAGTTAATTAGATGTTTGATTAGACGTCAGACAGAGTGTATCTGTGTTGGGAAGTGTAGTTATGGCAGCTGTATTTGTAAGCCGTAGTGTGTTCTGGGCAACATGGAGTTTCTTGTTGATTCCATGTGACCTGACAATATGAACACAAATGAAATGAAAGCAAAGTGAACCTCTTTGAAAACGTGTTACTCTATAGCTCTTGGTGACAGTATTATGCGACATGACATGATATCCTGAAGTAAAGGTTTTCCTTTACGCGACATGGTCTACAACGAGAAACTGTAACAAATAAATGGTTTGCTTGGACAAAGTTGATAAAAAACTTGCTTATGTCAAATGAACATGCATTCCCTCTGATTGTATTTTAGGAATATTTTTTTATTTAGTCCAAATATGGCACAGTAGAAAGAAAGCTATAAATGCATGCAAACTGAAATAATAACTCTAGATATAGTCTAGCTGCAATTCTAAATATATTAACGTTACAGCACGAAATAGAAAACGTCAATAGAAGCGAAACTGGTAATTTGTCCCTTTTTAGCTTCTGATAAAGACAAAAGCAGTCACGAACTTGCCTGAGCTTCTCACTGATAGCTAAAGTGCAAATTTAGGTAATAAACAGTCTAGGGAAGTTAAAAGAGCATTCAGGATGTCACCACATATTACTGCCAACACAAAATGAAATAATTTTGAATGACCTTTTTCATTGCTTGCATTCTTTGACATGAAAATGGGTTATGTGATTACATTGAAGTGCTTCATTACGAAAAGGTGGTGTAGTATTCGGCAACCTATACCTACTATAGATCATTTGATTCATTACTGTTTTGTGAGCAACATCATTTTTTTCTTTGCCAGTGATGGTTAGTCTTCTTCATGCTGGTTTCTGATAGCTCCAAGAAATATGGATATTGAGTTACTTTTCAAACGTTGCTATGTGATTTTGATGAAAGGTCTCAGTAAATGTGCAAGAAAGCATCTGATTTTCAAATCGCCAGTGGTTATCATAGATACAGAGTTTTAATAAATGGCATTTTATATGAACGGTGGTAATTGTAGTAGACACTGTAACAGCAGCTTTCTAGAAATCTAGATGTAGACTTAGGGCCTTAATGAGCAAGCCATGACATTAGTACGGAGGCAGAGAAATGCAAAACATACTGTAATAACAAAAACGAAAACAGAATAACAAATTTAGAACCCAAAATAACATAACTAAAAACAAAGTAACAAAAACCGAAAACAAAATAACATATTTAAAACAAAACAACAAATTTAAAAACAAAATAACAAATTCAAAAACAAAATAAAAAAAAATGAAAACATATTAACAAATCAGAAAACATACCTTCCTTTTCCAGATTGACTGAATTGTTATTGTGTTTTCTTTTTTGCTATTTTGTTTCTGGATATGTCATTGTATGTATATATAAATATTTATAAATATTATATATATAATTATTATATATATACGTTATACCATCCACTGCTTTTGTTTGGACAAATAAAGCGTTTTTTCCTGCAAGATGTGCACATCTATCACATCACTCAACATGATCAATCAACACGATAGTTTATAGTGAATAAGTCACTTGTAATTACGAATGTGAAAAATTAATTGAATGATGTAACTTGTAAAGTGAATTTAACCTGCGGTTACAGCAGTGGTTCTTAAGTACATGTCTACTGTACAAGATCTATTTGAGATTATCCACTGACGAATGAGTGAGGACTAGTTCTTTCTCATAACCCGCTATTGCGAAGTGCAATCTTTAGGGTATTCTTGCAGGACCATCAGCAGCAAAAGCTTTTTGTGGTGCTACTCTCTACACTGTCACGGTATCTGACATATTTAGATCACTGCGCAGCAAAATTCTTCACATACTGTATCCCTGCTTGGGGGGTTGGGGTCAGAGAGCAGGGTCAGGCATGATACGGCACCTCTTTAAGCAGACAGGATTAAGGCTCAAGGGCCCACAATGGCAGCCTGGTAGCCTGGTGGAGCTGTGGCGTGATTCACCAAACTCCTGATTAGTTATCCAGAGCCTTAACCCAATAAGCTACCACTGCCCTCTGTCCAGTGTATAATGTCCAATTGTACTACCCTGTCAGTGAAACATAAGAGATGTGGAGCATAAAAAGTTGGACATGAAAATGTGAATGATAAAGTGGGGCAGTGCATTTTCAGCTATCCATTAGTATCACTACCAATGTTTTTGTATGAAACTAGAAGCTGTACAATCACATGACATCTTTGAAAGCGTGATAACATGAAAGTGTCCATGAGACAAAGATTTGGGTCAGAGTTAGTGCAGAGGTGTGTTTCTACCTTTCAGTTTAATGCATTTCTGCATTTTAATCAGGGAATACTGTATGTGCGTAATGGAGTAGAATGTCATGAAATGTAAAAACTCTCTGTACCAAGGGTTTGATAAGGTTTGACAAAATTCTGAGAATCACGTGTGACTCAGTAGTGATGCATCAGCGTGTAATCAGGGTTAAAGCATTAGTTAGAATTTTTTTAATTATTTTTTTTTTACCTTTTTAATTTTCAGTGCAATCAGTTTTACCTGCCAATTTTGCACTTGCAAAAATCAGTGTCAGTGACTGTTATAGGTTTTTGGCACTTTGAGTGTCACAAAATGGTTCATTATTAGTCCAACTTTAATGAGCACAATCAAGACCTATCAGAGTGGTGTACTGTTCAGTGCCTCATGTCATTTTTTTCAAACTCATTTAGTTACTGAGAAGGCAATTACATACTGAACTCCTTCTAAAATAAAGCAGATTTTTCTTGCAAAAATTTGAGAAGGGAAGAATATAGTGAGATAAATGTATGACCTGAAATCTATGATTTTTGAGAAAAAATAAAGTTGGACTAATCAACTAATCACATATATGAAACAGTCACACAGCTATATATACTACTAACTGCTCACACAACTACATATGAAATGCGCGCACACACACCTATGAGACGCGTGCACATATATGCGAACTCTCCATGCACATACACACACAAACTCTCCGTGCACACACACATATGAGATGCACGCACATACACCTATGAGATGCAAGCGCACACACATATGAGATGCACGCACACACACCTATGAGATGCAAGCACACACATATGAAATTCTCAGTGAAACCGGAAGGCATTTCAGTGTAAAAGGACGTAATTTCAGTGTAGACGGACTTGTCGCTACATACTCCATGATTGGTAGCATATTTGTGTGTGCACAGAGAGTTTGCGTGTGTATGTGCACGGAGAGTTTGAATATATATGTGCGCGGAGAGTTTGCATATATGTGCACGCGTCTCATAGGTATGTGTTCGCACATTTCATATGTACAGGGTGGGCCATTTATATGGATACACCTTAATAAAATGGGAATGGTTGGTGATATTAACGTCCTGTTTGTGTTTATTTACAAGTTTCTGACCACTTATAAAATGTGTTCAATGTGCTGCCCATTGTGATGGATTGTCAATGCAACCCTCTTCTCCCACTCTTCACACACTGATAGCAACACCACAGGAGAAATGCCAGCACAGGCTTCCAGTATCCGTAGTTTCAGGTGCTGCACATCTTGTATCTTCACACCATAGACAATTGCCTTCAGATGACCCCAAAGAGAAAAGTCTAAGGGGGTCAGATCGGGAGACCTTGGGGGCCATTCAACAGGCCCACGACGACCAATCCACTTTTCAGGAAACTGTTCATCTAGGAATGCTCGGACCTGACACCCATAATGTGGTGGTGCACCATCTTGCTGGAAAAACTCAGGGAACGTGCCAGCTTCAGTGCATAAAGAGGGAAACACATCATCATGTAGCAATTTCAAATATCCAGTGGCCTTGAGGTTTCCATTGAAGAAGAATGGCCCCACTATCTTTGTACCCCATATACCACACCATAACATCACTTTTTTTGTTCCAACAGTCTTGGAGGGATCTATCCAATGTGGGTTAGTGTCAGACCAGTTGAATGGCCCCCAAGGTCTCCCGATCTGACCCCCTTAGACTTTTATCTTTGGGGTCATCTGAAGGCAATTGTCTCTGTGTTCTATTGTGAATAAAATATTGGCTCAAGTGCTATGAAAGTCTTTCAGTTTTCCTTTTATTCAAATTTAAAAACCGTCCCAACTTGTCCGGAATTCCGTTTGTACAATTTTCAGATAAAGATTTCCTGTATGAGATCCTAATACCCTTTTTTTCCATTATAACCCTTTGGTTTTCATCTGTAATCCGAGAAAGATATGATTTTGGCTTGAGCTAAATCCAAAAAAGGCACTGGACACTAGCAATGCTCACTAGACTAAAATCTAAAGCCACTAACTGCCATACTTTTTTTTTTTTTTTTTTTTTACTAGTTTAGTGCCACCCAAATTAGTTGCATTTTAGCAAATTGACAAAAAAAAACCCACTTAGTAAATAAAATGTTAATTGCATATTAATATAGAGTTGACATTTTTGTTTAAACTACTCAAGTGGGACAGATACGGATATGGAAGATACAGATATCAGCCTTGCTGGAGTGTGTTAACGGGGAGGCTTCAGACTTCAAACTGCGTATTTGGGTTTCAGATGTGTCAGGTAACACAAAAGTTATCATTACTTTTATAAAGGGTAAGTTTGACCATTACTGTAATATGGGAAAGAAGTCACAAAATGTAGAGCTCTCAAAACTAACATCTTATTATGATTATGATGATGATGATTATTATTCTATAACTCCTGATCAGGTGTATCTGTGCTATTTTCTTGCCAGTGTAACTTTTTTTTTGCTCAGTCATGTTTGGGTAGTTAGTTAAAATGAACTAAAATACATTTGATCTTATTGCCTATTTTGTGTTTTAAAAAAAAGGATATATCACTCTATACTGCACAATCCTGGTAATAATGGCTAAATGGCTCTGAGCTTTTACGAGCTGGTCTCCTACTGTACATTACCCACTGTTCTATTTTGACCAGCTGATGATAGCGGTACCTACAATGAATTACGTTCTTAAATGGACTTGATTCTATTTCACGGGTTTAAAGTAAACCAATTTTACCGTTTACCATTATTGATACCATTGCCATGTACCATAAATAATGGTAAACGGTAAAATTGGTTTACTTTAAACCCGTGAAATAGAATCAAGTCCATTTAAGAATGTAATTCATTGTAGTAAAACAGACATAATATCAACATGTACTGTAGCTCCACAAGGCCAAAGTCATTTTACATTGTAGAGTCTATTTAAGCCTTCAATAGTTCTTCCAGGAAACTACAATACACAAACACACAATACTGTATATTCCACAGGACCAGGTAGGACCTTTCATATACTGTATCAATCCATATATAATTCAATTTTACTTTCATTTAATAATAACTTAACATAATAAAACATACTGTAGTTGAATGGTTCTGAATGAAACTGCCCATGAAACCAGGTTGTCGCATCCCATTAAGGCGCGCTTCTTGAATTCTGAGATTAATGTTATTTAAAATGGCATTTAACCAAATCTTTTTTAATGAAACTCTTATTGAATTCTTTAATGTACCTGTAACATTCCAACAAATATTATTATTTTTTTGGCAGTTTTATAGTTTCTTTGTTATAGTTACACAATTGCAGTTGCTGAAACATGTTAATATTTTTTGTATCTGTATTTTATTGTCACCTTTTGAAGTTTATGGAAGAGTGCATAGAACATAATTTGAATGTAAGAAGCAGCATTACACTAGAATGGTACAGTTTATCACAGAAATGACCCAAACTGCTATACAGGGTAATCAACTCTTCTATAAAAGTATGATATGGCTTTAACCAATTATTTATTGAAGCTCTGATGCGGTGACAATCCCTCATTAGTGCTATCTTTTTTTTTGCTGCTGTGTTTGGAAGTGTACTGCCTTGCAGCCTAAGTGATGTAAATGATTCTAAGATTTGTTATTATTCTGCTCATAGTTCATTGGGAACTGTCAGACCTGCCCTGTTGAAATATTCCCCATGGCTAAAAACCCTTAGGACTTAAGTGTTCATAGGGAGGTTATTGCTGTCTTTTATTGGCCTCTCCAAAAGTTGCTGGCAGGGATGAACTGATATTACACTGAGCAAATGAAATCGATTGATGAGCCACTTATCACTCTCAGCAAAGAGTTTGCCCCATGCCTCTTGTGACTTTCATTGCAAAGTCTTAACTTAGCCTTGTGTTCGTGCTTTGTTATATTGTTGTGTGGATAGTTTTCCTTGCCTTTTGTCTCGTAAGTTCACATATCGATTATCTTATATGTTGCTGTGTATGTGTTTTTAACCAGTGATGTGAACTTGGTTATTTATGGAGAACCTGTCTGTCTTGGCTTTTTTTATGCACTTTTATGTAATACGTTCATCATGACTGTCTGACAAAATTAGTTGATAGCAAACAATAAGCTTTTTAACTCTGCAGGAATTTTCTTTTTCACTTGTATTTCTGATATACAAACATTATCAACCCAATAATCATCATTATTATCATTATAATTATATATATATATATATATATATATATATATATATATATATATATATAATTTCTGTCTCTGAGGCTATACAATATAACTTATAAAAGAATAGAATTCCGTGCTGCATAGACTTAAGAAGGACAATTTTAAATTGATTATAATAAAATAGTTTTGTATTTCCGAAAAAAAAGATGAATCTTTATTTCTTTTATAAAAGTGCACATTCATAAAAGTATAGTTTTTGCTAAGCAAAAGAATAAGTGAAAAAATGAGAAGTGTTAGTAAATACAGTTAAACCTTGGATTGCGAGCATAATTTGTATCAGAAGCATGCTAGTATTCCAAACCACTTGTACATGTATATCAAAGTGAATTTCCCCATAAGCAATAATAGAAACTCCAATGATTCATTCCACAACCCAAAATATTAATATAAAATTAATTCATACAAAATATAAAGTAAAAGTAAAACAGATTAACCTATACTTTACCTTTGTCACTACTGAGAGTCAAAAAGAGTCACTACTGTCATGGGTCTAGCTGGTGGTACTGGCTGGCTAGACCGGCTGATGTAGTAGCCATGGGCAAAATAAGGCAGGCATAAATGCAGAGGGGTTCTTGAAACATAAAGAGTCTTTTTATTTACAAACTCAAAAACAGACACAAACCAACAAAGGAACCAAAACAACAAACTCAAACTAAAACTAGGGCTCAGGAAATACACAGGAAACTGGGAACTGAACACAGGGAACTGAGTGCTGACACAGGGAACCGGAACTGACAAGGAACTGAGCGCTGACACAGGGTCTAGGAACAGACACAGGGACTAGGAGCTGACACACAGGGAAACATGGAGCTGGAGCTAACTAAAGACACATAGGGGAACTAGAGACGAGAGGACTGGACTGGAGAGACAGGACCAGGGGCAACAGAGACTAGAGAGGTTAGTGGTTAGTGAGGTTAGTAGCTACATGGAATATGGAAAAAGGGAATGATGACCTAACCAGGTTAGTATCTAGACTGTCTAAAGGAGTTAGTGGCTAACCGGGTTAGTACTGACCTAATAGAGAAACAACACAAGAAGCAAAGCACACATGAGGCTATTCCAAACTAACGGCTAACCTACTAGCGACCAGAACCACTAGCAGTCAATCCCACTAGAGGCTAGCCTACTTGAGGCTAACCCTACTAGCAGCCAAGGCCTACTAGCGGCTAACCCTGCTAGCGGCAAGGCCCTCATGTGGCTACACAAAACTAAACAAAGAACTACACAAGAAGGCTGACACTGGGGAGACACAGAACAGTACTTACACAGGAGGAGACACAGCCTAACTAAACACTGAACAAGGCAGCTCCATGAATCCATCAGAACAAGGAACATACAGAAAACAAAACTAGAGCCCTCTTGAAAACAAGGATTACAAAACATAAACCAAAATATAAACTTAAAGAAACAAAAACCAAACAAAACAGAATGCCCACTTGACTGTGACACAAAACAAACCAACAAACAAACAATGCTTGACCCAGTTTCCCAGAACAAACTGCTATTTATAGAAACTTTAATGAGCCACCTCGATTCAGGTGAGCCCTCATCACCTGACCGAGGTGCCTTCTGGGTGGGAAACTGAGTCGGCCAACAAAACTACAAAAAACAGGCAAGAACAGTGACCTCTAGTGGAGGTTCCTAACAGCTACACTTTGACACAAAACTTATAAAATGATTTACACATGCTTTACAAATGCTTTGACTGTATGAGTGACGCAAGTGCACTGAGACTGAATATGGGCGACGATTACCCACAACTCCATAGCACGGGAGAGAGAAGAACCATTGGCTTAGTTGGAACATGTGACTCTCGACATACAAAGCATATATGCAGTTCTCGTATTTTGAGACCTCACTTGTTTATCAAGTTAAAATGTTCGTCTTGCAGAACACTTGCAAATCAGGTTAATCACAATCCAAGGATTCACTGAATTCCTAAAAGTGATCTGTGATTGGTCATTGGGAGCAATGGTGATCAGGAGCAATGGTGATCAGCGAGTGGTTGTTATGAGCAATGGTGATCAGCGAGTGGTTGTTATGAGCAATTGTGATCAGCGAGTGGTTGTTATGAGCAATTGTGATCAGCGAGTGGTTGTTATGAGCAATTGTGATCAGCAAGTGGGTTTTGGGAACAATGGTGATCAGTGAGTGGTTGTTGGTTACACAGCCCAGTCAATGGAGCAAACCTGTTTTCTCTGCAAATCTGTTCCTTACAGTGGCTATATGAGTTGAGAAAACAGATTTGCTCCATTGACTGGGCTGTGTAACCAACAACTACTCACTGATGTGATTTGATGTGTGATGGAAACCCGTTTTAAGTTCAGGACAATCTGCTCAAAAATCTTCTTTTTTTTTTTTTTTAATTAAGGCTGCAAGGGTCTACAACGTTGCCAAATATAGCAACAAAGTCTTGGCTATGCTGAGCTGCACACTCTCATTAATATTCATGTATAGTCTGGCCTAGCTTAACCACTTCATGATTACATCAGAAAATATTCAATACCAATTCACCAACATAACAGTTAGTCATTTAATGTCTGTCATACAGATCAGTATGCAACTAATGAAGTGAATAATGATTGCTACTTACCCCTAAAGACATAATTGGCCGAAGAGCTGAAAGGGACCTTTGCATCATCAGCTACAAGATCAGACAGTTATCCAATTTAGCTTTCTAATCTAGTCACCATGTTACTGAATACAATCTGGCGGGATTACCTTCAAATAGTACATGCATTAACAATAAAAGTATTTCTATTATTTCTTATCTCATTATTGTTTTACTTTTTGACTTTCGGTATATTGATGTCCACTTTGGATACTATATATATATTTAAAAAAAACAGCATGGCATATACAAGTAGTAACTGAGTGGCTCAGTTTTCTCACTCAGCTTTCTGTTGCCATGGGTATTGAGGAAAATGTGATGTTTGGATCTCCACAGCTGCCTGACATGTTATCCACCAGCCACAACTTGAAGTAGTATTTTTGTGGAGGGGAAAAAAAAAAAACCTCTCCCCATTTTTTTTCATTTACCTGTTTCAGCTGTAAAAATTGCAAGTAATGTGAACACACACACATACAACATTATCATACTGAATGATTTTTACATCTCCTACCCTAGTTTTATCATCTGATGGAGGATGATTGGATAATGTTAGTGTGTAGCCTTGCGGACAACCCTGCCATGTCTACGTATTAACACAGAGCAATGGCCAGTATAATTCCTGGCTATTGTAAGTGATTATTGCCATTCCCGTTTTTAAACGTTTTTACCCCCTGCTGCCTGTCTGATCTAGAAAGACAATCAAATCACAACAAATAAATCAAACTGAAATTTCTAATCGAATTACTTATTTTACGTAAGTACATTATTACTGTACATTCTGGGGGAAAAGCAATGCGACACATCAATGTGGAAAAATGGAAGCTTAACAAGATTGGTTGAAAAAAATCTCTTCAACTTTGCATAGATAGCAGGCCAATTATCGATGTCTGAGCAGAGAAGACAAGGGATTATAGGCAAATAAATATAGGAGAGTTATTAATTACACATGACTCATTTTGCCAAATAGTGACTGAAATTATTCTTAAGCTGATGCATACAGTTCATAGCTTGATGGATAGAAATATAAAAGAAAATTTTTATAGAACATTTTTTTGCTTTTGTACGTTATCTGGCTAGGCAGAGACAATGTGTCACAGTTTTACTTTGGCATAAAATCAGATTCTTATCAGAACGGTCTTGTCAAACAAAGTTAGAGCTAGACTTGTGATAAGATCGTAAACGTTTTTTCATCTGTCAATGTGGTCATTTTTGTACGACAGTTTATAAAGGTTAATCATCTGACAGCTTTTTATAGACATAGGTTCACCTCTGCAGCTTACTGCTTACACACAGTTTATATTTCTTCTTTTGTTTATGGATCTGCTACTTATATTAGTTCATGATCATCTACATCCTACCAGACTCTTTTTTGAATAGAAACTAAATCTAAAAAACAATGTATTGTGAAGCATTTGCTCAATCTGGCAAGTAATTAGCTTTAAGTTCATTTTCTTTCAATCAGTCTTTCATTAATCATTTATTTATTTATTTACTAATCTATCATCTATTTCAGGGTCATGGGGGCCTGGAGCCTATCTCAGGAGACTTAGGGCACAAGACGGGGTACACTCTGGACAGGGTGCCAATTAATTGCGGGGCACACAAACATACACACACTCACACACTCATTCGCACACTTTTACCAATTTGGGAATGGCAATTAACCTAATCTACATGTCTTTGGACTGTGTGAGGAAACCGGAGTACTCCGGAGGAAACCCACCAAGCACGGGGAGAACATGCAGACTCCATGCACACAGAGACGGGAATCGAACCCGGACTCTGGCCCACCCACTCATCTTCAGTTACCATTTAATCTTGGTCAGTGTTGTGGTGGATCTGAGGCATTTCCTAGGCATGGGAGATGATATTATACACCCTGAGTAATATGCCAGTCCATCAATTCTGCCTAAAGATATGCTTGGGAATGTTGGAAGAAACTCAAGAACACTGAGGAAACAGAAGATCAGCATTAGTGAGTTATCACCACCATTATTCTGTCCTTGATTAACTTTATTAACCATATACTTTTTTTCATAACTTTCTTTTTCCCATCTTTATGAAGATGGAGGAATGAGGCAATATGAACATGCTTATTTTTTGCATAGATTTACTTTCCCTCATCACCTCCCCAAATGATGTAGTTAGATGACTTGGGTAGGCTAAATTGTCTCTACGTTCCCCAAAATGTGTGTTTAAATGATACCCTCTGATGGTCTCAATCTAGACTCTGGTGAAGACACTAAGGATGAAGATTTGTAAATGGATAAACTATTCATAAATGTATATTGTAAATTTTTAGAGTTTGTAGAAAGTCTAATCAAAACCACCAAGTTGGCGTCTTTATATGTCCTTTATACAGTATCAACTGATGCACCTTTAAACGACTTTGATTACAGTTCCAATTTAAAATTTATGTTGGGATGTGCTTTAAACAACAGACTTTTGGTCTAATCGTTTATTGATAGTTACCCTTCTTTGCACAAGTTTCTGTAATTAAGGCTTGTTGTCAGCAGTGCAGAGCGAGTAGGCGTAATACCTCTGTAATTAGTTGTTTCTACAGATGCCCACATCCATTATTATACTACAAGCCCCCACAGCTTCATGCCACACAATACAAAGTAGTAGTTTGCTAACATGTAATAATTAGATAAACGAGTTTCCCATATAAATGGCAGCTGTGGAGAAATGCCAAGTTTTACATCATGCAGGGATTGTATTAGTAAATGAGCAGCTTGAGTTTAAGTATACTTTCTCAGTTACAATTAAAAGCAGTATATACACACATTATGTGTTTTAGTGATATTTTGTATATTTTGTCAATCTCTAATCAATCAATGTGTACTTTAGGACTTAAGGACTAGCGACTGAAACATGAGCTTCATTTAATCAACTTCTGACCATACGGAAATGTAATATCTGTGTGGGACTCGGGCCACATATATGTGGGGCCTCCGTGGATCAGACTTGTTTGTCCGGGACATTCCATGGATGCTCGGTTGGATTGATAGCTCTGGAAATTGGATGCCTGATCAACATTCTTAAAGTCTTTACCTGCTAAGTTCCACCTGTGGCAAGCTAGGGTGCACTGGGTGTTCTGATAGCTTTTTTAAAGCAATTTGTTCTACATTGGCTTTTATGCGGGATCGGATCAGGCAGACTCACAGACATAGGTCAGCCTTTGGTGCCCATGATCCTTTAACCAATTTACTGGTACATAATTTATACTCTTAAGTTGTGCTGATCGGTGTACATGTGTCATCAATTAACAGTAATTTATTTCATTTCATTCTCAAAAAAATATGAACAGATAACTGAAAGAAGAAAAATCACTACACTAAAAACACTGAATTATAAATAATGCAAATTACTATTCATTTGTTTGTTTAAAATTGATAAGTAATTTTGATACAAACAAGTTTAATATTGTAAACAAAAATGTACTACAGGTTCACTATACAGTGGAACCTCGGATTGTGAGTAACGCAGTTTGCGAGTGTTCCGCAAGACGAGCAAAGATTTTTAATAAATTTGGACTTGAAAAACGAGCAAGTCTTGGTTTACTTGGAGTATCATGCATCACGCATGCGCTTCTTGTTTTGACGCCGAGCATCACGTGATCACAACAGAGCCGGTTGTGGTTTTTGTTTTTCTCTCTCTTGCACTGAGGAATTGTGGGTAAACATCTCCCCTGCTGAGTCTTAGTCTCTCACAGGTATAATCAACATCCGTGCGTGTACTGTTTACTGTAACAGTGACCATGTGTGAGAGCGTAAATTTTTTTTTGTTTGTTTTTAAGAGTGTGTGCATAGCGCGCGTGTACTGTTTATGCTAACACACGTGTGTGTGCATATAAAGCAAAAGAAAAACCTCATTATAGAGGTTAAAGATCTATTTGCTCCTTCTCTGTATCAGCCCGCAGTGCGAACGCGACATTTGACACACACACAAACACACACACACACAAACACACACACACACACACACACACACACACACACACACACACACACACACACACACACACACACACACACACACACACACAATGCTTATCTGTCAGGATTTATGTAAAAAAATTTTTAAGGTAAAGTGCAGGTTAATTTGTTTTATTTTTACTTTATATTTTCTATTAATTATTTTTAGATATTTATTTTTTGGGCTGTGGAACAAATAATTTGAGTTTTCATTATTTCTTATGGGAAAATTAGCTTTTTTTTGTGTGTGTTTTGGAATACGAGCCCACTTCTGGAACGAATTACGCTTGTAATCCAAGGTTCCACTGTATCTTAAAAGTACATGAAAAAAATACTCCTCATAATGAGATTAAATAAAATTCATTGTAACATACTGACCACTGTAGCAGTAGCTAAGATGTCATTTTAAATACTAAAATACTCGCTTTCTTGCTTGGGTGCTGCAGATTGCAGTGATGCCAGACTGGTATGGTTTGAAAGAGATGGTTTGAGCTCTTTTCAATAGTAATATAACATGGTTGGGTAATCAAATAACCTGTAATGTATTCACACAGTGCAAATGCATTAGCTGCATCATAAACTGGACGCTGATTTGCATGATATGAATTGCACATTTACACAAAGCAAGTCATCAAATTTTTGCATCATGATGCATCGTGACATGATGCACCAATTACATGCCTAATTCATAATCATGCTCAATTACTACTTTGTCTGCACAATTTGGATTAAATGTAATTCTTAATCACAAATCATAAGGAACAATGCTATCGCAATGCTCATTGTAAATTCTTATTTTGTAGTAGCTCCATGTTTGCAACAGACTGTCATAGATCATAGATCACATGCATTTCGAATGATTGAATCACTGGGGCATTTGTATTGCAACAGCTTATATAGCAAAAATAACTCATATTTAATTTAGAACTGTTAGTATATTTAAGGTGCCATGAACAGTGTGTGACAGGGCAATGGTGGCTCAGGTGGTTGAGGCTCTGGGATTCTGATCGGAAGGTTGGGGGTTCTGGCCTCACTACTGCAAAGTTGCCACATTTGAGGCCTTGCGTAAGGCCCTCATCGCTATGCCCATAAAAATTACTCCACCGATGCAGTCCCAAAGCCCGGATGAAAATCGGCCACATAAAAACCACCATTGCTACAGAAACGATGAAACTCATTGGCCTCTGTGCTCAACAGCACAAGGGGAACAAAAAAATCGAAAGGAAACAACATCCGGTTACATAATGATTCATTAACTAGTTATATTTAGTACAGTGGAACCTTGGATTACGAGCATAATTCGTTCCGGAAGTGAGCTCGTGTTCCAAAACACTCGTAAACCAAATCATCATTTCCCTTAAGAAATAATGAAAACTCAAATTATTCGTTCCACAGCCCCCCCCCCAAAAAAAATAATTAATTAATACAATCTATAAAATGAAAATAAAACAAATTAATCTGCACTTTACCTTAAAAAAAAAAGTACAAATAAATCCCGACAGATAAGTGTTTCCGTTGGTGCGTGCAGGCGCCCTGTGTGTGCGTGTCTCTTTGTGTGTGTGTGTGGAATTAGCCCCTTCCCTCGCCTCACACAGTTTTTACACAGTAACACTCCTCCTCCCTCTCCCCACCTCGCTTTTTTTTTATTATTTTTTTTTTTTTGGATTTTTCCCCTGATTTTCTCCCTAATTTAGTCGTGTCCAATTCCTCCCCGTCACTAGGGGGCTCCCACCTTAAGGCTACTACTACCACTCAGCCGGGAGGGCCGAAGACTATCACGTGTTTCCTCCGAACCACGTGACGCCAGCCGACCGCATCTTTTCGAACTGCTCGCTCGCGCCCCGTTGGGGGCGGCGTAACACACTCGGAGGACAGCGCTATCCGCTCCCTCTGCTGCGCGAGCTCACAGACGCCCCTGACTGGCTGTAGAGCCGTGATTAATGACGGAGCACTATGTACCTCTCATCCCTCCCCTCTGAGAGAGCTCGGCCAATCAGCTCTCTCTAGACCTCCGGCTGTGAGAGGTTACAGCACCACCCGGGATTCGAACTAGCGATCTCCGGATGATAGGGCGAGCGCTTTAACCACTGCGCCACTCGGAGGCCCCACCTCGCTTTTTAAGTTTCACAACAAACGCACACACACACAGCGGAAACACCGTTTTAACGGAAAAAAGACATCTCTCTGAGACTGGCATGTGTGCATACTAACGGAATCACTTTTTAAGTTTCACAACAAACGGACACACACATAAACACAACGGAAACACCGTTTTAATAGGGAAATAAGAAATCTCTCTGACCTGGTGTGAGGCATACTAAGGAAATCAATGCTGTAAAGTAAAAAAAACAAAAAACAAATGAACCATCACCCTACCTTTGAAAAGAATCGCGACAGAGCAGAGTTTCTGTGTGTTTGTGAAGCCAGGGAGGGGGTGAAAAGGCGAAAAAGCGTCTGTGCGTGTGTCAGGGTGTGTGTGTGTGTGTGTCGGTGTCAAATTACACGCGCACACGCATAAGAGACTAAAAGAAAGAGAGAGATGTTGATTATACAAGTAAGAGACGAGCAGAGTTTCTGTGTGTTTGCGAAGCCGTGGGGGGGTGGGGGTGAAAAGTTGAGAGAGTATCTCTCTCACGCTCGGTGTCAAAATAAGAGTCGCATGCGTGATACATGATACTCGGCTCTCGTAAACTAATACTTGCTCGGTTTCTGATTAAAAATTTATTAAAAACCTTTGCTCGATTTGCGGAACACTTGTAAACCACGTTACCCGCAATCCGAGGTGCCACTGTAATTGGTAACGTTACATTCAGTGTTAACATTTGCCTATATTTATTTTTTGACTGCAAGTTTGTGTGTGGTTCATTTTTATACTTATTTATTGCTCAGCTTTTAGAAATATTTGGTTGTCACTTTCTTTCTCCACCTCTGTTTCATCGTTTGCAAAAATTACATCGAGTTTTTGGTTTAGTTCTTGATTAGTCCTTCAGTTTATAACCTTTATAACCAATTTATAACATGTCTGTGGGAGGGGGTGTATCTTTGAGAAGTCTCAGTCAAATTTTTGATTTTCTTTATTTGGGGAGTGGTAGCTCAGCTGGCTAAGGCTCTAGGTTGTTGGTTTGGTGATCTGGGTTCGAGCCCTGCTGTTGGTGGGTTGCCACACCCCATACTACCCAGCCACGGCATGCAGTGCTGGTCCCAAGCCTGCATAAAATGTGAGGGCTGCGTCATGAAGGTCATCTGGCATAAAATCTTTGCCAATTGTTGTGCAGATTTATGGTCTGCTGTGGCAATTGCTCTACAGGATCAGATGAAAGATTAACAACAAACGTGGTTTTCCTTATTTATTTATTCATTATTGATTTTGGTGTGGTTTTCACAGCAGATAATTTGAAAAGGGGGAGATTTTCTCAAGGTCAAAAATCATCAATATTTTTGAATGGCATTGAGAGTGATTTTAATACAGTTTTGACAGGTCAATCTTCTACAGTATAATATCATAATCAGCCCATATTCTCCATATTCTTGTCTTCTCTCAATGTAGTTATACCAAGATTCACACCAGCTAGAAATTTTATGTTAGATATGTAGGGTTTATGTTAGATATGTAGATATGTTTGGAAGTGTATATATGCCTGCATTTGGCCAGTCTTCATCAACAAGGGGAGATAAAAGTCATTGTTCCCATCAGGAGTCGAGCGAATTATGTTTTTATGGACTTTCTTGACTGGAACAATCAGGAGTCAAATTCATAATCTCCCAATGATTGGGCGAGTGCCCACACATGCCTATAGCTCTGATTGTCAGGTACATCTCATGACCTACTGGAACCCATAATGCCACTGATAATGAACAATAGCTTTGACCTACATGGCATGATTATTAAAAACTTGCAGAAACAGTAACAGAAGTTAATTCATGTATTCATTCACTCAATTGAGTAAACAAAACATTTTTTTTTAATTACTTGTTACCTTGCAGATGTCACTTCCCCTGCTTGGTTAAGATTGTTACTGAGTACACTGTAATCAATAAAAAGTACAATACTGTATATGAATTTCGTGAATAACTTTTCCTTCTTTCGGCTCTGATGTTCTCCCCGTGCTTGGTGACTTTCCATTCATACTCCAAAGACATGCAGATTAGGCTAATTGTTAGTAGTGTGTGAGTGAGTGGGTGAGTGTATGCCGGTTTGTGCCCTGCCATCGATTGATCAGGGTGTACCCTACCAAGTCCTTTGGGATAGGCTCTATGCATCCTATGACGCTGAATGGGATAAATGGTATAGAGAATAAGTGAGAGAGAGAGAGAGGCAGAACTTTGTCTTAGCTACCAAAATTATTGGTCTTTTTCTTTTGTAGCAACTGTTACTGGCTGTGTTTCCTGTTAATTCATTCTTACTTTCCTGAATAGTAACCATTATTTTTTTATCAATTGCCTCAGCACATTTTCAGAAACTTCAAATTATGCAGTCATTATTTATAACTACCACATCAGTTTAGTCTACACAGCAGAAATAATTCAAAATGTTTCATTCATAGGTCAAGATTAAATAAATCCATCATTGAATACAATCAGTGGCTCTGAAATGCAATTACTTTTATTATTGCTAAAACTAAGACTGTCAAATGCTAAAGAATAGTTTTAATATGTTAGTGTTAATATGTTCTCTTGTTTCTTACTGAAGACAGTCTAATGCTTTATATGTTGAAATTTCTGTTCTTTGACTACAGTGCAACCTAATGCCACACCACCAATTTAAAAAAATATATTTATAGCACTTTTGCTTTTCCAGTAATGTGAAACAAAAAACAGAACATCACTATGTAAAATAGCAACTAATAGAACTAAACAGGACCCAAAAAGGACGTTATATTAAATGGGAACACCAACTTAAATTACATCCTTATTCACCATTACTTTTGCTTGTTGTATGTGCTTTCCATATTGTTTGGTAAGCCTACTCTTGTTATTGTGCCATGCACTAAGCCAGATAAAAATGGTGCATTTATTGTACCCTGTCACAAGCATCCACACAAGCAACATCCATTTGAACCAACAATGATACTGTATGAGGGGTGGGAGGAAAGATATGAGAGGAGTGGCAAAGTCTTACTAAAAACCAAGGATGGGTTATAATTCATTTCTTTATTCGGTTCGTGAGGAAAATCTACAGAAAAAATAACCATGTAATTTTAAAAATAATTCCAAAGAATATATATTTTTTTCTATTTGTAATACACTGTAATCAAATGATTACTGTGACAAGCAGTGAAACCTGTCGACAGGTCTTTTGGCCCACTCATCACAAGGAGGCTTGAATGTGCCTACTTTAGACTGCAGGTTTCAGCTTTTTTGGGGGGGAGGGGGGTGGAGCTGCGGGGTGGTTTCCTCTGAACCACGTGACACCAGCCGACCGCATCTTTTTGAACTCCTCGCTCACACACCGTTGAGAGTGGCCTAACACACTCAGGGGACAGCGCTATCTGCTCCTTCCGCTTGCGTGAGCTCACAGACGCCCCTGATTGGCTGTAGAGCCGTGATTAATGTGGGAGCACTAAGTACCTCTCATTCCTCCCCTCTGAGAGAGCTCGGCCAATCAGCTCTCTCTAGACCTCCGGCTGCGAGAGGTTACAGCACCACCTGGGATTCGAACTTGCGATCTCTCTGGATGAAAGAGCAACATATGCTCCAAGGAAGGCCTTGTTATTTCCGCAGGACAACGCAAAATCACATATTTCAGCTAGTACCACAGCATGGGTTCTAAATCCCAACTTTTCTGGAAGTGCTAGCTAATGTCAGAAAACACCTGCCAGAAAGCCAGCACCCACTCCTCTTATCCCAGATCCAATCAACATCACAAGTGAAATGGACATTGAGGGCTCTCTCCCTAAGTCAGCAGCTTGCTATGTATACATCCCTGTGGTAGCCGAATATATCACATGCCACTTTTAGACCCTTAATGAAAGTCTGTGGCTTTTTAATGGCTCCAGAAAGCTAAACCAAGTTTGACAGCCACTCCTTGCCTCATGCGGATGATCATTGTTTGTGTTCTTCATTGTCTTTTGGCTGTTCCCTTTCGGGGGTTGACACAGCAAATCATCTGCCTCCATCTAAACCCATCCTCTGCATCCTCTTCTCTCACACCAACTAACTTCATGTTCTCTCTCACTGCATCCATAAATCTCCTCTTTGGTTTTTCTCTAGACCTCCTGCCTAGCAGTTCCAACCTCAGCATTCTTCTACCAATATGCTCACAATCTCTCCTCTGAACATGACCAAACCACCTCAATCTGGCCTCTTTGCCATAATCTTGATGGACTCATTCTTGATTCTGTCCATCCTTGTCACTCCCAAAGAGAACCTCAACATCTTCATATCTCCTACCTCCAACTCTGTCTTTTCTCCAGTGCCACTGTCTCTAAGCCATAGTGGTCAGCAATTCTGGCCTGACCACTGTCTTGTACACCTTTCCTTTCATTCTTGCTGCTACTCTTCTCCACCCGTTCCAACCTGCCTGTACATGCCTCTTCACCTCCTTTCCACACAATGCAAATCCCAATAACCTTCTCTGTAGCTTCTCCATGATCATCCTCAAAGCATTACTGCATCTGTTGTACTCCTTCTAGGTATAAAACATATTGCTGTTCACAAATGCTCACCTTTGTCCTTAGCTTCTACTACTCTTTCCCAAAGCTTAATTTTATGGCTTATTAGCTTTATTCCTCTGCAGTTGCCACAGCTCTGCACATCTCCCTTGTTCTTAAAGATCGGCATCAATAAATTTATCCTCTATTTTTCTGGGATCCTCTCACTTTCCAAGAGCTTGTTAAACAGACTAGTCAGAAACTCTACTGCCACCTCTCCTAAACACTTCCATACCTCCACGGTCATGTCATCAGGACCAACTGCCTTTCCACTCTTCATCCTCTTTAATGCTCTCCTCACCTCACTCTTACTGATTTTTGCTACTTTCTGCTCCACAACAGTAACCTCTTCTACTCTTTGTTCTCTTTCATTTTCCTCATTTATTAACTCTTCAAAGTACTCCTTTCCATCACCCTCCTGGCACCTGTCAGTACAGTGCCATTCCTATTTTTAATTACTCTAACCTGCTGCACATCTTTTCCATCTCTATCTCTTTTCCTCGCCAATCTCGCCAATCTGTACAGATCCACCTCCAACCTCCTTACTGTCCAACCTAGCATACAAGTCCTCATATGCTATTCGTTTGGCCTTTGCCATTTCTACGTTCACTCTACCCTGCACTCCTGGACTTCCACCATTCCACCACCAAATCCAAGTACCCTCCTACCTGTCTCCCTGATCACCTTAGCTGTAGTTGTCTAGTCAACTTAAGCACCTCCTGACTACCCAGAGCCTGTCTCAACTCCTCCCTGAAACATACACAACAGTCTTCCTTTTTCAACTTCCACCACTGTCCTCTGCTCTGCCTTTGTCCTTTTCACCTTCCTCACCACCAGTGTCATTTTACACACAACCATTCTATGTTGTCTGGCTACACTCTCCTTCCGCTTGCGTGAGCTCACAGACGCCCCTGATTGGCTGTAGAGCCGTGATTAATGTGGGAGCACTAAGTACCTCTCATTCCTCCCCTCTGAGAGAGCTCGGCCAATCAGCTCTCTCTAGACCTCTGGCTGCGAGAGGTTACAGCACCACCTGGGATTCGAACTTGCGATCTCTCTGGATGAAAGAGCAACATATGCTCCAAGGAAGGCCTTGTTATTTCCGCAGGACAACGCAAAATCACATATTTCAGCTAGTACCACAGCATGGGTTCTAAATGGCCTACATGGGTTCTTCTATGTTGTCTGGCTACACTCTCCCCTACCAATACTTTGCAGTCACTGATCTTTTTCAGATTACAACATTGACACAAGTTGTAGTCCATCTGCGTGCTTCTGCCTCCGCTCTTATATGTCACCCTATGTTCCTGGCTCTTCTGGAAGAAAGTATTCACTACTGCCATTTCCATCCTCCTTGCACCATCTGTCCTTCTGTGTTCCTGTCCTGAAGACCAAACCTCTGTTCCCTTCCCCAATATGTCCATTAAAATCTGCACCAGTCACCACTCTCTCACCTCTGGGGATGCTCTGCATTACTTCATCTTCGCTTTTAACTCACATCCTACCTGTGGGGCATATCCACTAACAACGTTGCACATCACCCCTTTACTTTCCAGCTTCGGACTTCTCATCCTATACTCTTTTCACCTCCAGAACATTCCTTACAAACTCCTTTTTCCAGATAACTCCTACTCCAATTCTTTTCCTATCCACCCAATGGCAAAACAACTTGAACCCTGCTCCTAAGCTTCTAGACTTGTTACCTTTTCCCCTGGTCTCCTGGACACAAAGTATATCCACCTTCCTTCTCTGCATCATGTCAACCAACTCTCTTGCCTTTCCTGTCATTGTCCCTACTGTCACTCCTAATCCAGACTTGGGACTGTCACACTGGATTGTGCCCCCCGATGGTTGCTTTGTGCCCCCCTGTGGTTGCATTTGTTTGCATGGTTGCCTGCTATCCATTATCACCCAGATGAGGATGGGTTCCCTGTTGAGTCTGGTTCCTCTCAAGGTTTCTTCCTATTACCATCTCAGGGAGTTTTCCCTTGCCACCGTCGCCCACGGCTTGCTCATCAGGGACAATCTTATCATTTTGATTCATACACATTGCATACAAACTTACTTCTTTTTATTGTGTAAAGCTTTGCGACAATGTCAATTGTTAAAAGCGCTATATAAATAAAATTGACTTGACTTGACTTGACACCGCTAAGCTCCAACTTGCAGTTCCCTTACTGTACTTTTTAGGCAACACATATGTGCTGCACAACTTCTGTGAACCCTCCAATCTACACAAGGATTCGCAGCCACCTACACCATGTAGACACGACATCATTCACTCAATGACTTACGTAGGATTACCATCTTCTGAGGGAAATGCTGGGTACGTCCTCAGAACGGCTGAGCTTACTGCATATCTCCCTTGTCTCTGCCTGCAGTCAGCAAAGAACAGGACTTCTTTACCTTTGCTGCAGCCATGTTTCATGTGCTGCCTCTCTGCTCCAGTGGCTACAGCACCCCCGCTCCCGCCTGCCAAGCTGTGACACCGCTAAGCTCCAACTTGCAGTTCCCTTACTGTACCTTTTAGGCAACACATATGTGCTGCACAACTTCTGTGAACCCTCCAATCTACACAAGGATTTTTTTCTCTTGCTTCTTAAAAATGAATAAATGATTTATTTCCGCCTGCACTTCTGCCTTCTTGAATGTTCATGACCTCACAGTTACCCACAATCAGATAGCGTTGCTGTCAGATAGCGACAGCAGAGGTAGAGAGAAAAAAGTGAGTATTTCCCTTAAGAATAGTGGAAAATTGTTAGAATGTTACATTAGAACTCTAAACAGAATATAGAATTCACCTTAGAACACAAAAAATATAGCGAACCATTAGAAACTGTGCTCTGAAAGTTGCTGCTTGATATAAACACAGTAAAGAGAAATGTTTACAGGTTTATGATTATTATGAAATTTAATTATCAAACAAATTTATCAAACTATCAGAAGAAGACACAGTTAGGGTGTGTTTGCACTTAATATGTATTTATGTCTTGTGTAACAATATGCTGCCAAAGTCTGGGAGCACACTTAGCCAAGTGGGATAAATCCTAAAAAGCCAGGAGGGAGCCCGTACTGCAGTGATCCATCATCAGTCAGAGGGAACTGAATTAAAATGTTCTTTTGTGTGGCTGCTGGAAGCCCATCCAGCTCATATCTTAGGAGCTAACATAACCTGAAGGATGGCCCCTGATTGTATTTACTGTGCCAGTCTCTTTTTCCCAGTTTTTCCTGCAACTTGTAAAACGTAGCATGTTCATTAAGCTCCAGTTGGACCCCCCCATGACTGAAGCCATTGTTTTTCACTGAAACATTTTGTGTTTCCAAAAACCTTTCGTTCTTTTAAAGGCTTGATGCTCCCTTCTCAGGTCATGCGCTCAACTCTGAGCTTACCGTTTGTAAAGAAAGTGCCACAATAATACATCATAAGAGCTACTAACCTGCTCATGACATCAGAGTACTTAAAGGAACTTGACTGATAATGTTCCATGGCTTGTGCTCACGTTCTTTTTGCTGCAGTAGCATTTTGCATATTTGCTTTAATCTTTTTATTTTCTTTATCACACGGGGAACTGTTGCATCATTTGTCAAGTGAACATTTGTAATGTGTTATTATTCGCTTTGTATCTTATAATTTTTATTTTTTTCACGATTCCGCTGCTGTTGTCTACTTTTCTGTTCAGAAGTAAGAAGAGGGAGGATGTTTGCTTTGTGTATAGATCCATTAAGCTCATGCTCTTTTTATGTCAAAATGTCACAGTACAAAGCTATTTACTGTATGTTGTTGTTCTTCTTCTCTCGGCTGCTCCACCCAAGTGAAAAAAATGTATGCTAAGTATATTAAATCCTAGCATGCCAAAGCATACTTAAGTGTACTTGCAGCCAGACTGATGACTAGTATACTTGAAGTTTGCTATTTTAGAACAACTACTTTTAAGCGTATTAAGTATACTTTTGTGTGTTAAAGTGGAACTACTTTAAGTATACTTAGTACACTTAAAGTATATGGCTGTGTGTGTACTAACATACTTACCTGACAGCAGTTAATGAAATTAAAGTATATACTTAATGTATTATTAAAGCAATACATTAGTATTGCTACAGCAATAAAAAAAAGTACATTACAGCAATTTTTTACTGTGTTACAAATACACAAATAATATGCTATGAATATATTCTTATTGCAGCAATAGCATGCTGTTATACCTCTGATATAGATTTAGTGAAATTATATTTTAAAAATACTTAAAATTGTGTTTGCATTACAAGATTTTGTCCCACCAACACATACCTACAACTGCTTCCAGACTAAATTAAATTAATTAAATAATTTAAAGAGCAGAGGCACTGAATATTTCTTGGCTAGGGACAGATCCACTACTGATTAGTGAGCCGAACACGGGACTAAAAAGTCACTTTCAGATCTTCCAGAACATGTAGCAGCGCATCTGTTTGAGTCCAAGATCAGGATCCTTTCGTATGGATTTGAACGTGCGGTCAGATATAAAGCTCAAAGGACAAACACAGACCTCATTGAACAGTGCATGTACAGAGTTCATTCATTCATCCTTATTAACTGCCTGGTTTGATTAGGCTACTGTTGTCTCAGAATCAGCTGAATTTGTTAGAAAATAGAATGGAAGGATACAAAAAGGCACACCTGAAACAGATGTCACTAACTTTAAAAAATGCTTTTAATATTTTTTTTTAAATACAGTGGTCTTGACATATGAACAGTGCACATGCTGTTTGTCTGCCGAGCGTCACGTGATCTCAACTGAGCCAATAGATCCTCTCTCTATCGCGCGTGTGCTGCGGGATTGTGGGTAATCGTTTCCTATAGCATTGTGACCACTTGTGTGTGCATGTAAAGCATTTTTAAAAATTATTTTGTGTCCAAGTGTAGTGACTGTTCTTTAGTAACTGTACTGCAACAATGACTCCATGAAGAAAAAAAGTTAAAAAGGCTGTAGCAGTGCTGAGAATCTGTTTAACGACAACACAATGACACATTTCCGCTAAATCCTCAAAAGAAGGCAAAAGCAAGTGTGATTAGACAGGTGTCTTGTTAAAGAAGTTTGCTGACAGACCAGTGTTTCCATTAGTGTGTGTGTGTGTCCTAAACAATAGCCCCATCGCTCCTCCTCTCCTCTTTCGTTTTACTTCAGCCATGATTCTTTCCAAAGGTAAAGTACAGGTTAATTTGTTTTATTTGAATTTACCTTGATATATGAATGCTTTGATATACAAGCATGCTTCCGGAGCAAATTATGCTCACAATACAAGGTTTAACTTTGTATTGTTTTACCAGTGATCATTGTCTCAAAGTAGCTTTACAGAATCGAATAAAATATGGAAATGACACAAAAAGTGTGAATAAATACGTATAAATTATACTTTTGTCCTTGATGAGCAAGCCGTGGCGAGGAAAAAAAAAAAAACCTGAGATGACTGTAGAAAGAAACCTTGAAAGGAAACAGCCTCAATATGGAACCTATTCTCATCTGGCTGACACCAGATAGCAGGGATTGATTTGCAGTCGTCTGTGTGGTGACTGGCTGGAAGTTCAGTATAACAGGAAAAATGTTTGAGATAATATGTCCAGTTTTTTCACAATCTGGTAATCACTATAATCGCTGGTGGAGCTGAATTGTCAACATGAGAGATGTAACTGAGAATGAGGAACTGTCAGAGGTACTATTTACAGATCATGCTGGCAGTGCTGGCATTTCTACCTCTGGTTTTTCCTACTGTTCCTGGGGGAAGGGGCTGAAAAAAATATAATAGAAAGAAAGAAGGAAAGAGCACCATTCCATTTACTTCCTTTACACAGCTTTCTTTGATTATGACTAGCTTGCTTTAATAACCCAACCCATGTGGGTTAGGATAAATTTCATCTAGACACATGTCTCACATGAAATAAGTCATGTGTGATTCTGTGCTGTCACCTGTGACATTTGCTGTGTGAGTAATAAGAGTGCCAACAGTGATAAATGTCACTGGGTAAGTGCATATGCCTCAGCTAGGAATGACAGTAAAATCTTTCTTTTCTTTGTTTTTGTCTTCTCTAAGAACTGGAGGAACAAGCATGCTAGAGGAAAGGCAGAGAGAGATTTCCTGTACCCTGTGGAGCTCAGAATGTGTCAGGGTTAAAAAGGGCATGGTTGTGGTGAAATGCACAACTTGACAGGCCTTGGGAATGCTGGAAAAACAAAACTTGAAGTAATAAATGCGATGACAGACATTTTTGTACAAACTTTACATTTCTTCCCTTTATTTATAGAAAAAGCCAAAAAATGCACCAAATTAAAAATGTAATTGTAATGGCAATAGTTTTGGTTGATTTTAATGGTTATCAGGCAGTGGTGGCTTAATTTCGTTAAGGCTGTGGGTTACTAATTGGAAGGTTGGGGGTTTAAGCCCCACCAACGAGAAGTTGCCACTGTTGGACGCTTGAGCATGGTTCATTGTATCCTGGCTGACAAGCTTCCCTCTGACCCCAGCTTCCTAACAGGGATATGTGAAAAAAAAATCATTTGACTGTGTTGTAAGGTACATATGACAAGTAATTGAATAATAAAGGCATATGACATTTGTTGCTAAGCTCTGGTGGAACATATAGAATATAAGAGTGCAATAAAATGAATGATATTTAAATATAAAAATTAAATTTAACAACTAGAGTTAGAGAGCTAGAAAATCCCCAAATAAGTAGGCCAATGTTTTAATAAACTACTTCCTGAGACAGTATAAAATAAAATAAAAATCCTTGACAGGAGCCAGACTCAAAAGGGAATGCATTCTAGGGCATCCATTCAGATGGAACAAAAAATTAGGGAGGAATTTACTTTCGTGAACATACTGTATTTACTTTGATGCAGAGATCATTTATGTTCAGTGGTCAGATGTGACCCTGACCAAACCAAAAAATACTATGTTCATTAAAGTGAAGATACAGTATTCATTCATTTGTTGGTTCATTCATTTCGTTCTTCACTAAGTGCCTGGTCATGGTAGAGGTGATGTAAATTAGGTCACTAGTTTGTTCATCTTTTGCTAAACAAAGCCACCTTAATTTATTAGAAAATATTACAAGCAAGCACAAGTGAAAATACTCACTCACTCACTCACTGTCTATACCGTTTAGTCCTGTATTCAGGGTTGCGAGGGGCCTGGAGCCTATTCCAGGTGACTTGGGCACGAGGCGGGGTACTCCCTGGACAGGGTGCCAATCCATCACAGGGCACACACTCATTCACACACTACAGGTAATTTGGGAATGCCAAATAGCCTAACCTGCATGACTTTGGACTGTGGGAAGAAACCAGAGTACCCACCCAGCATGGGGAGAACATGCAAACTTGGGGAGAACACGCACACAGAGGTGGGAATGCCTGGAGGTGCAGGGTGACAGTGCTAACCACTACACCATCATGCCAGCAAGTGAAAATAATAATTTGTGTGGGAAAAAAAAATAAAACTAAAACTAAACTAAAGCAGGACTATCAACTGGAGTGATGTACTATAGCTAAGGTTGGAGAACTGCCAGTTCCAGAATTCATACATCATGCTTACAGTACTGGCATTTCTACCTCTGGATTTTTTTGCCAGGGTTTCTGGGGGTGTGATAGTGTGGTTTATTAACAAAAATACAGCCAGAATGTGTTAGGGAATGAGGTATTAGGTTGAGTGTGTGTGTGTGTGTGTGAGCAGTGTCTGAAATTGCTCCCTCATGCACATCCAGTATTTAATATATAGGCTGTAATGTTCAGAGTGCTTTACAGGGAAGTAGTCACAGAGATTGAATTCGGAAATCACATCACCATAAACCGCCGCCTTAAATTAAAATATGTCAACAGGATGAAAACACAATTTGATTTTCTGTAATAATGCATAGCTAATTACCAACATGTACATGACTAAACTCAGATAATAAATGACTAAAGCCAATGAACAAGATAGTACGTATATGTCCAGGGTCATCATGACTGCATGACTAAAGGGACCCTGTAAATTGCGGTGAAATTGCCATTATCAAATTGTCAAATAGAAAGTGTCATTATCAAATGCACGGCCATAATTAACGTTAGTCATAAGGTAAGAGGACCACATGATACATGCCGTGAGACCAAATGATACATATCATGAAGCTTTTGACTTTTTTGTAATATTTTCCCATCATTGCCTGACAGAGTAAGAGAGAAAGAGCTCCAAAGAGAAACTGGTTATGCTAACTGTTACATAGGGGATAAGATCAATGTACATTTATTGCAGAGTGCAGGCAGGTACTCTGGGAAGAGGAACTAGGACAGTATAACTAAAAGGAAAAGTCAGAGGTTAACACAAACATGAGGGCACAATGGGACATAAAGCATCCAGCCACTACAACATAGAAGGAGGATGCCGATGAGTCATGTAGATCCTCTAAGGAAAAAACATCTTCACAAAATTCTTAGCTAAACAAATATATTTTAAGCTTGGGCTTAAAAAATGAGATTATGTCCGACACTAATGGGATGGCTATTCAATTAATGTGGGTCTTTGTAGGAGACAGTCCTTTCTCCTGCTGTATTGTCCACTATTTGTGGTACAGTACCAACAAGTAGCCTGCAACTTCTGATCAAAGTAGGAGTGATGAATTGTAAATGACCACTTTACATGGGTATTGGTGTATTTTTTAATTAATGCGATTTTCTTTCCCCCAACATTTATTCTTTAAGTTATTGATCTTCGTTCAGTTATTAATAACTACGTTCTGCTTTGTATTTAAGTCAATAATGTACATAATATATAGTCCTAATTTATATTTGGATATCTCACAGAAAAATAGTGTGGATGGATGACTATTTCTAGTAATGAGGTTCAGTGTTGATCTCAGTTGGTGATTTTACCCCCTCAAACATAAATAATTCAGCTAAGCAGTTAATTATTAGGTTTAGGAAATTAATTTACTATGTTGGACTTTTGGCTCTTCAATGGATGGGATTGAGTACATTCACTTTTGATCACCCTTGCTTCATTTATAAGTGCACTCTGTATTCTGTAGTTGCATAATGGAGGTACTGTAGTAGAATAGGTCCTGTTTAAAGGCATTAACCAGGCGGCCGTGTAGGAGCACGAACAAGGTGGTCCAGCGGAGGCAATACATATGTGTAGAAATTACAGAAGAATTAAACTGTACAGTATTTGCTTTTCACTGTATGTACTTGTAAATAATAATGAGTATTTAAAATATACATACAGTATTAAAAATATAAATACAATAGGCAGTTTGTTGAGAAACAGTTTATTTTGCATCAATTTACCTGATCTTTCCAACCTGGCTTGTACAAATGTAATCTTTTCTTAAAATGGGTAAATTGGGTTTTAATTGAAAGTGGATGGCAAAGGTTTGTATTGGTTTGGGAATCAAGGGGATCACTCACGTTTTATTGGGCACTGTGACTTCCCCTGCTCGTCTTTACTAATAACCACTTTCCTCGTCTGCAAAGCTTCTCATGTTTATCATTTTTCTTCTTGTAAAGACCCAATAAAAGCCAACCAACAGGCATCTGCACCTTGCTGTTCATTTATCCACCTTGACTAATTTCTCACTTGCTTGCCCAGGCACTTGTAGTTCAATCACATAAATTTATATTGATTACTAAAAGAGCATTGGGTAGATCACACTTTGGTCTCTCATAAAAAGGCAATAAAGTCTGTAAATGGAAGCAAAAGAAATTCAATGACCATTTGCAACTTACTATCCAATCAACTGCCACAATGTTGATACTCGGGGCAGGGCAGAGTATCAGTAATGAAACAGCCCTAATGCAAACACATCATTCAAAAAAACATCCCACCGCCTGCCAAGTCTGATTCTGATTAAGCAAAGAATCCATGATCTTTTTTTTTTTTTTAAACTGCTTGTTCATATATTATGCAAACCCTCTTAAATACATGTGAGAAACACAATTGGTTATAACCTAAAAGATCTAAAAGATGCATTTCTTTCACTATGCATTTGTTTTGTTTAACACAGTTTCTCTGTTGTCAGCTTTGGTGCCAAGGACATTCACAAAGTTTGTTTGAGTTGAGAGGCCCTGCAACATCATGCTTTGGGTGTACATGCTTATCTGGATGACTTGTTGCTGGGTGAATTATCCCACCATCAGTCGACGTGCCAGACTAAATAGGCCATGGGCTACTGGACTCCCCTGGGCACCTCTGCTTTAGAGCCTACTGAATATCAAATGTTACCATTGCATAAATTTGAACTTGCTGTCATTATATTTATAGGCACCCTCAAATCAGGAGCATGGGTGATTTGTAGGTTTTGTCATGTTTTAATATTTGGTCATTTTTAAGCCTTCATAAAAGGCATACAGAATCAAGAAGGAATTAGACACACAGTTTCAAAATTTGTTACAGTTTTGTCCAAGTAAGTTTATCTAGTAATATATTTTTTGTAGTTTGTTGACTTTAAATTTTTTTTTTTTTAGAGATTTTAAGAATGATGACTTGCCACTATATATACAGTACTATGACTGGGTTATAGTTTTAGGTAAAGTTATAGTGTATTACATAAATATTGCATTATACACACGTGGACAAAATTGCTGGTACCCTTCGGTCAATGAAAGAAAAACTCACAATGGTCACAGAAATAACTTTAATCTGACAAAAGTAATAATAAATAAGAATTCTATGAATGTTAACCAATGAAAGTCAGACATTGCTTTTCAACCATGCTTCAACGGAATTATTTTTAAAAAAATGAACTCATGGAACAGGCCTGGACAAAAATGATGGTACCCCTAACTTAATAGTTTGTTGCACAACCTTTTGAGGCAATCACTGCAATCAAACGATTCCTGTAACTGTCAATGAGACTTCTGCACCTCTCTGCAGGTATTTTGGCCCACTCCTCATGAGCAAGCTGCTCCAGTTGTTTCCGGTTTGAAGGTGCCTTTTCCAGACAGCATGTTTCAGCTCCTTCCAAAGATGCTCAATAGGATTGAGGTCAGGGCTCATAGAAGGCCACTTTAGAATAGTCCAATGTTTTCCTCTTAGCCATTCTTGGGTGTTTTTAGCGGTGTGTGGGTTGGGTCATTGTCCTGTTGCAAGACCCATGACCTGCAACTGAGACCCAGCTTTCTGACACTGGCCAGCACATTTCTCTCTAGAATCCCTTGATAGTCTTGAGATTTCATTGTACCCTGCACAGATTCAAGACACCCTGTGCCAGATGCAGCAAAGCAGCCCCAGAACATAACAGAGCCTCCTCCATGTTTCACAGTAGGGACAGTGTTCTTTTCTTCATATGCTTAATTTTTCCGTCTGTGAACATAGAGCTGATGTGCCTTGGCAAAAAGTTCCATTTTTGTCTCATCTGTCCATAGGACATTCCCCCAGAAGCTTTGTGGCTTGTCAACATGTAGTTTGGCATATTCCAGTCTGGCTTGTTTATGATTTGTTTTCAACAATGGTGTCCTACTTGGTCGTCTCCCATCTTGGTCGTAGTCCACTTTGGCTCAAACAACGACGGATGGTGCGATCTGACACTGATGTTCCTTGAGCATGAAGTTGACCTTGGATCTCTTGAGAAGTCTTTCTGGGCTCTTTTGTTACCATTGGGATTATCCGTCTCTTTGATTTGTCATGAATTTTCCTCGTGCGGCCACGTCCAGGGAGGTTGGCTACAGTCCCATGGATATTAAATTTCTGAATAATATGTGCAACTGTGGTCACAGGAACATCTAGCTGCTTGGAAATGGTCTTATAGCCTTTACCTTTAACATGCTTGTCTATAATTTTCTTTCGAATCTCCTGAGACAACTCTTTCCTTCGCTTCCTCTGGTCCATGTTGAGTGTGGTACATACCATGTCACCAAACAACACAGTGACTACCTGGAGCCCTATATATAGGCCCACTGACTGATTACAAGATTGTAGACACCTGTGATGCTAATTAGTGGACACACCTTGAATTAACATGTCCCTTTGGTCACATTATTTTCAGTATTTTCTAGGGGTACCATCATTTTTGTCCAGGCCTGTTCCATGAGTTTATTCTTGGAAATTAATTCTGTTGAAGCATGGTTGAAAAGCAATGTCTGACTTCCATTGGTTAACAGTCATAGAATTTTTAAAAATTATTACTTTTGTCAGACTAAAGTTATTTATGTGAGTTTTTCTTTCATTGACCGAAGGGTACCAACAATTTTGTCTACGTGTGTATGCAATTAACAAATGTTCAAATTATTTTATTTTAGATTTATATTAATTTAAGGACAGAATATTCAGCTGTTTTTAACTGATATCTTTTTTATAAGTTGCTTATATCCTGACATGAAGCTTAGTTAAATGTATCTTCATAGAGGCTTGTAGGCACGATTTGGAAGGTAATCTTGTACATAATGTATTGCAATGTGTAATAGACTTTTGAAAGAAATTGTATTTAATTTCTAAAAAATATTATTGGGTGCAAAAACATTAAAGATAACAAAACAAAAATGTTTTTGTCCTTTCTTCACTGATGTCACCTATAGAACACGGCCAGGTTGGTTGTTTCATTGTGACTGTAAAAATACACTACCAGTCAAAAGTTTAGACAAACTTTTTCTTTCTGTAAGCGATCTTGAACGGTTAAAAACTTCTTTTCATATACGTTGAAGGAAAGTGATAACAAAAAGGCGAATACTACCTATGAAACATCATGATGATATTGAATTTATCTGAAGTTATGCAGTGTTAAAATTTTGCTTGATGTTCAGTAGGCTCTAAAACATCAGAGGGGTAATTGCACAGGGGACACGTAACTCATGGCCTAAAGCTCATGATCTCAGATTGTGGAAAGACTAGGTAGAAAATGGGAGCACCAAAAAAGGGGGCTTTATTTTAAAAGAAAATTTAGGCTACTGAGTAACTGTGCAAGTATATTTGAACACAGGTCGAGGAGTGATTTCTTTTATTGAATAACATTCGACAGGCTTATCTACTGGGTGCCACTCACTGACCTTTGTGAACATGAAGCTCACATCTATCTTTACCACACTTTACAGACTGAATGTTGCTTTTTTGCAGCTTTACTGTGAGTTAAATGATGGTTATACTCAGGAGTGATTCTTATCTTCAATAAAGGACACCACAGTCTTGAGCAGTATTTGTCTTCAACTAAAAATGTCAGGACCTTGCCATAGCTTATATTATCAGGACTATTTATGTATGCGTCCAGTTCTTGTGGGCTGAAATGTATTATGGATTTTTTTTTGATGACTTTGATATGGGGTTCTGGTAGTAGAAAAGAAGGGGAATAAAAGACTGGATATGTACCTATGCTTCTACTAGTAAGCAGAAAACCACCAGGACACCTGGGTCAATCAGGCTGATGGTGAAAGAATGAAGGTGACATACACTATATGGCCAAATGTTTGTGGGCACAAAACTATTAAATGCATGATATCTGCTTTGTAAACATTCCATTGTAGATTTAGTTCTGCAGTCATTATAACTCACCTTCACATAAAGGGGGTCAGAAAAGCCTCCATACATAGTGAAGAGTAATTTCCTTTCCTTCCTTTCAAAATGTAACTTTCACAAAAAAAATCACAAAACATCCTTTATACAATTGACATTTAATTGTAAACACACACAAATAATCCTCCCTCTCATGATGAATATAGTGTTATGCAGGTAACTGATCATTTATGTTCCCCTATGTATGGGTGATTCTCACGAAACCAATAAAACACCACAGCAGTAATGATCTTAAATATAATTTAGTAATTACATTGTAATTTAGTAATATAAAAAAGGATCAGAATAAAGAACATACTGTTCTCTACCTTGCACAATGTGTAATTTCAACATAATAATGAATTATTTTTCTATTTTACAGCATTCTCTGCTGAAATTCTCATTACCGCAATGCACCCGGCTGTGTTTGAATGTGTGTTATGTTGTAATTTAAACAAATTAACATAGAAAATTGAAAAAAAAAACATAAACGAATGTTCTACTAGTTTATTTTAGATGACAGAAACAATTATTTGCTGAATATTAGTGTATTATTACGGAAGTGCATTGCATTCACAAAATAAAAAAATAACAGGAATTATCTCATAATTATGACTTAATATCTCATAATTATGACATCCTGATCTCATAATTATGAGTTAGTAAGTCATAATTATGAGATAATTCCTGTTACTTTTTTTTCTTATGTATGACTTAGTTTCTCATAATTATGAGATAGGGGGGAGCAGTCTGTGGCAGGGGGACATTTTATTTCATGACATCGGAAATGAAAGTTACTGCATCCTTTTGCTTGAAAGTGCCTCATTGCACACTCATGGAGATGTAGCAGCTATCCTATTGTTTCGCCTGACGATTGTACATTAGTTAAATCTACTATTACCATCCAAATTACTCAATGACATTAATATCTCCCAGTGTCTCAATCCAAGAAAGAAATAAACGCAAATTTAATTTGCCAATATTTGCTCTATTGTCTAAAAAAATCACAGGAATTATCTCATAATTATGATGTATTTACTCATAATTATGATTTAATATGTCATAATCATAAGATCCTGGTCTCATGATTATGACAAAAGGTAGGGTTAGGTGATCGGCACAAGACGGGGACAATAGTGCCGAATTTAATTTGCGTTTATTTCTTTCTTGGATTGGATAATAGTAGATTTAACTAATGTACTGTTCCGTGGCACAGTATGGAGAGAGCTTTACAGGGGGGCAACGAAATAGGAGTATGTGAGAATGCTTATGATACGCATGGGAAGACCTTCTTGTTTGGAGATGGCGTGGGATTATTAATTAGGAACTTAAATAAAACCAAAGAAAACTGAAAACACAATATAACGGAGCCCCGTTGTCTACATGAGAACGGACGGGGCTCTGGAATATAAAGCACTAATAAACTTAAGCTGAGCGCGCACGCTGGGCTCTCTTTCGCCGGTGTCTTAGGACTCTCAACTCATAATTCTGAGATACTAAGTCATAATTCTGAGATACTAAGTCATAATTATGAGATAAGGATCTCATAATTATGAGATAATAAGTAATAATTATGAGATAGTAAGTCATAATTATGAGATAATAAGTCATAATTATGAGATAGTAAGTCATAATTATGAGATAATTCCTGTTAGGATTAAATAAAGTTTGATTATTAGTGATGGGAGCACATGGGACAGTTACTTCAAGATGGCGTGCGTGGTAAAAAAGTCATGTCAAGCCATGCATGAAAGACACTATTTACAGAGACTCTTATTTGGGAAAACACAAATTGTGTTATATGTTGTCTGTGAACACTACCCCGTCTGCATTTTCATTTTATAATTATGTTGCCTTATACAATCAGAGTTTACTGATTATTTTTCTTTTATAGAACCCCCACAGTTGTTGCACATGGTTGTCTAATGGATGTAACAGTATTGAAAGTTTTCCCAAGATCATGTGACTGCAGTTTGGCAGATGTTTATATGGCAAAATATAATGTTTACATTTGATGCAAGTTGCACTTCGCCCATGCTTGTCTGACAGATGCAATGGTATTGCATGTTGCAAGAGATGTAACATTTATATGGGAAAATAAAGAGTTGTATGTTGGTTACTTATCAGTATATTAAATCAATTGAAAGTAAAACTAAATCAATAAAAATGTTTTAACTTAATTAAATTAAACTTAATTATAGTATGTAGAATTTAATTAATCGGAATGCACAATAACTAATTTGATCACGGCAATCCATCTTACATAATATATTTAAGTAGATTTAACGTAGTGCAAGTTGGAATTACTAAGAAAATTGGCCTAAAATCTACCCAAAATAATTTAGATAAAATTGCCAATGCAATTCATTTAGAAATTTCTTAAAAGTAATCAGTCCAGTCAGCTTAAAATATATATCTGGATTTTGATAAACATGTTGTGTGCAACCACTTACCATAAAAAAATTAAGTAAATTCAACAAAACATTTTTTTCAGTGCAGGTGAGCACATAGTTAGTAAAACATCCTGAGGCACCTCAACCTCCACAACACCATTATCATACACCGCAAACATTTAAGGCCAGTTGCTGTAAAAAAAAAAAATAAATAAAACTTCAATGAGAATTTAAGCATATTGTGTATATGTGAATATCTGTTATATCTGTAATTTAATATTACGTCATGTAATATGTACTAACTGTTGATATTTTGCTTTATGATTTGCTTCATTGTAGACAGTCAGCAAGTGAGAAAAAAAAAAGCTTTAGCAAAGGCCAGCTTGACAAAGTTCAGGAAAAAATTATACAGCAACAATACTGCTCAAGGAGTACAGAAGGAAGAACCTAGCAAAAAAAAAAATTAAAGCTATTATTTAGCTTCATATTATCATTTATTACATCCATATACTTCCTCTTTGCCTCCTGGCAGGTCCATGTCCAACATTCTCTTACCAGTATACTCACTCTCCCTCTTCTGAACATGTCCAAACCACCTTAATCTTGCTCCAACATGAGCAGTCCCTCAAAGAGAACCTTAACACCTTCAGTTGTGCCAACTCCAGATCTGACTCCTGTCTCACCACTGTCTTGTGCATCTCTGTCTCACTGCGCATGTCATTCCTGCCAGTGATCCAGGCTCCCTCTGCCCTCTGGACCTGCCTGACTCATCCTGGTGCCCCGCTTCTGGTAGGAGATCTCGTCACATGGATGCCCCTGGGGACACTCTACTGTGAAGACGGTTCTGGCCTTGACTGATGTTGACAGCTGTTTCTCGGAGGACTTGGCTGCAGTCGCTCGATAGTTCAGGACTTTCCTACAAGTCTAGCAGAGCCTGCAATAACTACCTGGACTCCATATTAACATCACTTAACATCTGTTAACAACTGTTATACTGAACTGTCTGCCTGAAAGGAAGATGGGTTCTCTGTTGAGTCCGGTTCCTTTCAAGGCTTCTTCCTACTGCCATCTCAGGGAGTTTTTCCTTGCCACGTCGCCCTCAGCTTGCTCATCAGGGACTATCTGACCATTTTGATTCTTCCACATTTACATTCCATACAAACTCAATTACAGTAATTCTTTTGATTGTGTAAAGCTGCTTTGCAACAATGACAATTGTTAAAAGAGCTATACAAATAAAATTTCATTTGATTAAAATCTTCCACTTGATTCTCGCTGATATTTTTTATCACACAGAACTCCCGGCACCTGTCTCCACTCATTCCAACCTGCCTGCAGGCGCTTCTTTACCTCTTACCCACACTCTCCATTACCCTGGACTATTAACCTCAAGTACTTTCTTCACCTCTTTATCCTGTATTCTTACTGCTCCACTTCCCTCTCTTTCATTGTAGAACTGTTGTGTAGCATGATTGTTTAGAATTAATATATATGCGACAACGTCTGAAAAATCAGAATGTGGTATGTTGTCAGGTTTTTTTAATGCCATGGTAAAATGGTTACACGTTGAAATGCTGCCCTGTTTATTCCTGTTTTAATGATTTTTTTTTCCTCTTTATTTTGCCTTTTATATTCTTGAAGCACTACACAATAAAACTGTTTTGACCTTCAATTAATGATTGTGCAAATATCAGTTTTTTTCTGCATTATCTCAGACTAGTATACTAGTAGTCTCATTATAAATCTCTTACTAGTATACTTATCACTACTGAAAAATTATTCATTATTTCCTAAACCTTTATATCATTTCTGCAATTGATGTTCATTAAATGTTATTTAAGTAATAGAAAAATGGTAGTTTGATTTTAAATGTAAGTGCAGAATCTACGAATTATGTTCTTTCAAGTTTGTCACGTCATTTTGAAAAAATGTTAGGTTTCATCGAAATATTAAAAAAATGGTTGTAAATTGTGGAAGGTGTTGCGGTAAAGAGATAAATCAAAAAAAAAATTTTTTTTAAGTTACATATAAAATAAATATTATTTCAGAACTTCAAGTAACTGTGCATGATGATTAATAATAATTATTTTTTAAACGTGAAAATGTGTACGCTTTTCTAACAGTGTTGATGTTTTCAGAGTGTTGAAGCACGACGGTAATGAGATGTTTTAAGGAAATTATGTGTTAAATGTTAAGTAAAAGTTTTTAAATGAATGTTCACGAATACTCCTGACTTTGTTGCTAATGTCTGGAAAAAAAAAGGAAAAGGTTAATTTCAGCATTTTTTTACATTTTAATTTTTGCTAATTTTGAAACCAAGATTTCGTGAAAATCACCCACATAGGAATCTTTTGGACACCCTGTAGATTTTGAAGTGTGGCTGTGGACATTTCCTCATTTAGCCACAAGAGCATTAGTGTGGTGAGGCATTGATGTCAGACAAGGAGGCCTGAGATGCAGTCGGCATTGCAAATGATCCCAAAGGTCCTCAGTCTGGTTGAGGTCAGGGCTCTGTGCTGAAGCTCTTCACTCCAACCATTGCAAACCATTTAATCATAGAACTTAATTTGTCATGGGGCATTGTTATGCTGAACATGTTTCAGCTACGCCTGGGAGGTCCAATGAAGGGAAACTGTAATGATATAGCATACAAAGACATTCTGTACAGTTTTGTGCTTCCAACATTGCAGTAATGGTTTGGGAAAGGCTCACATATGGGTGTGATGGCCTGGTGTCCACAAAACATTTGGCAATGCAGTGTAACAAGGACCTTCAATAAGCTAACTATAAGATGTTATGGTCAGTTGACTGTTTCAGTGAACTGTTGATAACCTCAGCAAAGTGGTCTTTCTTTCAACTCAAACACATTTCCTGATACGCAATTGCACTTTTGACCTCGGGTAGAAGGGATTTATTAATTCTTGTACTACCCAGTATCGCTTAAATGAAGATGCAGTTCCTTTTAAGTCTGGTTCTTCTTAAGGTTTCTTTCTTATACAGGGTACAGCAGGGTGTTATTCCTTGCCACAGTTGCTTTGTATAAAAACAGAAGTCCAGATTTTTTTATTCCTATAAAGCCACTTTATGACAATGTCCATTGTTAAAGTGCTATACAAATAGCATAAAATTATTGAAATTGAATTGAATTAATTGTACTCAGGATGGACTTGACCTATCAGAAAAACTCCAGTTTAGTTCTGAAGGAATCCAAGCTGGTGGTTCCCAAATCAGTCATAGAACCAGTTATATACGTAACTGTACATAATTCTTAATTCTGTATTTTTAATGGATGTTTAAATGTTAAAATGTAATGTTTTATTATTCATTATACTGTATAAAATTGTGAGCACTATATGAAAATACATTTCGTGGCCAAAAAGTGACCATTTCACAGGTGTCAAATTATTGGGCTGCACCAAGCAAAGAAAACAACTGTTTGTAACTGGGTGAACAATCATTAGCTAATTAGGTTTCGTCTAAGCTAGCTTTATTCATTTATGTTGTGTGTAGCCCCATAGCAAAATTTTGTTGCTCAGAATGATGTTTTTCTAGTCTCATGAGAACGAATTGAGCTTTCTCATTACAAGATCAACTTTGTCAGAAATAATTGAGAAATCTGAGACATACATGAGAAACAAAACTGCATTTGAAGGAGAAGCAAATGAGCCATATATAATATCATAATCAGATTCAAGCTAGATATACAGGGAATGAGATGCATGAACAATAAATGAGAAATATTATAGTTTTATTAAACATCAACAATCCTCAATTAACAGCATACAGTGATGAAAACTGAAAAAGATATTAAGTGTCACACTGCTCAACCCAAAGTATGAGCTGTACAGGAGTTATACAAAGGCCACAGCACTGTGACATCCTTCCAGTGAAAACAATCAGTCAAAAAAGAGATGCTTGCCGTATGTAACAGGGACGAGAACAGGTCAATGCCTGGAAAAGTTCTTTCTCACCGGTATATCAGTCGGCCTCGTGAGCTGACTGATGTGGTGGTGATGGTGACTCTGGAACCATTTGCTGCATTTTCTTTGTTGATATTCTTGTTCTCAAAGGTTTCTGAGGTGGCATGCTTCTGTAAAGAGCCCAGTCAAAGTAAAGTGTATATAATTACGAAGATTTCCACAAACAAACATATTGGTTTTTATTTATAAAATCTAATTAACTGATGCATTTATATGATGAAAAATTACCTTAATGTTTTAAACAACTTTTAACTTTTAACTTAGGACGTGCCTATATTGGTCTTGAAGGAACATTGTTTCGTTTCCCTGAACCGTACCAAACTGTATATGGTTGAAATTACTTAAAAGTCTCCTTGAATTTACTTGACTTGACTTGGTAAAAGGTCAACAGTAAAAAACATAGCTCAGTTTAATAGTGAAAACAAGAGCATTTCCATACGCACACAACGTGAGGAGAACACACAGGAATGGGACTAAACAGCTGTGTGGCCATAAGAAAATTATTCATTAATGATGCTAATCTGAAAAAAGGCTTAAATTTGCTAGGGTGCGTAAACATAGGGAGCAATTGAAAAAGGTCAGGAGGTATTGTGTGTTCAGACTGGCATTGTACCAGAGCAACTGGTACATCACTGTAAGAAGAGAAAGACATGAGCACATTTTCTTTTGATTTAGTGAAAAGATCCCATGCAACTTCTTGTTACTCCCCAAGTCTCAGTACAACTCAGAAACAATGGAAATAAATTTAAGACATCTGTACCAGCCTATAGATAAACTTTTAATTCAGATGGAATTAAATTTACACGAGAACTTAAAGTAATTCCATCATTTCATCGGGGGCTCCTCTGTGCTTTTTTTGTCTGGATTGCAATGTCTGTGCTTTAAGTTTCTCCCCCTATAGGGAAATTGTGGAATAAATTATTATTATTATTATTTTTTTTTTGGATGATTCATTTACTACCATCAAATAAGAGACCATAGACTGCGTTTTTTGGAGTCAAATCCACAGCTTTTTTTTTTTTACTTGTCAGTGATGTGAGTACTTCCCACATCATAGAAAAGTGATTTTTTTATCAACTGTGCTGGCCATATAATTTGTGTGAGTCCACACTGCCTACATCCAGAACCCATTAGCAGGACAAAGGAAATAAAATCAGTCAGATGAATATGATCCCACTGGGTAATTAAAGAGGCTGTTACAATGTCAGCTATTAGTATGAAGCCACTTTATCTTCACATAAGTCACAACATGCAAGTTCAGTGTTCCAGAAATAAATGAATGAGCACTTAGAGCATTTGTTAATTGCTATCCAAACACATTTGACAATGAAGGAGGTGTGTAAAAAGCATTACAAATTTCTCTCAGTAAAGCTAATATAAACTAAATAAATAAAACAACCACATAAAAATAGCTATGTAATTTATGATGACAACAAGAGACCATTGACATGTCACCAGCTAGTAAAGTGCTTTCATAATCTATCTGACAGTCAAGGGTAAGAGTTTTTACAGTATATATTTTCTAGAATCTTTAGCAACTTCCATGTATCAGGGGTAACAAGCAGATATGTTGAGTCAACGTCAGAGAATGCTAGAATGGAATAAACTATGAAAACTTAGAAAGCACAAATAATACTAAAAGTTACCATTTTAAATAGTGAATGGGTTTCTGTGTATATTTAAACAATACTTAAACATTTAAGGTAGAAATCGGAAACGTGTGCAACCATCTGCAAGACTGCTAGAGTGTTAAATTTATACTGTATATATATATATCCAATATGTTTTAGACTCCTTTGAACATTTAATGTTGAGATGTTTCATGATCTGTGAAGTCTTCATAACGCCTCTGATCTGAGGTGCTGTTTGTTAATTGGTGATTTCTGAGGCTGGCAACTCTAAACGAACGTCTCCTCTGCAGCAGAGGTAAGTTTTGGTCTTGCTTTTCTGGGAAGGTCTTCCTGAGACCATGGTGCTTGATGAGTTTTGCAAATGCACTTGACAATATTGTTCTTGCAAGGACTATTCCAGAAAGGCTGACCTTCACGTCTTAAAATAACACCTGACTGCTGTTGTTACATAATTCCATACAGTATGTGTATTGTTATAAAATGTAGAAAATAAATCACTAAACAAAAACAATGACATTTGCAAGTGATCCCAAACATTTGAGCAGTAGTGTATATATAATTTGTTTGTTTATTTATTTTATCAATATTATACAACAATAAGTGTTGCGTAACAAATGATTACCATTTGTATATGCTTATTATTTAGGTTGATATATTATTAACCCAATAAATAAAACAAGGATGCGTTCTATTTTAAAAGTAACTCTCTAAATTCGTGAGTCACCTTGTGCGGATTCTAATGGACCGTTGACAGTTGTTAACATTATATCGTTTTGGTTTTTACTTCCCAGTTTGAACTGTTTTCTATATTGATTAACTGCTCTGTGATTAAGATGAAATGTGGGCTTAGCTAATGTTTAATTATGCAATGAATTTACATAATTATAATGTTTAATTTTTTTTTATTTTACAATAGGCAGATATTGATTGTAGATCGACTGCTCTGTTATCTTTGAAGTGTTGTAGTGTTCAAGTGTCCAACCAGAAGCTTTATGCAATAAACTAGCCTTATCACAGTACTAACACTACAGTATCACACATTTTAAGTGAATAATATAGTGTTTGCACAACATCCAAATCATATCATGTCCTATTTCATAGCAAAAATTGCAGATGTTAAGCGACACATACCTGGGATTCTTTTCTCCTGGAATAAGTGAGCGATTTTTCTTGGCTTCAAAAAAATCCAAAAATCCAATGAACAGTCATGCCAGCTGCTGTTTTGAAGGAAAATACCCTCGCTTCACTGATGACATGACAAAGAGAAGCAGTGTGATTGCGAATCTTGCTCATAGCCTTGAATTGTCTGCTTTTGCATAAATAGCTGATACCTACATATTGTGCTTTACTCAAAACATGAAAGTTTAAAACTTCTAAAATAAGATGATATAGTGGTTTTCAAAGTAAACCTTTTTTGTAGGTTTCTGCATTTTTGTAGGTTTTCTGCATCTTAACAATCATAACTGTATTTAATAGTGAAAGTATGAGCATTTGCACATGCATGAGAGCTCACAGGATTGGGACTAGACAGCTAATTGGTTAGCTAATTGGGGGAAATTTCTTTTTTAAAGGAACCATAAAGGTTAGACTTTGGAGCGATGGAAAAAGGTCATGTGGTCTGCTAGGTTCAGATTTACCCTATTCCAGAGCAATGTTGCATCAGGTTAGGGAGGGAACTGAAGAAGGTGATACACCAGGGGGTGCGTAGATTTAAATTTCTGCTCACTACAGAGTTGTAAAGAGTGGTTATTTGAGTTATCATAGCTCTCAGTAATCCAAAGATCAGGAAGAAAACTGCTGCTGGAGCTAGTGTGAAGAAGAATATATAAATGCTGTGAACTTTAAATCTCCTGTGACACGATTTGTTAAAAACAGACATACCCGATGTTAATTTTTTCATAGCAAGTTATCCTCCAGCAACCTAAAGTGTATAATTGTAATCCAACTTAACAAGCAGCCTATTTGTTGAACAATGAACATTGAGAGAAATTGGAGAAAACACAAAAAGAGGATTCATCACATTTTAGAAACAAGCTACTGTATGGTATATAATTGAACAAGATTCTGATATTTCCCCAGTTTTTTTTTTTTGTGCAGGTTTTTAAATGCTTGCATTATGTGTGTGTGTGTGTGTGTGTGTGTGTGTGTGTGTGTGTGTGTTGGCATTCCATTTATAATAACATGATTATGTGTGCTTGCAATGTCAGCTTTTAAGCTAAATGTTTTCTTGCATGTCACTCAGTGCAGGAGTTTAGACAGCTTTGTAAGTTACTTGCATGATATACTTTTTACTGATGATTGGATATTTACTTATATACTGTACGTATGCGGTTATGTGGTTCTTTCTTCTCACTTGGAGAAAATAAGGGGCAGAGCGTTATTTGGGTGTAAGCACTATAAATAATATAATGCTTTATTGTAAATAATACACGAGCAGCGTTCATGTCAAAACAGAACGTTTGATTATGCAGGAAAACAGAACACAGTTATGAGAGTAAACACTACCTTTATTTCTCTATAGATTCCCTGCCACTCTAATGCACTTATCCTAGCGGTTCACTAGTGCTTGGATAGCGTCAAGGTAGAAAAAATTCTCAGTACGCCCGGAGCCTTGATCAGACTGCCTGCTTTATTCTGGCCTCCAAGGAAACCCATGGCCCAACCATGTGCCTTTGAGTGAGATTAGGACTGTAAGGGGCATGTGACAGAAACTCTCAGCCGAGTTCCTTTAAGGCACACATGGTGTTTGTGACTGATTGTGTGTACAGTTCCAGCAGACAGATGCATCTCTCTTCCACAAGTTGGTGATTTCATCACAAGTCTGGTTTGACCTGAATGCCCCTTGTATATTTTGGAGCTACTTACATAAAAAAAAAAATCATTAAATAATTGCCGGACATTCTCTTTGCAAAGTACAAGTAAAACTTTTGTGGGTTTTGATTTGTTTGGCGAGCTCACTGTTAAGAAGCTCGCTGATGGCCCAGGTCTAAAATGAATGATTCTCTAGTCATTAGTGGCATAAGCCTCAGAACACCTCATGACGCTACAGTATGTGGATAAATTGATAAATGATTGAATGTTTTAGACACACCTACAATCGGGGTTGATGCAGTTGCTGGTAAAACTCATTTATTGATAAAACATACACCAACCATAGTAGACATGGCAAACCTGGCTTTCAGAGACTAGAAGCTAGAGGCTGGTGAAAAAGACATAAACTGGAACAGGCAGAAGCAGAGTTGAATATACTAAACTAAATATACAGCAGTGCAAGATAAACAATGTCTCTAACAACTAGACTAATAACACTGAAATGGTGATAAAATAAAGCCAATATTGTGTTATATAAATAAAAGTGTATGGGTAAGAACTAACCGATCATTAAGCTTTTTCTAATCATGTAAAACTGTCAGGCTCTGCTTTACATCATAGGCTGACAGTCCCATTATCATTTGGCAATGTGCTGTAGGGAAATTACTTAAAGGATTTCCCAGACTTCTGGCTTCTCTTGCCCCTTGAGGTTCTATTATTCTTTGTTGAGGCTCCAGCCTCGCTAAAGCCGCCCAAGAGAGATGTGTAGCCTGCTGCTCATTTATTCACATCCAGTCATCTCGCACCTGCTTGCCTGGGGACTCGTATTAACACACATCGATTACTGAAAGGGCATTGGGGTGATGCGCACTTTGGTCTTTTAAAAAGAAATAAAGCATTAAATTCAGTAATGGAATCAGTATGTATTGTCTCTGAGTTAGGGAATTGGTATTCTGATATGCACGGGGGTCTGAGGGATCTGTTTAATATTAGACAGGGCTGGCTTTGAAAGAATGGCTCTATGCTGCGTACACAAATCAATGACTTCTGAATTGTGACTGCTCGTGAATTATAATACAGTACTAGTTAAATTTATGCCTGCTCAGCTTGGCGGGTTCTGAATCTTCCAGTGGATTTGAACGGTTTCCGGTATGCCAGCAGACTGACCACAGTTTGTGCGGCTTGCAGAGTTGGGTTTTGCATACATAAAATCATACTACTGTATATACATGTACCATTTATTATTTATGTGAATTACATATTACATAAAACTGGAAGATGACTTTTACTGTTTACTCATAATTTATTTTATATTTATATATCTATATATCTATATCCATGTCTATATATCTACCTATCTTTAGGTCTACCTTTGTCAACCACTTCAAACATCTTAATTGACCAATCACATGGCAGTCAATGCATTTAGGCATGTACACATGAGATGTTCCCTTTCAAAAGCTACATTCAATGCTGCGTGAAAACGCTATGGGAACATCTCTTTGTTGCCCGGCTGTGAAGCCTGTGCATGTCAAACCCGCCGAATACCTTCGGCTTATAACCTGCGCCAGGCATGACGTCACCGAATAAGGTGCACCTGCAGGTTATAAATAGGAGTGAACCGGAAACATCCTCAGATCTTTTTGTCTTCAGGACCGCTTTGTGATTGCGTGTGCATGTACAAGCCGTAACGAAAGCGAAATAAAAATAACAGCTTTAACTCACCGATATGGCGGAGTTGCTTAAGAGATGCGTGCCTCCGTGCGATAGATCTCTTTCGGAGGGCGATTTTCACGAATTTTGTCTTGAGTGCTTGGGGGAAGAACACGCTCGCCTCGGGCTTCAGGGAGAATGTGAGTACTGTGATCTTCTCCCTATTAAGGTGCTTCGTGCGCGGCTCGCTTTCTTTAAAGAGAAACCGCGAGCCGTGGCGCATTCCTGGGTGCTGATCTGGCAGACGCGCACGAGACGGAATTTTCGTTTTCTCTCTCGCTCTCTCCGGATCAGGAAGTTTTAGCTTCCGCTCCGCAAGCGCGCTCCGGCGCTTCTTGTGAAGGAGCGGAAGAATTTTCCTCTCTCGCTTCCATGGAGGTAGCCTCCTCACAACGCTCCTCCAGTGCTCACAGAGCTTATGAGGAATTACTAGAGGTTGTGACGCGTGTGGTCGAGCGATTGCATATCGACTGGCCGCAGAAGCGAGATTCCCCTAAGCGTTCAAGACTAGATGACAGGTTTCTGTCAGGTGGCCGGGGGGAGGAGCCTCAACGCCTCTCTCTCCCCTTCTTTGGTGACCTCCATGATGAGTTAACCCTTTCATGGAGCAGACCATATTCATCGCGTGTTTTTGTACCATCGACTTCGATTTATTCGAATATCGTTGATGCGAAAGCACGCGGTTATATGATGATGCCCCAGATAGAAGAGACGCTTGCGGGCTATCTCTCTCCTGGGATATCATCTTCCCTGAAAAAGCCTACTCTCCCCTCCAAGCTGTGCAGACTGACATCTGCTTTGGTGGGTAAAGCTTTTCAGGCAGCAGGACAGGCTGGCGCTTCACTGCACACCATGGCGGTTTTGCAGGCTTACCAGGCTGACCTGCTGAAGGACCTGAGTACCGGCGGGGTGATTGATGACAAGGCGTTTGCAGAGCTGCGCCGAGCCACAGACCTGTCTCTCCGTGCAACCAAGCAGACGGCCCGTGCTGTGGGCCGTTCCATGGCTGCCATGGTATCCACGGAGGGGCATCTGTGGCTGAACCTCTCGGGCATCAAGGATAAGGATCGTGCTGTCCTCCTTGATGCCCCCGTCTCGCCTTCCGGCCTCTTTGGTGACACCGTTAATTCCGTCGCCACTAGGTTTCGGGAGGCGAAGTTATATGAACAGGCTTTTGGGAGGTTCCTTCCCCGCCGTGCTCAAGAACCGGGACCGTCGGCCACCTGGCCCCGGCCAGGTCTGGCCCCTATCAGGCGTGAGGTCCAAAAGGAGAGCGTGACCAGCCGCACACCCCCTTGTAAGGACTGGAGTGGGGCTCGCCGCCCTTCTCAGAAATCTGCCTCAAAAAGAGCAGATCTGAGGAGCTTCCTCTCTTCCAAGAAGAAGCCCTGAGATTCGTGCACCTGGGGCCGTGGGGGTGTTCCCCCCCAGGGAGGGGCGCCTCTATTTTCATCACAAAACAGGGCCTCCTCCCTGGCACTCCCTGGAGGACAGTGTTCAATCCCCGCCACCACTGGTGTTTCGGGAGCGCCGGTCTCCAACGAAGAGTTGGGTGTTCGGGTATCTCCTGCCATACTTCAGGATACCCGACACCTAACACACCCCCATCCAGCTGAAGTGTCAAAGCTTGTGCCCCTTTTGGAGAAGCTGGCAGCGTGGAAACTACTGCCAGGCATATCTCCTTGGGTACAAAAGACTGTAGGCAGAGGCTACAGGATTCAGTTTGCACATCGTCCTCCGCGTTTCAACGGCGTGGTCTCCACTTCCGTGAAACCGGACTGTGCACATCTGCTGGCCCAGGAGTTAAAGACTCTGCTAGGCAAAGGGGCCATAGAACATGTTCCCCTTCCAGACAGAGAGTCGGGTTACTACATTCGGTACTTTTTGGTGCCCAAGAGAGGGAGGGGGGGGTTGCGTCCGATCTTGGATCTTCGCGGCTTGAACCGCTATCTCAGGAAATCAAGATTCAAAATGTTGACTGTCAAAATTATTGTTTCTCAAATTCAACTAGAGGATTGGTTTGTGACAATCGATCTCAAGGACGCATATTTCCATATAGAAATATTGCCACAGCACAGGAAGTTCCTGAGGTTCGCCTTTGGGGGCGAAGTTTACCAGTATCGGGTCCTTCCATTTGGCCTAGCTCTGTCACCCCGCACATATACAAAATGCATGGATGCAGCTCTGGCTCCTTTACGACTCCAGGGCATCCGTATTTTGAATTACATAGGCGACTGGCTGATTCTGGCCCAGTCTCAGGAGCTAGCGCTTCGACATCAGGATGTCGTCCTAGCCCATCTTCATTCTTTAGGATTGAGACTCAACGCCACAAAAAGCGTTCTCCTTCCTGTTCAGAGGACAACATATTTGGGTGTCACATGGGATTCGGTCACAATGCGGGCACAGTTGTCTCCTGCTCGTGTCGAATCCATTCTCAACACCCTGAAGGAAATCAAGCTAGGCCAGAAGGTCACTGTGCATAATTTTCAGAACTCTTTAGGTCTCATGGCGGCTGCGTCCACGGTGATACCTTTGGGCCTTCTGCACAACCCCCAGAGGCTAATAAGGGTTACGCGCCGGGGGCTTCGTGCCCTTTCTATGTGGTTCAGACCCCGGTTTCTGACTTTGGGTCCCACTCTAGGTCCGTCTTGTCGTCGCAAGATGCTAACGACAGACGCTTCCCTCACGGGCTGGGGTGCGGTCTTGGATGGCCGTCCAGCACAAGGGAGCTGGAGAGGTCATCTTCTCGCGTGGCACATCAATTGCCTCGAAATGATGGCTCTGTTTCTGGCCCTGAAACACTTCCACCAGCAGTTGAGAGGCTACCGTGTCCTAGTGCGGGTGGACAGCACTGCGATAGTCTCGTACGTAAATCACCAGGGTGGACTGCGCTCGCGCCGCTTGAACAAGCTAGCACACCAGGTTCTGCTTTGGGCACAGGACAAGTTCCTCTCCCTCAGGGCGATTTACATTCCAGAGCACATGAATGTAGGAGCAGACCTGCTATCCAGACAAGCTGTAGAACAGGGGGAATGGAAGCTCCACCCCGAAGTAGTCAGTCAAATCTGGGAAAGATTTTACGTAGCAGAGGTGGACCTCTTTGCCTCACAAGAAGCAGCACAATGCCCCCATTACTACTCTCTGACTCTTCCAGCTCCCTTGGGTCTGGACGCAATGGCCCACACGTGGCCCAGGTTACGCCTTTATGCATTTCCACCTATAGTTCTGCTCCCGGGAGTCCTGGCGAGGGTCCATCAACAAGGGTTGCGCCTCTTATTGATAGCGCCCCATTGGCCGACCAGAGTGTGGTTCTCGGATCTAATATCTCTCCTCGACGGCTCACCCTGGGTGATTCCAGTGAGGAGGGATCTTCTGTCTCAGGCACAGGGGACAATACTTCATCCCCGGCCCGAGCTCTAGAACCTTCACGTTTGGCCCCTGAACGGGACCAACTGAGACATGCTGGGCTTTCAGCCAGAGTAATTGAAACCATTTTAAGTGCCAGGGCTCCCTCCACTAGAAGAACTTATGCCCTCAAATGGAGTGTATTTGAAAGTTGGTGCATGGCAAGACACATAGACCCAGTTCACTGCCAGATTGTTTCAGTGCTGGAGTTTCTGCAAGAAAAGTTGTCCTTGGGCTTATGCCGTAGTACGCTCAGAACGTACGTAGCCGCTATTTCGGCTTGTCACGCTCTGAATGACGGGGTTTCTGTGGGCAAGCACCATTTAGTTGCCCGTTTTATTCGTGGAGCTAAACGGTTGAGGTCGCCCACTAGAGCGACGGTCCCTTCATGGGACTTAACTATCATACTCGAAGGCCTGGCCGACACCCCTTTCGAACCACCACAATCAGCACCTGTCAGGCTTCTGTCTCTTAAGATGGTTTTTCTTATGGCTATTACTTCTTTGAAGAGGATTGGGGATCTGCAGGCTCTGTCAGTCTCCCCATCCTGCCTAGACTTTGCCCCTGGGCTAGTCAAAGCTATCCTGCATTATCACCCGAACTATCTTCCCAAGGTTCATTCTCGACCATGCACCCAGTTGTTCTCGAAGCCTTCTGTCCTCCGCCTTCCACAGCTCCGGAGCAGGAAAGACTTCACTTACTGTGTCCAGTACGTGCTCTTAGGATCTACGTCCACCGCACTAGCCAGTGGCGTAAGTCAGAGCAGCTCTTTATTTGCCATGGGGGTCGCAACCGGGGTGCGGCTGCCACTAGACAGACTCTCTCACACTGGGTGAGAGATGTCATTGCCCTAGCCTATGAGGCGCGTGGTCACATTTCGCCTCTGGGAATCAGGGCTCACTCAACCAGGGGGATTGCCTCATCGATTGCCTTGGCAAGAGGCGTTCCCCTGCAGCAGGTGTGTGATGCGGCGGGCTGGTCCTCTCCACACACGTTTGTTAGATTTTATAGTCTGGATGTCAATGCTACTCCGGGTTCACGGGTCCTTGAGTCAGCATCCCAGAGCTAGGTCTGAGACCTCCTCAGCTTGTGTGCACACGCTACACAACCTGGGGGTCCAGACACTTGCAGTGCGGCGGCGTTGGTATTCTCGTTCCCATAGCGTTTTCATGCAGCATTGAGTGTAGCTTTTGAAAGGGAACGTCTCGGGTTACTTGACTGTAACCCTGTTCCCTGATAAAGCGGGAATGAGAAGCTGCGTTCCGATGCCGCACTGCTGGCGTGCCTGGACGTCCTTCAGACAAAATTGATCTGAGGATGTTTCCAGTTCACTCCTATTTATAACCTGCAGGTGCACCTTATTCGGTGACGTCATGCCTGGCACAGGTTATAAGCCGAAGGTATTCGGCAGGTTTGACATGCACAGGCTTCACAACCGGGCAACAAAGAGATGTTCCCATAGCGTTTTCACGCAGCATCTCGTTCCCGCTTTATCAGGGAACAGGGTTACAGTCAAGTAACCCGAGACGATCTGCTAAAGTTCAAACTGAGAATCAGAATGGGGAAGAATGGTAGGGATTTTCACCCACAATCATCTCTATGTTTACAGAGAATGGTCTGAAGAAGAGAAAATATCCAGTGAGCAGCAGTTTTCTGGGCAAAATTTTTGTTGATGCCAGAGGTCAGAGCAGAATGTCTAGACTAGTTCGGGCTAATAGAAAGGCAACAATAACTCAAATAACATCTTTTTACAACCGATGTATGCCGAAGAGGATCTCTGAACACACGCTGAACCTTGAAGCAAATAGGCAACAGCAGCAGAAGCCCACACCCAGGGCCACCCTAGTCAGCAGAAACTGAGGCTACCATTCTCATGGGCTCACAAAAATTGGACAAGAGAAGCTGGGAAAAATGTTGCCTGGTTTGTCTTTCTGCTCTTACATTTGGATGGTTTTGTCAGACTTTGGTGTAAAAAGCATAAAAGACATGGATCCAATCCGGTAATTCCAAGGGTTCCCTTACTTTTTCCACTACCGTTTTAAATGTTCAATGAGTGTATTCAATAACAACATGAATGATCAGAATTTTTATTTGTTATTATTTTAGGCACTAAATTTGTCAAAACTCTTGACTTAGATGATCAGATTTTATGACAAATTAATGCAGACAACCATAAAATTTCAAAAGGTTCACATACAGTGGAACCTTGGATTACGAGCATAATTCGTTCCGGAAGCGGGCTCGTATTCCAAAACACAATCATCTTCCCATAAGAAATAATGAAAACTCAAATAATTTGTTCCACAGCCCAAAAAAAATACAATACAATATATAAAGTAGAAATAAAACAAATTAACCTGCACTTTACCTTTAAAAAAATTTAAAACAAATCCCAACAGAAAATTGTATTCCGTTTGCGCAGGCGCCGTGTATTTGTGTGTGTATGTGTGTGTGTGTGTGTGTGTGTGTGTGTGTGGAATTAGCCCCTTCCCTCGCCTCTTTACACAGTAAAACTCCTCCTCCCTCCCCCTCACCTCGCTTTTTAAGTTTTACAACGAACACAAACACACAACGGAAACACTGTTATAATGGGGAAATCTCTCTCACTCGCATGAGGGCAGACTAATGGAATCACTGCTGCAATGTAAAAAAAACTAAAAAACAAATGAACCAGCACCTTACCTTTGAAAAGAATCGCGATAAAGCAGAGTTTTTGTGTAGAGCAGAGTGTGTGTGTCTGTGTGAAGTCGGGAAGGGGGGGTGTAAAGGCGAGAATGTGTGTGTGTGTGTGTGTGTCGGTGTCAAAAAACTTGGCACTCGTAAACCAAGAAATGCTTGTTTTTCAAGTCAAAATTCATTAAAAATCTTTGCTCGTAAACCGAGTTACTCGCAATCTGAGGTTCCACTGTACGTGACTCTTTACACACACACACACACACACACACACACACACACACACACACACACACACACACACACACACAGTTTTACCTTTTAGAGGAACTGCATGGATCATGGATCATATGTTACTTTGTATATAACAGTAATGTAAATGACAATAACATTCACCAATTTTAACTTGTACTGTATCAAAAGGTTCATTGCATATTACTAATGGTTTTTCTGTTCCTGCTTAAAAGGTGCTACAAATGAAATAAATATCTTAGGATAAATAAATGTTGAATAATTGCATAATATGGTTCATCTGCTACTCAAAAACAATAATACAAGGATAACTTTTATAGTTTACATATAGAGTGTGTATGTCTGCCATATATACTTGTTTGTGTATGTGATCCGCCTTTCAGGTGGATACTGGTCAGCGCTGTGCCTTTGCCGAGCTTCTGTCTAAAAGCTTTTTGCTTGTGCATTATTGTGTCTACCTCTACGGGAGATATGTTTGTTTCTGGGCAAAAAAGACACTTTTCCATATGTCTGATAAAGAGTGCCAGCTCCAGCGTGTGTGTTGACACCTAGCAGGATTGATGCTATTTCCAGCCTCTGTGTGTTTGTGTGTTTACTCCCAGCCGAGCTGTTACTTAGACATCTGAACCACCAGTAGCCTGGCAGTAGATCAGCTCTCAGGAAAATGGCAGGCCTTCAGGAAATAATATGAGTGATTCGCATTTGAGGGTTACTTCAGAGAATTGAGAGAGGCTTCCTGTCTATCTATCTACAGTGTCTATCTATCTACAGTGTCTATCTATCTATCTATCTATCTATCTATCTATCTATCTATCTATCTATCTATCTATCTATCTATCTATCTATCTATCTATTCATCAATCCATCCATCCATGCATCATTGATTTTCTTACAAGTCTCTGTTTTGTCCTTCTCTATTATTTATTTGTGTTATTTTGCCTAAATTTCAACAAGGCTACCTGGTTCGCATCATCAGAAGAAGAAACATAGAATACCGATCAGATGTGATTTAGACAGATGTAACATAAAGTTTATATTTGTCATGCATTCATCAGTTTAATGTACTTAATTGCCACAGTGACTTTTGAAGACTGAAATCAAAACTCTGAAGTCTGTCACAGGAATGAGAGAATTTCGGCATGACAGGAAAATACTCCCTGGGTAAATGCGCTTAGCTAGCTAAATAAAGATTTGTTTGTTGTTACTCATATTGAAGGATATGCTTTATATTGTTCACTGTATGCAGAAAAGTGCCACTCAGCACTGATGTGAAAAGTAATTCTGTTTTTTGTGATAATCCACCCTGGAATATTTTACGATGTTCTTCCTGAGAGGGAAAAAAATCCAAATTTTTTCATTACATGGACTGGACACTCAGCATCACCTATAAGCCTAAAACCATTTGTTTTTTTATTTAAATAAATAGATCCGATGTACATGAATAACCTTTATGTAGTAATTAAGCCATCATTCTGAGCTTAGCATGAACTCCTTCACCTCCTGAAGAAAATGCAAACCATAAACTGAGAGAGACAGAGAAATTCAGTGAACAGCTCTGCCCACTAAGAACAGGACTAGATTCACTTAGCACTCAAAAAATTGATTTCCAGGATATTGTATATGATTTGTGGGCGTCGGAGAGCTGCTGTCAATGTGCGTGATGTCTGCATGAGCGGTATTAGAAATGAATGATTGAAGTATTTGCCGCTCACGCTCATCGCCCTTTAGTTGCAAACTGATCCGTTCAGTTCAAAATTGAGCGTGCTGAACAGGGCTCTTTTAGCCCATTCATGCATAACAGTGTTTCCCGGTTTGTTCGCCTTTCTTACTAGCAAATCAGACTGAAGCAGGGAGGAGGCATGGAGAGAGGCACCTGACACAAACTCTCAAATGATTATTTGTCTATGAGTGGACAGCCGTGGCCAAAAATTTTGAGAACGACACAAATATTAATTTTCACAAAGTCTGCTGAGTCAGTGTTTTTAGATCTTTTTGTCAGATGTTATTACTGAAGTATAATTACTAGCATTTCATAAGTATCAAAAGCTTTTATTGACAATTACATTATGTTTATGCAAAGAGTCAATACAGTTAATCTTTGGATTGCGTGCAGAATTAATTTCGGAAGAATGCTCGTATATCAACACACTTGTATATATTAAGTAATATAACGTAAAAGAAAAAAAAAATACCTGCACTTTACCTTTGAAAGGAATCATGGCTGTAGTGATTGAGACCAGAGAGAGGAGAGGAGGAATTGGGGGGAAGGAGCTGCTGTGTAGGAGGACTTTCACACACACTTGCACACACCATGTACCATGCACACTGAGACCAAGCATGGTGGACGATTAGCCACAATTCCGCGGCGTGAGAGAGAGAAGAACCTTTGGCTCAGTTATGATCACGTGATGCTTGCAATCCGAGGTTCCACTTTATTTGATGTGTTAACCCTTCTTTAACCCTTTTATCTTATGGCAAGGTGCTCCATCGTGCTGGAAAAGGCATTGTTCGTCACCAAACTGTTCTTGGATGGTTGGGAGAAGTTGCTCTCATGGATGTTTTTGTACAATTCTTTATTCATGGCTGTGTTCCTAGGCAAAATTGTGAGTGAGCCCGCTCCCTTGGCCGACAAGCAGCCCCACATATAGTATGAATGGTCTCAGGATGCTTTACTGCTGGCATGACACAGGACTGATGGTGACACTGAGGGCAGAATAGGAAAAGACCTGTACTTCAGTTCTGATTTTTTTTGTTCTGAGTTGTTAGTAAAAGCATTGCATCTAACTTTTTTCCCACTGCATCTCCAGAACACAGTGTTTCCGGTGGAGACTTGTGCTGCTCTCATTCCTTTTATCTGTATTTCAAAGATAGATTGTCTCAGAAATATGATAATTTCGTTTGCTCTTCATGCTGTATGTACATGTCGATGCATTATTGATTTAAAGATTAGACCTGGAACAAAGGATGGACTTTTAAATGGCAAGAGATAGAAAACTTAAATCCCAGCTGTGCTGTTTTCTGTCAGTCTAGCCAGTGCATATTCTCTCATGTGTATGGAGGAGGGCAGCACTGTTCAGCTGCATTGTGACACCGCATGAGCAGCAGTTTGAAAATACACATAGTCAACAGAGAAGATTTTGCATTTAGGTGTTGTGCCAGAGAAAAATAAACACACACCAGTCATACCCATGCTAACCCAGGCTAAGCCTATACAGATTAAAAAGCTATTTTTGTCTTTATTGAAAATAAGTAGCCTTAATAATAGTCGATGCATGATTGACACCCTAAGTCAAGTCATTAGTGTGCCTTTTACACCTCTAGTGTCTAATCAGTGCTCAGTGCTCACAGAACTGAAGTGTGATCACACCTGACATACACTGCACACTCACCTCAGTGCTCTGTGATTGTGAACATCTCTGGCACCTTTCAGTGCTACTGCTCATGCTCTTTATTAAAAATACCATATAAGACACTTCAGATTCTTTCATTGTAGATGCTGTAGTAGTTTCTTTACTAGTCTGCTATGTGGTAGACCATGTGGTAAACACCCACCAGTTGTAGTTTTATAAATAGAAATGCTGAAAAAAACTAGCCTTCCGTAGAGCACTACCATTGTGGATGTATTTTATAAAGCTCACAATGGGCATTATTGACTTTTATCTCTGTTTAAAATTTCGAGTGCAAAATTAAGGGAAAACTGTTACAAAGTAGGGCTTTCTTTAAAAAAAAAAATTACTTCAAGCTTATAAGAAGTGGGATTGTTACACTTGCCAGTGAACTGCACAAGGCAGTAGTATGCATGACAGATTAATTAACTCAAGTCTCCACTAAAAAGCACTTTTTAATTAATGTTGCATGAATAACACCTCCTGAAGTAAATATGCTTGGTCCAGAGGATTATAAGCACTTCCTTCCTGCTGAAAAAGGCAGATACACTACCTTCCGGAGGTAATTACCACTATTACCAAGCTCAACAAATGATAAGCCACTATTACCACTATAACCAAACTCAACCCCCCCCCCGCCCTCCCCCCCAAAGGTTTCTACCCTGTGGTTTGAGAGATAGACAAAATGAAAACAAATAGTCCACTTAAGTAAGTCCCCTAACATCTGTAGGGATCGGTATTGTGTTTATGAGCTGCAGGGAGGCCAATCTGTTCGCAGAGGAATCAGTGTCAGAAGAACCAAGGACCCGTACAGCATTGATGAAAGAGAATAGCAGAGCCTGATGCCAGATCAGAAAAAAATAGCTACACAAGTCACTTTCTTTAAATCCACATTTTCATCTCCTCTGTGCTAAAAGCACAACTGCAGAGGATTGTTTACAATGATTGATGGAAGATAATTCCCTGACACAAGTTTATGGGTAATTATGCTTGATGAAAACAATTGGGGGGGAGAAAAAGGCGCTGAAAATGCTTTCATGTCATAGATACAGCTACACGCAATCCTAAGGCAATGATCGCTTATTTATGAGTCTCAAATTAATTTGCGCTATTGTTGGAATGCACTGACTGCCATGTTATTATATAACGAGGAGTGTTACAGTAATATGGATACTTTACCACATTTTGGCTTAGCCTTAGCCATAATAGCCCTTTCTGTTTTTTTTTGGGGACCAAATTGAACAAATGACCTCATTACTTTTCCATTAGGCAGCAATTTGGCATAACAGATTTCAGTGTTAGCTATCAGATGAATATTTGCAATGCTTTTTACGTTTGTCATTTTTCTTATATAATTAGACATTTTACAAGACGTGCGAGAGAGCTGCAATTACCTGTAATTCACTTTTGGAAATTGGTGTCTCCATAAATGATTTTTTGGCTGCCTTTGAACCTCTTTAAAATATTCTGCTCTGTTTTTACCCATTAGATCCATCCTGGCAGCTTGCAAAGAGTTTTTCATTGGCTTTAGGCAGAGTTATTTAGTCTATCTTAAAAACAAAAAAATTACTTGAATTATGGAAGTGCATTATTAAAGTATATGTGTATGTAGTTTGTGTTGGGGCACTAATGTGAATTATGGTTGGACTGTTGAAAGACCGTTTATTATGTGTTCCCTTTCAAAAGCTACACTCGATGCTGTGTGAAAACGCTATGGGAAAATCTCTTTGTTCTCCGGTTGTGTAGCCTGTGTGTATCAAAAACGCAGAATACTTTGGCTTACAGTATAACCTCAGTCAGGTGACGTCACCCGATAAGGTGCACCTGCAGGTTATAAATAGGAGTGAACCGGATCTCAGATCTTTTTGTGTTCAGGATCGCTTTGTGTTTGTTTGTGTGTGTGTGTGTGTGTGTGTGTGTGTGTGCAACAGAATCACAGTAGGAAAGAAAAACGTTACTTATCGATAATGGCGAGCATTGTGATCTCCTCCCTATTAAGCTCGTGTGCGTATGAGACGGCATTTCCCCTCTCTCTCACGCTCTCCCCGGATCAGGAAGTTTTTAGCATCCGCTTCTCAAGCACGCTCCGGCGCTTCTTGTGAGGGGTCGGAAGAGACTTCCTTCCTTGCTTCCATGGAGATAGCGTGCCGATCTGGCAGATGCGCATGAGATGGAATTCTCCTTTTCTCTTGCGCTCTTGCCGGATCAGGAAGTTTTAGCATCCGCTTCTCAAGTGTTCTCCGGCGCTTCGTGTGAAGGGGCGGAAGAGACTTCCTCTCTTGTCGCAAAAAATAGATAGATAAATAAATAAATAAATAAATAAATAATAATAAAAAAATTCCCCAAGCGCTCAAAGTTAGACGACAGGTTTCTGTCGGGTGGCCAGGGGAGGGGCCTCAACAAGGGTCCCTCCACTTCTTTGGCGACCTCCATGAAGAGTTACCTTTTTCATGGAATAAGCCTTATTCATCCCCTGTTTTATGATGATGCCCCAGATTGAAGAGACGCTTGCGGGCTATCTCTCTCCTGGGAGCTCATCCTCCCTGAAAAAGCCTACACTCCCCACCAAGCCATGTAGTCTAACATCTTCATTGGTGGGAAAAGCTTTTCAGGCAGCGGGTCAGGCTAGTGCTGCCCTGCACACTATGGCGGTTTTGCAGGCATACCAGGCTCACCTGCTGAGAGTTCTGAGCACTGGCGGGTCTATCGACGATGCCAAGCCACAGATTTATTTCTCCGTGCCACCAAATTCAAATTTCAAATTCAAATTTTATTTGTCACATACACAGTCATACACAGAATGATATGAAGTGAAATGCTTATACGACTGCTATTGACCTACAGTAAAAAAATAATAATAATAAAATAAAAAAAAACACACACACACTTATTTACATAATATACAGAATAAGAATAAAATGAAATAAAGTATTTGAATAAGATAAATATAAGAAGTTAAAGAATATCTAATAAAATAGTGGATATACCGTAATGGAAATGTGATGTAGTGCAGTCCAGAATGTAGTGAAGTTCAAGTTCACATTGTGCAAAAAGTGCAAGTGTGCAAATATTCCATGTATAAACTGGTTGTGCATGCTGGGAAAAAGTAAAAGATAAAAAGTCTGTAGTCCTGAGGTGTGCAAAATGTGCAAGTGTGTGAGTTTTAGGTCCTATGTGGTGTTGTGATTGAGAGTTCGTATCGACTGCGGGAAGAAGCTCCTCCTCAGTCGCTCTGTGTTGGCCTTCAGTGAGCGGAAGCGCTTTCCTGACCGCAACAGAGAGAACAGTCTATTGCTGGGATGACTGAGGCCTTGGTCCAGCACCGCTTGTTGTAGATCGTCTGAAGGTCAGGGAGCTTGGTACAGATGATACGTTCAGCTGATCGAACCAACCTCTGTAGGGCTCTCCTGTCCTGCATGGTGCTGTTCCCGAACCAGGTTGAGATGTTTCCTGTCAAGATGCTCTCTATGGTGCAGGAGTAGAAGTTCCTGAGCACCTTAGAGGGCAGTCCAAAGTCTCTCAGACGTCTGAGGTGGTAGAGACGCTGCCGGGCCTTTCCAGCTTGGTGGTGAGTGTGGAAGGAATTATGGTATTAAATGTGAGGGCTACAGGTCGATAGTCATTGAGGGAAGCAGGATGGGGTTTCTTCAGAACAGGAACAATGATGGACTCTTTGAAGCATGTAGGGATGACCGACTGAGATAAGGAGAGGTTGAATATCTCTGTGAACACAGGTGCAAGCTGGTCTGCGCAGGCTCTGAGGACTCGACCTGAGATGCCGTCTGGTCCTGCTGCTTTCCTGGTGTTCACTCTCTTGAAGGCTCTCCTCACGTCATGCTCGGAGATGATGAACGCATTTCCGGTGCTGGCAGTGACTTCCTGTCTGCAGCCGTTAGCGCCGCTAGCATTAGCATCGCTAGCGTCTTTAGCTGCAGCCTCGAAGCGAGCATAAAAGGTGTTCAGCTCGTCTGCCAGAGTCATGTCCGCGTTCGTCATACCGGCTTAAAGTTGGAGCTTTATAGTCCGTTATCGTTCTTAGCTCCTGCCACATGCTCTTAGAGTCACTCTGTTAGAGTTGTGACTCTAGTTTCCTTCCGTAGCGCTGCTTCGGCTCTTTCACCGCCTTCCGGACGTTATATGATGCAGCCTTGTACAGGTCCATGTCCCCCGACACCAGTCCCGCGTTGTAGGCAGCGGTGCGAGATCTCAGAGCGTCGCGGATGGTTTTATCCACCCACGGCTTCTGATTGGGAAACGTTCTGATGGTCATTTTCTGCACGGTATCATCCGCCAGTTTCCCCGATGAAACTCACAACCGCTTCCGTAAACACGCTGACGTCATCGGAGCTGTTCCGCAACATGTCCCAGTCTGCGTCATCGAGTGCGTCCTGTAGCGTGGCCACCGATTGGTCCGTCCAGCGCGCAACCTCCCTCTGAACCGGAACTTCCTGTTTAAGCCTTTGTTTATATTTTGGCATGAGGAAGATGGCGTCGTGGTCGGATTTCCCAAACGGTGGGCGAGATTGTGCCTTGTAGCCGTCCTTGATTGTAGTATAACAATGGTCCAGTGTCCTTTCACCCCTGGTCGGGCAGGTGATGTGCTGATAAAAGCTTGGCGCTGCGCGTTTGAGGTTGGCACTGTTAAAGTCCCCCGCCACAATAAGCGCAGCGTCCCGGTGCTGTGTTTGGTGCTGTGTGAGAGCCTCATGCAGTTCGCATAAGGCAGGGTCCATGTCCGCTTGTGGCGGAATATAAACGGCGCTGATTATGACCAATGTAAACTCCCGAGGAAGATAAAAAGGACGACACTTGATAGTCAATAGTTCCAGGTTGGGTGTGCAGGAGCGTGCGAGAGGAACAACGCTCGCGCTGCTGCACCAGCTGCTGTTCACCATTAAGCACACGCCGCCTCCCCTTGTCTTCCCTGAGTCCCATGTCCTGTCCATGCGGTGAACCGAGAAGAACTCGGCCGTGGCGTGGTCCGGCACCACTGGGTTCAGCCATGTCTCGGTGAAGCAGAGGAGATTGCAGTCCCGAATGTCTCTCTGGAATTTTACCCTGGCCCTGAGGTCATCAAGCTTGTTCTCCAGTGACTGGACGTTGGCGAGCAGGATGCTAGGCAGAGGTGTGCGTTGTGCACGGGCTCTCAGCCTGTTCCTGACGCCGGCTCGTTTCCCTCTGGGCCGCCGCTTCGCGTCGCGTCGCGTCCTTTGTTTTCGCTCAAGATCTCACTCGGCCAGCTCGGATCCGGAGTTAAAAATTTCGAATTGTGAGTACATTGTAAACCAATAGAAATAAGAGTATCTCTATCGTACCTAATGCACTCAGTGGTGATGAATTTGCCGGATTAAAGTTGCTGAAAATTAACTTAAAAGACAAAAAAAATAGTAGAAGAGGTCGGAGCAGTCGCGACGGCAGCCGACCTCAACGGCGCCATTTTGGATGGCAGATGGCCCGTGCTATCAGCTGTTCTATGGCTGCCACGGTCGCCATGGAGAGACATCTGTGACTTAACCTTTCGGGTTTCGAGAGGCGAAGCTCTATGAGCAGACCTTTGTGAGGTTACTCCCCTGCCGTGTTCAGGAGTCGGGACTGTCGGCCACCCGGCCAGATCTGGTCCCCACAAGGCGTGAGGCCCAGAAGGAAAGTGTGGTGAGCCATCTACCCCCTCGTAGAAACAGGGGAGGCACCCGCCGCGCTTCGCAACCTGCCTCAAAAATAAAAAAAATTTAAAAATCCTGTCCTGAGGTTAACGTGCCCAGGACCACAGGGGTGTCTCCCCCCGGGGAGGGACGTGTAAAAATTCCAATAAAGGATAAAAACTCCTCCCTGGTACCCTCTGGGGGCTGTTGTCTAATCTCCGCCACCACTGGTGTTTCGGGAAGCAGCGGTCTCCAGCAAAATGTTAGGTGCTCGGTTCCTTCCTGCCTTGTTTCAGGATGACGGACACCTAACAGCCCCTCTCCGTTGCACATTTTCCTCCGCGTTTTCAATGGAGTGGTCTCCACTTCCATGAAACCGTAACGAGCGCATCTGCTGACCCGGCAATTATAGACTTTACCAGGAAAAATGGCCATAGAACATGCTTCCCTGCCAGACAGGCTACTAAGGTCAGTATTTCCCGGTTTTCAAGAGAGATGGGGGGTTGCGTCCAATTTTGCATTTTCTTGGGCTGAACATCAGAATGTTGACAGCCAAAATGATTGTTTCTCAAATTCAACCGGAAGTTTGGTTTGTGATGGTCGACCTGAAGGATGCATATTTTCATATAGAAATATTGCCACAATACAGGAGGTTTCTGAGGTTTGTTTTCGGGGGCGAAGCTTACCAGAGTATCGGGTCGTTCCATCTGGCCTAGCCATGTCACCCTGCACATATATAAAATGCACGGATGCAGCTCTGGCTCTATGATTCCAGGGCATCCGTATTCTGAATTATATAAACGACTGGCTGATCATGGCTCAGTCATAGTAGCTAGCGCTTCAACATCAGGATGTCGTCTTAGCTCATCTCCATTCTTTAGGATTGAGACTCAATGCCACGAAAGACGTTCTCTTTCCTGTTCAGAGGAAAGACAACATATTTGGGTGTCACATGGGATTTGATCACAATGCGGGCACAGCTGTCTCCCGCTCGTGTCGAATCCATCCTCCAACACCCTGAAGGAAATCAAGCTACGCCAGAAAGCGACTCTGCATCACTTTCAGAGATCTTTAGGTCTCATGGCAGCTGCGTCCATGGTGATACCTTTGGGCCTTCTGCACATGAGAGCGTTTTCAGTTGTGGCTAAGAGGCTAATAAGGGTTACGCGCCGGGGGCTTTGTACCCTTTCTATGTGGTTCCGACCCCGGTTTCTGACTTTGGGTCCCTCTTGTCATTGCAAGACGCTAACGACAGAAGCTTTCCTCACGGGCTGGGGTGCGGTCTTGGAATGGCCGTCCAGCACAAGGGAGCTAGAGAGGTCATCTTCTTGCATGGCACACCAATTGACTTAAAATGATGGCTCTGTTTCTGGCCCTGAAACACTTCCTCCAGCAGTTGAGAGTTTACCATGTCCTAGTGCGAGTGGACAACACTGCAGTAGTCTCGTACATAAATCGCCAGGGTGGACTGCACTCGGGCCGCTTCAACAAGCTAGCGCACCAGGTTCTGCTTTGGGCACAGCACAAGTTCCTGTCCCTCAGGGCGATTTACATTCCGGGGCATATGAATGTAGGAGCGGACTTGCTATCCAGACAAGCTGTGACACATGGGGAATGGAAACTTCAAATCTGTGAAAGAGGCAGCACAATGTCCCCTTTACTACTCTCTGACTCCTCCAGCTCCCCTGGGTGTGGACGCGATGGCGTTGTTGCACGCGTGGCCCAGATTACGCCTTTGTGCATTTACAACAGGGTCCGTCAACAGGGTTTGCGCCTCTTATTGGTAGTGCCCCATTGGCTGACCGGAGTGTGGTTCTCGGATCTAATATCTCTCCTTGACGGCTCACCCTGGGTGATTCCAGTGAGGAGGTATCTTCCGTCTCAGGCGTAGGGGACAATATTTCATCCCTGGTCCGGGTTCTGGAACCTTCACGTCTGGCCTCTGAAGGGGACCAACTAAGATATGCTGGTCTTCCAGCCAGCATAATTAAAAGCATTCTAAGTGCCAGGGCTCCCTCCACTAGAAGATCTTATGCCCTCAAATGGAGTGTATTTGAAAGTTGGTGCATGGCAGGACATGTAGACCCAGTCCACTGCCAGATTGTTTCAGTGCTGGAGTTTCTGCAAGAAAAGTTGTCCTCGGGCTTATGAGCAGGAAAGACTTCATTTACTGTGTCCAGTACGTGCTCTTCAGATTTATGCCCACTGCCCTAGCCAGTGGCGTAAGTCAGAGCAGCTTTTCATTTGCCATGGGGGCCGCAACCTGGGGATGGCCACCACTAGACAGACGCTGGGTGAGAGAAGCTATTGCCCTAGCCTATGAGGCGCGTGGTCACACTTCGCCTCTGAGAATCAGGGCTCATTCGACCAGGGGGATTGCCTCATCAATTGCTCTGGCAAGAGGAGTCCCCTTGCAGCAGGTGTGTGATGCGGCAGGCTGGTCCTCTCCGCACATGTTTGCTAGATTTTATAATCTGGATATCAATGCTACTCCGGACTCGCGGATCCTCGAGTCAGCATCCCAGAGCTAAGTCTGAGACCTCCTTGGCTATTGTGCGCACATGCTACACAACCTGGGGGTCCAGACACTTGCTGTGCGGCGGCGTTGGTATTCTCGTTCCCATAGCGTTTTCACGCAGCATCAAATGTAGCTTTTGAAAGGGAACGTCTCGGGTTACTTAGCTGTAACTCTGTTCCCTGATTAAGCAGGAACGAGATGCTGCGCTTCAATGCTGCACTGCTGGCATGCCTGGACGTCCTTGAGACAAAATTGACCTGAGGATGTTTACGGTTTACTCCTACTTATAACCTGCAGGTGCACCTTATCGGGTGACGTCACCTGACTGAGGTTATAAGCCGAAGTATTCTGCGTTTTTGATACACACAGCCTTCACGAACGGAGAACAAAGATGTTCCCATAGCGTTTTCACGCAGCATCTTGTTCCCCCTTTATCAGGGAACAGGATTACAGCTAAGTAACCCGAAATGTTAGTTGTGTCAGATTTTTGTTTTGATTTGTTTTAGTCAATATTTCTTCAATCTGATTGAAATCATTCTGATTAGAAAGTCCATCGTAGCTGTTTACATGGATGCTGATGCTAATCTGATAAGCAGTACATTTACATTTAGTCAGAATATAACTTTTTTAAGATGCACAGAGTGGTGCTGTGGTATTTTGGTGCTATTTTTTCTCCAACTTTGAGGTTAGGTTGGGCTTCTAATCTTTTCGATAAATCGATCCTTCAGCTGTATGATCTTTTGCAAGAATTCAGTTTCATCTATTATTGTTTAGATGCTTTGCTGTATGTGAAATGCAAGCCAGTCAGTGTTCCTTCTTCAGTAGTGGATGAAAGTTAACATACAGTAGGTGGGAGAGAGAGCTTTGCTCACACAGTGTGAGCGGAAACGTGATGGGGGAAACAAAACTTCCTTTCTGGAAATCTAATTATACCCCCACATGGGGCAAACATGCAGAATAAACATATTTATTCAAACAAGAAAAAATCAATTTGATCAAGTGTTTACTTGGCCAACATTTACCTGTTGAATGGATTATTAGTCTGTTCTGATTGAAGTGTTTATATAATGAATTTTTTATTCTGATTAGGCTGTTCTTCAGATTATGAGTGTATTGGATTGGAGTGAGTATTGGATGCTGATACTCTGGTGAGAATCTATGGAACATTTTATTGACTTGTGCTCATGGCAATGGAAATCGTGTTGGCTGTCAAGGCATTTAAATAGTATCTTTAATAGGGGGTATGAGGGCGGCTGACCTGAGTGCACAGCACAGTGTCAGTGAATGTGATTATTAAAAATGTGTCATGAATTACATCTTGACTAACAAAGTGTGGTTCTCCGTGCTCACAGAACTGAACTTCTTTCACACCTAACAGTGTCTCTACATAAAATCCTCAAAGTTCCCTGTTCATGAATGCCTTAATGTAAGTACTATTCATGAAATTTTGTGCTTATTTTCATCTAGTGATTTTGGTGCTGCGTGTGTGTGTTTGTGTGTTTTTTTCACTGCAAGAACCATTTACGGAAACCAGGAGCCTTTTTTCGAATTTTTGTTACAGTATGGTTCCAGGAACCTTGAAATAGACCCAAAGCATGAAATTACACTTTGCAAAAAAAGTTAAGTTCATTGAATATCAAAGTGCATTGTAAATTCAATGATTGGCACAAGGCTACTTAAGAAAACTCCTGTTCCAGTGTTATGCTATGTATTCTCTGCTGGACATTTTTTTTTTTAAGTTACCATCAAAATCAATTTTCTTTTCAAGATTACATTCTCACTGACTCCTCACTGTGCACTATATTTAAAAAAAGAGTGCCTAAGCAGTATATACTGCAAACCAATATGTTATCAAAATTACTTTTCAGAATTTATTATTTTCTTGCAGACCTTAACAAATAATAATAAATATCCATAAATAAAAATAAAGACTATATGTTACAGTAACACTTTCAGTACAGTATTTCTTAAAGCCACCTTGTGCAGTAATAACAGAGAAGTCTATTTGAGGAGTCCTGGCTCAGGTGGCTGAGGCTCTGTGTTGCTGATCGTAAAGTTGGTGTTCGAGCCTCATCATTACCTGGCCACCACTGTTGGGTCCTTCGGCGAGGGCCTTAACCAAGATCCAGGCCTGGTTAAAAAATGGTTAAAAAATTGGAAGGTTGTGACAGGAAGGACATCTGGGGTAAAACCTGTTATAGATCTTGAGGATCAAATGATTATATGTGGCCACTTACAGGTTAAAAGTGACAAAATCCCTTGGTCAAACATTTCTACAGTCTCCTGGTGGGATTCGGATCTGAACGTGGCCATTGTACCCCATTAATCACTCATGAATTGCTTTGTTTAATTCCTTGTGTTTAAGTATTTTCAGAGTTTAGGAAAAACAAAGAATGTTGTCTTGAACATCCACCCAGCAGCTTCCACTTCCTTACTATTAATCAAGCAGAGCTTACTGGGATGTCCAACCTCTTAGGCAAGGCGAGGCAAGTTTATTTGTATAGCACATTTCATACACAATGGTAGTTCAAAGTGCTTTACATAAAAGAGAAGAAAATAATGATAAAATGAAATAGAAAACTAATTAAAATTTGATTTAAAATCAAAATAAAACAGTTAAAAATATTAAATAAACATAAAATAATGCAGTCAGTTCGGACGTACAGTAGCACAGCGCTCATTCAATAAATGCACAGCTAAACAGATGAGTTTTAAGTCTAGATCTTTTAAGTTTTAAGTCTTAGATATAATAGTATACCCTATTTCTAAATCATTCATATTCTATTACTTTATCTTTAACTTCCTTTGAATGCTCTTTAGTGGGTTTTACTTTTCTTAAGACTGACAGTTTCTTTAACTATTACCAAACTGACAGCTTTTAAAATTTCAGAAATGAAGGCCAATCATAACTCAGGTGTGTCCTTCAAGAGAATGCAGACAGCATTTTATCGTTTCTGCTTTCTTTTAAATAAATGCTGGATTTTTTTTGCCATTTCTCATACATTATACAGACACATCTGATCAACTTTAAGTTAAATGTTTTATGAATACTGATACTGTATGTACGGTGTTAATGTACTGCAGGCACGTTTGTGTCTAAAGGTGGCCCTATAGTATGAAGGACAGTGTATTGCTGTCATGTTTTTTTGTGAATACTGACTTGAGAATAGTCTTGTGTCACCTTTTATATCTCATATTTATTCTTTGGAGCACAAGACTCATATTAGACACATTGGTACTATTTGGCATCTCATCTTTTCAGTAAATGTACAATATGTTATGCGTAGAGCATGAAAAATTGGTTTGAGAAATCAGCCGTTTACTCTATAAATACAGGAAACAGAAGATCTTCCCATAATGGCTGACCAGCCACAGCCTGGGTTGTGTAAATTGAGATAAATGAGTAACACTCTCTCTCTCTCTTTCTCTCTCTCTCTCTCTCTCAGGTTCACTGAGTTCCTGGAGCCATTTGAAAGAGTTATTCAGCCTGAAGAGCTGTGGCTCTACAAGAACCCTCTGGTTGAATCAGATCTCATCCCCAAGAGAGTCATGTTTGTAAGTCACATTTTTGGTTCAATGTGCTTGGAGAGAGATTTTATTGACCCTTGCACAGTGTCTTTATTGGCCCGGATCTATTGAGTGTCCAAAGTACAAGCACAGAGATCAGAGGCAAAGTTGCCTTTGGAATTCACAAACCCTGGTATGGTAAGGTCAAAATCAGAAAAGTTATATAAATAGAGGGACTAGGAAACAGGAGCAAGCAAGACAAAAACGCTTATAAACCCGTGACCAGTTTAAAGATATAGTTACCACATGAAAAAAATTGGATTAGATTGTTTAACGTCTTGAGATTTGGGGACATGATATTTATCTCAACTACGCTATCCATATACCAATCAGCCAATAATATTAAAACCACCTAGGTACATTAGGCCCCTAGTGCGTGCCCCCACAGGGCCTCTGGTCCTGCCAGGTGTGAATCCAGGCCAGTGGCAACGGATCATTTTGGTGCTGTGGGTTTCAGAGTCGGGCCCCAGTGGATTGGATTTATTTGTCTGGTGCATCCCAGGGATACTTGATCAAATTGGGATCTGGAGGGTGGTTGACAGCCTTGGGCTCTTTGCCTGCTACGCCCTATGTTCTTTCTATCATGGCCAACATTCACTTATTTGGCGATTTGTGCTGCGTTGGATTTTCTGTGGGTCCCCAGAGGCATGAAAGAACCTTGGGTGCCCATGATTATGCCACAAGTTTACTTAATTGGTGATCAATGTTGCTCAGTGCACCTCACTGTGCTGTTAATGTTATGCCTGACAAGTATATTCTGTTGTTGTAATTTTTTTTGCTAAACTCAATCCTGTTTTACTGTATGTCTGTGAAGATTCTCAGTCATCCAGGTGAGGTTATTTGGAAATTTAGTCATGTCAACTTCTTAGTTTAGTAGAAATTTTTCACTACTCATCCAAGTAGCTTCTTCATTCTAAGTTAAGTTGTAAAGTTCCTCATATTATGTCCTCCAAGGTCAAAGTTTCCCCTATTTGAAACGACTTGCTACATGAACAATGGAGAAGGTAAGATTAAGAGGGAAGGTTGTTGGAGAGTTGAGGGGAGAGAGCTGTTAGGAAGACGAAAGAGAGAGATTAGAGAGAGTAAGGTGTAACGAGAGTAAGGGGCATTTCTAGCTGGACGTGTGAAGAGGTCTTAATCTTTCTTGGGATAAATGAAAGGGCAGCATGAAAAATAGGAGACAGGTTCATCCTGGTTTAAAGACATTGATTAAGTTAATAGTTATCAGAGCATAATGAAGAGAACCACTGTGGAGAATTTGTAGTGTACACCACGGTAGATCTTGGGTCTCAGCAGCATAAATAAGGACTTTTTTTTTACTGTACAGTATATATTTTATACATGTTGCATTTGGAAATGAATTGGTCGTTTCTTGGCTAAATTTGACCAGCTGGTGGCCAACAACAACAGAATAGTGGCCAGATGCTGGTGGAGTTAAATGTTTCCTGACTCGCTCCTCCAAAACACCCCAAAGTGGCTCAGTAATATTTAGATCTGGTGACTGTGCAGGCCATGGGAGATGTTTAACTTCACTTTTATGTTCATCAAACCACACTGTCACCAGTCTTGCTGTGTGTATTGGTGCATTATCATCCTGATACACAGCACTGCCTTTGGTTTGTTTGAACCATTGGGTGCACATGGTCCTCCAGAATAAACAACAACATAAAAGATTGCTTGAATCACACATTAACACAATTTCATGACCATGAGTCTAGTTTCAAACTCTGGTTTCAGTTCTCAGACATTTTTGTCATGATACACTGGTTTGCCCGTGTGCACTTCAGTTTATCTACATGCTCTACATGCATGAGAATGTACAATTTCTGATTCAGCATAAAAAAATTTTATCTGCTGTCCTGACTATTACAATCCATTGGCACCTTGTAGCACTATTTTAAAATACGTAATTAGTTTTTCCTATGTTGCAGAAAAACAAGAAGGCAGCGAGGGCACTGTGCCATGGGAATGCATTGAGGTGCCCACAAAAACTAATGTACACAGCAAAAGGCCACATTATCTGGAAAATGCTTAAATATGGCCCATTTATCAAATAGAACAATCGCATCTATGTTAGGACCACATTATGTAATAAAAAGGCTATTTTGTCTAAAATTAAGTAACTTGATATAATTCTGGGATGTCATCTCCACTGAGTCATTGGGGCAATATTGGAAGCTATGATTCATTTAGAATACATAAAATACATACTATAAAAATGCAGTAAAATACATTTTATATTAGGTGTGTAACTCATTGTCACTCACTGCGTTTCTAGACATTTCTTGCTACAGTTGTGTAAATCTATATCCGAATTTGGATTTAACCCAAAGTGCACATGACCCAATGGTCATTGTTGCAAAGCAGCTTTACAGAATAAAAAAACTGAAGGGAAATTGATTTGAAATGTGTAAAGAAATATGTATAAATTATAATTAATAGCTTGTCACTGTTGAGTAAGCTGAGGGTGATGGTGGCAAGGAAAAACTCCCTGAGATGACAGTAGGATGAAACCTTGAGTGGAACCAGACTGAACAGGGAACCTGTCCTTAAGAGACCCTGACTCGTCTGTGTCCGTTGCAATTTCTCATCACTGTTTCTTTTCATTAGCACCTGATAACTATGAGCTTAATTAATACAGGATGAATATTGGCAGAATAATTATACCAAACTCTTCATACAGTATACAGACGCGAAGAGACAAAAGGTTAACGATTAGATCTTGTAAATGCATCACTATAACTCATTCACCTTAATTTGGTCTTTCTCTGACCAACAATCTCCAAATCCTCTGACAAGTAAAAAAAAACCTCCTGCTCATGTGACTTTTGATTTTTTTAAATTTATTTTCTTGTATTTATCAGTCTCACTCCACACCTCTACTCTCAACCAGGTATCATGCCAACCTTTCTAGCAAGCTTGTTAAATATTGATAGTGCAGCTCCTGTTCACTCTGAGTAATATATTTGTATTCAGGTACATATCTGACATATAGATAGGTACAGTAAAGATGCACCACAATTTTCAATTTTCCTTTTTCTAAAGGAAAGAGTCTGCACATTGTGATGATTGACTTTATAGGTTGCAGCGATGCCACTTTCATGCTCTTTATGGCCCCAATTTTCGGCTTATGTCCAGCAAACTGAGTGCTTGTCCACTAGTAATAATTACTATGGGTTTTATATATTTTTTAAATGAAGACAAGAACTTGGACGACTTCTAGTGTCTACTGCAAGTAGCTGTCATATGAGGGCAAGTCTAACTAACTTAGCTTTTAAATTAATTACGAAATGTCATTTTGTAATTTTTAATTTCAGTTATGGTTAATATGATTTCTACATGTATTGATAACAGTGATCAAAGACCTGCAAGGATGAAACTAACTAAAAACATGGGCTTTTATTAATTAATTAATTAATTAATTAATTAATTTATTTTTATTGACCTCTGCCTTTGAATTTATCTCTGCTGAGCCAAAAGGTTTGAAAATTGCCATTCCAGTCTGATAAGCTATCAAGAGCAAAGGTTCCATGAGTTATATACAGCACTGTGCAATTTCCATCAGTACAAATTGTGTTATATATGTTTAGCACGTCTGTATTATGTACAAACGATGCAATATTACCAAACATAACTGAACAGTACCAAAGAGCAATAATAACAAGGGAGTCAATATTTGGTGTAAAATATCTTTGCTTGAAATTAATCCGTAGTGTTAGATATAGATTTGTGCAGTTTTATAAGAAAACTTACTATCCATCCATATATATATATATATATATATATATATATATATATATATATATATATTTTTTTTTTTTTTTTTGACCCAAAATCTATTTCCTAATTTTCTATTTGCTGAGTTTAAGAAATGTATTGTCACCCTGTCCACACTGTTGGATATATTGAATATATATTCAATAAGAAAACAGAACTCAAAATCAAGATGTTTTATGACCATCTCAATTTCCAGCCCTGATCTGCATGATATGAGGCAGATGTACAACAACAGGGACTGTAAGTACTGTATGTCAAAGTACAAGGAGGCAGATAAGGGCTAGATGTTTTTGCTTTAACGAACTGTTTGCTTGAAGTTCTTCCTTAAATTGTGACTGAGCAATTTTATTGTCAAATAAAATAGAATATACAGTATCATAACAGCAATAGAGATAAATTGAATGTAATAAAAATAAATGTGAGACACCTACTTCAAATGAACAAGCAATAAGAGTATGCCGATAAATTGTTCGACTGTTATACTTGGACTGTTTGTCCTAGACAAAAATGATCTTATTAATGATAATCATGCAAATCGCACAATAACCAGTAACCCTGGTGTTCCAGCAGATTGAAGGTTCATGGCAGACCTATGCCTTGGTGGGTTCTGGGTTGTTCCTGACAATTTCCAATTTCCTCTCAGCTTCCTGATCTTGTCAAAGTAGCTCTACTTTCTAATATTGTGTACTTATGTAAACAATATTTTTTAGCTGATTTTGCAATTGTTTAGGAATGATTTCAAGAGACATTCCTGACTTCCTGAATTTAACATAGTTTTTTTTTTTTTTCAAATATTCACTGATCTGGCAAATACATCTGGTACTTTTAGCACCACAGAATTAATAATCAAAGGCTGTATTCTTTTATATAATAATAATGGTAAGATTGGTAAGATTCACTCGTTTTTAAGTTTATAATTTTTTTTTTATGTTTGTGGAACGATCGCAAACCTGGTTACTTGCAATCCGAGGTTCCACTTTATATGTAAACTGTTGCTGTTGCACTTAAGTATAAGTATAGGGACTTACATATTTAGCCCCAAAAGCATTAGTATGGTCAGGCACTTGGGTGAGGAGGCCTCTAGTGTTCCAGTTCATCCCAAATTGTTCAGTGAGGTTGAAAAAAGGGTACATTGTCATGGTGAAAAGCATTTGGCACTGATCCAAATCGGACAGTGTAAAGCTTATTTTTTAAAATAATTTTCAACATTGTACATTAACACTGAAGACATCCAAAGTATAAAATACCATGTATGGAATTATGTAGTAAACAAAAAAGTTAAACAACCACAGAATATGTTTTATATTTTAGATTGTCCAAAGTATCAACATTTACAGTAGCTGTCATGGCAGCTTGACACACTCATGTCATTCTCTCATCAGATTCAAAAGTTAGCGACCTGGAATGCTTTTCAGTTTGCAGGTGTGTCTTGTCAAGTGTGCTTAAAGCTTAATGTGCTTTAGATCATCAGTTGTCTTGTGCAGAAGAAGGGTGGGTAAAGAGTCAATAACCCTATTAGTGCTACTATAACTACTGTACAAATCCAAATTTTGGCAAAATCAATTAATTTAAGTAAAGAGAAAAGACAGTCCATCATTACTTGAGGAAATTAAAGTCGGTCAAAATGAGAAAAACTTGACTTTGAATGTATCTTCAAGTGCAGTCACCAAAACCGTTAAATGCTAGGATGGAACTGGCTCTCATGATGACCATCCCAGGAAAGGAACAACACCAAGAGCTACCTCTGCTGCAGAGGATACATTTATTAGAATGACCAGCCCTCAGAAAGCACCAATTTACAGCACCTTAGTTCGAGCCCACATAAATGCATAAGCTACAGACATATTTCAGCATTCACTGTTCAGAGCAGAGTGTGAGATTGTTTGTAATGTGTTGGACCAGAGACTGAGCCCAGTAAGTACTCAAAACCTCTGGAGATTGTTGGAATACCATTCCTGTTGACTACCTCATGAGGCTGACTGAGAGAATGTTTGCAAAGCTGTCATCAAAGTAAAAATGTGGCTATTTAAAAGAATTAAAAATATAAAACATATTCTGGTTATTTGATTAAATAATTTCATATTTGTTCTGATATAATTTTAATGTCTTCAGTATTAATATGCAATGTTGAAAACAATAAAAATAAATAAGCATTGAATAAGGTTTATCCAGGGGCGCAAAAATGGGGTATGCAGTATATGCAGTGCATGGGGGCGCCACACGGAGGGGGGCGCCATTGTGAAAAAAAATATTAGAAAATTGTCTTTAATAAAGCTTTTATAATATTTAAAAAATTATATTTGTTTAGACACTATTTTTGTTTAACATTTTAAACGAGTAAAAAAAAAATATAGTTGCACTCGTATGCAAAATGGACAGAAGAGGGAAGAACAGAACTGACGTGCAGAACAGAAAAAGAAAAAAAGAAAATGAAAAACAGTGTCTTAAAATGAGGACAGCAATGTCAAAATGGTTAAAAAGAGATTGGTGAGCTTGACCTATCAGTTTGTATTACTGTAAGTCTTTACGTTCATCAACATTTAACGTTATTGCCAACGAGGCTGAGCATAGTTACGTTAATATCAAATCATTATTCCTGAAAAAAAAAAAATTTTTTTTTTACTTATTGTTAAAGATGTTATGAGTTTGAGGTTCTCACCACCAAGCACAACCAAGTTATTGGGCTCTTACCTTATCCGCTCAGTTCGTTATGTTCAGTCCAGGGGCGCAATAAATGCACGATTTTTTTCCCCGGAAAGCCCTGCTGTGTAAACAGAACGAGACTAGAGTATGGATCCTCTACACCTTCAATCATACAGTATTCGAGACCCTATTGTAAGCTTTTTGTAAACAGGATTCTCAAAAACAGCTTGAAAAACCACAAAGTTTCTAAAAAATTATGCAGTTTAAATTTATTAATGCATGAGCTTTTTCTGTTGTAATAACAGTGCTAATGAAATTACATCACTGTTTAGCAAATACAATCATTTTAATGCTTTGTACATGAGTGTTCATAAAAAAAGACGAAAAAGATGAAGAGTAGAGAGAGAAAGCAAATAAGTCAAGAGCGGGTGAAGAGAACAGGTAGGAGCTACCACACAGGATACTACGACTTAAAGGGGTCATGACATACATTTACCATTTTAATGTTTTCTGATGTACACTTACAGTAAGTTACAGTTTTTTAAAATGTTTTTTATAATGCAGTGACCTCTTATTTGACAAAAAAATCAAGTAAAATTTAATTCATCTTGTCATGACCACTTTAAACAATATATAAACATTTTTTGGGGGGGATTGATGATATAAGGTATATATTTTGTGAAATATCTGGTTCATTTACTTAGCCATGAAGATGAGGAGGACAATGAAGCAATGATAGAAAATGAGTTCAGAGCAGGTGAAGAAAACAGGTACTGTAGGTAAAAGCCATACAGGATTTTATGACTTACACAGTATTAAGAAACATGCAGAATAAGTTATTGTAGCCTTAAGAAACAAAGTTTGTGAAACATCTATTTTGTTTACTCAGTTGTGAAGATGAAGATACGCCAAAATGCACGGCAACGGTCACATTTTTAAAAATGGCCTTGACAGGGAAAAGTGCTTTGCACCACGTCAGGGTCCAAGCATACGTAGTGTACGCACGTTTCCTTGTACTGCAGTTATTTTTGCAGCTTGCCATTCTAAGGATTTGGACATTGACTGATGCTATTTTATATGTGGGCGCAACCCATGATCTTTGCATACCCCTCAGCAAATGTGCAGTTGCGCCCCTGGTTGGTAAGTTGGTAACTTTCATATGGTAATGTGTGAGTGTGCGCGCGTATCCACACTCTGGCTGTAGAATTAATTTGTGTTATTCTTCATCAGAATAAAATCTTCATTGTCATAGATCTGCTTTCAGGGGACCAAACAGGTGAAAGACTGATGGAGCCAGATTAGGTCTATAGAGAGGATGCTTTAACACCTCAGAATTAAGCTTTTGCAGAGTGTTGACAGTGTGGGCAGAAGTCTGCAAACATGCATTGTCATGCAAGATCACAATGCCCTTGATTAGCAGTGCTTTGCGTTTAGTCTGAAGTATGGTCTTCAGCTCTTCATAATAATAATAAACCTTTACCTTCCTTAGAGTATTGTAATTTTTTTGGCGATATCCAAATCCATGATACAACTCCCAGGTACACCCTCAGACCACCCTTGTGAAAATCACAAGTGGGGAATCAATTTTTTGCCTGCACTGCAGTTACAAAGAAACTGATGTACAGTAACACGTTTTCACACCTGCATAACAGTGACTGGGGCGACAGTAGTCCTGAACAGAAAGCGCTGATAAGACCACAGAGGTTTTACGGAGAGCGAATAATTTTTGACTCACCCTTGTGTGTGTGTGTATGCTGAGTATGCTGTGTTGCTCGTTTGCCTTTTTTGCTCTTTTGAACTGCTTTAATTCTTCATGGCATAGATTCAAGAAGATAATAGAAACATTTCTTAGAGATTTGGTCCATACTGACACTATAGCTGACAGTGTGCACCAAATGACAGTGTGGAAATGTGCAGGTTTCTGCAGATTTGTCAGCTGCACATCCATGATGAGAATCTCCTATTCCACCAAATCCCAAAGGTGATTCAATGGATTGAGATCTGCCGATTGTGAAGGCCATTTGAGTACAGCGAACCTATTGTCATGTTTAAAAATTCACCTTGATCTGATTTTAGCTTTGACATGGCATCAGTTCTGTCGAAAATAAAAGGATAGACTTGGTCAGCAACAATACTTAGCTGGGCAGTGGTATTTAAATAGTGCTTTATCTTGTTTATGCCCAATTCCAGCCCTACCATCCGAACGTTGCTGCAGAAATTGAGACTCATCAAAAGGTCTGAGCCCATGCAAATTGTAGCCTGAGTTTCCTGTTCGTACAGTAGCTGACAGGAGTGGCACCCAGTGTGCTCTTCAGCTGCTGTACCCCATCTGCATCAACGTTGAATGTGTTGTGCATTCAAGATGTTCTCGGCACACCTTGGATGTAACACGATGTTACAGTATCTGTGTTACTGTTGTCTTTCTGTCAGCTTGAACCAGGCAATTTCGTTTAGAGAACTGCGGCCAATTGGATACTTTCTCTTTTTCACACCATTCTCTGTAAACCATAGAGACGATTGTGTGTGAAAATCCCAGTTTATCAGCAGTTTTGGAAAAACCCAGACCAGCCTGTCTGGCACCAACACCCATGCCACATTCAAAGTCACTTAAATCACCTTTATTCTCTATTCTGATGCTGTATCTGATGCTTCAGAAGATCTTCTTGACTATGCCTAGATGTATTGAATTGCTGCTACTGTACAGTACGTGGCAGATTGGATATGAGGATCAATTACAAGCAGTTGGGTTGGTCAGATTTACATAATGAAGTGGCCAGTGAGTGTATAAACGATACATATAAACGATATATAGTCTTATTTTATATACAGAATGATAGAGAGAGGACAACAGGGCTAATCTTCATTAACACTCTGACTTGCCCCCAGATACCTTCCTCTCACTGCATTCATACCTTTTTCAACTAATATCATGAAATCTTTCACTATGTCTTATAAACTGTTATAAACAATATTTTATATTTCATCTATGAATCCCAACACACTATATTGACTTGTCTTATGACTTTATCCTCACAGATTTTTTTGAGATTTTGGCTCAATATCCTGAGATTGTGTATTATATCGTGCCTTACACAATTGTATTGTCCTTTGCCAACTTTTGTGTTTAGCCTCGTGTTACTTCATTACTTTTCCAAGGCCAGTGACTTAGGGGGAGAAAAAAACCCTCACATGCACAAATATTTGGTCACAAGTGCATACTGTAGCAGTTAAAGAGAAAAAGCATTTCCATTCCATAGCTGATGTCAAATAAACAAGCACAAATTCATGAATCTGGATAATTATTTTTTTTTTAAAACTGCTGCTAACTAGCGAGAGGCAAAAGACAAAAGCTCTGAAACATTATAAAACCATAAACACGAAGGCAAAAGGATTGGTCATGTGCAAAATAACATTGGCAAGACTCTGCAAGAAATAACAAACTAATCCTGTTAGCCAAGAGTAGAGATGGACGTTAATGTGATACCTCCAAGTCATCTGTGCTATTAAAATAGGATTAGTCATGTCAATTATGGTAATTTGTTTTCATTTAAAAAGCTCCAGCACATAACGAGTCGCTTCTTTCTGAAGCCTCCATCCCACTACCCATTAATTACAGCAGGTAAAGGTCATGCTAATGCTGAGCAAAAAGGGAAAATAATGAACACATTTGCAGGTTGGTAGTAATTACTCAGATATAGGGGGGGAAAAAAGGTCTGGTCTTGCTTTATGTGTAAGTGGATGTGAACTGGGAGTCATTCAGTGTTGTGTAGGAGGATTGATGCTTGTACAAAACCAAAGCACTAGACCAAAGCAAACCCGCATGAACATCTTTTTATTTTAATACATTTAATTTCATTATGAGATTCGTTTATAATGATGGATGTCTCTGAGCAGTACAGTGTTATGCATAGATACTGTAATAGTATTACTTTGACCTAGTGTAGTTTGTCATGGTACTTGGCAAAATCCTTCTGAAATGAATCTGAGAGCATCAGTGGGGGCATTTGTATTATGTAGGCTGATCTGGATTATATTTCATAATGATTGGTTACTACAGAAATATGTTATGTAATATATTATAGCTCTTATGAATAAAGCACAAACCTTACTTTTTAGTTTTTAGTGTTGAAAAATATTTTGAAAAATAGTTCAAACTAGAGAACTGTCGCTTTGCACCTCCAGAACTCCTGTGTGCATGGTTAGGTTAGGTTAATTAGCATTCGCAAATTGGCCGTAGTGTGTGAGTGTGTGTATGTTTGTGTGCCCTGCGATGGACTGGCACCCTGTCCAGGGTGTATACCCTGTCGTGTGCCCTAAGTCTCCTGGGATAAGCTCTAGGCCCCCCGTGACCCTGAATACAGGATTAAGCATTATAGATGATGAGTGCGTGAGTGAGTGAGTAAGTGAGTGAGTGAGTGAGTTCAAACTTGATGGCATATTGGTTAGCACTGTGGCCTCGCACCTCCAAGGTTGGAGGTTTGATTACCGCCTGGTTTGCATGTTCTCCCTGTGCTTCATGGGTTTCCTCTGTGTGCTCCGGTTTTCTCCCACAGTCCAAAGACATCCAGGTTAGACTAATTGATGCTCCCAAATTGCCTATAGTGAGTGTGTTTAAGTGTGTGTGTGCCCTGTGACGTATTGGCACCCTGTCCAGTGTACCCTGCCCCAAGTCTTCTGGGATAGAAGACTACAGGGTTCCCATGACCCTGTACAGGATCAGTGTGTAGGGAATGAGTGAGTGAATAACCAATTGTGTTGATGTACATGGTGACTTGTATAAAGGTCAGTGTATAATGATGAAGCAAATCATTATTTAATAGAAATTTATAAATATTGGTGTTCATCCTAAAATATACTTATATTTATTTTAGTATAGGAAAATAAAATTATATTTAAATCACATTTTATTTAATACGGAATAAGGGGTTATTAACCTACAGTATGTTATGCCTTGCAAAACAAAATTCCTCAAAAAATTCTTCTTTTTTATACTTTTACTCTGAAATATAGTCTGAGAAATCACTGCCATTCTGTAGAAATAATAAATGACATAAATAATAATAATAATAATAATAATAATAATACCAAATTAAAAAAGATTGCCATCATGGTTGAAATGAATCCGCTTCAGGAGATTCTGTTAGGCGTTTAAGAGTTCGGAGTTTCCATTCACACTTTAAATCGGGTAATAATTTCTGCCATTATCGAAAGCTTTGTTTAAGTAGTATTTGCCCCATGGGAGGGATTTTTTTAGTTAATTTTATTAATATGCACTAACCTTTTTTTGTTTGTTTGTTTTTTAAGTAAATAGCTTGTAATAATGAATGATTATAGTAATGTATTGTATTATTAGAGTAAAATCAGCATTTTATATTTGATTATTTCTAAATACAATTCAAATATGTTTATTCTAAATTATTTTTAATTCCTTTGGCATGATGACTTGATGATATTTATTTATTCATGCAGGCTATATCATTCCTGACCCCTCTGGCTGTGATTTTTGTGGTGAAGATCATACGACGAACAGATAAGACTGAAATCAAAGAGGCGTGTTTGGGTAAGTCCAAGAGAAATAAAGTTTTACCTTCTCTACCAATCTTGGTTTCTTTGGAAATACTGTAGAGAGCTGTTACTGTTTTCTTTTTGCTTTGGCAAAGAATCAATAGCAAATATATCCTCTTGTAATTGAGGTTAGCTCATAAAAGGTCACTGCCACGTCACCATCTCCCTTGTCAATGAGGTGAGGAACTGGATTCTGCATGGTGTAGTGCTCTAATACTTTGTTTCTTGCTAAATTTGTTATTGGTAAATCTGCCGTATTAAAGTGGTGTGCATTGATGCACAGCATGGCGGTAATTCTTTTATTACTGTCTCCGCTGATCTGTATCAAAGTTATGACCTTAGAAAACCTTTAAAGAAAAAATGTAACCAATCATGCTTTTCAAATTATGTTCATGGGAGTAGCAAAGTGGAAGCAAATTTGAAAAGAACTAAAGAAAAAACTAAAAGTATATGCAGTGTACCATATGCCCTGAAAGGACATATGTGAATTCAAAAAAGAAGAAAAAACTCTTAACTCTTTTACATAATAGGTGATCTTATATAAAAACATAAATCAATCATAGATGGACAAAAATTAACAGGTAAACAGAAATGAATCACATGTAAACCAGCTGACTGAATCATGTAATTACATATAAACTTTATGTGACTTTTTTATGTACCTTGACAAATTTGGGACAATCATTCTTACTCGAGAGCGATATCAAATTCTTTTTTAATTCTTCTTAGTACTTACTAATTAACTTAAGGGACCACTACTTAGTATCGACTAACTGACTAACTGACTAAATAAGGAATATCAATACAGTATCTGCAGTTTACTGACTACCAGTAGATGGTCAATGCATAATTTATGATGATGTATTTTAAAGTTTTCAGTGAGTTTTCTGAGAGGAGACTGCACAGGTTGAAGGTCATCTATAAACTGAGAAACAAGTAATATGGAACAGGCAGAGATAATAATATGTCCCTGTTTTGTGATGTTTTTTTGGTGGGTTGGGGGGGGGGGGGGGGGGGGTTAGTGGGAGGTTGAAGCTGATATGTCAGTTGCTTGACGGTGATCAAGATGGTAAAGTTTCAGTAAAAATAGTAAGCAGTGTAGAAAAAGTACGCAGGTAGGTTTTAGACAAACATAAAAATGTTTTAGCCATCAACTGATCATTCCTTTAGTGGGAAGATGAAGCACTGGGTTGTAAAAAAAAAAAAAAAAAAAAATTACAAGTAAGAAGGCTTAAACGTAAACATTGCAAAACAGAAATCATCATTTATTTGCACATATACTTTACAGCACAGTGAAGTCCTTTTGTTTGGCATATGCCAGCTTTTGTTAGAAACCTGAGGTCAGATTGATGCACTGACTCCCTGGAGTAGGAGCCTGGTGGACCTGGGGCTTGAACCAGTGACCTTTCGATCTGTAACCGAGAGTTGTGGCTATAGCAGATAGCTAGGAGATCGACATTGATGTAGTAGATTTGAATAATCAAATGCTTAAGAGGCTTGACTGCCGTGATTAACATCTTTCAGCTAGTAACAATTGTCTTTACTCAATACTGAGTTGTCATACTGCCTCTTTCAGGAGGGTCAAAATATTAACCTGCATTAAGCAAAGAAAACAACTAAGACATCTCACCATTTCATTGGTTTGATTGAATTGAAATGGTTGAAATGAATGATTATTTTGTGATGTTTGAAGTTGAAATGACTAAAATTACTTAAAATGATTTCAGATAAACCAGCAGACACTGCTGAATCACAACTGAAGTCACAGTTTGACCATTAAAACTCTCAACAAAATGCATTCGTTACTTAATTAATACAGCTTCTCACAAAGTTTGCTCAAGCTGTCCTCTTCAATATGAATCCTGTTTAGAGGCTAGACACTTCATGGCAACATGGCCTTGAGGCTTCCATTTAAATTCCGTTTATATTTTTTATGCTTATTTCTTTGGCTCAAGACCATATGTGTTATAATTTGTGATGTTTGTACCAATGCTGCTAGGAGCCTGGAGCACAACAGAAGTCATTAGGGTAGAAAGCTGAACACAAATCCAATTAAATCAAGCCACAGAGAGAGAAAGAAATCTATTGCTCAGTACTGCACTTCAGAGATTCAAATCTCGCACAGCGTTAAATATTACAATTAAAGCACAACCAGGAAAGCATAAAAACTGATTCTATTATACCCAACAGGAACTGTGTTTTTGTCGTAAGGATGTCAGTTAGGATGGTAAAGTGTCAGCATGATAAAAGGAATAAATTTGTTCTGTTTGGGAAGGGAGTTATGACTCTTTGCAGATCACCGACGGTTAGTCATATCAGCATAATTGAGAGAGTAATTACTGACTTCAGTGCTCACAAGATGTGGATTGATGACTCAGACAGAATGTAAAGTGAAATGATATAAAAAGAACATTGATGGGGATTAAGCTCTGTTTGAAGATTTGGCTCATTCAACTTTGCAGAGGCAATGTGTTTTAGCACCACTCTGGGTAACTCTGGCCTGCGAATGAGAAGGTGGATCGATTTAGTTTGACCAGTGCAGTCATAATTGATCTCTGTTCTAGGGCTTTTTACTTACAGCTACAATTCAAAGAGTAATTGAAGACTGTACTGACATTATCCAACCAGCTATGAGTTGAATAATGAAACGTCCTACCTTCATTCATATACCTGACATTGCAATACATCACGTTTACAGCATGTTTGCAATATATGCACACACACATATATAGTGGATTTAAAAAGTCTACCTATAAATTCTATAATTTAACTGAAAAACAAATTTATCTGTCATAAAAAACTTGGCATCAATTGATTAACCCCAGTAAAGAGCAGCTGTTCTAGTAGCCATTATAGTTAGTAGTATCTTACAGTTAAAGCCATGATCTACTAAGAGCTTACAGCGCATCAAAGGGAATTTCCAAGGCATTAAATATACTATGGAACACCATGGAAGTGACATTACCAAGAACCGGACATCACACCAAAAGTGATGAAACCATCTGGAGACATGTACAGTTAAACCTTGGATTGCAAGCATAATACGAACTGGAAGCATGCTTGTATATCAAAGCACTCATATATAAAAGCGAATAAATAATAATAATAATAATAATAATAATAATAATAATAATATTACATTTCCATAAGAATTAATGGAAACTTTGATCATTTGTTCCACAACCCCAAAATATAATTTTTTTAAATAAATAATACTAAATGTAAAGTAAAAATAAAACAAATTCTTCTCCCCTGCAATTTACCTTTGAAAAGAATCCTGACAGATCAGTATGTGTGTTTGTTCGCACGCGCATGTGTATGTATGTATGTGTGTTTGTGCATGCGTGTGTGAAGCGGAAGTAAGACGAGAGGAGAGGAGCAGAAGGAGGGGTCTTTAACAAGGAACCTCTCTAATGACACTTGCTTTTGCTTTACGCGTGTCCACAGTCTGTTGAATTGTACAGATTTCAGGTCGCAAGTGGCAACAGTTCTGAAATGATTTATGCAAGCATGGTGCATGGTAGTGTACAGGGAAGTTGTTTACCATATATAGTGATTTAAGGAAGTTGAGGACATCTTGAGGACATCAATTTAGAATATGTGGCATTTATCAGTAGCTATTGTGTACAGCCATGCGTATGAGATAGAAACAATCGTCTTGTGCATGTGGGTGATTTGTCTACAAAAATGTAGTACTTGTTTCATGCAAGCTTTGATTCATTTCATTTCTTGTCATTTGATAAACCAAAAAAACTTTTTTGAGTCATTCCAGCAGCAGGCTTCAATTCATTTCACTAAAAATAGAACCTTTTAAAAAAAAATTAAATAAAACTTTTCTTTCTCTTTTTTATATAAAATGCACCAAATGTACAAATTCAATATTAAAAGATAGATCAAAAAGTTAAAATGAAATTGCACAGGAAAAAAAACAGCATCGAGAACAACAGCGTCAAGGAAAGGATATTATTTGCTTGCCTATACTCACAAAGCATGAATGTGAAAACAAATACTATGATAAGGGAAAAGGTATTAACTATTTACTGGATCAAGGGTGCAAAACAACAAAAAACAACAAGAATTTTATAAAAAATAACCTCTACACAGTTCTTATTAAGTATGGTTCTTTTCAAGAATTCCTCCTCATGACATACCAGGTGTTTTTATACTTTGCCACCATCACCTCTGGCTTTCTAATTATATATAATGTAAAATTATTTTTATCCAGAGTTTTTATTCCTTTAAAGCTGCTTTGTGGCTTTTCCACAAAAAACTAAACCGGCATGCAGAAGCCAGGTGGGCCAAAATAATTACACCGATTAATTTAATAACATGTAGACGTCGGTGAATAAATAATCTTATATAAAAAAAAGCCAAAATAAATCCAGAAAGATGAGACATCTACAGAAAAAGTCGTTATTGTTATTGTTGCTTAAGGGTTTCTGCATATTATTGAATTACAGTGTCTATTTTTCCCATCTGGGTTTTGAATGTTCGTTTACTTATTAAAATCTTATTGAAATCTAGATATTGAAACCTGAGGCTATGTGTTTTTCATCAAATTTGGCAGACTAGTACTTGAAAGTGATCCTTGAGAGAAAGAACAACCATAAAATGACTTAGACATAAAAGTTAAAGTCTGCTTTACGACCATTAATTGAGTAAAGGTCTTACAGTATCTGATATTTACTGCACTTACTGTATTTACTGGGTCTGATTATGAACTTTACTATGGCTTCCTTATAGTAAAGCATAACATATCCTAATATGTATTCCACACCTTTGTAAACATCAATTCGTGAATTAATTCCAGGGTGAAAGAAAATCTGTGGTGTACAGTAATCTGCATGCAACATTATGCTAATCAGTGACATTAGCTTGTACAGATTAGTCTGGCTATCATGCTAGCCAGATTGCTGAACAGGTTTATGATAATAATAACTAACTAAGGTTAAATAACGCTAATGTTGTGGCTCCACTAAATCAGCATTAATTTGTCTTACTTTGATGTCCTTTCTGTACGAATATTTCAATTCAATGAAAACACTTCATGCTAATAAGGCTGTTGTAAACGGTATCTTTGTCGCTATCCCAGAGTTAAGTCATCATTGATTCTGCTGTGATGATGATGCTGGCCTTCTGTGCTTGGTAGGCAAAACAAAGACATTCCCTTATCAACTCGAATTGGTGATATAATGAGTAATGTAAATGTTTAGAGGAAATGTAAGTAAAGTAAAAGTACACATTTTGTTTAGGAAATTTAGTGGAGTAAAAATCAAAGTTGTAGAAATATAAATACTGAGGTAAAGTACAGAAAAGTACTTAAACTTACTTCTTTTTATTGTGTAAAGCTGCTTTGCGACAATGTCAATTGTTAAAAGCGCTATATAAATAAAATTGAATTGAATTGAATTGAAAAGTATGTGAAAAAGTCTTTGTACTTCATTACATTGCAACACTGGAAGTTGGTGAAGGCCCCACAATATTTCATCAGGAGCTGATGGATAAGAATATAGAATTGAAAAAGGGGATATTTCTTCTTCCCATGACTGTAGGTAAAACATAAGGCAAAAGGGTACTTGAAATGGAAAAGAAGCAAAAGTATGAGAGGAGGAGCTGTTTTCCGGACATTCAGAGATGTTTGACAGTTTTGTTTTGCATTTATAAGAGATACGTCAAGGAGAATAAGGAAAGATTATACAAGCAGAGTTCTGTCATCAGGGTCAATTTTGAACTGGGGCGGTTATCACAAGTGTGAATGATAATTTATTCTGAACATTATTTCACTAAAAGCTTTAATATTTGTATAGGGTGTTTAAGAATAGATGTTACCAGAACAGAAATAATGATACCGATGTAGATCAATAATAAGGAGCTAGAGGAACCCATCCTTTTTTGAGTAAAAATGCAAAGTGTAAACTTTAAAAGCTTAAAAACATGCAAGCTGATTTCCTATCAGAGTAAATTACTCTATAGAGCACTGCGTCTTTCATGTAAACAAATAACTCTTCTGTAAGTGGTATTAGAGTATCTAAACTGGTTGTCTAAACTTCACACAGGCATTTGTTATTTGTCTTTGTTTTATGGCTAAAATCAAATCTGTCTTCCGTTCTACAGCTGTGTCTCTCGCACTAGCACTGAACGGCGTCTTCACAAACACCATTAAGCTGATAGTCGGCAGGTAATACATGATTCGGTTTGTATTTCTGTTTGCATCAGCACTTATGAATTTCACATTATTTTAATGACATCTACTCACTGGTATTATGTTGGACTTGGACTTTTCATCCTCCCAGTCTGTACTTTATTAGAACTGTGCAAGAATGAGGAAGAAAGTTTTAACGTTTATCAAACCCCTAATGATCTTGTGAATTTATTTTATATATAAAATGACTTTTTAATACTGTACTGATATGCTTGGCAAAGTTTACAAATCTCGTAAATTTTTCCTAGTCATTTTATGACAATTTTTTGGCATGACTTTAATAAAGTCTAAGTCTAACATACTGTATGTTTGCAAGTTCCTAGAGCTTATAAACCTGAAGATTTCAAAACTTATTATATGTTTCAGGCCAAGACCAGATTACTTTCACCGCTGCTTCCCAGACGGCCAGGTGAATGCGAAAATGCTGTGCACGGGAGAACCAGGCTTGGTGTCAGAGGGCCGAAAGAGTTTTCCCAGCAGCCACTCCTCCTGTAAGTGTAATATCTCTTTGAAGCACCTTGGAGACAGGATTGTGCTGATGCGCCCTGTATTTATTTTTGATAGTAACTTTAGTTGCCTCAGGAGTCCAAAACTTTCTTAGACTGTGATTATATTGTCCAGTCAGTAACTGGGTAAATGAAGGCGTTTTAGAGCTTGAAAAGATGACGTGATGTTCGGTATAGCAAAAGGTTCATTTCATAGCAAATTATGATCCTGGATAAACAGGTTGGAAAGACTGCCGGTGCCAAATAGAGTGCACTTTCTTATATAATATGAAGAAAGGAGTAGATTCCTGGAGCTATTAGGCTTTTATTGAAGCAAAGCACTAAGAGCACACATAAAAGGGACAAAATGTGTTTGAAAAAGCAGTTGTGTGTGACTCCTTTTTACTTTTTTTAACTTCAGCTCTCCTTAAAATTGTTTCAAATGGAGTCGAGGCAGGAAGAAATGCAGTGAAGTTTTAACATTATAAGCAAACAACATCAAATCCAAACAGCAACATGAAAACTTAAGAAAGAAGACTCTGACATTAAATAGCCTGACTAATAAGACAGAACAAGGTGCAAGTAATCAGTTGTAACATATGACTAGTTCAATGCATGCTCAGCAACAAACAAAGGGATAACAAAGACAAAATGCTAAAATGCATCAAATGAAGTTATTGTCTGTTAGTCTCTTTTTTAACATGCTCAACACTCCTATACTGTAAGTATGATATGAAACACAGATGCATGCATTTATCTCAAGAGTGCTAGGATGGAGGAAGACCTTCAGAAAGCTATAGTTATCCAAAAAATAAGAACTGTGTGAAGTGGAAAGAAAATTTCAGTGGAGCTGTGTTGCTCGAGTTGCATTACGGGGTGCTGACAATAAATCTTTTTTTTTTTTTTTTTTTTTGTCCCTCAATTCTTGTGTACAAAACATGTACAGTCTTTTGACATTAAAAACAAGCAAACAAAAGAAAGAAACTGAAAGTACTGGCATAATTTAGGAATGTTAAATATGCATAAATAACATGTTTATTTCTTTTCATTTAATTGAATATAATAAAAATTCAATTAAATGAAACATGTTAAACGATAACAGAACCAAAACCTCGGCCACAGTTGCTATGTGAACTTTTAATTAGAACTGGAATAGGTCAGGTTTAATTAGTGATCTATTTATAAATAGAGACAATTCCCAAGCTGGAGCACCATCTGGGGAAGCTCTGTTGTACTCAAGTCACTTAATGCCAAGCCTCATAGAAGGTTTCATACAAATCTGATTATGGGCATAACAGAAGGACTTTGAAATGTGGGCCCTGGCAGGCAAGCCATCTTTGAATAACCCAGGCATGAGGATCTCAGGGAATATTTTACATACAATACATGCATTTGATAAGTTTCAGCGAGCTTGTGCCTCTAGTTCTTGGCTGCCAGGAGTGGAACTGCTTCTGACGTTGTCTGTCTCAGGATTCAAAATGTAGTGGGTTCTGAGATGCTTTTCTGCTCAACACGGTTGCTGCTGGCTGGAAGTTGATTGATATATGCATATTATATATACATATGATATATACTGTACATATAGTGATATAAACACCAGTCTGTGTAAAGACTAATGTGAAGAATGATGTGTGTGAAAAATCCCAGACTTCTGCAGTTTCTAAAATATGTACTGTAAGGGGATCGCAGTGTTTGTTATCTGAAAAAAAAAAAATGCTCTTGCTTACATAAGGGACATTCAAGTCAAACCGGGACTTTTGATTGTGCACAGTAACAGAACACAAACATGAGAGTAAACACTCTCTTTATTCCTCTATATAATCCCCTGCTACACTAATGCCCTTATCCAGGTGGTTCACTAGTGCTTGGATAACATCCAGGTACTGTAGTATACTCTATCATCTTAGTGCTGGAGCCATGATCAAACTGTCTCCTTCCAGTTTGAAATGTTTGCCTCCCAGGAACTCCTTATGGCCCAAACATGTGGGACATGAGGACTGTATAGGTGATGTAGCAATAAATCCCACGGAGTTGTGAATGTCAATCGCATTTCCATATTCACATTTGTATTATTTCGTATTTCACATATCGACTTCACATAACAACAAATAGTGTTAATGAACAAAGGTTTATCAAAGTGTTCCCGAACCCACATCATGACATCTTTTTAAGATGTTGATGTCGGAGGGGTGGGAAATCACGCATATTCAGAAGTGGTTTCAGCCCTGCCCTCATGCAGTGAGCGCGTGGGTTTCATTGGATTTCTTGCGAATATCGTGTGCTATCGTAGGGGAATGTTAAGGTTTTGGATAATTCACTGGTGCATCTGTTGGTAAGTTGATGAGCTTCACCCCACCCTTGGCAGGGGTCAGCAACCTTAAACATTTGGGCCATTTCCCACAGAAAAGAAAACATCGGTAGACACAAAACCTTTTTGACATCTACTGTAAAATGAAGATAACACTGCATATACTGTATCATTAGTTTTGCCTTTATGCTATGTATAAAGAAACTGGAGTGTGTTGCATTTATGGAATCAATGATCTGCTACTGAGAAAACGAAAATTTATTTATGTATGCAACAAAAACATTTTAAACTTTGCAACAAAAAAAAGGATGCTGGGTTGAAGGTTACTTTCAAATAAAATACTCCATGTCTATTTGAGTCCTCATCCTTTTTAAGAACTTCAATTATCCACCTGCAGCAAACCAAGATGCCATCTACTTCAGTGTGCTGTCATTCTTTTATCGCGTGTACTGGAGCGTGCAGTCAGCTGTCAACCTGAATAAAAACCGGGGGTCGAAAAGCTCAATCACATCGGCGGTTGTGATGCATATTTCTTTTTATTAAAAAAATAACGTTTTATTTTAATGTTTCAAGATCACCATAATCTTCAGATTTGGAATTACATAAAAAAAAAAACTAAACTTACCTAATCAAACTAAAATAAAATACATTTATTTTCCAAAGACACAGGGAGCTGCAGAAGAAGGATGAAAGAGCCGTATGCGGCTCCGGAGCTGCGGGTTGCCGACCCATGCACTAGGCCTTTTCTGTAATCTCCTTGTATAGTATAACATAATTGGTTTACCTGTTTAACAGTACTTGTAATTTCTGTTGTCACATTGTTATAAATTGGCTCTGTCCCAACATATTTTAAACAAACAATTAAATTAACTTGGTAAATCTTCAAATAGTGTTTTTCAAGTGTTTTTGTAAAGTCAAGTGTTTTTGTAGTACAAGGTTAAGATGATTGCTTTTTGTTTTTATTGCCAATTTTCATACTGTCCCATAAGTGTACCATCCATATTATGTTATTGCACTACTCTATATTTCAACCAAATTTGCCCTGTACATATCGCACTATGTAGAGAGCCATACTGTATATGCACATGTGTATATCCGGTTTAGTATGTTTTTTTCATAACATGTCATCACGAGTGCACAATGTTTGCAGAGATATACTGTATACTACCAAATATCTTACTTTTAATATCTACCGCACCTTCTATACATTGGATACTCGCACCCCTATACAGTACATATGAACCCATAACCTTAATTTAATGAATTTGTAAATAGGCCACCAACGCACTTCTGATTAGATGATAACTAATGCATTTCTTTAACTTTGTACATGCACTTTTTAAAATGACAATAAAGCGAATCTAATCTAATCTAATCTAATAGTTAACATAGGACAGTTAAAAAATATTTTGGACTTAAAATGCTGTGCTGTCTGAAAGGTTCTTCTTTCTTCTAAACCTGATATATATATATATATATATATTTTTTTTTTCCAAAATAAAAAATGTTTACACTTCTTACTTTCGCCATCTGCATTAATAATAATAATAATAATAATAATAATAATAATAATAATAATAATAATAGAGCTATAACAGTGTTCTTATGTTTTACAATATTAAATCATATTTCAACATATTATATTACACTCATATTACTGCAGTAGCCCTCTGTAACTTAAAAGGCCAAATTATACTGATTATAAGGGGTTACTGCTCATAAAGCAAATATTTGGCACATTGAATTTTTCAATTGATTAAGGTCAATTAAAAGCTATGGTAACAGCTTGTTAAACATTATGATTTTCTTTGTTATGTATTTCATGCATAACCTGTAAGGTAAAAAAAATGAAATATGCAAATTTATGAAACATTAAAGTGCCATTACAGCGTTTTTATATAACCAAGCAATATTCGTGTTTTTATTCCAGTCTGGCAGATAGTCATAAAGACGAAAATATGGGTAGATGAAGACTTGGACTGAATTTGGAAACATCTGAACAAGAGAAATTATGTATATGAGCCTTTTTTCCAACCAGTGGCTATGACTGCTAATTTCATATACATTTTATAATGGATAATATTTACACCTGTATCATATCACACTCACCAGTCCTAAAATGTGACTGAAGTTTTGCTTTCACCTTAAGCTCTAATATCTGACCCATCAAATCTGATATTAAGTCACACTTTGGGTGATTTGGTATAAAAAGCTCCACTTTAATGCCATATTTATAACTGTATCATGTCTGGTTACTGAGATATGGCCAGTGTGAGTTTGTTTATGAGCTGCACCTCGGGAAAATCTGTCGAAATATACACTCACCTAAAGGATTATTAGGAACACCATACTAATACGGTGTTTGACCACCTTTCGCCTTCAAAACTGCCTTAATTGTACATGCTGAATGCATTCTTTAGAAATGTTGGCCCATATTGATAGAATGCTACTTTACTTTACTTTAATAACATCTTGCAGTTGATGGAGAATTGTGGGATGCACATCCAGGGCACGAAGCTCCCGTTCCACCACATCCCAAAGATGCTTTATTGGGTTGAGATCTGGTACTGTGGGGGCCATTTTAGTACAGTGAACTCATTGTCATGTTCAAGAAACCAATTTGAAATGATTCAAGCTTTGTGACATGGTGCATTATCCTACTGGAAGTAGCCATCAGAGGATAGGTACATGGTGGTCATAAAGGGATGGACATGGTCAGAAACAATGCTCAGGTAGGCCGTGACAATTAAACGATGCCCAATTGGCACTAAGGGGCCTAAAGTGTGCCAAGAAAAGATCCCCCACACCATAACACCACCACCAGCAGCCTGCACAGTGGTAACAAGGCATGATGGAACCATGTTCTCATTCTGTTTATGCAAAATTCTGACTCTACCATTTGAATGTCTCAACAGAAATCAAGACTCATCAGACCAGGCAACATTTTTCTTCAACTGTCCAATTTTGGTGAGCTCGTGCAAATTATAGCCTCTTTTTCCTATTTGTAGTGGAGATGAGTGGTACCCGGTGGGGTCCTCTGCTGTTGTAGTCCATCCGCCTCAAGGTTGTGCGTGTTGTTGCTTCACAAATGCTTTGCTGCATACCTCGGTTGTAACGAGTGTTTATTTCAGTCAAAGTTGCTCTTCTATCAGCTTGAATCAGTCGGCCCATTCTCCTCTGACCTCTAGCATCAACAAGGCATTTTTGCCCACAGGACTGCCGCATACTGGATGTTTTTCCCTTTTCACACCATTCTTTGTAAACCCTAGAAATGGTTGTGAAAATACCAGTAACTGAGCAGATTGTGAAATACTCAGACCGGCCCGTCTGGCACCAACAACCATGCCACGCTCAAAATTGCTTAAATCACCTTTCTTTCCCATTCTGACATTCAGTTTGGAGTTCAGCAGATTATCTTAACCAGGACCACACCCCTAAATGCATTGAAGCAACTGCCATGTGATTGGTTGATTAGATAATTGCATTAATGAGAAATTGAACAGGTGTTCCTAATAATCCTTTAGGTGAGTGTATTTCAATGGGGATTCTAATGACTTAGTAAGAAAGAGGGAACCCTCAGCCTGATTTTGACAGCAGTATTTCCCTGCTAACCCTAAAAATAACTTCACCAGTGATTGAGTTGAAAGTACAATAATAAATCAGCACTTCTTACATAAAATATGTAAAATTAAAATATTATATAACTGGATTTCTTTAAGTTGTGTGCTAAAATTAGTTTATTAGATCAATCCATCTAGGAACCTTTGTAGTCCAACTACACACATGGACAAAATTGTTGGTACCCTTCGGTCAATGAAAGAAAAACTCACAATGGTCACATAAATAAATTTAATCTGACAAAAGTAATAATATAAAAAAATTCTATGACTGTTAACCAATGAAAGTCAGACATTGCTTTTCAACCATGCTTCAACAGAATTATTTTAAAAAATAAACTCATGGAGCAGGCCTGGACAAAAATGATGGTACCCCTAGAAAATACTGAAAATAATGTGACCAAAGGGACATGTTAATTCAAGGTGTGTCCACTAATTAGCATCACAGGTGTCTACAATCTTGTAATCAGTCAGTGGGCCTATATATAGGGCTCCAGGTAGTCACTGTGTTGTTTGGTGACATGGTATGTACCACACTCAACATGGACCAGAGGAAGCGAAGGAAAGAGTTGTCTCAGGAGATTCAAAAGGGAATTATAGACAAGCATGTTAAAGGTAAAGGCTATAAGACCATTTCCAAGCAGCTAGATGTTCCTGTGACTACAGTTGCACATATTATTCAGAAATTTAAGATCCATGGGACTGTAGCCAACCTCCCTGGACGTGGCCAAGCGAGGAAAATTCATGACAAATCAAAGAGACGGATAATCCGAATGGTAACAAAAGAGCCCAGAAAAACTTCTAAAGAGATCCAAGGTGAACTTCATGCTCAAGGAACATCAGTGTCAGATCGCACCATCCGTTGTTGTTTGAGCCAAAGTGGACTACATGGGAGACGACCAAGTAGGACACCATTGTTGAAAACAAATCATAAAAAAGCCAGACTGGAATATGCCAAACTACATGTTGACAAGCCACAAAGCTTCTGGGAGAATGTCCTATGGACAGATGAGACAAAAATTTTACTTTTTGCCAAGGCACATCAGCTCTATGTTCACAGACGGAAAAATGAAGCATATCAAGAAAAGAACACTGTCCCTACTGTGAAACATGGAGGAGGCTCTGTTATGTTTTGGGGCTGCTTTGCTGCATCTGGCACAGGGTGTCTTGAATCTGTGCAGGGTTCAATGAAATCTCAAGACTATCAAGGCATTCTAGAGAGAAATGTGCTGGCCAGTGTCAGAAAGCTGGGTCTCAGTCGCAGGTCATGGGTCTTGCAACAGGACAATGACCCAAAACACACAGCTAAAAACACCCAAGAATGGCTAAGAGGAAAACATTGGACTATTCTAAAGTGGCCTTCTATGAGCCCTGACCTCAATCCTATTGGATTGAGGTCCTTTGGAAGGAGCTGAAACATGCTGTCTGGAAAAGGCACCTTCAAACCGGAAACAACTGGAGCAGCTTGCTCATGAGGAGTGGGCCAAAATACCTGCAGAGAGGTGCAGAAGTCTCATTGACAGTTACAGGAATCGTTTGATTGCAGTGATTGCCTCAAAAGGTTGTGCAACAAACTATTAAGTTAGGGGTACCATCATTTTTGTCTAGGCCTGTTCCATGAGTTCACTTTTTTTTATAATTCCGTTGAAGCATGGTTGAAAAGCAATGTCTGACTTTCATTGCTTAACATAGAATTCTTATTTATTATTACTTTTGTCAGATTAAAGTTATTTCTGTGACCATTGTGAGTTTTTCTTTCATTGACCGAAGGGTACCAACAATTTTGTCCACGTGTGTACCGTGGAGGCTCCTAGTATTATTCATTGTATTTATTCCCATTTGCACAATAGTGGTAGGACCTCTGGTCAACATTCTCACACTACAGGCAGTTTGGAAATGGCAATTAATCTATGTAATGTATGCATGTTTTTGGACTGTGCGAGGAAACCTACCAAGCACACTGACCTGACATAGACATAGCCTCACTTCTCTGGAAAGCTTTATGACGTATTTTGGAAAGTCCACACATGAATGTGATAGGCAGGTGTCCACAAACTTTTGGCTGTTTTGTGTAATTTTCTTTTTTTCCCCTGTAAAATATGTTGATTGTCCAAAAGTGGCACTGTCTTAGAGCCATTAAAGTGGTAGCCATAACAGATCAAACAACCCAAAGCTATACTTGTGCAATCATGTTTTTTACCCAGTGGGCAGAAACCAATCATGAAAAAGTTTGTGACCAGAAAAAAGGCCTACAGTTAAGTGATGAAAAACACTGTTTGATTGGTTAAACTCTTTGAGCAGTGGTCGGTTTGAAATGTGAAAAGTTGACCATATGGAAACATTCTCTGAGGGAAATCAGACAAGTGATTCGTAATAAGTTTTCTTGTCAAATCTAAACACCAATTGCAAAAACAATAAAAGCATAAATGCCATCTGCAGCCACAGTAAAAAACTAACAAAACAAAAAAAGCACAAAAAAGACATTAGTGCCAAATCACAAATTGACAAATTTGTGCCTTGGGTCATGGCCAACTGTTTTCTTTTGTTGAGGAAGTACAAATTTGTCTCCTAATGGAGCATTATTAATCAGCGAGAGCTTTTTCATTGTCCACTTTAGCAATTCTAAGTGTTTTTCCGCATAAATTACTGCACCTTGAATTTTTTTATACGCAGTATTGCATATTTTAATAATAGGTGTTTCTTAACAAATTTTTCTTCTTTGTTTTAACTATGTTTTATTTGGGCAGTTTTTTGACATCAGTGAATCAGTATTTCCTGATGTGTAAGACTAATAATTAACCCTCAACTTATTTGTTCTAGGTGGATAAAAACCTTCATTTAAAAAATATGAAATGCATGACTCTCTAGTAAGCTAGCACAAAAAAATGTAAAAGTTAGATGTTAAACTCTGTATATCTCCTTCATGCCTGTCAGGGAAAACAGAATGTGTTATCTGAACATTATCATCATTTTTGAACATCCCACTTGAATGCAGCAGGAGATTCTGTAAGATGTATGTGTAAGCACCAGGTGGGCTTTGCATAGTTGAAATTGCCTGTATATTATTAATGCATGCATCAGCACTTCTAAATAAATGCATTTCCAGCTTGTCTAAACTTTTCAACCTTCAAATATCTCCCAACGTCAGGTCAAATGAATAACCGTTTCCACCCAAATGAGATGCACAATTTATTTGCAAACGTTATTTATATGCTCATTTGAAATTCCTTTCATTTTATTTTTGTCATGATATTGACTGTGAGAGAAATCTCATGACCTAAGAAACTCGTCCTAAAGACTACTTGTTTTAAAATTTTTAATTGAGTCATGTCATTAGGTATTTAAATATCATAAATACTGTATATCTTTGTTTAGTTATAGTAATTCCAGCAATCAAAGTCGTTCCTTTTTTGGGGTGGGGTGGGGGGGAGTTGTATCCGATTTCTCCCCATCACTAGGACGCCCCACATTAAGGCCACTACTACCACTCAGTTGGGAGGGCTGAAGACGATCACGTTTCCTCCATACCACGTGACGGCAGCCGTCCGTATCTTTCCGAACTGCTCACTCACGCACCATTGGGAGCAGCGTAACATACACGGAGGACAGCGATATCCGCTGCTTCTGTTTGCGCGAACTGACAGACTCTCCTGATTGGCTGTAGAGCAATGATTAATGTGGGAGCACTAAATACCTCTAAGTATCTCGGCCAATCAGCTCTCTCCACTATACCAGTCGGAGGCAAACTCACACCTTTTAAATAAAGTTTGTGTACATTATTTAAGCAATAGTATACAAGATAACATAGTTTTTAGACATATTATACAAGATTGCTCATTTTTAAACAGATTGGTAGATAGAATGCCTAACCAAATAAAGTGGCACAGTAATATTGGTTTGACCGCCTTTAATGGTGATTTCCGCCCACAATGTGGCGGCCAATTCATGTATGAAATTGACTCCTTCTGTGCCCAGAACCACAATTTCATGACCACTATTTCCACTATTTCCTGGAACGAAAAAACTGCATTGATTGGATGACCTGGTCATTCAATACATTCAGGTCATCATCCGACTTCATTTTATTGCCACATAACTTAGCTGAGTCTAGACCTGATCAGCTGAAGCAATCCCAGATCAATGCACTTGTACAGTGGGCACTGTGGGCAATTGATGGGTGCAGCACCTTCCTACCTTCCCCTGACATGCCCATCACTCTGGAATTGGATCAATCTGGGCTCATCAGACCAAGTATTATCAGTATCTTTCTACATAATTTTCACTTTTCTATGAACATGTTTTAGCAATGATGAGTATCTGGATTCCACTAAAAAACAAAAACCAGCCCTTAATTAAATTCAAATTCATGTCATACTTTGAAGGTTTTCACTGGACTGTAGTATGTGTTCCAGAATTGTTTACCCCCCTTAAAATATTTTCAGTAGTTTATTAGTTCCAAAGTGAAATTGTATGCAAACAAATGCAAACAAGTGTAATTTACTAGGGTTTCCCCTGGTTATAAACACAAGTTTGCACACGTGTAAAATGCCTGTGTTATCCATTAATGTGGAACAATATAAAAGTATTTTCACAAAAATGAAACAGATGGATGTTAGCCTACAGAACTCAAACCAAGTCTAATCAAAAAACATTTGCATTCAAATTATTTGCACCATCTTTTTTTATATGCTGAATAACAATTTTCTGGCACAAGCAAGTATGCAACAAACTTGATTGCTCTGTATGGTATTAACAAGATGGAGCACCTCCCAATTGGCACATGATAGTTCGAGCTTTTTAAATGGAAAAGTGCCCCAGCGAGATCCTCAGACCTCACCGTATGTGATTTTTGTTTTCTTGTGGGTATATGTAAAAGATTGCATTTATTTTCCACCGCTACCCACTAACCTCGATGACCTTAAACATTAAATAACAACAACGATCAACTAAGTGGATCGTGATATCCACAAGAAATTCTCTTTTCGCATTGATGCTACAGGTGGTGGTCACATTGAACACTTGTAAGACAGGAAATAAAATTTGATTGTGAGTATAATACAGTGGAACCTCGGATTGCGAGTAACGCGGTTTACGAGTGTTCTGCAAGACGAGCAAAGATTTTTAATAAATGTAGACTTTTTTAAGTCTTGGTTTACGAGTGCTGAGTATCATGCGCTCTTATTTTGACACAGAGCGTCACGTGATCACATCTGAGCCAATGATTTTTCTTTCTCTTGCACTGCGGAATTGTGGGTAATCGTCTCCCCTGCTGGGTCTTAGTGCTTGTCTCTTACTGGTATAATCAACATCTCCCTCTCTGTTTCAGCGTGTCTCTTATGTGTGTGCGTGCAAGTAATTTGACACTGACACACACACACACACACACACACACACACACACACGCACCAACACACGCACACACACTTAAAAAGCGAGGTGGGGGGAGGGAGGAGAAGTTTTACTGTGTAAGACGAGGCGAGGGTATTCCACATACACACACATATGAACACACACACACACACACACACACACACACACACACACACACACACACACACACACACACAAATACACGGCCCCTGCGTGCACAAACGGAAACACTTATCTGTCCGGATTTTTAAAAACTTTTTTTAATGGTAAAGTGCAGATTCATTTGTTTTACTTTTACTTTATATCTTGTGTTAATTATTTTTATGTATTTATTTTTTGGGGTTGTGGGACAAATAATTTGAGTTTTCATTATTTCTTATGGGAAAATTCGATTTGGTTTACAAGTGTTTTGGAACACAAGCCTGCTTCCCGAACTAATTATGTTTGTAATCCAAGGTTCCACTGTACTTGTGACTTGCCTGGAGTTTTGTAATATTTTTCTTTAATAAAATATTGTGTAGTGAAATCGGTTAATTCTTTTTAATTACCCCGTATATACAGTAAATACACAAATAGATGGAATATCATTAATCACAATTCAGTTTGAAAAACTTTTAGAACAGTTGGAAATTTGGTAGAAGTTGAAGTGATGAACATATTGCCTCTAAGTTGTATTAGTTCATGTGGAAGTTTCAAAATCATTCTTAAACGGCACTTTTTTGTAACAACAAGCTGTACGGAAGAACACATCTTGCCAAGAAAAGCCAAAATGTACAAAATCACCAAGTTTCATTAGAAGTAACTGGCAGGGTGTTGTGTGATCAGATCAGAAAATCCCCACAACCTGGTTGTTTCTTCCAGGGGATTGTTGACTTCCCTACAGAGCTTTCAGCAAAATGATGAGCCAAACTAAATCAATGTTTAGCAATGATCACCTCAGTCTCTTGAGTTAATAAGAAACCCTACTGTAAACAAGAGGTCTGAATTAAAGAGGGACAATAAAGAAGCTTCTAAAGAATCTCATAAAGAGTGTTTTAAGATCCATCTACAAGTATCTCCAACCTCATTAGTCATTACTTTAAGAGAGTGCAGTTCTTCTCTACAGGGCAGATATTACAACAACAACAACAAAATCTGCACTGCTTATAAATATTTTTACTAACATTTTTACTTTTCTTGGGATGATGGCAAATGTAACTGTGAAAGATTCTATAACGATTGCTTTCTTTTACAGCAACTTTATGAAATTGATCCCTCTTCCTCTTTCTCCTTTAGTAAACTGCCACCACTGTTTTTTGAAAAACAATCAAATATTTGTTTGCAATATTCTGGAACCGACAGGAGTGTACACGGGGGGTGGCGGGGTGTCTTTTCCCATTAAAGATGTATGTTGCACAAACATTCCGCCTCAGGAAAAACATTCACTTATAGTCTATACCGCTTTTTCTTGTATACAGGGTCACGAGGGACCTGGAGCCTAAGCCAGGAGACTTAGGGCACGAGGCGGGGCACCATGATGGGTGTATGCCAACTGTGGTATACGTGAACTGTTAGAAATGTTCATGTAGTTATGTCTGAAGTCTGAATAGGATTATGCCCAATTTCGACAATAAATCTTCTTTACTCAGAAATTGGCTTTTAACAATGATGGCAGCACACCATAAGGATGAACCTGATATTTGGATAGATAAATAGAGTAAGCTATATACTGTATACTACTGTGCAAAAGTCTTGGGCCACCTCTCATTTTAATATAAAATACAATTAAATGATGTGGATTAAACAAAGAAATGAGAAGAAATGTTTTACGATGACGGGTTGCAAAGTGCTCCAAGATACAATTTAGTAATTGATTGTTTATGCAACAACCTCAGCAGCAACTGCATTTCACCTTTCACCTGTTTCAACCACTCTGCATTCAGCATCACCAGTGTCCTAATCACCAGTTTGATCATCTATCAGCAGATCCTTCAGGTTCTACAAGTTGTAAGGTGGGGCCTCCATGGACCGATCTTGTTTGTTCAGCACATCCTACAGATGCTCAATCAGAATGAGATCTGGGGGATTTGGAGACCACTCATCACCTTGAACTCTCTGACATGTTCCTCAACCCATTACTGAACAATCTTGGTAGTTTGTAAGTGTGCATTATCCTGTTGAAAGAGGTCACTTGCCTTCAGGGAATACTGTTTCCATTAATCGGTGTACTTGGTCAGCTACAATGTTTAGGTAGGTGGTAAGTGCCAAGGTAAAATCCACATGAATGGTAGGGTCTAAGGTTTGCCAGCAGGACATCCCCCAGAGCGTTACACTGCCTCTGCCAGATGAATACGTACATGCAAAGAATAATGCAAAGAAAAATGTGATTCATCAGCCTAGGCCACCTTCTTCCAATTGCTCCATGGTTCAGTTCAAATGCTCACGTGCCCATTGCAGGTGCTTTTGGTGGTAGACAGGGTTCAGCATGGGCTAGCAATTACTTTTTTCAGCAATAGCTCTTCTGTGGGATTGGACCATACGGGTTAGCCTTCACTTCCCATGCACATCAATAATCCTTGACAAACCAAGACACTGTCACTGGTTGTCTTTGTCAGCCGCTTTTGGTTGGTACTGTAATAACCACTGCATACCAGGAACACCTCACAGTACAGTATTTGCTTTTTGTCTTTATTCTTGCTTCAAGAACTAACCTAATCTAATTCAGCACATTTAAATGTGCCATTGTAACACGATAATCAATGTTATTTACATGAGTGTTTTATTATATAAATATATAAACTATAACACAAAACCTTTCAAACCTAACATTTCCAGTTTTCTTGCCACTTTCTCCTCAGATTTTACTTTAACTTTGCGCTGCCATACAGACCATCCCACACATACTCAGCACATAAGAAAGCAGGTCGAGATGTCCCACGTTAGTCGTTACCCTGCAGACCCACTCCACATCACACCCCTAAAGTGCACATTGTGTGTCGACGAATTAGCATGATTTTCTATGCCTGTGGCTTAGATAAAGTTGGTTCTTAGGGTAAAATCATTGTAACCTGTTAAGCTCATTCTAGGACTACTGTACCTGTGAAATAAATTTGTTTTCTTATAAATAGCTAGTGCAATAAGCATATCTTACTAGGTGTCTTTCGGATTTCTAATTTCAATAACCAAGCACAACTACAGAATGTGAGAATGAAATGTTCCACTTGAGAAACTGTCAAAAGACCACGCGTAACCAAAACGAATGGATGTAATTTAGTGTACTGCATGTGCATCTATCTGAAACTGTGCTGTGTAATGTGTGTATGAATGTGAATGAACCTTGTACTGCAGAAGCTCTATGTTAATGACATTTGTCAAAAGTAAAAGTTAGTATGTAGGAGTGGCTTGACCCATTCTTTTTTAATTAGGAGTGATATGGTGCCATCATTTAAGGAATTTAAAGTAGTTCTGAGAGGCTTAGTTGCATTTGACATTTGAATTTTGATTTATTGATTTAGTTTAGAAATGCAAAAAAAAAAAAGTAGATAGTTGTTTGTTATAATTATTTTCTTGATACTAAAAGCGAAGTGTAACATGTAGATCTTTTGTAGAATTGTATTTTTTTCCTCCTGCCTTTCTTTAATTAGAAGGATTATTTATTCATCATTGCTAACAACTTTATTGTGTTCGGCGTCACTGTACTGTAGATCTGGAGCCTGTCCTGGAAACAGTGGGTGTGAAGCAGGAATACAACCTGGTTAGGACCCAATGCATGGTGCACTGACTCATTCACTCCATGGTGTAATTTTTCTAGTACAACTAATCACAGGTACCCCATAGGAAACCTTTGCATAGGAAACACTCTGCAACGGCAATAAATCTAAAGCCCAGTTCTCACTTTCGGAGTTGAATCACTATAGTTTTAACATCATTACTTGTCGTAGGCTCTCTAGACTCTTTCTCTCTTGCCAGGGTGTTGCCCTCATGTGGCTCCCTTCCATCATCCTGATGGCATGTGACACAATGCTATGATGTCATGTGACACAGTGCTGCTATGGTGCCAACAACTGACTGAGGACAGCTAGGTTCATGGAATATACAGTTGACCTATGGCAGACCTAAAAAAGCCAACTGTGAAATTGGGAACTGGGCTTAAAAAGGTCAGTCTGGTTCCTTTTGTCATGCCAGGTTATATTTTCATGCAAAATGCAAATTACCTTTAAAGTGCACGTGCTTGGACTTTTTACAGTTAGTTGGCATTCATCACCATGCACATACGAGTATAAAAATAAACTATATATAAACTACAAAGCAACATTATTTTCATGATACTCAGTGATCTCAGTGTGTCCTAGTTCAGCTTATTTTGCATTCAACTAATTACTAGGCTGTTTGTGTGCTGAGCTGAACTTAATTAGTTACTTTATCACAGCAGTAGATATATGAGGCAGATTAGAGGTTTGTTGGAGTTGAATCGATATTTGGAGTTGAGCTTTGTTGGAGTTCAATTAAATTAGCAAAATATGATATAAACCCATTTATAATAATAAATGGATAAATATAATAATAAATGGATAAATATAATAATAATGGATAATGGGTAAAAAAAAAAAAAAAATTTCAGATTTTGAAAGAACGGCAGTCCAAATACTGCAATAATGGTTCTGTTCTTACGGGGCTAAATAATATTTTGATCATTATGAAAAACACATTTTCATTTGAATTTTTAAGTTTAGTCCTCTACATTTTCAGCTAAAGCCTATCATACACCAAATACTTTTTAAACTTAAAAAGTATTTGTGTATGAGTGGACGGATAGAGTAGGTGTCCACAAACACCTTTGGGCACATACAGTAGTGTGGGTAAAACCTACATTTTCAAACTTACAGTACAAAAGTACTGTAAGTTTCAAATATATTAAAAGTATCAAATATATACTTTACCTAAGCCCCACTGATAAATACACAATAAGTTGATTTAAAGGGAGAAATAAACAAATCCCTCTTTTTTAAAACAATATTTAAGGATTACTACAGAAGCCACAGAGTTTAAAGTTTAGAAAATTACATTTTCTGAACTATACAGTAGCTATTTTTTGTTTGTCTTAATGGCACCTTTTGTAGAAAGATGTTTTTCTTTTTTATGGAAATAAAAAAGCTAATTAGATAAACACCCTCAACGGTTTGCTCTTTGGTATTTATTATTGATTGAGTTTTGACATGTTCAGGTTCGATTCCAGGCCAGGCTTGACTCCTGTCTCTATGTGCATGGAATTTGCTTGGTCTCCCTGGGCTTGGTGGGTTTCCTTTGGGTACTCCGGTTTCCTCCCACAGTCCAAAGACATGCTGATTAAGCTAATTGGCATTCCCAAATTGCCTGTAGTGTGTGAATGAGTGTATCCCTGAATTCAGGATAAATCGGTATAAATGATGAGTGAGTGAGTGAGTGAGTTTTGACATACTGTACAGTGGAACCTTGGATTGAGAGCATAATTTGTTCCAGAAGCGTGCTTGTACTGTATATCAAAACACTTGTGTATCAAAGCATATTTCCCCCATAAGAAATTATGAAAACTCTGACGATTCGTTCCACAACCCAAAAATATTATTATAAAATAATTAATACAAAATATAAAGTAAAAATAAAACAAATTAACCTGCACTTTACCTTTGAAAAGAATCGTGCCTGTAGTGATTGAGACGGTACACCATCACAGGTTGTTGGCATCCTTCTGTCTCTTGAGACAATGGAATCTGCACCCGTATTTATTGAGTTATGGAATTGCAGCGTCGGCCTTGGCTGAATAAGCCAATACGGGAGCTACAGCTCCTACCACACTTGCTGCAAGTGTAGACATCTTTAGGGACAATGGAAGGAGTGGTGGCAGGCTGAGTCCTATGCTGTTTGGTGCTCTTTCTTTCCTGACGCTGGATCTCTCTCTTCTCCTCGGCCTGCCTGACGCCGGTTTTGACATTTGCACACCAGCTTAAGCGGTTGGAGGTCGCTATCTCGGGATCTGCTGGATTCATGCTACATGACTTCAGATCTCTCTTGCAGATATCTTTGTAGCGCAGTGCAGGTCGTCCGGTTGGTCGTGTTCCTGTGGCGAGCTCGCTGTAGAGGATGTCCTTTGGCATACGGCCATCTTCCATCCTACACACGTGGCCAAGCCAATGCAGGCGCCTCTGGGAGAGAATGGCAAACATACTTAACATGCCTGCCTGGGCCAAGACGCCTGCGTTGGAGACATGATCCTGCCAGGTGATGCCGAGGAGTCGTCTGAGATTGCGCATATAAAAGGCGTTCAGTCTTCGCTCTTGGTACGTATATAGGGTCCAGGTCTCACTGCCATACAAAAGGGTACTCAATACGCATGCTTGGTACACCTTCATCTTTGTGTTAAGGGTCAACATAGAATTTTCCCACACTCGCTTCGCTAGGCGGGCCATGGTTGTTGCTGCTTTGCCTATCCTCACGTTGAGCTCGACATCCAGGGATAGGTTGCTGGAGATTGTGGATCCCAGGTATGTAAACCTGTCCACCACCTCAAGGATGTGATCACCAATGGCGATTGTGGGAGTGGTGCTGACATCCTGACCCATGATGTTGGTCTTCTTGAGGCTGATGGTGAGACCAAACTCTGTGCATGCATCTGCGAAGCGGGTGATGAGTCGCTGAAGAGCCACCTCGGTGTGAGCAGTGAGGGCGGCATCGTCGGCAAACAGCATCTCCCGGACGAGGACCTTGCGCACCTTGGTCTTTGCTCTGAGGCGGGCGAGATTGAAAAGGTTCCCATCACTCCGTGTATGGAGAAAGATGCCATCTTCAGATTTGCTGAACGCGTAGCGCAGGAGCAGAGAGAAGAATATGCCGAAAAGTGTCGGGGCCAAAACACACCCCTGTTTCACGCCATTCTTGATTGGAAATGGGTCCGATGATGATCCGTCATACTGAACTGTGCCAGACATATTGTCATGGAACGACTCGACCATCTTCAGAAGCTTAGGGGGGCATCCGATCTTATGGAGGAGGACAAAGAGGCCAGACCGACTAACCAGGTCAAACGCCTCACAGGTACCCCATAGGAAACCTAAGAGAGAGGAGAGGAGACCAGATGAGACTCACAGTAGTACACGAGTGGGTCTTTATTCGGTATACTGATGTGTGTGTGTGTGTGTGTGTGTGTGTGTGTGTGTGTGTGTGTGTACACTATTTGCGCACGGATGTTGACTATACGAATGACGCATGTGCACTGAGAACAAGCATGTGAGACGATTACCCACAATTTCGCAGGGCGAGAAATAGAAGAACCATTGTGAAATGGTGAAATTAATTTGTGAAATAAATTAATTTTGTTTTCTTTTAAATAGCTAGTGCAATAAAAATATCTTACTAGGTATCTTTTGGATTTATAATTATAATAACCAAGGACACCTACAGAAAGTGAGAATGAAATGTTCCGCCAGAGAAAATGTCAAAAGACCTTTTCTTTATGTAATTTAGTATACTGCATGTGCATCTATCTGAATCTGTGCTTTGTAATGTGTGTATGAATGTGAATAAGCCTTGTACTGCAAAAGCTCTATGTTAATGACATTTGTCAAAAGTAAATGTTAGTATGAAGGAGTGGATTGACCCATTTTTTCTTAATTAGGAGTGATATGGTGTCATCATTTAAGGGATTTAAAGTAGTTCTGAGAAATTTAGTTGCATTTAAATTTTGATGTATTGATTTAGTTTAGAAATGCAAAAAAAGTAGATAGTTGTTTCTTATAATTATTTTCTTGATACTAAACTCTAAAGTCCAGTTCTCACTTTCAGAGTTGAACCACAATAGTTGATGAACCACTGTAGTTTCAACATCATTATGTTGACACAGTGCTGCTATGGTGCCAACAACTGACTAGCTAGGTTCATGGAATATACAGTTGACCTATGGTCTCAATCACTACAGGCAGCGCAAGAAAGAGAAGAACCATTGGCTCAGTTGTGATCACGTGATGCCCGGCGTCAAAAGAAGCACATGATACTCATATATCAAGTCTCGCTCGTTTAGCAAGTCAAAATTAATAAAACATTTTTACTTGTCTTGTGGAACGCTCGCAAACCTGGTTACTCGCAATCTGAGGTTCCACTGTATATCATATGTGTATTTTATATATTTACCAATATTAAATAATAATTGTTGGAATACTATTTGTTTTAATAAGTGTTTAAAACTGTATTGTTACTGTTGTGTGCAAGTTTTAAAAATCCAACTTTAATATGTTTCCGTTCATGAGTCAGGATACAAAAGCTTTGGCTTAATGGTGACACAAATTGTATTTTTATGACTTCTTTGTAAAGAAGCTAAACTAATCATGTTGCTTCATCTTTGTATCGGTACACTTATCCTTCCAGCATCTCCTGAAAAAAAAAACTTAAAAACCCTAGTTGTGACTGATGCAACAATAAGTACTGTAGAAAATAATATGACATAATATAAAATAACTCTTCTAATAGCAAGATGCGCACAACTACAGTTCTCTTGTGTTTTTAATGACAGAAGGTAGATAGTTAGTTCACATTTTGTAAATTAGCTAAGACATTAGTATATAATTCCTAGTTATTGGATAAATAGTTTGAAGTTTATTTACAGTGATCTGTGGTCGCTGTGGTTGGGAATCCATCTCAGTTTTTTTTTTTTTTCAGATGAGATTTGTTTGTTTGTTCACTTATACAACTAGTGGACCTGCTTTGTTTAATAGTTACATTTTATACATTTAAAAAAAATCTAGTGAAAAGTTTTGTGTTTGTCCTGTATTTTGCTTTACTGTCCTTCTCCATTTTCAGATGCCTACAGTACCACATCCCTGGCATCAGGCAAAAAGCTCAGAATCTCATGCTCAAATCACAATTTCCTGTTGCACGTCATACTTTCAATCCCTGCATGTTTTTTTTTTTACAGCATTGGGAAAACGCATTTAAATTCAGAATATGATTAGTTTCGGTTGTCAGTTCAGAATTAATACACTGAATCTAAAAGATGAAAAACAAGACATAGAACTTGTTTGAAAATGCTTACAACTGCACTTCCAATCTCTTTTGTCTTTGCTCCTTCATCTTCTTGTTGCAGAAAACTTTTTAACCAAGATTAAAAAGCTGTCGTATAGAAGACCCAGTTTCCTCTGTGCGTAAACCACTACTATAACCTTGCTGCATGGGAGACTGCCTGAGCAAGTCACATTCCTGTTTAATGACCCAGTGCTCTCATTAGCCTGCTGTTTATATTCTGCAAGAATTCTTAAATTGTTATAAATATGTATGAAGTTATATATAATTATGCTCGTCCTACTTTGGTTCTATGAATATCTGTGAATAACTGAAGCCACTCAGGTCTAACGGAGTGGTCTGGATGGCTTAATTATTCCAGACTAATAAAAGCACTTGGCAATGGACAGAAAGAAATGTAATGCTTAATTTGCTGAATAATGTAAACTGTATAATGTTACATATTTTAAAGGGGAAATATTAAACTACCCTTGTTATATTAATTAATTACATAGTTCACTTTTTCCCTAGCATAATCAAATCATAGTATTTTTACTCTACTTAGAGTTTCTGTTAAATTGTTTGATGACCACTACAGATTTTGGTCAAAAATAGGCTTGTAATTAAATCCCCAGAAAACTATAAAAGAACAGAATTGTATTTTCTTTTATTAAATGGTTTATCTGTTGCATATAACTTGATACAAAGTGAAATTGCTTTGTTGCACACCCCAGCTTACGGGGGTGTGGTCAGAGCTCAGGATCAGCCATGATGCAGCGCCTCTGTAGCAGACAGGGTGAAGAGCCTTGCTCAAGGGCCCGAAAGTGGCAGCTTGGTAAAGCTGGGGCTTGAAATGCCGACATTCTGATCTCACTAGCCAACATGTGCCAGCTAACATTATGTTTCTGTCTATTCTTACCATTGTATATACTCTATGTGGTGTTCACTTTAGTGTTGTTTAGTTAATACAATTGTTTAATATCACATTTCTTAGATAAAACTGTTTTGGATCAATGTTAATTGAAAGAATTTTTTTTTTTTAAGTAATAATTCAGGGTTATTTTAGATGCTTTACTAATACCTTATTACAAGTAATTTTCTTCTTCACAACTTTTATGAGTGAATAACTGTTAAATTGGCTTTTAAAGTCAGAGTGTTTTTGTACTCTCTCCACCAGCGTATAAATAATATGAAATATTTCCTAATTTCTATGCAGAGATGCAGTTTAGGAAGCTGGAATGAGGTGCAGGACTTAGGCGTTTTTTCCCCTCCTGATCACTTTTTTGAATTTTGAATGAGAAGGGAGAGAATATATTGTTTGCCTCTTCGAGACAAATGTGGTAGTATTGTTGCATATTAAATCCTAACCACATTATATATCATTGCAATGTGGTTTTGTGAAGAGCCAGGGTCCAACTGCATGAAAAGAGTGTTCATTTTATGTTAAATATTGTTGTCAAAGTTTATAGTACGGGTAAGAACGCCGACTGGCAAAGGAACACATGGAGAATCCATAATCAAAGCTGAGGAAGTTAAACTAGGGCACTTACTCAAGGAAACTAAGATTGCACAATAAGACCTGATGATGAACCTGGAGCACACATGTATAGAAATAAGCAAATTGAAGAGAAACAGGAAAGAACAATCAATGCACCATTATTATATGATAATAATGCTAACTACTGTAGTATGGATTAGCTTTTATTGAATGGCTTGTCTTGCCAAGCGCACCACTGCACAGTATTGTTACCTGCCAAAAATACACTTTGCCTACATTCAGTGATTTTCTTTAAAAAAAAAACAACAACAACTTGATATCAGTGTTTTAATCTCATCATTCCTTTCTTGTAAGCACAAACCCTATACGTTCACAACAATCCTATAATTTAAAACATACAATGTGTCATGTGTCATGTCATTCCCATGACAAATGCACTCCAGGAGCTTATGGTTCTGGCCGGTCGAATAGATTCACACCTCCGTCTTCGTAGGCTAGCCTGGCTTTCTCCACCCAGGACTCTGCCTCGACCCTCTCCTCTGCGAGTTGATCCCCAGGAGCAACTGGGCAGAATCCGCATAGCCCCAGAGGCATCGAGATGGAACCTGCCAAGCTCCAAGTTGTCACTAGGTGGCCGACTCCTACCTCACGACAAGAGCTTTAAAGATTCTTAGGCCTCGCCAACTTCTATAGTCGATTTATCTGAGGCTACAGCTCGATTGCTGCTCCTCTAACAGCCCTCTACCAAGATGCATTTCTGCTGGAATCTGAAATCTGAGGAGGCCTTCAGTGAACTTAAGAAGCGGTTCTATCCGGTTCTGCTCCTATCCTCACCATCCCAGACCCGTCACGTCAGTTCCTCGTGGAGGTTGATGCCTCCAGCACTGGAGTCGGAGGCGTTCTCACACAAAGATCCAACCTGGAAATTAAACTGCCCCCCTGCTCCTTCTTCTCCCACCGCCTAACTTCTGCTGAAATTAATTATGGCAATGGAGACCATGAACACTTAGCCATCAAGCTAGCCCTGGAGGAATGGAGACACTGGCTAGTGTCGACCGACCACAAGAACCTCGAGTATCTACGGAGGTTCCAAGAGTCCAAGGGTCCAAGAGGCTCAACTCTCGCCAGGCCAGGTGGTCTCTCTTCTTCGCGAGGTTCATTTTTACCCTCTCCTACCGACCAGCATCTAAAAACACCAAGCCAGACACTCTTTCGAGACAATTTATGACCACACAAGACCCTGCCGCATGCAAAACTATTTTGTCGCCCTCCTGTTTGCTCACCATGGCCGAGCTCGACATTGAAACTAGAGTCAAACAAGCTCTTTCTCATGAGCCAAGTCCAAGCAACATGCCTCCTAACCACTTCTTCGTTCCCCTCGCTCTGAGTTCTCAGGTCCTGGAGTGGGCCCACAGCTCGAGTGGGCTTCTGTCTCTCGTATTGGTTTCGTTTTCCTCACCTAAGTGTATTCCCGGTTTTTGATCTCGCACTTTCCTTTTGATTACGGCTCTTGCTTTGCAGTTTGGTTTTGACGTTTCGCGAACTGATTTCACAGTGTTCGACCCCTGCTTACGCTTCCCGACCACGCCCCCGGATCACGTTACAGTCATTATCCGCGCTTGGATTCACCCCGTTCAGCCTCGTGCGTGACACAATGCCTGGCCAAAAACAGACAAAAAGTGACAGAGATTTTGTTCGACTGCCTCAAGCTTTCACAACAGCTACGCAATTTGTGAAAATGATTTGTATTCCTCATGCTCCCAGAACCGCTATTTCACTGTTTAGTCCTGGAATATGCCTGTAGCATCAGGGCAGAAAAACTCCACTGATGTGATAGCCTGCTCATTCAGTACATTCAGGTCATCAGACCTGACCAAATGAAGCAAACTCGGATCATTACACTGCCTCCAGAGGCTTGCACAGTGAGCACTATGCATGATGATCTATACTGTTAAATATTACATCATTCATTCATGATGTCTCACTACATCTGTGATGATTACAAAACCACCACAGAGAAATGCGTGGTTTACTAAAACCTGTGAAGTCTGATGATTCATATTAGATGACACTTAAGCATACGGTATTAGAGCGGAATGGTGTCAGGGCACATTTAGACTTGAAACCATGTGTCCATTATTCTACAGTATTCTGTGTCCCTTAACACTTTGGTTGTATAATAAATTGCTCAAATACTTAAACTGAAGTAGTTTGTTGGTGCCTGTTATCCAGTATGTAAATGAGATGCTTTGCAACTTATAGCTGATCTTTCCTTTTGGAATTCAATGGAGGCAAATGAGTTACAATTACCCTGCCAATGAAACACAAAGCCACAAAACAGTATTCTATTGTTTCTGCTACAGTATGCTTTATGCTTTTAAGTACAGTGGGTCAGTTATGCCAAACCTGCTCTTAAGATTGCTGTGAGCATACCTAAAAAAAGATATGTGTCTCACCTCTTTTGTAAGATTAATACCCCATGCAAGAACTTTTTCAGCGCTGCAAATGCTTTTAAAAGGGAACCAGATATTAACAATCCTTTTCTTTCCTAAGCTTCCAGAGCAATATGCTGTGAAAGAACATGAGCAAGAATCTTGGGAAAACTAAGCTTTTGATATATTTTTTTTTCTCTCCGGGGTGCAGCATGTGTGAGTGACTGTGCAAAGTGGTTGTACGCTATCTATCTATCTATCTATCTATCTATCTATCTATCCATCCATCCATCCATCCATCCATCCATCCATCCATCCATCCATCCATCCATCCATCCATCCATCCATCCATCCATCCATCCATCCAGTATAGGCTGTGAATATTAATGCCTATGTTAATGCATGTGATTCAGCTAGAAAATTTCAGGCGGCTAAGACTATAGGTTGTTGTTTTTCAGCTCTGTGGATCTGGGTTTGAGCCCCACTATTGGCAGATTGATGCACGCCATACCGCCCAGCCACTGCTTGCAGTGCCGGTGTTATTAGGGAGATTTTAATTTTAATGTTTGAGAAGATTGTATAATATGTTTCCATTATACAGTTTATCCTGCCTTTCTTTATTTCAACATTTCACATTTATAATACAAGTAAATCTGAGTATTTAAAAAATGTTGATTAATCGTGATTAATCACAAACTGACTGAGATTAACTAGATTATATTTTAATTGACAGCAATATATATATATATATATATATATATATATATATATGTATACTATATACAGTATATATATTTTTGGTGTTAAGTACAGCCTCATATTACAAAGTCAACTTTTACATAAAGGCACCAAAAGAAGAATGTGTATGTGCGCGAATTTAAGGGTTTATCACCTGGCTCTCATTTTCTCTCTGTTTATCTGTTAATCCTTCATTGTCTCTTGTTTGTCACAGTTGCTTTCTCTGGCCTGGGCTTCACCTCCTTTTACTTAGCTGGGAAGCTGCACTGTTTCACCGACAGCGGCCGTGGACGCAGCTGGCGCCTCTGTGCCATGATCCTGCCCCTCTACAGTGCAATGATGATCGCTCTGTCTCGCACCTGTGACTACAAACATCACTGGCAAGGTAACAGAGGCCCTGAACACGATCTTGAAATCTGCACAAGTGTAAAGTCTACAAACACACCAGTCATACCCATGTAGGTCCTAATAACTGGTGAAGTCAAAACTGAGTACTATTCTAAAGGCTGTTTTGAAAGCTATGCAACCCTGACCACCTGGTTACTAATGATCCTGTACATGCAGCCATGGTAATGAACACTGTCTTTCTTTCAGTTATTGAGCATCAAACTTGTGCATCAAACTCCTATGTGAGGGCTCACTCATGCTCACATGGGGAATCCAGAGGGAGGGGAACACAATTCTTGTGCAATTTAGGCTTGCAAAAAAAAATAATTTAGGCACTGTAATGCATTTGCATTCATTCTAACATTTATGCGTCATCCTGGTAATGGTTGTGGTAGATTTAGGAGGATTTTTGATGCAGAACGTTTTGTTAGTGGTATATGGATGAGTAGTGTGAAAGTCATGAAAGATACCTTAACTGATAAAGGTAATCAGATACCTTAACTGCTTTTTTTTGTTGTTGTTTGTTTGTTTGTTTGTTTTCGCATTTGCATTTCCCTTCGCTCAGATAAACCTGTTTATTATGGAGCCATATTTCCAACATTGCTTTATAGGTGACATCTGCTTGGTAATAAAATTTTCTCTCACATTACACCATGTGACCAACACAAATAATATATTACCTTGGTGTTCAGTGCAATTTTGAGATATCGGATCAAAAAGTTCCAGCATCAGAAATAACAGTTTCTTAAGTCAGGACAGGAGGTGGAGGGACTTTCCATACCAGAATTATCCACAATGATAAACGTTTATCAGCAGATCATAAGGGAAAAGTCGAGTCGTATGTTAAATTGTTATTAAGCTTAAAACAAAAAACTACACTCACCTGTGCGACTCCTCTGGCCAATTGTTTATAAGCGTTATGTGTTCATGAGGTTAAATATACTGTAGAGAATTCATTTTGCCGTGCACTGCTGATAAAGAGAGACATTAATCATTGTTCACCTTCCGTCAAAACAAACATAAACAAACATTCATAAATTGCTTTGGCAAGTCTTGCATTTTTTATTTATTTAGTTATTTTTTCACATTGCTCTTTTTTTGCACACTTTTTAAAAAGGTTCACAGACAATCTAACAAGCATCATTAGACAGAATGAAATGTATATATATATATATATATATGTTTTTACATCTCAGCTTGTTTCGAGGTATTTCACACAGTATACATGTTTGCAGTACATGATTTTAAGCAGAAGAATTTGAACTTTAATTATAGATTCTAGGCTCCTGATGCTCCACAGGAGATGAGTAGAGCATGACATTGTGTACATACCGTGCTTTCCGTTGAGTGTGATCCGATCCAGCACAGTCCATTGACCATTTGACTTCAGTGCTGCTTCTGTGTTCAGTCAGGTAAAAGATTTTTTTAAGAGCTCTGGGGAGATGATCTTTAACTATTAGTGAGACTGACACTGACTGAATGTGCGTGGTAGAAATTCTCCACCAAGATAAGCAGACTGTTTTTTTTTTCCTGTGCCAGAGAAAGGAAGCGGTATATCTCTACAGGATATCCACAGAACTGTCAGATTCAGGATTGTTATTCCAGGTAGCCAGAACACACAGCATTTTACTGGAAAGATCCCACCAGATACAATACAAATTACATATTTATAGTTTACACTGTTTAAGATTCTCTAAAGATATGTCAGAATATGTCTAATTCACAGGTTGTCTAACATTCTGCAGTAAAATACAGTATAGATACAGTGTAAGATTTATAAACTTCAGAGTACGTACAGTATACACCCACTACCAGTCAAACGTTTCCATGGTTTCCATAGGCTTCCTTGCTTTTCATTTCTTTCTACAATGTAAAACGATGCTGAAGGCGTTCAGAATATGCAGTGATGTCCTTTGAAATTGAGATGTATCTGCTACTTATGCTCTGTAAAGCCTAAATGGCGCTAATCTGAGGTGCTGTCAAAGTGCGATTTCTGAGATGAACTGCTCCTCTGTAGCAGAGGTAAGTTTTGGTCTTGCTTTCCTGGGATGGTCTTCATGAGAGCCAGTTTCACCACGGTGCTTGATGGGTTTTACAAATGCACTTGACAATACTGTTCTTGCAAGAACTATTACAGTTCAGCTGACCTTCATGTCTTAAAATAACGACTGTTGTTATTGTTATTGTTGTTGTCATTTAATTGCCTAATGCCATATCTGTTATATAACAAGTGGCTAAGATTAATATATCTAATCAGTTTCAGCAAAATGATTTCTAGGTTTGGGCTTGGTGTGTCACAAACTAATTAGGCCCTTATAACACATTTATTCCCAGAATTTTTCTAACCATTTTTTTTTTCCAAGCACAGAATTCTAGTGCCCCTAGCTCAGACTGAAGGAGTAAAAAAAATGTATAAAAATTTATGATGGTATTATTATTGAACCAAAATTTTTAGTATTTTGAAAACACTAATTACAAGTTTGATTTCTAATGATGCAACAGCTATCCAAGGCTAGAAGTAAAAAAAAGACCGAAGTCTCTGGGTGGAAGGTGTAATCTTTCTCGCCTCTGTCATTCACATTGGCACTAAGCAATTGTGTGTATCTGTGATTTCTGTGAAAACGGTTGGATGGATTGTGCTTTCCAGGTATTTTTACAACATGAGCAATAGTTCTTTCTCTGGTTGGAAGCTGCCATGTAATTACCAGACAGTCTAGACAAAAAGAGGGGTGGATTGTTTGTGGAGTCATCGTCTTCAAGTCAAAATCACTACAACTTTGTAAGATGTTGTTAGGTTGCATTAGTTAACATAACATTGTTAACTCAACTGAAGTGCTGTATGTTCTTGAGACTGATCGGTCAAAGGATGGTGATGAATTTTCTTTAACCGCAGAGCTCTGACCGCTGTTCTGTCTTTAACTTAAATGAAATATTTATATAAATGTTGAAGGTGTAAAATGCTCTATTTCTAGATTCCATATTTACCTGAGATATTAGGGCTTATTTAATTGGTTGTACTTTGAAAAGTTAAACTGGGTCAAAGAAGAATTTTAATAAACATTGTGACGGTGCTGAGACATCAAATCCAAATGCACATGGTAAGTAAGTAAAATATCTGGAGTATAGTCAGATCAAGTCAAGTCAAGTAGATGTATCTAGTATTTCTTTTCCTAAGATTTGACTTAAGCAAAATATTAAACAATTTTAGATTAAATTAAATTATATAAATGTTTCATTGCCTTGAGGTAGTGGCAAAGATTTTCACTTCTTTCTAGAAATAAATACTTTGAATTATATATATATATATATATATATATATATATATATATATATATATATATATATATATGGCATGCCGTTTAGGAAAATATTCTTGAGAGAACTTGATGAAAACTCTGAATATATTGAATGAAACGTGAGAATATTGAATGGATTCCGAATATATTGATTGAAAAATATATATATTGAATGAATTCTGAATATATGAATTGAAACTCTATATATATTGAATGAAGATTCTGAATATATTGAATGAACTGTGAGAATATTGAATGGATTCTGAATATATTGATTGAAAACTGATGTATTGAATGAAAAGTCTGAATATATTGAATGAAACATGACGTCATCGAAACAGCGCCATCTTTAGAAAGGACGAGTGAGTCGGCGAGAAACTTGGTTGCTGCAATTGTGAGAAATGAAGAGATGGTGAACACATTGATGAGTGCGTGTCCGGCCCAAAGTGGTGACACAAGCCGCACTCAGTATCAGACGACGGATGAAGAAATATATTCGCTATTTCACCGCGGAAGACCGGTGTTATGTGCTAAAATGCCCCCGCCCGCTATAATCTCTATCAAATATTATATTACAACATAAATTCATAGGTTTATTGTTATCAAATATGATATAACTATTATAATTAACCCTTGGCACGTGACAGGTGTCGAGACCATGAATACAAATTCTCATATAATGTTTATTTTGTGGCACATTTATTTTACAGGGATTTGTCATGTAATACAAAAATGCTTGCACTAAATAAATATTTATGATGAAAAATTTAACGAAATGATTTTCATTATTAAATAAGCAATATCAAAAATACATCTTGTATATAAAAAATAATAATTTATATTTTTCCCTACACAACATGCAATTTTTTTATAATGCTTATTTTATAATCAAATCCATTTGGTCTAATTTGTAATTTCTAAATCATAAACCTAGAAATTTCTGTTCTAATATAATATTCGACGGAGATTAAATAGGGGGGGGGTGCAATCTGTGGCAGGGGGGCATTTTAGCGCATAACACCGGTCTTCCGCGGTGAAATAGCGAATATATTTCTTCATCCGTCGTCTGATACTGAGTGCGGCTTGTGCCACCACTTTGGGCCGGACACACACTCATCAATGTGTTCACCATCTCTTCATTTCTCACAATTGCAGCAACCAAGTTTCTCGCCGACTCACTCATCCTTTCTAAAGATGGCGCTGTGTTTCGAAGACGTCATGTAATATATTCAGACTTTTCATTCAATATATTCAGACTTTTCATTCCATATATTCAGACTTTTCATTCCATATATTCAGACTTTTCATTCCATATATTCAGAATTCATTCAATATATATATTTTTCAATCAATATATTCGGAATCCATTCAATATTCTCACGTTTCATTCAATATATTCAGAGTTGTCTCAAGTTCTTTTTAAGTTCTCTCAAGAATATTTTCCTAAACGGCATGCCATAATATATATATATATATATATATAAGAAATAGGTTTGAATAATCTTATATACAGTATAAATAGAAAATACTAGATAATCTATTTGCTTAGATCCATGATATTTTCACTTGTTTATCTCGAGTCAAGGTCGTTCTCTTCTTAGGGATACAACGACTTTACATACAGAGAACTGTAACAAGGTGTGACAGTGATTGTAATGTAGAGTCCAAGGGTACATTGACATTATAAGCCACCTTGTTTAATTCAATTTTTTTGCTCAGATCAAATTTGCATGTGATGATGGTTCACAGTCATATTTACAAGTGACATTTATTTGACTCTAATGTAGACTCTGTCTGTCCCTGAAACATCACGCATGCACTGTCAATATGCCTTTGCTCATGTTCACTTACTAACTCATCGTCTATACCACTTTACTCTGTATGCATTGTCGCAGGGGGCCTGGAGCCTATGACAGGAGACTTAGGGCACGAGACAGGTTACACACTGGACAACGAGCCAATCCATCACAGGGCACACACATACATACATGCTTATTTACACACTACGGGCAATGTGGGAATGCTAGTTAGCCTGATCTGCATGTCTTTGCACTGTGGAAAAGAAACTGGAGTACCCAGAGAAAACCCACCAAGCACGGGGAGAACATAAAAACTCCGTGCACACAGACCCAAGAAGTGCAAAGCGACCTGATCAAAGGATTTAATCTAAACAAAAACATCAGGTAATCAGAAAAATCTGATCTGTTAAAATGGGGTTCAAAAATCTCCACATCATTTATAGGACAGACATATTTGTGCTGGGAGGTTTCTTAGTACCTTGACAGTCTGGTTGTGTTTTTTCATCTTTTTAACTTTAAGAAAAAGAAAAAAACTGAGACTTTCAATGCAATGACAATATCAATATATAAAAAAAGATAAATATTGTTTATAGCAGATAAGATAAAAACTTGTTTCAATAAATTAAATAAAATTTACAGTCAAATTGCTGTGGTATAACAGGAATTAAAAGACTTTAAAGGATTCTGTTGAAAACACTTTGATGCAATGAGGCTACAATCATAATCACCCTGTTCTCTCACATACAGTAACACTTGCAAGGCTAACCTCAACCTTGGACTTCTCAGAATATAACAGATCTTTCTACATTGAATGAGGCGTTATACTTGCAATAATATGCCTTTATATCCAGGCAAAAACTTTCAAGGTCTTTTAAGGAAAGTGAGATAAAAGAGTTATTTCATATTTTCAAAACTCTCTTTAACATCTTTTTTCCATGCTTTAAGTCAGAGCTGTATAATAATAAAATACCGGTAAAGTAATTAGACAAATATACATTAAAATTACATTATGCAATTAAAATACAATATTATTGTTAAGTGTGATTATAGTGATATATATGTGCAAGATAGTATATAATTATTGAAATAAGGCATTCGGTGAGGTGGTACAGAGCCACATGACAAGGTCAAGACAATTTGGCTCGATACTAAAACCTACGCAGGATGCAAAAAAATCAGATTCAGAGGCCAAGGGAGGGTCAGTAGATGAAAACAGCATCTAAAACTCCCGAAATATGAATCAGCAGAGAGAAATTAGAACTCAGAGACATCAACTGGTATATTGAACTGCTAGTCAGCTAACACACAGATTAATCCCTGTTAATCTAATCTGTTATCACTCAAATGAGGATGGGTTTCCAGTTATGTCTGGTTCCTCTTAAGGTTTCTTCCTATTTTTACCTCGGGGGTTTTTTCCTTACCACCCTTGCTCATCAGAGAGGATCTAATCATTTTGATTCATACACATTTTTCACATTTCATACAAATTTCCATAATTTTCTTTTGATTCTGTAAAGTTGCTTTGTGACAATGACAACTGTTAAAAGCCCTATACAAATAAAATTGAATTGAATTAAATTAAATTTACGCAAGGTACTGTGCAAAATCACAAATAAAAAATATGCCTCAGAAATTTCCTGAGTGCAGAAACGATGTTCATTCTTCACCCAGGTGGTCATGTCCACATGAATTATTTACTGATCATCCATTACATTAACACCACATAACATTAATGCAGTAACACATACAGTATCAGTAAACTGGAGACCCCAGGGTCACGGGCACTCAGGAAAATGCAATGCCAATGCAGTTCAAATCACAGATAAAGGACAATGCTGGCCATGATAGAAAGGCACCAGAACACCCAGTCCACCACATCATGCTAGCAATGGGCCCCAACAGGCAAAGACCTCAAGATCTTTCATCATCGACCTGGCCTCCAAATCCCTCAGACTCTAATCCGATCAAACACCTACTGTATGTGATTCAGTGGAAAAACAAGTCTGATCCACAGAAGCCTGACCCTACAACCCACCTGAAGGATCTGCTGGCTATGTCCTAATGCCAGTCGCCACAGCACACCCCCAGAGTCCCTACGGAGCCACACCACGAGGCCAGATCCACTCCAGTGGTACAAAGAGAACCCAAACCTAGGTGGATATAAAGCTATTGTTATGGCTGATTGGTGTATATCGATTCCCTAGAAAATAAGCAGTGTCTACTGACATTTGAAACATTTTTTGTGATTTGTGTACTCCGTAATGGAAGGCGAGCTTAAAATCACCTTTTACACATTCTTCTTTTCTCAGATGCTTTTGCTGGTGGTGTGATCGGCCTACTGTTTGCCTACATCTGCTACCGGCAGCACTACCCACCGTTTCTCCACACAGACTGCCACCTGCCTTATGCCAGCCTGGCACTGAGCACCACCCGGCATGCGCCAGTCTCCCAGGAGGTACCTCAGGCCACGGACAATGCAACAAGCCTGCCTCTGGAGGGAATTACAGAGGGGCCAGTATGACTAATGGAGTCCCCGTCCTTCACCGCCCGCTTGGTATGACCCACACAGACTGGCTGACTCTTGTACATTCCAGTGGGTCGTCCAGTCCCATTTTATCCTTTGCTGGTCCTCTTTCTTTTTCAGTCTTGTGCTTAGTATTGATTTACCAGCCTTATTTGAGACACACACACTATACTTTTTGATGAAGAATGTAAACTACTGTATATCTGTATATCTGTGGGAAAGACAGATTAGAAAAGAGAAGGAAGACTCACTGAAAAATCGGCCTGATAAACTGAATTATAAACTGAAAGATAAATGATAGCACAAAATAGGTAAAGTCTAGCATGTTGTATTTTACTACCACAAATGTGGAACTGTTCGTTTATACTGTATGTACTGTATAATAATGATTATTCGAGGGAAGGCATTGCAACAGGTGTCACAATCTGCCTATTTTGTTTAGTTCATTTTTTTGTTCATTTATTTTTAGCATATTTCTCATTAGTTTGTCCAGTTCTGAGTTATTTGTTTGACATAGTGGGTAGGGGGGAAAAAAGCTTTTTCTCTGGTTGTCCATGACACACACACACACACACACACACACACACACACACACACACACACACACACACTGCAGACACACACACTGTACATACTCAGTAGACACACATACACACTGCACACACACACACACACACACACACACACACACACACACACACACACACATATATATATATAGAGAGAGAGAGAGAGAGAGAGAGAGAGACCTCCTCTGTTCATTTTTACCAATGGCTTGACCTACTTTGACCCAAATCCTTCACTTCACTTTTGTTTGTTTTTCTTATTCTCTGTCACATATGCCTGACTCAACAATCAGTACTTCCTTTTTTCTTCATCCTATTCCCCGTCCTGAGGCTCTGCCTGTATTCTTCACCAATTCCCAGTGGTAGTGGTGCAATACTGTCTCTTTGCCTCTTTTTTTTTTTTTTCTCCATTGCCTTTCTCCTGATCTTCCTTATTATTTTATTTCTTCATTCGTCCCCCATTTTCCATTCAGTTTTCACACCAGGACTGTATAGAATTTGAATACAAATGACAGCTAAACACTGTATGGTTGATATCAAGTAGGTGCTGTTTGCGTGTGTGTGCTGGAGAACGGCGGAAACCCCAATCTGAACCTGCATTAATTTTCATTATGCGAGGAGTGGCTGCCACTGTTAATCAGCACATTAGAACAGAATGGAAAAGGAAGCTTCCAGGCTCTTATTTAGACACAAGTGTGTTCCCTGGGCTAGCTGTGACCTGCCACAATCAAACCCCTAATGGGATTATTCATTAACATGCCAGTAAGTACTTGTATCTTAATAGAGCAGACTGTGGTGATTGAAATGAGTGAAGAGCAATGGTGGTTTTATTTCACCCCTCAAAAGCTTAAGCTGGTGTCTGACAAGTAAATACGAAATGACATTGCATAAAAAAAGTATAAATTGTCTTGTTTGTTAGATTATATGCGTATTGCTCTGTACTTTCTGGTTGTTATTTTGAGTTTTGTTAAATAAGTTTTGTGTATAAGTTCATATTCTGCTTATCTGTGAGGAAATAGCAAGCCCATGAACATACCAAAGTAGGAATAATCGTCTCTCAAACTGACATGTTACTGCACACAGCCCTTGCCTGCGAGGACCTGTAGTTCCTGAGGAGAGCAAACTGTTTTTAGGCACTTTATAATTAACATTACCATTTCTAATACGCTTTGTATAAGTGTGTTGAATTTATTTTTGCTCCCCCCACCCTTAGGATAAAATTTAATGCTAAGCCAATCATTTTCAGTGCATCCCTAATCAAATATAGTTAACTGATGCGTGTCAAAAGTTTTGACACACTTTCTAAAACAATGCTGTAGACATCCAAAATATGCAATAATGTCCTTTGAACAGTTGATGTTGAGATGTGTTTGATACTTATGCTCTGTAAAGCCATAGAGGCTCTAATCTGAGGTGCAGTCAATTGGTGATTTTTGAGGACGGTCTTCATGACAGCTTCACATGGTGCTTGATGGGTTTTTGCAAATGCACTTGACAATAACTTTCTTGCAAGACCTAATCCAAAACATCTAACATTTCAATTTCTTCAAATACAATAGTATTGGTGCAATGGTGTCACCTATTGGACTGGAGTGTGGTGCAGAAGACATTTAAAAACACACACACACACACACACACACACACACACACACACACACACACACACACACACACACACAAGATACACAGCATTTTTGTATAAAATTTTTTTTTTTTAGTTCTGACTTTTTTTCTTAGAATTCAGACTTTTTCAAAAGAAATTATGACTTCTAAATTGAGCTTAGAATTTTGACTTTTTTTTTTCAGAATTCTGCGTTTTTTCTTCTGAAGGTGGTTCATTACAGGTACCCACTTTTCTGACTCAACTCAAACATTTTTGAATGGTGGCCCTAATCCTCTTTCGTATATTTTCATGCATATTAGATACTTTTAGCAGTTTCCAATACTTTATACATTTAAAAAATATAGCTGCTTGAAATAAATTTAACAATAAACAGTATTGATTTGAATTGAAAATCGCAATGGCACAAAACTTAATGAATCATAGCTCTGGAGAAAAACTGAAACAAGACTGGCTGAAATATTAATGTTCTGAGACGAAGGTGGGCTTCTGAGGCGTCAATTAATATTGGAGCATGCACATTGCCAACCTGAGAATTAATCAATGCAAATTCATAATTTGACTTCTTTTAGAAAGACTGTTTAGACATTACCTATATAATTTGGCAACCTCTGCTCATTCATTGGTACAGTATAGACTTAGCCTCACGCAACTGCTTTCTTTTTTCCTTTTGTGAGGATATGCAAACAAAAGATTATGGCTATGCACCACAAGTTTCTTCACATACAGTATAGCTCTGTTCTCTGACTGTGGGTGTTTTAAAGGAACCGAATTATCGAACTATCTGCAATTTATGGGTTAAAAATGTCCTATATTGTCGCCAGTGACCATGAAAACTAAACAAGAGCCACAAACCAACAATTGTGCGGAGAAGAGAATGAAATGACAAATAGAATGTACAGTACGAGTAACAGATCTTTCCTCTGACTCGAATCCATCAAAACCTGTCTCGTGCTCTAAAGGACCTCTAAAGGACATTTGAAAGTACAGTAGCTGAGCTTGTATGGATTCCTAAAAGCCAGAGTATGTAAAGGTGCAAGATAAGCTACTAATGCAAAATCTCACTCTTGGCTGTAACCATTTGGAAATTGTCATAATTGTTAGCTTGTGCAAAGCTTCATGGCTTGTTGCTGTGACCAATATTCATGACTGGACTGGCCCCTGAAGATAAATCCCCATTGTGTCATTGACTGTGATTGCTAAAAGCGGACCCTTAAGCACATGTCTGCCGGCAAGTTAAGACCTCATGCATGTTTAAAAATGACTTCTGATTACATCATCATCAGAAGTCTTGCTAGCGCGATTGCAAGACAAGCCACACGCTGACAGCTACCATCACTGTCAGAGGCATCGTTTGTTCAAGAACTTTGTGATTCTGATCTGATGTCTTGATGCCTTGTTACACACTTTTCACAAATTTTTGAAGGAATTCTTCCCCTCGGGGCAGTACATTGTGACAAATACAGATATAATTCTGATAGAAATAGAGTATGTATGATGGAATATATTGGTGGAATATAACAGATATAATGGAAAGCTAACAGGTAATTTAACAGTTTGTACCTTTTAAAATAATTTGCAAATCTGCCAGCCTTGAAAAGGAATGGAGTACAGTACAGACATTTTGGATACTGTATATGCCATATACACTCTGACAAATTACTTTATAGTAGAATCTTTGGAATAAAAACTGGAGTGTGTGTGTGTGTGTGTGTGTACAGTATGTGTGTGTGTTTATACAGTATATACCAGTTTATACAGTATATACCACCCACATTAGTAGGAACATCTGGGTACAATTATATGTATAAAATGCAGATACAGGTCAAGCGCTAAAATCAATTAAAATTATTTTTAATTGCGGCATGATTGTTGGTGGGTAAGAAATTGCTGATCTGGGATTTTGACACACAGGAGTCTCCAGAGCTTACACAGAATGGCTGACATTCTTGAATTGTATTTGCACGATTTTGTATGTTGCAACATGATTAACTGCCTTAATTAGCAGGTGTACAGATGTTCCTATTACAGTGGAATTTGTATATCTATAGTTTATACACACATGCACATACACATAGTGCTATGGTGATGTTAAATATATTAAAAAAGTGATTTCATTTTTAATTGTGCATGTAAACAGTTCTGGAGTATACAGTAAAGCATTGCTTAGATAGACAAGCAGCAGCTTTCCCAACAAGCAGCTGGCAGGTAATGTGAAACCCTGTACATACAGTACATGTCCTCAGGTTTCTACAACGATGAACCTGACGGCACTGCTGGAACTCATCTGTTTGAACTGCAGCAGGAGAACAGAGAGTTTTCCAATTATCACCCTCATTTAAAATTTGACATTTCAGAGACTAATCTTTTAAACAAAGTCTGATTTTTTTTTTTTCCAGCCCTATTAAGTTTACTTAACTAATGATAACTATAGGCTTCTACTTTATGGTCAAAGCTTTGTATAAACCCTTAACACCTTCATTGGAAATATAGCTGTCCCCCAAATTGTTGGTGCAAAGTTAGAAGCTTACAGTTGTACAGCATACAGAAAACTTATCATGCTTTAGGATCACAGTTTCTCTTCATTCATCCTGTACCAGCATGACAAGTACTGTACAAGTGGTCTGCACAGAGCCCTGACCTCAACCCCACTAACCACTTTAGAGATTGCACACCACCTCTTTTTGCACACCACCTCTTCACCCAACACCAGAGCCTGACCCTGCTAATTGCTCTTATTCCATTAATAAGCAAAAATCCCAACAGCCATGGTCTTCAACAGCAAAAGGATAAACCAACTCCATGTTAATAAACATAGGTTTGGAATGTTTAAATACGAGATTTTTTGGACATACCGTGCAGTTCAATTCACATGAATAAACTTCGATCTTAGAATACTTCAAGTGAGACAGAAAAGTAAGTTAAGATCTCAAAAGATGAGAGATTTGGAAGGGTCCAAAGCATACATCTGCCAATAAATCCAGAATAAGATTTAGTGAGGTTAAAATGAAGACTCTCGTTATTTGTTTTGGACTGTTAACTTATATTAGTGTACTCTTTATACTTATATAAAAAAAAAAAAAAGTTTTTAAAAGTTGGCAGGTCAGAACTTGCAACTTGCTTGTATGAGTTTATACATAATGGGTGCTACTGTACCTTGCTTTCTTTAACACGAACAGGCACGTCTCTAATGATAGAAAAAAAAACATTTAATATTTCGACTTAATTACAGCATATTATAACTTATGACACGAATGTAGAAAGCAGTTATTAAATAAGTGGTCAATAAAATCCTATTTTGTGGTTGTTGTGGCTTGGCAAGGTCTTTGCTTTGCTATAGAGTTTTAAACTTGTAAGTGGAATTATAGTTTCATTTTGTGCAAGCGTGGGCATGTCGAATTGCATATTTTATTGCTTTTGAATTAATTCAGACAAAAGAAATTAAACCTTTACATTATGTGTCATTACATTGGCTTACACCTTAAATATCTACGAAATTTGCCGTATCATGAGAGATTTTTATTCCATTTCCTATTCACAATTGTAGAGATGTTGGCAGTACTGTACAAAAAGAAAAAAAAAAGTCTTACTTATTCACTTCCATTTTGTTTTCCGATCCTTTCTAAAACTGTTCCATGTCCACTTTTGGTGAAAACTGTGTTATAGCCGTATTCTAGGATAGGAAGGGAAAACGTGTTCACTAGTGTCAAACGGCATGCCGGTTTTAATTGTTTAAAAGAAACTATTTTATATGGAGACGCATGTCTTGGCCTTGAACGCATTTTGAGTCGTGTTTCTGTTCATTATATCGTGCGTGTAAAAATATTCTACCTATAAACCGTGTATGAATCTTGAATATGGGGGAAATTCTTTACTTATGACTGAATGTCTTTGTGGGATCATAGAAAAGAATGTTTGCACTGATATCCTATTCGAGCTGCTACTGCACATCAAAATCTTTATTTAGTTCACGAGAATTTACCGTTAGATTTATTTGACATCTTATTACAAGAATGGCATATGTGTTTTATAACTTATTTCAAAAACAAAAAAGGCTTTTTTTATTATTATTTTTGCGGTGTGTGTTAATTACTCTGAGGTTTTTAGTCGCAATGGATGTTGTATATGTCTTATATGACATCCCTGCAGGAGCCCAGTATGTGCTGCTGCTTGTGCTTGGTGGAGGTTTGTGTTGTGTCGTTATGCATCAACCTGCAATTATATAAGAGAAAGCATTTTCAATAAAGGATTGTATGCTAAGTATGGACTCTGTCTGCTTTTTCTACACTGGTTGGCCAAAAAAGTCATCACCTTAGAAGGGTCGAATTATTCTCCTGCATCAAGTACTGAAAACATCTAAGGAGATTTTAAATGACTGGAATTGGGTTAAGAACCATTTAAAACATTATTACAACTTGCAATTAAACTTGTTATTAAAAAAATATTTACAAAAAAAAAGAATGGAGATAACTTAAATGCTTTAGTAAAGATGCCAGATTGAAAAAAAGAAATGATGGAAGAAATCACAGCCATGTTTAATGGTGAAAGTAAGAGCATGTCCACATGCTCAATGTAACAAGAACTCAAAGAATTGGGACTAAACAGTTGTGTGGTCATTAGAAAACTACTTGTTAGTGAGACTCATCAGAAAGAAAACGCAGTTGCTGGGGAGCATAACGTTTGGACTTTGGAGCAATGGGAAAAAGGTCACGTGGGCTGATGAGGCTGATGAGTCGAGATCGACCCTACTCAAGAGTGCGGTGTGCATCAGGGTAAAAATAGACGTGCAGGAAGTGATGCACCCATCATGCCTAGTGGCCCCTGTACAAGCCTCTGGAGGCAGCCTGGGGTCGCTTCAGTTGGTCAGGTCTACGCTCAGCAACGTTATGTGGCAATAAAATAAAGTCAGCTGATGACCCGAATGTTTCGACTAACCAGGTTATTACATCTATGAAGTTTTTTCTTCCCGAATGACACTGGCATATTCCAGGATTCAAAGTGTGGTGGTGAATTTCACACATTAATTCTAAAGGCAGTCAAAGAAATCTTCCAATGTGTATACTGATTTTGTATCTATACTGTACTATATGGCCAGAGGTTTGAGGATATTTAACCAATAAACCATATACTTATGTAGATCTTCCCTAAAGTGTTGCCACAATGCAAAAAGCATGAATTTGTAATGTATGTCTTTATATGCTGTAGTATTCAAATTTTCCTTTACAGAAACTAAGAGGCATTGCTCTGTTCCAGCATTACAGTGTCCCTGCATGCAAAGCAAGGCTCATGAACACAAATGGTTGAAATTACAAGCAATGATAAATATTTTTACCTCCAGCTTTTAATAAGCATCATTTCACCACCTCTACTGGCATTCAGCTTTTTTCTATTCCTGCAATGTGCAGTGTTTATAAATCTCTTTCTAAATAATGCCCCTCCCCGCCAACCCCCCTATTATGCAGCATTTCTTTTGCATAGTTATTTTATAGTCTTTAGAATAGAAAAAAAAGAGAATAATTGGATGTCAGCAGCAGTATCTCTTTTACTTGAAGAGCTTCTTCACCACCACTTCCACTTGTCATTCCTGCACTAAGTAGAATTCAAATGATAGTAGAGATACTTATTAAAGAATAAAAATGCTTGAAAAAGCTGCGAAGTCCAGGTTCTAATTGGATGCAAAGTTATCCAAAGACAGCGAAACTTGCAGCAGAGAACAGCGATGGCTGTGTCAAATACTGGGAATTTGCAAGCCTCGGTTTTATGAAGGCACACAGTGCAGGCCACAGTGCAGATTAAACACCCTCTAACAACAAACAAAGAATGTGTGAATAGTTCTATAACTGGATTTTCGTATGGACGTCTGAGAAAACGCATGGTCTGTGTCACCACTCTTGAGAGAACAGATGGACTTACTAATACAAATTCCACTTACCAGAAGAAAAATAGTTTTCTTTATTTCTTTATTTCTTTATTTTACAAATCAGCCTAGTAATCCCATAAGAAATGGGTCCCTCATATTACCATGGTATGCACTATAGGACTTTATAGAGCAGAAGGGTAGATACTGTGGCACTTTATTGGGTGCTGTGGTCATACCACAGTGTGTATGGTGTGAATACGGTGATACTTATTATTACCACAGTGGCTACCAAAGTTCACCATGTAGCTAATGTGATTAATCACAATTTTTTAATACTCAGATTTGCTTGTTTTATAAACATGCAATGTTGGAATTAAGGAATGCATGATAAACTGAGGAAACAGCTTCGAGCAAACCGTTTATGCAGTTTTATAATATCTCAAACATTAACATTCAACAAATCTTTAATTAAAATCTCTCAAATGAGACTGTCACTGACTGGCTAATGAATGGCCCTGACAGCAGGGTTCGAAACCAGATTCTCAGATCAGAAAACCAATAGCCTAGAGCCTTAACCATCTGAGCCACCACTCCCATGGCTTACGTTTAATGAATTCTTGTAAAACAAAAAAAGTAGTTCCCCTCGAGCACACAACTTTGGTTTTATTCAAACTTCCATCGAGAAACTTTTTATAATGAAAGTTTCCTCAGCCTTATTATTCACACTAAACATGCCATTATCACACACAGCCGTGTAACCGAGCTTCGATTATGGGAAGCCATCAGGATCAAACTTGGTCATATGATTAATTTGTGTTAAAAATGAGTAAATTTCTAGTTTAATCATATGCGGCAATGAGTTAACATTGATGGTCCTGTTTTTTTACATACTCTAACATACTAATAACAGATATGTTATATCACTGGTATGGTATAGTGCAGGCTGTTCCCTATTTTGTATGTAATATTAAAAATTTCACAATATGTTATGGTATTTAATTTTGACACTGTCTTGGTTCCACAGTACCATACGATGTACTATGGAAGACTCATATAACACATGTAACGGGTTCGACCCAAAGTTGCACGGGCGGCACCATGAAACACAGACGCGAGGCGAGATCTTAGAGGAAAAGGGTAATTTATTAGGGATAAATCGGGGAAGGAAATGGTAAAAGGAGGGAGGACGGAGAGAAAGGGAAGGAATGATGTGTGCACGTGCAGGGTCCGAGGCAGTGCCCAGCTGGCATGCGGCTGGCGGCGGTGGGCGGAGTGACAGAACGGAGCACGCGAGGCAGCGCTCCTGCACGCTCCCTGGACGGCTCCTCCCTGCTGTCGATAACCGGCCTGGCCCCTCCCAGCTCTTTATGGGCGCGGCCTCAGGCGGGAGTCTCGCTCGGACGTCCTTCGGCTGGGATCGGTGGCCTTAACGCTGTCCTCCTCCGCCTTTTCCCGCGAAGGCGGGCTCGACGCGGGAGCGAAGGATGCCGTGGGAGCTCGCGCAGTTCTTTCCCGCGCTGTCCTCAGCGCGGAGATCAAATGTGCGGATACCCAATGTCCTTTTTAAGTCTCTGGGGCGCGTTCCACTTCCCCACTCGCGTGCTACTCTCGAGCTCCACCGCGTTACGCTCTTCTCGGACCCTGGACTAAACTCCGCGCCTTGCTTTTATAATGCGGAGCAAGGCCGAGATCCTATTAACGTTAATCACTGCCAGCCCCCCAGCATAGGAGGCCCCGTCCCTTCGCACATCTGCAGAAGGGGTGCCGCCTACTTAGGGAGCCTACGAAGTGAGCGAGGGGCGATAATAGATTTGGGCGCACGCCCATCACAGGCGCACGCCGTGACACACATAACATATTATAGCACATTTACTATGTATATATGACATACTGTATGGACCACACTTCCATATGTATAAAACCTTCTACTATGTACCATAGTATGGCACGTGTACTGTACTATATCAGCAAATAAGCACAATGTTTCTGTAAAAAAAAAAAACATAATACTATGATACAGATTCCGTAGGACTACCATAGTATTTGTTTTACAAAACCATAGTGATTATTTGCTAATATGCAGTATTACATGTTGGTGCATGTTTCTGTAAAAAATACCATAGTAGAACTATGGGACCTGTACCATGTTATTTTTTACAGAACCGTGGTACGGCGCATGTACTGTAAATGGCACATGTACAGTACTATATCAGCAAGGAAACACCATGGTTCTTTAAAAAAAATACACACATATACTATATGATACTATGTAGTAACAGTAATTATACTATATACCATGGTACAGGTACCACAGTACCTACAATATACAATGGAAATATTCTTTATGGCAGAAGACTTGTGACTGTTTGGTAACCTCCACTAATCTTCTACAAAAGTCAAAAAGAACCCAGCTGTCTCTCAAGCTGTGTCTTTTTGAGAACTATTTTTCCTGATGGAGCAAAAATGAACAGAATTTTTGGCCATATTGTGTCTGAAGTGTCAGCTACTTGATATTAATTACTTGTTTATTGATCTGCTTTGTATAAAAGCAATACCTTACAATCGTACAGTTGTGAAGAGTATCAGCACAGCTGCGATTACCAGCAGCTCGTGTCATTTTAATTAAAAATTGCTGGTCTTAAGGGATCAGTTTCTATCACTAGTCATTCCTAGAAGTAGTCTGCTTCACTGATTGAATGTCTTGTTTTGACAACAACCATTTTAAATAGCGTTAGAAGTCTTTTGCTTCTGCAAAGTTTTGCTCATTTATTGTGAAATGTTGTATATTGTGTTACAGAAGAAGTTTTCCATGGTACTGTAGTAGGTAGAAAGTACCTGTACTATTATGTATATCACCATGGTATCTTTGAAAGTAGCATAGTATTCATTTGCTGATATATTACATGTACCAGACTATTGTAAATAGTTCTGTCAGATTACATGCTTACATGCTTTACATGTAGTATAGTATGGTACATGGTTCGACCACATACTGTAGTATGGTACTAAGAAAGAAATACCAGTATATTGTAAAAATATGCTACAGTACATGTGTATGTACTTTAATGGTAATTTTTTTATATATAATATGGTAGCATTGTCTGTAAGTAAAATGAATGTGTATGTTAGATACAATAATACCAGTATTATGTGCTAACATATCTAATATGATACAGTACAGACAGATATACCATATTAGTTACCAGCTGATCTTTGGGAGCCAATGTTGTACCATGGTATTCAAAAAAGGTATGTTGTTGTACAACATAACTCTACGATAGTACCCACTGAAGTGCCATAGTACCTAATGTGAAAGGGACTGATTGTTTCTATTGCTTTCATTTCTGGCTTTACTCTTTTCGAGCATAATCATATTTAAATGCACTGTACAGGCTACAGTCTGATCTGCAGAAGGGAAAGCACTGACCACCATCCTATGCCCCTAAACATATACCCACGCCACTGGAAGTTATTTTACGTTAATGATGATGTCAATTAAATAAGCTGTGGCATATGCACAATAGGGACAGAGAACCATACAGTAAGTTACTGAAACTTAGCGCAAGTCTGAATAATCGGTGCAAGCCAAACAGGGTAGAGAAAGACGTTTTCTCTTGGAGCTTTGGGGACAGAGAATCTACCAATAGTCAGATCCTGAGTTAGAATACCATTCTATCACCAATATGAACGCATGGTGACTGTTGGGAAAAGCTATTTCCACTTTACCCAATTTGTATGGTGGTCAGGCAGTGGACATGACAGACTGTACGCAACCACACTGGGGGTCACAATGTGATGTTCTACGAAATTGATGTGACTGGGAATTAGAGTGACACATAAACTCTGTTTGCAATTGAGCAATTAATCCTGTCTATTATGTAGATCATGTAATAATATAACAGTTCAAATAGAGGGAGGCCTGGGACACCTTGACTGCAAACAAGCGGGGCAGCAAATATACATGTTCCTACATCTGCTGTGCAAAAACCTTGGGATCCTTTCTTCTTTTGTTTATAAGATTTTTTTTTTAAATCTTTTTTTCTAGCAAACAGCTGTGCTCTATAGGCATAAAAATTTATGATGATAAATTAGATATAAATAAGTCACAAGTTGGTTCCCAAACTGCACAAACGATTGCCTGCTTTTTCAGTGTAGCCGAACTTTCTTTAAAAAAAGCCACAGAGCACAAGACATTAGAAAGTGTCCACCGAGTATCGCTGCTGAAAAATCATCTGGTACAGGGCTATAGCAAGTGTAGTACAACCAAACTCCCTTCACCCTGACTCTAGGACTGTGTTAATAACATGTTCCCAGGAGCAAATCCCTCTTCTTTGTGCATTTATTCATTATCCATCAAGTAGATGGCTGCTGTAGAGGAGTACAACCAAAAGGCCCTTAGGCAAACACTTGTTCATCTCCATTGCTTTATACCAGTCCAGTGAAACAGACAACGTAATTCTCCATTTAGGGAAAGATAAGGATTTGTAAGCATTCTAAATTTTGCAGTCAACCATAAGAAGAATGGAATAGAGACTATTTGCATGGGTTAATATGAAATATTACAAAAGCAGCATTCCATACATGTACTGTAGCTCCCTATTCCTTACAATTTCACACACAAACAAAAGTACATTGGCCAATTATGAATTAATTTTATATGATTGTGGTTTACAGTATTTAATTTTCTATTAAATCTGTGTCTGTTTGTTTTTTAGTTCCTTGAAACCAATACCAATACATTTTAAATGTAAAATTTTCAAGCAATGTGTTATTCAGTGATCTTTTTCTAATGGCAGATTCAATATAAAATAGCTCAAGCCAAAGAGCCAGAATTTATTATATTTTTTTAAAGTACTGTAGTCTTAAGCAATAGTCCAAACGCACTGCCAATACCGTCAAAGCATATTTCAATAGGGGAAAAAAACACATTGGAATACAATCAGTCATGCATTGACATCCCCAAAACCCAGATCTCAACATTATTAAAGAATAATGTAATAAAAGTTTTAAAATGTCCTTCATGTCCTTCAAGAAGCCTGGAGAACTCTTCCTGAAGACCACTTCTGGAAATTACAAGAAAGCTTGCTTAAGAGAGTTCAGGCTTTATTGAAGAATAGCATGCTTACACCAAATATTACCTTTAAAGCCCATTATAATCATATGCTTTGACAGTATTTTTATGATCCTTGAGAGCCTGCTTTCTATTCGATTGATAAAAAAAAGTTGTTTTTTAAATATTATAAGACAAATAAAACAATGATCTGTAAGTCTTTGGTCAGCAGGAGTAGAAATCATGTTCATTAGTTTAATTTGCATGCACAAATATACTTACAAATCACTTTGTTAGGAACACCAGTGCACCTGCTCATTTGTGCAATCATCAAATCAGTTAAACACCTACCTGCTGTGCAGCAGTTAATGTTCATATCCGAACTGGAAAAAAAATATTTCAATGTCTTTGACCATGGTGTGGTTGTTGGTGTCACACTGCCTAGACTGAGTATTTTGGACCCCAGTGACCTCCTAGAATAAGTCAAATTGTGGTAAAATTTGGAAAAACTAATTTAAAAAACAATCGCAAATTTACAATTTAATCTCTCTCTCTCTCTCTCTCTCTCTCTCTCTCTCTCTCTCTATGCTGGTCAAGAGTGATGTGCAGCAAAATATGTTAGCTTTCTAGAAAAAAAGTCAAAATGGATAAATGGGAGACCTCATAGAGACCTACGAGCAACTGATTTTTCCAGTGTAAACTGACAGACTTCAAATCGTAATTTTATTTTTTAATGTAAAAAACCTGATTCTCCCAGCAGTTACAGTTTTTGTAGAAACCATGGTTGAGAAGAAAGCAATCAACAAGTTCAAAACAATTTGAACTCTACTGTTTGACTCTGGAAGGCCCACCTGATTGCCTTTGTACGTTACAAAGAAGAGACTGGCATAAACAAGAAACTTAAAGTCAAAACTACCAGCGACTACAAGTGATTGACAGCTTTTTAAAAAACAGTGACTGGAAACTGTGCAATCACATATGCGGCAGCGATAGAGGACAGAGAGAACGGCCTGCTCAGACACGTGAAAATGGCAATCATCCAGTTTATTCAACATCCAGTGCACATACTGCATTATTCATCGTGAAGCTCTGGCTAGTACGAAAGTGAATCCAGAGTTATGTGATGTTGAGAAAGATGCAGTTAAATTGAATGAAGTTACCCAGTCCAGACCAATGAATTACAGACTATCAAGACACTGGATCACACCATGACCAGCTACTGCTTCACAATGATATCTGGTAGCTGTCATGAGGTAAAACCCTGGAGAGGCTGTTTGAACCTCATGCTGAATTGTGCTGCACCCCAGGCCACACTGTTTAAAGCCCCAGGGTGGGTCGCATGAACTCAACTCATCCATACAGGGCAGAACCGTGCATACTGAAAATGTATGACAAAGTGAGTGAATTTATGAGGAAATCCCAACTGTGGGAGATGAGAGGTGAGGGTGGAGACGCGAGCAGTTTTGCTCTTCTTAAAGCCCCTCTCACTAATACAGTGGAACCTTGGATTATGAGCATAATTCGTTCCGGAAGTGGGCTCGTGTTCCAAAACACTTGTAAACCAAATCATCATTTTCCTTAAGAAATAATGAACTCAAATTATTCGTTCCACAGCCCCAAAAATAAATAAATAAAAATAATTAATATAATCTATAAAATGAAAATAAAACAAATTAATCTGCACTTTACCTTTAAAAAAAAGTACAAATAAATCCTGACAGATAAGTGTTTCCGTTGGTGCGCCAAGAATGTGACACTGTGAGAGTGACAATCTGTGTCAAAATAAGAGTCGCATGCGTGATACATGATACTCGGCGCTCATAAACTAATACTTGCTCAGTTTCCGATTAAAAATTTATTAAAAATCTTTGCTCGGTTTGCGGAACACTCGTCAACTATGTTACTCGCAATCCAAGGTTCCACTGTACTGGGTTGGGGCAATGCACTTCAGGAACTTTTTATCATTTGGAACTACCAACCTGTGTGAGGTGACTTTTTCAGCTTTGCCCCAAATCAAAACCAAGTACAAGAACAGGCATAACGCGGAGAATAATCTGAATGCAGCTGTGGTCACATTGCCTCCAAAACTATCGAAACCTTTTGAAAAACAGAGAGGAAATACTAAATAGTGAGTCTTCTTCTCAGTGCATGTCTTGGTTTGGCTAAGAAAGAACTATTGTAACAATATTCACTTTTGTATCTACTAGTAGTGGTTTACTATAAACTAGCTGGAAAAATATTTAGAATATACTGTAACTGTAATTAGTGCCAGTAAATAGGGTACCTAAGCCCATGTGATGGGCAGGGGTAGCTCAGAGGACTATGGCATTGGATTATGGTTTGGAAGGTCCCAGGATCAAATTCCACAACCACCAAGTTGCCACTGTTGGGCCCATGAGCAATGCCCTTAACCCTCCATTGCTCAGATGTATAATGAGATAAGGATTGGTCTGGATAAGGGTGTCTGCCAAATGCTGTAATGTAAATCTGATGTGGTTGCAGAGGTACATTTACCAAAAAAGCTTGAGACCACTATTCTTGAATGTACAACTGAGTATAGAGTTTGCACAGAATAAAAGCAAGAAACATCTATTGAATGAGAGAGAGGTCACAGGAGAATAGTCTGGACCAACAGGAAGTGACTGCAGTGACTCAAATAACCACCATTTACAAATGTTGTGAGCAGAAAAGCATCTCTGAATGCATGATCCTGCACATTGAAGCTACAACATCATTAGTCCTTAGTCAAGGATCTCAGGGTGCGGTGTGCTACCAGCTGATGACTGGCAGAAAGTTTGTAGTCGACGGGATGTTTATATACTGTAGTAATAAAAGGAGGGATCAAGTTATATGAGATACAGTACAATTTCCTTCGGTTTCTAACATGCTATTTCATTCAATTTCAAATCTAAATTATCTTAAAATTATTAACATTAATAACATGACAAGATTGGTGAATGGCATACTGGGCATATTTCTTGGACCTTAAATGATTAAATCAATTTGTGAACATTTTTCAGGTGCAGTAGCGAGAGGATGATGAAGGATTACTTTGATTATTTATTTCTACAAAGTGTGCCACAGTGAGTATCGTTGATTTGGAGAGGCAAAGCCCTTTGTTATTTCAACAGCACCTTGTCCATTGCATGACTGTGTTTGGAAATGTGTCAGTTTGTTTGTGTCATTCTATTGATTTTCACATGAGACGTTTTACAAATGTAATAAGAGCCAATATGTGTTGTTCTATGAGTGTACTACAGAGTGATGCTGATTTGGCTAGGGCCAAGCACTTTATTCAATAATTGTATTTTCATCAGCAATATGAAAATATTTATGACAGTAGACAAATTACCCCAAAATACCAGTTTTTAAAAAGATAAAAAAAAAAATACAATTTGTTTTAAATTAATTATCTATACAAATAAATTAAAGGTTTTGTCTGTATGTCAGAACTCGGTCTTCCAATGATGTCTTTACGTTTCATACATTGGAGAACCTGAAACCAGCCTCAGGAAATATTCTGTCCGTCTGTCTGTATATTTGTATGTTTGAACTTTGCCAGCACTTAGGGATTTGCCTGAAGTTAAACTTGCGCCATAAACGAAAGACATTTTTTTTTAGGAAAATGGAAGTTATGAGCAGTTATGTGCCAGATTATAAAGCGCAACTGTGGGAGCATCTAAAATCGAACGCAGGACAGAATTGAATGAATTTAGCAGAACTTGGCCTGAAGTTTGCCCTACACCACAAGTTAAATCAAAATGTTAAATAAAAGTCATGTCATGAACAGTTACCTGGCAGATTTAATAACCTACTGTAAAATAAGCTACGTATAAGCTACTTGCTCAATGTAAACAAACACCTGCACCAATAGATACTACAGTGGATCCTTTGATTGCGAGTAGTCCGGTTTGCATTCTTTATGCTCCCTGAATGAATTATACTCGCGAACCAAGGTTGATGACTGACGACGAAGTACAGCTTAGGGTAATCAAACTGTAAGATACTCAACCTTTGTGAAACAAAATTAGATTTCTTTGTATTAATAAGTTAAGCAGAGAGTTCTGCTGTACAGAAAGACAGGCAGGCCAGGTCGTAGGCTTCACCCTGAAATAATAATATCACTGATTACATTAAAACTGATCAGCTTATTTTTAGCTTTAACCTTTTAACAATTTCTACAAACGCTTTTCCCTTCACAGACGGGTACTAGCGCTAGTATATAATATAAACCAAGCAAAAATGTTTCCTCACCCCTACAAAGATCACAAACACAATCATAATTAAATTTTGTACATTTCCTTATTTCACCTAAATGAATTTATTGTTACTTCATTGACGACTTCCTGTGGGTTTCAGAATCACACTTTTAAGAAAATGTTATTTTTTTATCAAACACAGCACATCGGCATCGATTTCAATGAGCACCGAGAGCTCGGCTCACGCTTACTCTATGCTACGCATCTGCTTTGAATTCTACACAGTGTGAAAATATTGAGTAATAGTTTTTGCAGACTGGTTCAATATAATTTTTTTCCAAGTTTGTCCAAACCTTGTTTTGCCCGTGGGCCCTCAGTTTGACACGTTTTGCTGACAGACATTCCGGCAAGCCCTGCAGGCAGCGTGGAAAGTCAGATGGCGAGCTGCAGTGTACACATACCCGGAGACAGCTTTTGAATGGTGTGTGGTCTTTAATTTGCTATGCTGTCATTCACTGGGTATGTTCAGCACTGGAGGTTATTTGCATGCAGGTCCACACACAAGCTACATCCTCTTAGCTTGGGCCCAGCAGCACCACTTGAGAAGGTGGTGCTCAATACACACTGGTTTAAGAACTCAGGCCACCAACTCGTTGAGAAGCACTTGGTCCCAGGTCATTATGCAGTAGATGTTTTTTTTTAATGGCTGGAAGCAGTGTCCCACTTTTCACTATACAGTACAGTACATTGTGAGCACTAAAGATACTGGACTGTTTATCCAACTTTGATGCCAGGTACTTCTTAAAATTCTTCATTTGGCCCGATTCTAAGTGAGGAAAGAAATAAAGGAAGACAATGATCCTTCCAGTTAGCATGTCCTTAGACATCGGGTAGTGCTGCTGCCTCAGAGCCCCATGGTTCCTGGTTTGATCCTGATCTCAGGCTGTATGGAGTTTTTCTTTTAGATATACTGGTGACTTGAACTCACCAGGAAGAATGAGCATCTTTGTGTTTGATGATCTGCAGTGGATTGTTTTTCAAACCAAAAGTGTATTCTTAAGTTACTCCAAGTGTTCATTATACTGTGACTCTGGCCAGCACAAACCTATTAATAAAGCTGGTTGATTGAATATGTTCTCGCCATAATTCTTTTATTAAAATACTTGCAATATCGGGTTATGGGGTAAAATTGTGGACAGGTTGAATGATTCAACCAGAATTTGAATGAGTCACATAGAAAATCTAGATTAAGCACCCACTTAGCCCAAGACTCAACATGATTAACCCTTTATTGAATGAAGAACCACATTTGGTTACTTCCCTAGAAAATTCACATTTTTGTATGTAAATTTTTTGTAATTTTTAATTTATACACAATTTGGGGAAATGATTACCCTAGACAGGTGAGGAACCATACGAACCATGGTCACTGAAATACTTTTGGAAATTTTGTAAATATTTCAAGGTGTTTCATTGTGGTCATTAATATGCTGCAAATAAAGGTCAGTCAAGTTATCATAAATTATCCCTTGCTTGACAATAGGGTCTTGGATAATCATGTTTCCAAAAGGTGTATATATACAGTACACTGCCCAAAACAAGTCACTGACTTCTTTTAGCTTTGATTACAGTGCACACTGTGATGGCAAATAAATTTGTAAACATGTGATTCCTCATGTTCCCCAAACCACTCTTTCATCATGCAAATCCTGGAATATGCCTGCGACATTAGGGACGAAAAAACATGTGTTGACCTGGTCATTCAGTACATTTGGGTCATCAGCTGACTTCATTTTATTGCCACATAACATTGCTGAGTCTAGACCTGACTAACCGAAGCAACACCAGATCATAACACTGCCTCCAGGGGCTTGTACCCATCATACAGTACATAGTGGCCACTTACATCACTTCATGCACTTCTCTTCTTACCCTGATGCACCCATAACTCTGGAAAATGGTCAGTCTGAACTCATCAGAACATGACCGTTTTCCATTGCTTTAAAAAATGTTCAAAAGTACAAAAATAGTATAAAATAAAGAAAGAAATTAAGAAAGAAGGTTCTCATAGAAGTTACTCAATGTTCTACCCAATGAAGGGATATATTGTAGCTTCACTGACCTTGATTTGCAACATGAAAATGGCATCAATGGAAAATTTTTAATTTCCAAGTATTTCAATGAGTGCCCTGTAAATGTTCTCTATAGATGTAGTCGGCAAATACAGCAATTTTGCAAATGCAATAACATATTTCTGGAAAAGACAAGAAGAAACCAGTTTAGTTTCATGCACTTCTCCTGACTGGAAGCATTACTTGCAAAATGTTACAAAGAAGTAATGTTAAGAAGTAATCTAAGAAGTGATTAGATGGAGCCTTTTTTAAAATAATTTTTTTAAACGTGAATATTGGAGGCTCAGGTCTGTGTGAATGGAGTTTACATATTCTCCCCATGAGCATGGTAAGCTTGGTGGGTTTCCTCCCACAGTCCAAGAAATGCAGATCAGGTTAATTGGTGTTCCCAAATTCCCAGTATGAATGAGCGTGAGCGTGAATGAGCGTACTGTACGAGTGTGTGCACATGCATGTGTGCCCTGCAGTGGATTGGCACCCCATCCAGGATTTACCCCCCTCATGCCCTACAGTATGTCTCCTGGGATTGGGGTGTACAGGATAAAGCAGTATAGATGCTGAGTGAGTAATGTGCGTATTTTTAGACATGAAATGCACACTCAGTTGTTTCAAATATTCATTATATTCATCATTATTCATGTTTGTTTTTTGTATCATTCAGGATACTCGCTGCTGACGCTCATCTGTTAGCCATGTATTCACGCCGTGCAGGGTTGCTCGTTCCCCTGGGGCAGCTGCTGTCTCTGAGTGAAGAACCTCACTTGAAAAAGCTAATTATTTGTGATTGTATTCATGCTTGGTTAACTAAAAGTAATTATTTGTGATTAGGCACTAGGGGAATCGTAGTAAATGGTAGCGCACTTGCTTGCTATAACTAAAATAAGAAAGAAGGAAGTTTCTCGAATGCTCCGGCTGTCACGAAAAACTCAACAACAGAAAAGAAATGAATTCATCACTTACAACTCGTGTGAGCGTAATCCAAATATGTTCTGTGGAATTCGTAGGAATCCTAGCAAGAACTTTTATGCAAATAAAGAAAAGCTAATCGTAACAGGTAAACTTTTGTTGAATTTGGATCATGTGAACTGTTTTGAATTCATACAGTTCTCCCAAATTTTCACACACACTCACACACACAAAAAAACTGTTTTCACAAAAGAAAATGTACAAATACTGCAATTTAGCAAAGTAAATTAGCAATTTTTTACAAGACTGGGGAGATGACCAAGCAGAGACAAATTGGACAAAATCGAATTTATACTGAAGCTGATGAACATAAATCATTTTGACGTCATGCATCATTTTCATAAATCAGATGCAGATTTGTTTCAGCAGAGCAGTGATGAATAAGGGCCTGTGTCCCTGTGTATAGGGAGCTTACGCTAATTAGCAGAGATGTCAGGTTAATCATACATCATCTAGCTGGCATGTAGAGATGATTAAACGTTATATCGTTCAGAGTTTTGCTTCTGACGTCTCCGGAGGGCGATGCATGTGAAGGGTGTTTCCTGTAGAAGAGGGATGTTTCATTGTGGTCTTTGTTAATGGCATGTGATTACCTTTCCAAGAATAATTGGATAATAATCGTAATCACGGCAGGGGTGCATGCAAACATGGAACGTGTGTGTGTGTGTGTGTGTGTGTGAGTGTGTGTCTGTGAGAAAGATAGAAAGAGAGAGAGAGAAAGAGTCTTTTTCTTCCTCCATTAGCCTGGTGGAAAATGCTTTCCAAAAGAGCTGGTCCCACATCTAATCTTTTTTTTTCTTTTCTTTCAATTACTGTGCTGTCTGCACCTCCTTCAGTCCTCTGGCCTATGACATGACTGCTTCATAATGTCCTTCTTTCATCTGAAATGAGACATGACCATTACTTACAAACAGAATTACAGTTTTTTTTCCTTTTTTTTTAACAGAGACAGGATCTCATGTCCCATGTCGGAAGACAATCCGGTTTGTGCAATCTCGTCTTGGTAAGATTGAGCCGAGTGTTATTGATTACCTTTCGTCCTTGCATAGTGTTCACCTACTGTATAAAGAGCAGACTTAATAGCTCTAAACAAAATTGCATGCCGTACAAAAAAAACTTACATTTTGCATGAAGGATTAATTTGGTCTAATTAATAATATAGGAACTAAATAAACACTCTGCATATTGTTTGCAAAAACCTGCTTTATTGTTTTTATAAAGAATGAATATGTGCATGATTATTTGTTTTTCATTCAGAGCATCACGGTAGCCCATTTTCCAACAATGCTTTTATTCCTAGGTCAAAATGAAGTCACAGTACTCCTTACAAAATGAAGAATGAAATAGCTCTAGAGTAATTAAAATTAATCTGAATTTACTGACGTTTCCTTAAAGCTGACATTTAATCTTTTTTGTTGTTGTTGCATTTTAGTTCAACAAATATTAGTCTGACCACTCAAGTAATTATTTTATCATTCATCCATTCTGTGTTCCGTTCTGTGTTTATATAGAAATAATCATTTGCAAGGTTATTTTCCTGTGTGAAAATGAAGAAAGGATTCATAATTCTTAGGCTGAGGAAAACAGATGCTGTTTATAACCACACATTTCATAGTTTCTGGGCGTGCAAAGAAAGACATTTTCAACCGAGGCAGAATAAGCTTTGACAGGTTTGGCATTTCAACAAAAAAAAGTGATATGTAGCTATAAGAATGAGGAATGGAAGTTTAGACTCAACAATAGGTCCTTTCATTCTTTTCCGATATTCATGTCTTCAGGAAAAGGGTCAAGGGGCGAATTATGCCAAATGGCCATTGGTGACTCAGCGGTAGGCTTCTTTCCTTATATATAGGAGTTGTAGATTTATGGCCCAGCCACTGGGGCTACAGGGCAACTTTAGTGCCGTTCTCAAGCCTGGATAAAAATGGGAGCACTGCATGTGGAGGAGCATCTATTGTATAAACCTGTGCCAAACATGTAGTATGAACCAGATGATCTGCTATGGTAATCCCTGGTGGGAGCAGCTGAAAGAACAATGATTAAACCACGGGTGTCAAATATACAGTACGGCCCATGGTCTGATCCAATGTCCATCCATCCAGAGTCAATGAGCCTGTGCTTACTGTATAGTCAGATTCCTGTTCAAAAATGAAATGCGAAGTTGCAGCTTATCTGCCACAAATACTGAGTGTGCATTCTGAGATGCTTTTCTGCTCACCATGATTGTAATGTCACCCCTACCCACACACACGCACACACACACACACACACACACACACACACACAGTTATTATAGCCATCTTGTTAGCTCAGACCAATCTGTCCATTCTCTTCTGACCTCTCTCATCAACATGACATTTCTGCACACAGAGCTGTATGAGAGACCCTAGAGACTGTTGTGTGTGAAAAATCACAGTTCAGCAACAGAGTTCAGCAGTTTCTGAAATACTCAGACAAGTCTGTCCGGCACTGCGCGAACCATGCCACAGTCAAAGTTACTGAGATCACATTTTTCTCCATTCTGAACACTACATGGATACTCCTCACTGGTAGTTGCATGATTTCATAGATTGAGATGCTGAACATGATTGACTGATTGGATTATTGGATGAATGAGCTGGGTACATGTGTTCCAAATATCCACTTACTGTACAGTCAAGTCCACAATATTTCTGGATGTTGACAATGTTATTGTTATTGCAGTATAGCTTTTATTTTGTTCTCTCCAGGTTCAGTCACCCAGTGTCCACTATAACATCAGATTCAGTACGCAGGATGTATAAAGTGTAAAATGTGTAGTATGTAAAATGTATACAGTATGGATAAAAGGAACATATGCAAGAGGCACTGTTGATGTATTATAGTGTCACATATTTAGCTGTGAAAAGCCTTTATTTGTCACATACAGAGTATGTTACTGTATAGTGCAATGCTTTGATCGAATATCTCAGCTTTGGGGCCATGGTCTTTCTTTAACAAGTTAAACACAGATCTCATAAACATAGTGTAGTCCTAAAGTGTGTGTGTGTGTGTGTGTGTGTGTGTGTGTGTGTGTGTGTGTGTGTGTGTGTGTGTGTGTGTGTTTATGCTGCAGCTGAAAAACCCCTCAAATATCAGATTTATTCATACCTCAAACTCAGGGAGGGTAGCTTCTTATATGAGGTCACAATAGGAGGAATCTAATTGGCTTGTTTTAGCCTTAACCAATACAACAACAACAAAAAAAGGACAGAAGTTGACCCCCCCCCCGCCCCTCCCCCTCTTGAGCATACTGGAATTCCATCTGAATGACAAATAAACTTTTTGGATAGCCCACTTTACTTAAGTAAATTATGGACTAAGGGTCGCCTGTTATTTAAAATAAGGTGTACAGTATATAGACACCGCACCGCCATAAAGAATACAGCATGTTTTGTTCATCATAAATGAAGTCAGGTCTCATAAAATAGATTTCTAGCTAATGAGCTAATTAACAGTTAAACAAAAAACGCTGTACATAATTCAACACATTCTGGTAATCCTGACAGAGGCCACAGGGATGCTGAATGTCCTACATGTCCCTGTTTTCTGAGTAATTATAACAGCGATGGCATTCGATTAAATTAAGCAAAGGCCATCTGTGGAGGAGATACACTACAGATGTAGAGAACGTCTAATTATGACAATAACCCAGAGAATTCTTTGCTCCTTATTTATTCCTCATATTGTTATTCAGCAATAATTATCAATAATTCAGCAAACATACTAAAAACATAAGAAATGTTTGTAGATACAAGTGTACGGAATTTCTAATGAAGTTGTGACCTACAGAAAGGAGGTTTAACTTTCCCAGGATAAAATGAGCTTGTTATTTTGGCCTGTTAGTTCTCGTTCATGGTGCCTCCCAAATCTCATTTGGATACTTATATGATGGTGTGTTGAAATATAAATGAATCACAACACTGATTTACTTGATATTTCTTGTTGCTGAATATTTAATAAATGATTTTTATTCTTTGTAAGGTTTAAGAATTTGTCATATGATTTGTATTACTTTAGATATGACTCACAAGTTGTATACATACTGGGCACTCATGCCACAAATACACACTGCATATACTATAATTATTAGTATACACACACAAACAATTAGTATACATTTACTATGCTGATTACATTAAATGCTTTATTAGTTTCCCTATAGGTGTCTCATTGTACACATCACAATTATGTTTCATTTTATGTGGAATTTTCATATCCACAGTAATATTGCAGAAAAGACAACTGGACCAACGGTTTCAATTCCCTTCATTACTCACAGCATCCTTTCCCACCTTAATGTGGAGAGACCTGACTAAATGACTTGTGGCCAATCCTAAAATGTATTTATGCTTGCTTTTTCCCCGGAGTAAGGCGCAAATGTGATTCCCCTAATCCAAAAAACCAATTCTATTATGGCACTGCTGGTAGATCAAATGAGATTTACCTAAATCTTGTCCATGTGAGAGGGTGTACAGGGTGTAGAGGCTGCCTAATAATTTTGCTGCAGCTGGATGAATGCCAGATGGGGCTTATCTTCAGCAAGTCTGCAGTTTGTACAGTCAAACGACATTGTAAATTTTAAGCAAGGCAAATGCAAGTTCAGCAAGCCACGTCATAAAAAAAGGGTTGTGTTTAAATCTGTGTGTTTGTGAAACATGTACATTTACCATTCACTTGTACAAGACCACCAGTATAACTGCACATATTTATGCAGTTCTCTATTAAGACAATCATGTGGCAGCAGCATAATGCACAGAAATCACAGGTACAGTTAAACCATGGATTGCGAGCATAATTCATTCTGGAAGTGTGCTTGTATATCAAAACAGTTGTATATCAAAGCAAATTTCCCCCATAAGAAATAATGAAAACTCTGACGATTCGTTCCACAACCCAAACAAATTCATATAAAAATAATTAATACAAAATCTAAAGTTAAAATAAAACAGATCACCCCAACAGGCAGTGTTTCCATTTGTGTGTGTATGTGTGTATATGTATGAAGTCAAAGTAAGACGAGACGAGATGATAGAAGGAGGGAGGAGGCTGTGTGGGACGGCTTTCACACACACACACACACACACACACACACACACACACACACACACACACACACACACACACACACACTAACAGAATGACAGAATGACTCTAGGAACTGGATCTTTAACTAGGAAACTCTAACAACACTCGCTTTTGCTTTATGTGCAAAAGGATGTTGACTATATGCACTGATGCACGCGCACTAAGACTGAGCATGGGAGACGATCACCCACAATCCCGCAGTGAGAAGAACCATTGGCTCACTAATGATTACATGATGATCATGTGACGTAAACAAAGTGCATGCGTAGTACTCAAATATGAAGCCCTCACTCATTAATTAAGTTCAAATTTATATTTATATATTTATATTTATACATCTTGCAAAATGCTCGCAGACCAAGTCACCAATCCAAGGTTCCACTGTACGGCATAGGTAGGTAGTGTTCAAATATCAAAATGGGAAAAAAGTAATGTCTAAAAAAAAAATTACTTTTACCATAGCATGGGAGTTGGTGCCAGATAGGCTGGTTTTAATATTTCAGAAACTGTTGATCCTCTGGGACTCACACACACACACACACACACACACACACACACACACACACACACACACACACACACACACACACACACACACACAGAATCTAGAGTTTTCACAAAATAGTGTGACTAACAAAAAACACAGAGTGAGTGACAATTCTGTGGGTAGAAATGCCTTGTGGCTGGGAAAGTTCAGACAAACAAAAGACTCCATCACTCCTGTTAATGAAGAACAAGAATCATGGGCTGGTGAACGGCAGTTTCTAAAATGCTCAAACCAGCTCGTCTGGGAGCAACAACCATGCCATGATTAAAGTCACAGAGACCCATTTTTTCCCCTGTTGTGATGTATGAAGCACTTGACCTGTACATGTATCTGTATGATTGTATTCATTGTCCAGTTGCCACATGATTGATTGGCTGGTTAAATTACCACAATACATGAATAGTCAGGGGTACAGATGTTCCTATTAAAGAGGAAGGGAAGTTTACACGCTTTCATTTCTGTTCATTACATTCTGAGCATTTTTTTCCCCCCCCAAAATTGACATGTTGCCTATACAGCTGAAGGTGTGTAATATTGCTCTATATCCGCTTGCATAAGTATATTAAACTCACAAGACAGATCAAGGGAAGAGAGGACTCAGCAAGGAGAGGGTGGGGGGGGCAGTCTCCTCATATCTAGTTCATATGAACAGCAAGTAGGCTAGAGTGCTGGTCCTGTAATTTGATAGAAATGCAAAGCAAAGCATAATGCTGACGATAATAATGGTGAAGTAAGGTTTTTACATGCGCAGTTAACTTAAATGTAAATTTGATCGCTCTGAAGACGTGCATTAATCCTGTATATCTGCGCAGCTCAGACAGTAATTCCATCATATAGAGTCATATGCAGCATCCACTGTGGTGAATAACATTTCTCCTGAACCAAAGAAGCAAGATGATATTGCATGAAATAACATGATATTGTATGAGGAAAGGAACTACCTTTTGTCATAGACATTACATAAGAATAAATCTAACTAGAAACGGTTTAAGAATCATTTACATTTTTTAACATTGTTAATTAAGTTGTACATTATAGTCAGTTGCTGTTGTTCTGAGGACACTTTGTTTTGGATCAATTTTTGCACTTTTTTATTTTCACCACAGCTGATACCGGATATTAATTAACAGAAATATTCTTATTTCTATTGAGATATGATGCAACCCCAAACAGCAGTGGCAAGGGAAACAAGCTGGCATCAGGTAGAGGTGAGGTCTTGTGCACACCCAGATCCTTTGTCTGAGTCCAATCTCTGGAGAACAAGCTCAACAACCTCAGGGATCAGGGTTAAGACTGAGACACTGCATAGATGACAGTTGTAGGATTATTGGGAAGTTGGTGGATGATAATAGCTGATGGTAAAAAAAAAAGAAGAAGAAGAAGAAGAAAGAAACAGGAGCCGTTGGTGGATGAAACCATCTGTGACACTCTATGATGTTGCACCACTTCCCATAACACATTGCTCCTCATTGTTAACATGGACAAGTACAAAACTACAGAACTTCCTACAACAAATGCACAGAATTATGAGAGGAAAGAGCTTCCTCAGGAAGCTCAGGTTGGACAGATTGGATCTAGGAGCTTGTGCCAGGGACTGAGAAAAGTAATGGGTTATGAAACACCGTCTTCCAGAAATAATGAGCTTAGCAGCTCTGGCAGACAAGCTAAACACATTTTATACTCACCTTGAGGCTGTAGCTAACAGTACTATTGGTGCTACTAGTAATATCAGTGATCACAGCACTATCAGAGCTAATGGTGTGTGTGTCAGAAAGAGGAAAGACTGCCATCATCTCAGAGCATGACTTGAAGAAGACATTTATGAGAGTGAAAACCAGGGGACAGCAGAATAGAGGACAAATACCAGGTCAGTTTTTGTGATCCTGTGCTGACCAGCTAGCACTGGTCAGATATTAAACTCTCCCTGGCCCAGCTTGCAATCTCCACATGCTGTGAATTGCCTATAATTGGTCCTGTCTCAAAGAAACCCCAGGCTGCCTGCCTCAACGACTATTGCCAAGTAGCCCTGGCTTTAATTGTGATGAAGTGCTTTAAAAGGCTGGTCAGGGACTTCTTCACCCCTTCATTCATTACTCGACACCCTGAATCCACTGTTGACTTCAGGAGGACTGGAACTAGCCCAAACATAATTTCCATCCTGGGAGAGGAGACGGTGGGAGTGGAAAGCTTCAAATCCCTCAAAGTTCAACTTAATAACAAACTGAATTGGAAGTATAACACATATGTTTTTCTTTTTTAAATCTACATTCCACCTTAGTCCTTTAACTCTCTTGCAAACCATGTTAGTTTGCAACTTGATTTGTATAATCGGTTAATTGGCTGCTGTAGCAGTAGAGTTGAGTTGTAGCCCAAGCCCATCAGAGTCTTTACCCCTATATGTTTAAGGAACTTTTATGCATGACCAAAAGCATCCTGACGAGAAGCATCACAGCCTAGTTTTGGAACAGCACTAAGCAGGACAGGTAGGCTCTCCAGGGTCATCCATTCAACTGAGCAAACAGTCCACAATGAGCTCCCTGATCTCTAGTCTTCAGCAGGCAGTGTTCGATGAAAGTAATGGAAATTGCAAAGTGAAATTACAATGCATTAGTCTACAGGTACATGTAGTACGGTATGTCTAGGCATTTAACTCAAACACTTGAACCACTTTCCAAACCACATACCGCAGTTCAGAATCATTTATTACTACAGTTGTCATGGGCCTCCTTATGATTTACTGTAGTAGTGGTGTAAATAAAGACTTTTTCAAACCAGAAAATCCAGTTCAACATTTTATGCTATGAATGCATCAAATTACAAAGTACCAACCAATTCAACTAAAAAATCTAAATAGTTAAAGCAGTTAAAGCCATAGGAAGTCCCCCCCCCCCCCAACCTCTTTTACAGGTGTTCTGGTTGCCTATGGAAGGGCTGCACACATCATACTTTCATAACCATTTTTTAGTTTTATCTGTTGTGAAATGTCTGGCAAAAAAGTTGTTTCCATTCACCACTTGTGTTACAGCAGCCATTTCACCATAAGCCGTGAAGTTATAATAACCCAAATAATGCAGCTGGCCATGTCACAAAGAAACAGCAGAGTATAAACTCTTTAGTTCTATACACTTTCTCCTATTGGATCAGGCCTGCATCAAACTGTATTAAAACACACACAATTTCTTTTGGGTCACCAGTGAATGAAACTTAAAATAATTCCTTATTTAAGTTGTTGTATATTATGTTCTAAAGTATCATATTGGAAAATTCGCATTTTCGCTCTTTGTGTGTTTAAGGTTGCCGACACCTGACCTAGCCTAATACCTAGCCTAGAAATGAACAACAACAACAACATAAAAACTTAACATTTTTCATGCTTTTGAATAGAGAAAGTGACCTGTTATACTATACTATCTATGTATTCTACCAGGAGTAACAGTAGCGTAGTCTGGCTTTTGAAATGCATGTGGTAAGGTAAGAGTTTATTGGTAATGTACAGTAATGTCCATTGCTGCCATGGAAGAATAATTAAAATAAATAAATGACAGTGCTAAATGTCGTTAGCACTGTGGACTCGCACGCCAATGGTCGAGAGTTCATTTCCCGTAATTCCAAACTCCTTTGTGTGTGGAGTTTGAATCTTCTCCCTGTGCTTGTCATGTTTCCTCCCACAGTCCAAAGATTTAAGGCTTTAGGCTTATTGGTGTTTCCAAATTGCCTGGAGTGTGTGCTCTGCAATGGACTGGCATCCTGTTTTTTCACATTATTTCATCATTACTTTCACATTATTTCAAGATACTTTCATATTAGAAAATAAAAATAATGTATCTGAAAAATAGTGAAAAAATCATTTCATATGTGTCATATGTTTCACATTATAATGTGAAAATACTTTGTTACAACATTAAAAAACATATAGCAATAAACCTTTCACATAAAAACATGCAACTTCAATTTTTTTTTTCAATTATTCCTTTTCAGTGGCAGCAGTGTCCTTCTGTAGTAATGTTAAAAAAAAAAAAAAAACCCTGAATGCATCACTCTCTCTTTCCAGCTTCTCTTACTTGCTGAATAATCGTGCGTGGATTGCACATAGACTTTAAAGGTGAGGTATGAGTGGTTCTGCGGTTCTGGTGCTTACTATGAAATATAATCCTTCCTTTGAACCAACAGCAAAACTCAAATTCTCACAGCTTTAAATGAAGTCCTTAAAAGAGACACAGATTTGCAGAAAATCTGTTCAGAAATTCATGATGTCGATGTTTAGAATTCTTTACTGTAGCAAGCAAATTGAATACAACACGATACTATACACCACTCAAGGTCGTGCTGAGCCATGCTGATATCTAGTAGTACAGCACTCTTTAATTCCACTCGTATTGTGGATATAAATAATTACACATACATTACCCACATACAAAAACACAAGCATATACAGTATACAGTACACCAGCATGAACAAAGCAACATCACGAATTATGTCACTTGCACAAGCAACTACACCTGATGGATTTGAGCTAACATGGATCAGCAGGTTTTACACAAACTTGTCTATGGCAGCTCGAGTGCACACTATGACACAAAAGACAAAAAAGGCAGACGTATGCTGTACTAAGAACCTGTGAAGAATTTTGTCAAATTTTCAAAGATGCTCTGAGCAAATCATTCGTGCCGAGTGGTTTATTGTGTACAGTATATACGTATATATTACACATTTAAAATGCTGATGAATATTCATAGATGTTGATTATGCATAAATAAAGCACATGAATGTAATACTGAGTGAACGTCACAGAGAGTGTGGATTATACATTATCCAGATATTGATATTCAGATAGATCACACGCAAAGTGTAAAAGGGGCATAAATCACTCCTGAATAGAAACAAATCACTCTGCCCCACTCAACTGACATGTCATCAATACTAGCAATCTGGTCAAATCATGATGTGCCTGCCAATTTTATATTTCGAAGAGAAGCAAAGATGCCTGCAGAGAGGTGACAGACTTTGTCACTGAGAGATCATGAGGAGCTGAACATTATAGCACCTTCCTGATGGGAAGTCGTCATTACTAACAATCTGTAGACAAATACAGTACAGTACTGAAGTGCCGAATCTGGTGCAAAGCCCTAAAACCCTGTGCTTAGCATCAGATTACGCTCTGGATGGGATGTAAATCACTACAGGGAATCATTCATACTGATTTACACATTCATTCAGACATAACCATAGCTTGTCCACCGACAGGCATGTTTAGGGAGATGGGAGGAAACAGGAAATCCCAGATGGAATTTGTACTGACACACAATGTAAGATGATATTAGGAACTCTGAGGCAGCAATGGTACAAACCTCATCGATTCGTCAACAATAACAGCAAACTGGCACATTTTACTGCAATAAAACGTTTTGCTTCCTCATTGCTCAAGACTCAGGGCTTCATTTGGTGTGTATGCAATGTTTCTTACAGTATGTTGCCACATTGAACAATTCCATTTAATTGGTTGGCTTACAGCAGAACACAATGCACAGTAGGTACTGTAGGAGGTGTTTAAAATGACTTCTAATTTAACAGGATCTGACAAATGTAAATGCACCCTTCAATTGGTTACTGGGAAAAAATGCATGGCCTTGGTTTTGGCTGTGAAAACATAATTATAACAATTTTTATTTGTTGCTCCAATATGCGACTTGCATAAATGAAGTCAGGCGTCAAGTCCTTTCAGAGCTGTGTTTATTCCATTCTTTGCTGCCACAAAGATGGCCATGTCGAATTTCTTGTGTTGTCCACATACTGCACCACAGGATTTAAGGCCAGCAACGATTGCACTGGGTCTAGCGTTGCACACGGTTTAGCATTTCATCATTATATGCACTTAACCATGTGTATAAAGGGCATATCTATTAGTTTTTTGTAGTCAGAAAACCAACCAATACATAAAGCCTTAATAGCGGATGAGAATTACACATGCTCAGAATATTTTAGCAACCTTATTTTACTGATGATGAAACCCATCCTCTGATGTGTTAACTTCACAAGGTTATTAACAGTCTTCCCCTTGGGGTTGCCTGATGGCTAAATGAGTAAGAGAAAGAATGGTCCTATCTTTGGTATAAAAATGCAAGCTTTTTTATTATTATTCCCCCAAGGTACCATGGGATCAGAACTTCAACTTGAAAGCACTGCAATCAGTTTTACCAAAGGAATTCCTATGGACTTGGCATATTTTCTCATTGGCCCTACATATTTGAAAGCACTGTACTACATTATGAATATTCATATTTCTAGGGGTGGCAATTACTTGACTAATTGTGTTTAGTTACTGTAATCAGTTGAAGATCTAATTTAAAAATGCATGCTGAGATAAGTTGTGCTAATTTTCCTTATTAGACCATCATCAATTCCAGAAGCTAAAAGAACTGGCTAGAGAGCAGACCTACTCTCTACTACATTACCCTGTCAAATATTGGTCATTACTTAAAAATATTTTACATAGTATTATTTGTGCATGAGACAAACAAACCTACATAGATTGAATGATGTATTAGGTCGACAATCTTCATTCTTATACAAAATTGGCCGGTGTGGCTACTGTCTTTCCTCAATTCTTTGTTGCATAGATTCAACAAGGTGCTGGAAACATTCAATAGAAACACAGATACGGCACGGTAGTTAGAGGTCTTGCACTCGGGTTTGATTCCTGGCCAGGTTTGATAGATAGGTTTGACAAAATAGGTTTGGATTGGCACCCTGTCCCGGGTGTACCCCACCTTTTGCCTTTAATCTCCAAGAATAGACCCCCCCCATATCCAGTATAATATAAAATGTTATGAACGATGAGTGAGTGAGTGAGCATCACACAGTTGCTGCAGTTTTTTCTCACCTTTAACAGGCAGCAACAATACTCAGGTAGGCATTTAAACAATGTTCAATCAGTACTAATGCCCCAAAGTGTGCCAAGTAAATCTTCACCACACCATTACGCTAACACCACCCACCTGAACCACTGATACAAGGCAGGATGGATCCATGCTTTCATGTTGCTTATGGCCAATTCTGACCCTCTCATCCAAATGCCACAGCAAAAATCAAGACTCATCAGACCAGGCGACGTTTTTTCAAACCTTCTCTTGTTCAATTTTGGACAGTACAAGTTGTAATGAGGTGTTATTTGGATTAGTGTTGCCTTTCTATCAGCTGGAACAAGTCTGCCATTCTCCTCTGACCTCTGGCATCAACAAGACATTTTTTGTCTGGAGAACTGCAACTAACTGGATATTTTTTCTTTTTCAAACCATTCTCTTTAAGCCATAGAGATGGTTGTGTTTTGAAAATACTCAGACCATGTTGAAAATCACTTAAATCACATTTCATCCCCATTCTGATCCTTGATTTAAGCCTTTCAATTTCATTAATTTTTTTTAATTAAAAAATTAAGTTTTGTTTTTTCAAACTTCAGAATATTGTTTTGACCATGTCCACATGCCCAAATGCATTGAGGGGAGGGGTGTCCCTCATGTCCCTCATGTAATGAGTAGGTAATGAGAGTATATTGATTCACGGGTTATTGCTGATATTGTTCAACTTACTGTACAAGTGAAGCATAGTATTTTCCTTCAGTAAGAACACAGTGAGTCTGGCCTTTTCTTAGTCCTAAGTATGAACACTGATTAAACTTACCAGTAGAGGTGGGTAGTAACGAGTTACATTTACTTTGTTACATTTATTTGAGTAACTATTTGGAAAAAATTTACTTCTATGAGTAGTTTTACTGCACCATACTTTTTACTTTTAATGTACTTCTGTGAGTAGATTTGTAAGAAGAAACACTACTCTTACTTCACTACATTCGGCTACACTTGAATCTTTACTTTTCTAACCATTTATTCTACACATGCAGCCGGTGGATCTACCACCTGACTGTTTCACCAATCAGACTCAGCAACAATAATCACATGACTGTGTTTGATTAATCAGCCGCAATAATAATAATAATCACGTTATTCAATATCTTTTTTTTTTCTGATCAAAAGAACGAAAAGAACTCAAACAAAAAGGTTTGTTCGTTTTGATGAACTAGATTCAAAGAATCGAGCCTCTAAAATGATCCAAACTTCCCATCAATAGTTTGCACTCTGTCTCTTCTGCACGCTCAACATCATAAAGCTACATTTGCACCAAGTGTAGCAGTGTTAGAACTCTGCAACTATTCCAGCCAACCAGAGACCAGAGGACGGGCAATACCAGCCAATCAGAAACTGGAGGTGGGCAGATTCCGACTCTCTGTTTTCTGATTGGCTCCCCAGTCCTCCGCTTCTAGTTTGAGTTCACGACTGGAAGTGTGTGCGTTAGTTCATATCGTTATTATTTTATTTTCATCGAAATAAGGTATATTTCATGCTTTTTGTTAGGTAGTTTGTAATTAAGTACATAGTTTAAGCTATAAAATGTACTGTCTACATTGTTACGTACTTTGCTTCTGGTATAATCTTCCGTAGGTCTCAGCCTGTTTTCAGAGTCTCTGCCTTAATCAACACACCAGGTTTGAACCAATATTGTAGCTGTATATTCTAATACTAGTGTCAGTCTTTGTTCAGACAACAGTTTAAAATTTTGTTTGTGTGTTGGTGAGACAACTATAGTAGGTAGTGTTTTTTTTTTAATCTTGTGCAAATGAAAAATCTGTTGAACTCATGAATAAAATCTCTACATTTTATAGTGTAGAAAATGCACTCAACATGTATAAATTATCCTAAACACCTTAGTGTACTGGTAACACATTTGCAATACAGTTGTATAGAAGTACAGTATGTGTGTACTGTTTATAGTAAATATATATAAATATATTTGTATTAACCACAAAGTGTTTTTTAGTATTTGGAATGGGCCAGATGTATAACAGCATGCTACTTCTGCTAGAAGAATATATTCATAGTATATCACCCATTTATTTGTAACATTAAAAAAATGCTGTATTGCACTTATAATACATTAAATATATACAGTACTTTAATTAAATTAATTACTGTCACGGCCAAATACTTTACGTGTACTAAGTATACTTAAAGTTGTTCCACTTTAGGATACTTAATACACTTTAAATTGTGCTTTTGTACAATTTAATTACAACTTAAATGCACTTAGTACAACATAACAAGTATACTAGTCATTAGTCAGGTTGCAAGTACACTTAAGTATGCTTTGGCATCCTAGGATTTAATATTCTTTCACTTGGGATGTCTATCTGTGTTGATCTGTGAGGGGGAGAGGGAGGGGTAATCACTGAGCTGTTTAGACTGCAAGGCTTGTGTCAGATTTAAACCATGGGTTGAATCACCACTCAGGCACCATAAGGAATGCCCGTGTCAGACAGCCTTGAGATGTGACTGCTACGACAGTGAGTGAATATGTTGTTTCCCAGAGATTCTGCAAGTCTTGCATCATGGTTACTTTATCTTTTAAGTCTAATAAAACAATGCAGGGAACAGTGGAAGGTTTACAGAACTCTGCAGCTTTATGCGAATAAAGAAATGCTTGTAATTATACAATAACCTACAGTCATCTAAGCATCCCATGACAGAAATGTATGCTAAGTATATTAAATCCTAGCATGGCAATGCATACTTAAGTGTACTTGCAGCCAGACTAATGACTACTATACTTGAAGTTTGCTATTTTGGAACAACTAATTTTGTTAAATTAATAAATGGCATACACCTTATAATGAATACATTTTGACATGGTAGGGGTGGAACAGGTCTGTTTTTTCACAAAACTTGCAGTTCATACCATCATCTCACAAAATGAGTACGCCCCCTACATTTCAGCAACAACTTTATTATACATAGTCAAGGCCAATACTATAGAAATGAAAATTGGATATACTTTAGAGTAGTCAATGTGCAGCTTGTACAGCAGTGCAGATGTACTGTCCTCTAACAGTAACTCAACATGCAGATTCTATAATAAGTTTTCAGTTGGTAAAAATGTGTATATTGAAAAATACTAAAAATGTTTACTTTCTCAGTTCATGGGAACAGGCCAACAAATCATTCACTTGTAATTAGGGCTTCATCATCATTGTTAAGCCTTTTGTTCAAGAATTTGTATTAATTCTTACTATGTAACATTAACATGAATGTGAGATTAACCTTCCCCACCTACACAGAAATTCATATTTAATATCTTATATAACACTCTCAGACAAAAAATTACATACATCTTCGCCTAAAAAGAGAGCGAAGAACAAGAACCTCTTGGGCTGAGTCAGGGTTTTCTTTCCTTCTCCAGTAGCTATTAAAAAGGAATTTCAGACCTGGACACTTGACGAAGTAAAATCCATTGCCCCCACCATAATGTGCAATACTTCCTCTGATTTTTACTTTTAGCTCATAAATTATATCAGGAGTCAGGACTGTGGCATTGAGGGTCATCAGCATTCTGTAGACATGACAGCAATATAAGTTTCACCTAACAACTTTCTCAGAAAGTAGTACTGAGATAAATAAGTTGTGCATTGCCTATCACATGCAAAATAAAGCATATTAATTCATTTTTAAGAATTGCTTTATAACGCGCACTGGCAACGAGAAACTATACATGCATAGAGTTCTATTTGATTCCAGTTCTTCTTTTGCATCGTGTGCATGTTTAAAACTCTCCACACAAAGTAACTTTAAAAAAATAAATGATATATATATTGCGTAATCAGACACTAGTTATGTTTATTAATGCGGTCCCTTACCGGTACTACATTAAAAATATCCTCCTCTGCTGTCACATCTAACTTAAACTTGTGCTGTATAGATGCTGTCATAGTCACCATTAGAAAGGCAGGAGCATGATGCTGTTAAGACCTTGCACGTTTGAGCCATAACTCTTTGTACCATTTTCAAGCTTAAAATTCATTCTGCCTCATTGTCAATGCCACTCATGTCCCCTCTGTGTGGCTCAATTTTGCCCTCAAGGATAAGAGTAGAGGAGCGCATTCTAATGAAATGGAGAGGTATCATTAAGACGACATGACTGTTGGACTTGATTAGGGTAATTACTAGAAGGCAGACATATGCTAGCTCCATTAGGCTCTCCTGTGCCATTCGCAGTGCATCTGCTCTCCATCAGAGGGAGACGAGGGCATCTTCAGTGATTGACAGGTCTTAATGCCAGTCTACTTTTAGCTAGGTAATGATATGAAGCTGAAATAGAATTAGCACATATACTATAGATTTAGAGTTATATTATTGGAAACATGATCAGATGATAATCCTCATATCTGTCGGGTGGAATGTAAAATCATTAGTGGCAGTATAACCTTATGTCTGTTCTCCATAACTTCTGCAGCTGAGAGCGTCTGTTTTTTGGAGAAAAAAAAAAACTTCCAGATTAGACACTTTTACCATGTTCACTTTTTCGCTTTAGTATTTCTTGTATCAGTAATCTAAAATAATTACAAAGTTTGTAGCACATATTCTTAACTTTGAAATATGCATAAAATAAAATAACAGTATTCTAGTCTTCACAAAACCTTCATAAAACCTGATTTTTACTAATAATGCTCATAAATAGCAGCCGAGGAACTCTTAGTATATGCAGATAAATTAGGATTCTTGTTTGTCCCTCTGCTGGATTTGGCCTTTAAGTTCCAGTTCCTTTTTGTTCAATGGGATTTCAAGTCATTTGTTGGTTATTCATACAACATGTATGTGTATAGAGTGTATACTGTACAATCAGGTCCATAAAGTTTGGATCAAATTTTGGGTATTAGGGCTCTGTACACCACCACATTGAATTTGAAACAAAAACACTCAAGACATGAGTGAGGTCAAGACTTTCATCTTTATTTCTAGGGTTTGACAAATATGTCCTTAACTGTTTAGGAATTAGAGACATTTTCATAAACACACATTTCCAGTGGTTTCTAAAGAATTGAACATATGACTGCCAAGCAGTTGCTTGACCAGGTATTGCTCCATGACTAATCAAGCAGATAAAAGGTGGCCTAACATAGTTCAGGATAATGATCCAAAAATATACAGTGAAAGTAAAAGCTCCCCAAGAATTTCTTAACTCAAAGAAAATGCAATATTCATGTATTCATCTATGTATTAAAGGCAATCCTCATGTTTGTAATTATGTTAACTTGTTCCATTGTTTATTCTCCATGAGCGCCCAAAATCAGTGTAATAAAATGGCAGTACTTCCTGATTGGTTAATGCCACACTTTTTGTCAAACCCATTGAATTAAAGCTGAAATAATTCTCCTCACATCATGAGTATTTCTGAAATAAACTGGTTGCATTCTGGAGTGTCTTATATATACATATATATATATATATATATAAGCAACAAGGTAACCCTGATACACTAGATATAAACATACACATACAGTCAGTTAAAGTATATATCACTTCAAAAGTGAATTTTTTGCACTGCTTAAACAGTATAAATATACGAGGCAGTCACTCTGCATCCTCATTTCTGTAAGTTTAGGAAACAAACCCCTGTTGTCAGTGCTGCAACACTTTTCCAAATTGTGATTGGCCAGTTCACTCAAGACTAGTCTGGACCTGTTTACTGAGAAAGTTCACCTTGTTCTTATTTTCACACAGCACGTTTGGTCTTTTCTGCAATTTACCTCCTACTTGGACAAATATTTCTGGCTGGGACTTATCTGTAGTAACATGCGCTTGAATAAAAATGGCGTTTTTTTCTTTATTTTTTCACACTATGGTAATTAGCAGTGGAGCATAGTAAAGAGGATGCCATTTTCTACTTTAATTTTAATAGAAATGTCACATTTAGAGTTAAATTAAAAATATACTGTAATAAGTGATGGCAAAAACCCATTTTGTTCATTTTATTCAACTAATCTTGACTGTTTATAGCTTAATTTTAAAAACTGGTTTTACATCTGGTAATTCACAAAGGCCATCATTATCATTGCTTTGTTGTGTGTTTCGATAAAAAAAAGAAATGAAAAAAAAAAAAAAGCATTGTGAGGTCATTCAAAATCTGAATTTGCTTGAAATTGGAATTGTTTTAGTAGAAATAATATGTTTTGACCATTCATTTATCTCAAATGGTTTCAATTCATTCAACTAAATTTCAGTTTACAGTGTACACTGGTTAGCCACAACACTAACACCCCCACCAGGTTACCTACTGTAAATAACAGTGATTATCAATTATATACCAGTAAACTTGTGACAGGAGAATGAACACGCAACGCTCACCCATGCAAATGAGGACCAAGGACAGCCTGTCTTGTCTGATTTCTCAGAAATGCCAATATGGCATAAATTCATGGAAAAAAAAAGAATGCTGGCCACAATAGAAAGGTGTCCGAACTTTCGTTGCACATATCTATATATAACACACACATCACCACTTTTTAATTTAGCTTGTTTTGTTCTGATTTTGATAAAAAGGGTTTCACAAAGTCTTGGACCACAGTGTTCTGTATTATGACATCATTTCCATGATAAGATTTCTATACACGGGAGCAGACAAGACTTGCTAAAATGTTAAAGATAATGATTTATTGTGAATTACAGTGTGGAAGCTAAAGTTAAAGATAATTTAATGCCAGTATGTACAATTAATGACATTGTTTGCTTTTAATGGTGTTAAGAAAGCTTATATATTTTCAGCTTGTTTGAAAACTAGACTCTATTTCAGAAAAGCTGCCCATGATGACTGATTAGCTAATTAGCTGCACAAAGAGGAAAGTGGTGGTTACAGATCTTAAATGTAATTATTGGATAAAAATCAGGGGCTGTAATAAAGGTAAAAGCCTACAGACCTACAGTACCTGATTAATCTGACTACAGACTCTGATGTGCTATCTCAGTCATAGCTGCTCCACTGGGGACTCTAACTAAATGAGTGTTGTGCTGCACTGGAGAAGAGTCAAATCACCATCGAAAGGCACTGTACTATACTGTAACAAGCCTCCAGCACTATAACCTAATATGCAAATACATGCTCTAACAATCTTGGCAGCATGCCACGCTCAGGGTAAGCTTATGGTCTTTTACTTATTGGTGCTCATGCCCCTTGACAAAGTCAACAGTCAGTAATTTACAACTAAAGCAAACAAATATGTAGCTTTACAGCTAGCCTGGTGCTTATTCTCTTCAGATTTGGTTTTGCCCATGTTCTAGACATCTCTATGCTTGGCTCAGTGCTTAACTACAGGGAGAACAGACACCAACATCCTATTTCAGTCTAGTTAGAACATTATCTACTCTTCTGGGAAGCATTTTCACTAGATTAAGCAAATTCCTACAACTATCCAGCACATTTAACCATAATAGCATTAGTGGGGCCAGGCACTAAGGTTGCGCGAGGATGCCTAGGATGCAGGCTTCATTGCAAATTTATCCCAAAGGTGGTCAGTTGAGGTTAGGGCTCTGTAGAGATACCCAAGCTCTTTTACTTCAACCTTGACACACTGTGGAGCTCGAGTTGTGTACAAGGAGTTTGAGTCAAGGGCATAACCAGTCTGTTTACAGAAAACCTTAAGAAAGATTTTAGTAAAATCAGGCAGCAGGCTAGTATTGTACAATTAATCAAGGAGAAATCTATAGTCTATTACCAGCTCCAAAAACTCTTACCTGCTGTCTTATTTATTTGAGCATGCAATTGCCCTGAGTGAAAGCAAAGATACTATTCCACCCCTTGTCCAATTTCACACATTGCATGATCTGCCTGTTTCCAGGATTTTCTTACTATTCACATGTTGCTCAAACTATAAACTTACTACTATGAACATATCTTTAATATGAATGACATTTTTGTCTAAACAAGCCAGCACATACGCTCAGTGGAGTCTCTTTCTCTGCTTGATGGTAGCAAAACCTAGCCATCACTCTGAAAAGACAAACCAAAAGGGAGACAAATCGGTTTAATCTGAATGGCGTGAAGGAAACCATGTCCAATTTCCCAGCTTTGCCAAAGTCTTGTCAATACTTGGCATTGGATAGACATCAAATTTTTAAAGCCACATTCACAGTCCCTAGAAAATTGGATCTCATGTTTGGGCACAATTATGATAAAGCTGTTCCAGTCATTGTGTCCCTCCTCATATATTCCCATGTATTGTACAGCAATTTGCCCAATTTGCTTCAACCCATTTCTATTATTGATATACTTGGTAAAACAGTGCTGCTTAATTTACACAGCTAATAATAGACTATATTAAAAATGCAATTGTTGTACAAAAACAAGGGGAAAATGGTCACAGTAGCAAACAACTAAGCAAAATGGGGCAAAATGCAAAACAGGAGAGCAAAAAAAGTGAAAAGCATGCCAAAAATGTATACACATGGATACAGACCAGACAGCAAGTAATCAAAATGTAGTTTTGCTGAAAATAAAGCAGAAAAAGACTTAATAGACACTGATAAAATGGTGGTGGTGTCTGCTACAAAATAATGAATAATCAGTGAGATTTTACAGCATGCCTGTGAGCTATAGTAATTAGAGATGATTAATCAATAATCAATTTTCAGTAACTAATTAAAATGTATTCACTAGCTTGTTTTGCATGGAATGAACACGTCAATATCCCATCTGTTGTCTAACCTTAGCTTTGCTATTCATACTTGCCAGGCTCCTTGCATGCTTGCTAATAACTTACTTGACAAGTCTGGTCTCTCACCTTGGGCGCTCACCTGAACCGAGTTGATCATTACTTTGTTTATTAATAGAGTGTTTTGAGTTTAGTTAGTTGTCTTGCATCTGTTGATTTAACCCCGTAAATGTCTGTAAGTTTAGTTCTTGTCTTCCGTTGTCTTTATACGTGTTTTGTTTTTGTTTTACTTATACAGTATAGTTGATTTGTTTTATTTCCCTGTTCCCTTTAATAAAACATCGTTCCTTTAAAACCTGGACCCCTGCATTTATGCCTCGCACCCCATTTCCTGACACTGCACACTGTGTAATTTGTCACCTGAAACGTGAGTCCACTGTAGGTAAGCAGGGTCAAATTCCACAGCCCTCGTTCCATTAACAATGAGACAAATCTAGTTAATGTCTTTTGAATTTATTGTGTATATCATACGAATTTCAGTCATACAGCTAGTTCCAGTGGAAGAAAATAATTTCACCTGTTTTAAATACACTTTGAAAGATACCAGCAGAATTTAGCTCAATGAGGCTGCAGAAGTTTCTTATGAGTCTCAGCTGAACTTTGCATTTGTGCATGGAATGTGAGTTGGGGAATTTAGCTCCAGTAAACTTACTTACAGTAAACTTTGCAATCTGGCTGACAAACTTCAGTGTCCGTGTGCAGAGCCGGAAAATGTACTGCGCTGTAAAATTAATGACCAAGAGCTAGTACTTGGATTACAAGTCTACCTGAGCCTCCAATAACGAACTGGATTCCATTTATCCTTAAAGACATCAACTGTTATACTGAACTTCCAGCTGCCTAGCACACAGTATGCCTGCAGATCAATCCCTGCTATCCGTTTTTACCCAAATGAGGATGGGTTCCCTGTTGAGTCCGGTTCCTCTCAAGGTTTCTTCCTATTGCCATCTCAGGGATTTTTCCCTTGCCACTGCCACCATCACTCTTGCTCATCAGGGACTATCTTATTATTTTTATTCACACACATTCACATTTCATACAAAATTCCATAATTTCTTTTAATTGTGTAAAGCTGCTTACAATTGTTAAAAGCAATATACAAATAAAATTGAATTGAACTGGATTGATTTTTAAGACAGACTTTCAAAGTTTCAAAGTTTTAAAAATTAACTTAAGTAGCCCTTAAATTTTTATTTTTTTTAAAATTTGCAACCCCATTAGTAGTATCAAAATAAGCTGATGACTTGGGCACGGGCAATAGGATGGTTGTGACATTTTGAGATTTGAAAATATCCAGTTGCTTTTATTATAAATATATGCATGAGTTTTGACACTTGAATTTTAAAAAATAGGTCTAAGTGAATGCTTGTTCATGGGTTAATAGGTTTACAGTAATTAAGCATGATGAACATGGACCAAAATCATCTGAGCACAGAATGTCCCATGAAACTACATGAATAAAGGAATATGCAAACAAACAAACAAAACAAAAAAGATAAATACAGAAATACTTTTTCACATTTATAATTTTTTGGAAGGCATTCCTAAGACATTTCAAGTAGCTGAATGACGCTGAATGACCAAAAAAATAAGAATAAAATATTTAGTCTTTTGCTAGAATTTCCTGTCTCGGCATGTCTGTGTTGTTCTTGACAGAACGCTGTGGGAAATAAGTGCAGAGCTTTGGCCTTTCCTTAAGCATAACATGTTTCAACATTTATATATATATATATATATATATATATATATATATATATATATATATATATAGCATATGCACGCACACACACACACACACACACACACACACACACACATTAACACACACACACACACACACACACACACACACACATACATTATGTGCGCATGCACATAATGTGTGTGTGTGTGTGTGTGTGTGTGTGTTCACAAGGAGTCAGACCTGAAAACCTAAGAACTTGTAATATTAATGGTGAAGTAATTTATAATAGTGGTTTCTTGGTAAGATTAAAGGAATATGAAATATACTATTCTGCACATATCTGCTAGACAAGTTTCCCTAGGCAAAAACAACCTTGAAATTCAAAGAAATACAGCCAAGACATACCATACAGCCAAGTCAGAATTCTAATGTTGCAAACCTTCAGCATTATAACTCAATGTATTGCATCACATTGTAGTCTAAGCCTTAAATGATACATTATGGTTACATTTCTGGTACATTACAGTTCTGGATATTGTTATTATTTATACCCAGGTACTTATTTCAATTAATGCAACATTAATCCACCACTTTCGAAAAAATATAATACCTAAAAATATAATATAAAAATATAAGTTATTATGACATTATACAGTGTGTTCTTGGTACTGTATTTCCATTACCCTTGAGACTCGCGCAAAAGGAGATCGAGTTAAAATGATCAAGATTATCAAGTGTTTTTTTTGTTGTTGTTTTTTTTTAATCAGACATGTCGTACTCATTTCACGAAACATTTCCGTCTCAAAACTCCTGTTCATTCCTGCGGTAGGCTCACTCCATTTCAATTTGCAGAAGCAAATGAAGCATGAACTCCAAAGAGATTTAAATCACACTCCTGTCTTTCATACTGTACATTGTATGCCTTACTTAAAATCGTATGCAGTTGAGAGGGTGATGATAATGCAAACAAAATTGTGGAGCAAAGCAGATTGTAAAAAGTCCCATGCCAGTTGCATAACTTATCTGCAAAAAAGGTGCTGCAAGAAAAGAGTTCAAGGTCATCGACCCAGCCTCCAAACACACATGGGATACACTACACAAAAAAATCTTATCCTCAGAGGGCCAAACCCATAACCCACAGCAACCAAAGCGTTCATTGACATCTAACAGAGGTCAGAATTATATAAAGGTTGTTTCCACCAATCCACTGTATTTTATAGTGGTCTTATATAGTTCAGTCTTGTTAAAGTTGTCTGAAACAAGACTTTCTGATGGCAAATACTTGGGTTGTGATTTCCGAAATAATTGTCCCCGTTATGTTGGGACAGTAGAGTAGAGATGAGAGACAAAAATTTATTAAGTTATGAATTGTCAACCTGACTCAAAAATATATTTTTTAATTATTTACAGTAATAAATTTCGATTAGAGATACACCGGTCAATCAGCAAGTGACTGGAATTGGCTGTATTTCAGCTTGGTCAGACATGATTGATCAGCCCTGGACATAATCAAGTCAATTCTGTGCCAAGCTTCTGAGTGGTACAACAGAAACTCATTTTAGGCTGCAGAAGGTGCAACGCCTGTGTGCTCATAACGACTCAAAAAGCTTTTAAGGTGGTAAAATGGCACTGTTTATTTATAATCCTTCAGTTTCACTCTAAACTATTCTCACATTGGCATCCAGTGTGGTACTGTAGGAGTGAAGTATTTGCCACGTTTGCTTAGAAATAATAATTATAGTTAAACTCTTGTATTAAATTTTTTTTCCTATTGTTTAAATGATGCACTTGGTTTTTAAGTAGGCAAAACTAATTCTATAGGGAATCAGCTAAAATGAATTAATCATGTTACAACAAAGGTTTAAGGTCCTAAAACAAAATCTAAAGAAAAAAGTTCTATAGAAATGGGATATTTATAAAATCATGATTAGCACCTACAGTAGGTATCAAATCAGGTGATGACTGGTGATTCCCATCCCTATCTGGCCGGCTGTAAGGAAGTCCCGAGGTGCCATGTCTGTTCAGTTATTAAGTGCTCAAGCTAAGAGACAGAGAAAGCTCAAGTTTCATATGCGGATCTACAGTTTATTACTTTCAAAGTAGACATGTGGCTTTTGTTGATATCACTGCTGCTTTCTTTATATAAAAGTCAGACTTCACACCCTGATGCCTACAACACTAGGTGGCCTAAACAAACCAGCTACGGGCATCCTATTTCTCCATATCTTGAAAAGCCATTATGCACGGAAGAAGTCTAGGAAGTTTGCAGGTGATCATCAGCTTCATGGAGAAAAGCTGGTTGGATAAATCAAAAATTGATCTGGTTGTCTCTAATTATCAGTGTTGGGTATAAAGGATGAAGTGTGCTGTTGAGCACAGGAGTGGCAGCAGCATGTAGCTGGAAAAGTTGACTGGTGCACTTCAGAATATTGATGGAATCATAAAGCAAGATTATGTGGAAAAGCTACTGTATGTGACATAATCATGAAGCAAATTTATGTGGAAAAGCTATGTGACATAATACCTCAAGACTCAATAATTTGGACAAAAATGAAACCCAGGTTTTTTAAAAATCATATGGTATGATTAAGTTTCATATGATTCATTGGAGATTATGGTCAAATGTAACAACCTCGGCATTACTTAGTATTATTATTATTATTATTATTATTATTATTATTATTATTGTAATATGAATAAGGTTAATACATGTTCATAAAAGTAATTATATATCCTGTGATCCTAATGGAGTCCTGGCTGCAAAAACAAAGAGCACCCCAGGTCTACAGAGTGTATATGGATTATCTACTGTTATTTTTGTCCAAACTGAATGACCACCCAAAGCAACCTTTTCTTCCTAGTTCTCCTAGTTCTTCCTAGTGCATCCGTTAGGCACAACAAAAAAAAAGGCATTTATTCATTTGTATCTGTCTGTGTAAATGTTTGTATGTGTCTGTCTGTTGGTCTGTCCATTATCCAAGCTGCTCAACATGTGGAAATAGTGCTTCAAAAATGTGGCTTTCTTGTAAGATAAATCTATGTGAGTGTCAGAGCATGGTATTGGCCATCAATAATTTCCACTGTGGGAAGGCAGGGGATCCCTGGAGCAGCAGGCATCTTTAAATGAAAGTGAATGTAGGAGCTCAGTGAGGATGGAGAGGAAGGGGAGATTTCATTTTAGAGGGGATATGCTAGGGGAGTGCACAGAGTAATCATCATGAAACCCATCAGAACACCTAAAGAGACATCCTAAAAGGCTCTTTCAGAAAGAAACCTGAAGTGTTTATCTGAAACAAGAACTGAACCTTTAAGTACAGGATTGTAGAGCTATTTCGAGTGATGTTCCCCATGTCCGTGAAGTGTCTTTCTGTTCCTACTGTGATTTTCTTTTTGTGCTGTTTTTTAAAAATATTTTTATTCTACAGTACAATGGTTTGGAATGTTTATTTGTAAGCTTTCTTGATTGTACAGAGCAAGTGGTGAATGTAAAGACTATAAACTTACCAGAGTGCATTGGTATCATATTGTTGGTTAATGGTGCATTTATTTTTTATTTTAAATTTTTTAACAGATTAATTAGCAGTTGTATTTTATGATTCTTTTCTCAAAAGCATCCTGTTCATCTTTGGTGAAAACAGCACAGTGGTTTGCTGGTTGCTGACCGGAGGATTCTAGCCCCAGCACCACTGGGTCGCCACTGTTGGAGATGAACTCTTTCCTCATATGTGGAAACTCTTTCCCGCATCCAGTGGAGATGCAGGGCATCCTTAGTGCAAGCCCCAAGCCAAAAAAAAAAAAAAAGGTTATTTGCATGACAAGTATCAGGTGTAAAACCTGTGGCAATAACTTCCAAAGCAAGAGATCTGATGCAAAAACCCAGAGAAAGGGGACAAAAGCACAAGGACAAAAATATCAGGTGAAAATATAATGCAAAATATTTTTATTAAGGTCACAAAATATAAAACTATATTTCTATACAAGTTGAAGTATCAATGTTGAGCATTGATTACATATAAAACATAAATGTTTCCCTTTTCTTCTAAAAGGCTATAGCTACATTCCATTCCACAGTGTAGTTTAAAATGTGCTTCATATGCAGGGAATATCAGTTAAGGGAACTTCCCTTAACCCTGTGCGTTACCCTGGTACCAAATGCACCTTGGATACCCGTTGATGCTGCTGTGGAAATTTATGGAAATTAAATATGCAATATGTATTAAAACAAAAAACTATACCATTACAATATGTCTATTAATTAAATGCATATAATTTATATACTGTATACATTCATTTATTTATTTATAAGATATCATTTCTTTATACAATTAATTACTCAGTCTTTTGGTGTCATATTATGTCATCCTCAATGATAATGATAATAAATATATAAATTCCTTTTCGAGATCCATTTTTTCCAAACTCTAGCAATTATGCATGTCCACTACCAGCGAAGTGATGAAGGCTTGTTCACTTGTTCCCTACACCATTCAAAGTTATTTTTGAACCAAGTATTTTCACTCCTTGAGGTTCGGGATCATAAAGAGAGGGAACTAATTTCACTCATCTCTTCTTCAAAATCGTTAACCTGTGTATTAGATCCTATACCGACACATTTTCTCAAGCAGATAGTATCAGCAATAATAGAATCCCTGTTGAAAATAGTTAACTTTCACTCAGCAGTGGGTATGTTCCCAAATCCTTTAAATTAGCAGTTATTAAAACACTAATTAAGAAACCTGACATCGACCCGTCAGCTGTCCAATTACAGGCCGATATAAAACCTCCCTTTTATCTCTAAGATTCTGGAAAAGATAGTAGCACAGCAACTATGTTCATATACAGTATACAAAGGAATCACATAAACAAATTGTATCAATCAGGATTTAGGCCTCATCACAGCACAGAGACAGCACTTGTTAAAGACCTCCTATTGGCCTCTGATCAGAGTTGCGTCACTATACTTGTGTTACTCGACCTCAGTGCAGCTTTTGACACTATTGAACATAGTATTCTCCTTCACAGCTTAGAAAATGTTGTAGGAATTAAGGGAATGGCCCTCGCATGGCTCAGATCCTATATGACTGATCGTTATCAGTGTGTAGATTTAAATGGCTCCACAGGGTTCAGTTTTAGGCCCACTGCTTTTTTCTCTTTACATGTTTCCTCTGGGCAACATAATTCGTAAGCATGGTATTAGTTTTCATTGTTATGCTGATGACACACAGTTATACGTCTCAGCAAAACCAGATGAGAAAAACAGGCCTACTAAAGTTAAGCAATGTGTGCAGGACATAAGAGACTGGATGTTAATTAACTTCCTTATGCTTAATCCTGATGAGACAGAGGTTGTAGTCATAGGACCACAAGCAGCTACAAGCAAGCTGTCTGATCACACTGTAACTTTAAATGACCTTGCTGTTGCACAGTGAAAGATCTCGGTGTGATTATAGATCCCAGCCTTTCATTTGAAGCACATGTACAGTTGATAATATCACCAGGATAGCTTTCTTTCACCTCAGAAATATTGCCAAGATAAGAAATATACTGTCACTAAATGATGCAGAAAAACCAGTTCATGCTTTTATCACCGCTAGGTTGGACTATTGTAACGCCTTACTGTCTGGTTGTTCAACTACTGTAGGTGCATAAACAAGCTTTAGTTAGTCCAGAATGCAGCAGCCAAAGTCCTCACTAGAACCCCTATCTTATCTACACTGCATTGGCTCCCAGTGAAATTTCACATCGATTTTAAGATACAACTATTGACGTATAAAGTATTAAATGGTATCGCGCTGCAGTATCTGAGTGAACTGCTAGTGTCTTACGATCCGACACGTCTACTTCGATCAAAGAATGCAGGCTGCCTGTCAGTACCACGTATTATGAAAACTACAGCAGGGGCCGGATCTTTTTCTTACAAAGCCCCAAAGTTATGGAATAGTCTTCCTATTAATATTCGGGACTCAGACACAGTTAAAAACCTATTTATTTAGCCAAGCATTTTCGTAAATAGATTAGCCTTAGGGAGGATCTGGAGCAAATCTGGGGTACTCATGGACGTAGAGTATTATGGGCAACTTGTATGTTTAGATGCTGTCTTCTCATTGATCACTCAGGTTTGTTGACGGTGAGGTGATTTGTTGCTTTACATCTCAGGGAGCCCTCATGTCTGTGTTTCCTTCTGGCTCTCCCTTTTAGTTATGCTGTCATAGTTAGTCCTGCCGGAGTCCCTGCTTACACTCTGCACTAAACATATATTCACATTATACATTGTTTGACTGTGATCATACCTAACTGCCATCTCTCCTTCTCTTCTGCTCTCTCTTTTCCTCTCTCTTTCCCTCTCCCTGTCTCTCTGTCGAGCTATACATGTCGCTCCTGAGCTGCCAGTGATCCAGACCCCTTCTGCCCCAGGAGTTGTCTGACTCGTCCTGGTGTCCTGCTTCTGGTTGGAGATCTCATCGCATGGATGCCCTGTGTGGTCTGCCTGGGATGCGTGTGGTGACTGGGGATGGTTACACTTTTCCACAAAAATGGACTTGTGACTTCAGTTGCTCGATAGTTCAGGAGTGGAGTTTCCTACAGTCTACCTGAGCTTCCAATAACAAACTGGACTCAATTTTAACTTAAACACATCTCCTGTTATACTGAACTTCCAATCTCACACAGTATGATGCAGATCAATCCCTGCTATCTGTTTTACCCAAATGAGGATGGGTTCCCTGCTGAGTCTGGTTCCTCTTAAGGTTTCTTCCTATTACCATCTCAGGGAGTTTTTCCTTGCCATTGTCGCCATCGTCCTCTGCTTGCTCATCAGGGACAGTGTTATCATTTTGATTCATACATGTTCACATCTCATACAAACTTTAAATAATTATATTGCTTTGCGACAATGTCAATTGTTAAAAGTGCTATACAAATGAAATTGAATTGCATTGACTTGAATATAGAATTTAAAGTCATCAGTTGTATAGTTACCTAAAGCCCAGAAGTTCTTCACATGTGTCACAAATCCTGTGTTGATGATTTGTTGAAATTCTCTCATTCCCTTTTTTCCACACCGCCATAGAAATTACATAAACTGATTCATACATGAGAACAAAATTAACAAGCAGTACATGTCTCTAGTTTAAACGTTTAAATTAATCACTTCCTCAGTCATTTTTACATTATTCCTGCAATTTAGCAAAGATGCAAAATTATGATTATACATTTTTCTAAAGGTATACAAAGACCTACTGTAGTCCAAAAAATGTGAATAAAAAAGTATATTTTTTACTCAACTATTTTTATATTATCTATTTATATTTACAAAATTGCCTATTTTTAAATAGACACTCTCCAAAGTAGATCAATATTAAAAATTAGTTTTATGCTGCTTTGAGGTTAGGGCTGAGTGTTTTCCTTGTCACTAATCACCTCTGCCTTGCTCATTAGGTGTCTAGGATTTCTGCAAAGCTGCATTGTGAAAATTGTTATTGATACAAGTGCTATACAAATAAAATAAAATTGTTGAATTGATTTGCAGAATGTACAAATGACTCTGAGGGGTGCCAACCAAAAGAAAATAGCAACAATCATCATTCAGTGTTCCGTTTCATTGTGAAGAAAACCAGTAACAAACTGTGCTTTTCAGACTTAGACCTTGGGGAGCTCTTTTCAAAGAATGTAAAATCCATACTAAACTAAACCTAGCAATGAAAAATACAGTAAATGTTATGAGCTCCATGGTACCGTGTGGCCATCATAGCTCTGATTATTTTACAAAGGTTTTTTAAACCTTTTTTTTTGTTGGATTTTCTTCCTAATTTAGTCGCGTCCGATTCCTTCCCCTCACTAGGGGGCTCCCACATTAAGGCTACAACTACCACATAGTCGGGAGGGCCGAAATTATGTGTTTCCTCCAAACCATGTGATGTCGTACAAAGATTTTTTACAAATAAAAATGGAAAAGATTTAAAAGTCAGGCATTTGAAGAGCCTGGCCTATTAGAGCAGGGGTCTTTTTATGTTATTCTAAATTTGAAGATGATGGTGATTTTGTAACATTAAAATAAAACATGTTTAAATTTTTGTTGCTCAAAATATGCATCACAACTGCTGATGTGCGACACCCGCTGATACGCAATTTATTGAGCCTTATAACCCCTGGTTTTTATTCAGGTTGACCGCTGACTGCAAGCTCCAGTTAAAAGAATGACGGCACACCGAAGCAGACGGTTTTTGGTTTGCTACAGGTGGATAATTTTACTTAGGCCTTTTATTTAATAAATACGAAGAGGTCTCAGACTAGATTGAGTATTTTATTTGAAAGTAACCTTCAACCCACCATTTTTTTTTCCAGAGGTCAAAATCAACAGTACAGAAATCAAATTTCGTTTTCTCTGTAGCAGTTCATTGATTTTATGAATTCAACACACTACGTTTTTTTTAACATAGCATAAAGGTAAAAAACGATGTGCAGTGTTATCTTCATTTTAGATGTCAAAGGGGGTTTGTGGCTCCCGGTGTTTTCTTTCCTGTGGGAAACGGTCTAAATGGCTTTCTGAGTGTTCAAGGTTTTCAAAATGCACCTCACAAAACTATTAGTATTAGTTTAAAACTGTATCAAACTACAGTGGAACCTTGGATTACGAGCATAATTCGTTCCGGAAGTGGGCTCGTATTCCAAAACACTCGTAAACCAAATCATCATTTCCCATAAGAAATAATGAAAACTCAAATTATTCGTTCCACAGTAGCAAAAAATAAATACATAAAAATAATTAATACAATCTATAAAATGAAAATAAAACAAATTAATCTGCACTTTACCTTTAAAAAAAAGTACAAATAAATCCTGACAGATAATTGTTTCTGTGTGTGTGTGTGTGTGTGTGTGTGTGGAATTAGCCCCTTCCCTCGCCTCGTTTTACACAGTAACACACCCTCTCCCCACCTCGCTTTTTAAGATTCACAACAAACACACACACAACGGAAACACTGTTTTAACAAGAAAAAAAGGGGGGGTAAGATGAGAGAGTGATGCTTAGTGTCAAAATAAGAGTCGCATGTGTGAAGCATGATACTCGGCGCTCGTAAACTAATACTTGCTCGGTTTCCGAATAAAAAATTATTAAAAATCTTTGCTCGGTTTGCGGAACACTCGTAAACCACGTTACTCGCAATCCGAGGTTCCACTGTAGTTTTATCAAACAACCAACACTAATTAAAACTAATTAAATATAATTAACTCACCAGGGCTGTTCACTTGAAGACAAAATCCCTCTTTCTTTCCTGCTGAATGAAGAGGGCAATGACCTGATTATACAGGTTATCCTATTCTTTAATAACTCCAAAAGCATAGACCTTCAGAGAATTTCACTCACAGCAGTCTGTAAAGAGCAAATTGAGCAAAGGAAAGGTCCACAGATTTTCATTCCTTCAACTTACTGGCAAGCAGCTCACTAACTATAAAAACAAAACAAAAAAAAAGTTGTGGCATTCAACTTTTAATCATGTAAAATTACAGACCAAAAAAAAACCTTTATTCCTCTACATCATCCCCTGCTACACTAATGCACTTATCCCATGGTTTCACTAGTGCTTCAATACCATTTGGGTACAGTATGGTTTCACATCTGGCCTCCCAGGAACTCCTTTAATGGCCCAACTATGGGAAATGGCTTGGAGAGTGGTCAAGACGTGTAGATGGGTTGTGGCAACAACTCCTGCCAACTGACTATACAGTTTCTACAGACAGATGTGCTTCTGCCACAGGTTGACAAGAAGTTATCTATTGATTTTTAAGGATCAGGCGATCCACTCTCTGAATCTTCATGGGAATGCCTGCAGTGGCCTCCGAGCCAGGGATCATCATTCACAGACATACAGCCTTCTTTAAAACATTTGCAACATTACATTTTTTTTTTCATGCAACACATCACTACAGTGTGCTTAATGTTTTCTGTAAGCGTCAATCGGTTTTATGCTTTCATTCATGGGAAAATTCCGTACTGGTTTGATTTAAACACCTTGTAACATTGTAATATGCTAAATAAGCTTTTTCTTTTTGTTCTAAATAAAGTGGACAGTTCTGAAGTAAGCACAGTAGCGTGACTAATCTAGTAAAACACAACTACCCTGAATGAAACACCAAAATCAGCTGAGAGAATAATCTAAATGGGAAGAATGTCAGCCTGCCCTCATGCTAGGATTCTTCAGGTTCAAATTGTGAAAAAGTGTTTTTTTTTGGACAGGGTATAATGCCTTTACTGAAGGTCTCCAGGGACTAAAGTTGTCACCACTGAAGAAAACATTTTTATGGCCCTGACTGGAAACACTACTCTGCCCAATGACAAAGGCGTATCTGAATGAGATTCTACCATCCGAAAGGCAGCAGCTGTCTATGTGCTTATGCAAATGGTAACAGCTCATCAAGAAACAGACCCTAGAGGTAGTCTAGCATTTTAAGATCCTATAATGCCAGCCTGGAGCAATACAGGGAACTCACATGTCCACACTATAAAATGTCATTAAATTAATTAGAATCGTTTGCAAACTCTCTGAAAAAAACATCTCTGGTGGTAATTATAAAATTACATTTAACTGTTTATCTCTTGATTGTTGACACAGACACAACTACTGTACATTCAGGAGTCCTTGATCTGGCCAACTGTGCAAAGTGTTCTTCCACCAAGTCATCAATCCTTCTGCTATAACCCTTCAGGGTTTTAAGTGTTTCTGTGTTTACTAGTTCATTCATTCTTTTAAAGATTTATAACTAAAGTTTTTTAAAAACCTTATCACTCCAATGGCTTTGTTTTGATTTTTCAGCCTAATGATGGGTTAAGGTGACACTATAAGTGAAGCAATTATAATTTCTTACCTGCTTAACCAAGAATGTGAATAATGAGGGATATACACACTTACTGTACCTGGCCATGGAAGTTTTTATGAGGAAGGTTTCATCCATTATAAAGGGGAGGGCCATGTACAAAAAGTGCTGCATAATAATTAATCCTAATTAATGCTGAACATCTGCCTTTTGATATCGGTCTAATTAATTTATTCATTTTATATAAATATAATTTCAAATTTAGTATATTGTGCTAAACAGCTAATACGAATGCAAGTGTATCTCAAAATATTATAATGGGAAAGTTTTTTTTTTCTTTTTTTTCCTAGATTCATTACATTGAAAGTATCCCAAGCATTTTAATTTTAATAATAATGGTTACACTTACAGTAACAGCTTACAAAAAATAAAATATGCAGTAATAATAAAAAGTTCTAATATATAAATATTTCCTAAAATCAATCAAAAAAGGATTTACAATACAGAAATGTTAAACTAATGAAAATTTGTTAATTTATGCACTCAGTACTTGGTTTGGGCTCCTTTAGGATGAATTACTGCATCAATGCAGTATTGCGTGAAGCCGATAAGCCTGTGGCTTCATTACTGAAGACCAGGTTGCATTGATCGCAGCACTTAAGTCATCTGTATTGTTGGGCTCGGTGTTTCCTATATTGCTCTTGACAATATTCAGCATCATCAGTATAGTAATCACCAGCCTGATCATCTGTCATCATCTGCACCTGTTTCTCACTGTTTCTTGCCTAAAGTTAGATGATTTTTTATGCTTGAATGATTAATTGTTCACTGTGTGGCATAAAAAAACAAAAAGCATTCCTCTGAAAAAGTCTACTTTAAAACATACAAGGAAGTCTGCTTAAACGAGTGGGTGATCTCCACGATTTGTCCGTGCATCCATCTTGTATGCAGTTGGCTGCTAATGGTTTAAAGGTTACTCGAACGGCCGAATGCGGCCTATGTACCTAAGGTTGTCTCCACGGATTATAGCTCTATGGTCTTCGACCTTTATAGTTTTTGCCCCCCTCCTTTTGCTTCTGAGGAGCAGGGAAAATGACATAATTTGTGCCTGGTGCGTGCACTACGGGTCTACATGGACCGTACAATAAATATGCGCTTATGTGATCAATTGTTTGTCTGCTTTGCCAGTCCAGTAAAGGGAGAAGAATTGTCTAAACAACGGCTTTCCCATTGGATTATGGAAGCTATTTCATTATCTTATAGCAGCAAAGATGTCCCATTGCCTTAGGTTGTGAAAGCTATGGCAACATCTTTGGCGCTGTTCAAGGGCATGGCCATTGGTGATATTTGCGCAGCAGCCAGTTGGTCTTCACCGCACACTTTTGTCCGGTTCTACGACTTGACATAACAGCCCCCTCGGTGGCCCATTGTGTCCCCTCTGCGGGGTCCATTATGCAGTAGAGTAGCTATCAAGGTTCTTGTTCCTAACTTTGGATCTTGTCCCATATGTTTTGTGTGTTGTACCGAGTGAATCGACTGAAAGGGAACGAATGGTTATGGCTATAACCTCTGTTCCCTGAAGGAGAGGAACGAGGTACAACACATTGCTGCCACGCCTCTCAGTTTAGCTCGGTGAAGAGCAGCTGTTGAACTGAGAGTCAACCGTGGTGATGAGGGCTTATAAGGACAGGCAGGGCTACACCTACAGTACATTACCACAGGTTTGACTGCCTTTATGGCGTGAATATAGGTGGCTTCAGCCAGGACATGAAAGGGCGTGATATCCCATACGTTGTGTGTTGTACCGAGTGAATCGACTGAAAGGGAACACAAAATGCCCTGTTAAGCGCTGTTCAAAGCGTCCTAAAACCAACAGGGAGCCAATCAGAAGCCTAGACAAAACATCATTACCTGTTGCACTTTGTAGAAGTCCGAGTGTTGTCCGAAACCGCCGTCGCTGTCTGTGGGGTCTCTGTCGACAGAGTTTTGTACAGTATGTAGCAGCAGTGAGCTTTGTAGTATGTTCAGACACCTCTGTTCATTAAAGTAATGTGTGAGCATGTCCAGTACGCAACGTTAACACAGGCACTAGTTTACTGTACGTACGTCCGCTACTGCATAAAATATCCTCATAAATAAAGCTGAGGAGACATCAAATCAAGGAGACGAGCACACAGACAATTACATCATGGGCACAAAGTGACGTTACAACAAGCTGAAATCTCCGTTTCCCCTGTCCGCACACCACTGAAAACAGAGTTTTGGAAAATCTTCACTTTGGCCGGATTTTTCCGAAAGCTCCGTTTTCAACGACCAAAACGGCGTTTGCGTGTGGACGAAAGGCAAAAACCGCAGAGAAAAACCTCCATTTTTAAAAATACCCGGCTACGTGTGGACATGGCTCAAGAAAACTCTCGCAAACAACTGCTCGTATGCTGATTAGGAAGACAAATCACAACCATCATTTGTTTGCAAAAAACCTGCAGGAAGATGTATCAGACTCAGGACTGGTGGTGCACCTTACCACTGTGCAGCGATGCTTGCACAGACAAGACCTTCATGGAAGAGTCAGCAGAAGAAAGCCTTACCTGCGTCCCCATCATAAAATCCAACATCAGAAGTATGCAACAGAACATCTACAAAAGCCTGATGCGTTTTGGAAACAAGTGCTGTGAACTGATGAAGATAAAAATAGAACTCTTTGGCCACAATCAGCAAAGGCATGTTTGGAGAAAAAAAGGAGCAACATTTCATGAAAAGAACACCTTGCCAACTATTAAGCATGGGGGTTTAGGGTTGGGGTTGTGTTGCAGCCAGTGGCACAGAAAACAAACATTGCACGGGTGGAGGGAAGAATGGATTCCACTAAATACCAGCAAATTCCGGAAGCAAACATCACACCATCTGTAAAAAAGCTGAAGCTGAAAAGAGGACGGCTTCTACAACAGGATCCTTAACATACCTCGAAATCCACTATGGAATACCTCAAGAGACGCAAGCTGAAGGTTTGGGAATGGTCATCACAGTCCCCTGATTTAAACATCACTGAAAATTTGTGGGTAGATCTTAAAAGAGCTGCGCATGCAAGACGACCAAAGAATATTACTGAACTAGAAGCCGTTTGCAAGGAAGAATGGGAGAAAATCCCAAGTACAAGAATTGAAAGACTTTTAGCTGGCTATAAAAAGCATTCGCAAGCTTTTTCCATTTCCAACAGAGACTGTGTTAACATTATTCAGTTATAAAAACATCTAAATCTGTTATTTATCAAGGGGTGCCTAAAATTTGCATAAGACTGTATATACTATATAGACAGTAGACCAGTCTCTTCTAGCTCTCCTCTTATAGGATGATCATCTGAAACAAATCCAGGGAAATAATTTGAAAATGAGTTTGCAGACTCTGTGGACAATAAAAGAAAAAAAGTGACTTTGGGACTCTATCTGCAAAGAGGCACATCATGTCCAAACTCTGACACAAAAACATCAGATTCACTGGAGCAGCAGGCAGAACTATTGCCTGCAGTGCTTAATAACTAAAAAAGCCTTCTATACAATCCCTGCTGGCTCTACTACAAAAGAATCGGGTACTTTATCAGCATACAAGTGGGTTCCCATACATTGATTTTTTTAAAATGGACTTTAGAGCGGAATTAACTTGCATTAGCTGAATGTTGAACTCAACAAGATTGTGTATAAGCTATTGTTGCTATGGAGAAGTCTGCCCACACAAAGGATGCTCCACTGAACAAACCACTCAATAGATGATGAAGGAATCAGAAAATCAACCCAGAGGATGGGCAGTGATTGCAGTGCTACAGGAAGCTTTATATGAGCTCCCAATCAGCAGGTACAGAGAGGAAGAAAAAAGCAGCTTAAGCACAGAAGCTGCACTGACACCTGACATTATATCTACCTTTGGCATTCTAGCATTCACACATAGATCACCTACAGTAGCAATATATTATAGTATTCAGAAAAGTTTGACACTGCGTATCATTTACAGTTTGAATAATGCATTACTGAATTATGCATTATACAGTACACCTGACTTTCAGTTTGCATCTAAACATGTGGAAACTGCAGAAAAAAAGTAGAATCTTTCCAGTTTCAGAAGCATACATAAATAAAAATAAAAAAAACACTAAACGAGCGATGCAGCAAAGACTGATCTATGATTTACTTTTGTTTAGACAGTGACATTCATAGACAGATAAAGTATGTTGTGTGCATCAGTACTGCATTACAACTGACATTCAGAGAAACAGTATGAATCATGCCTTTATTTTCATAATTCTTCCACCTTTCTATAAATGTATAATTCCAGCAATTTTATTAATATTTTTAAGAATAAACTCAAAGCTGTGAAACCCTGCCATTTCCAAGAACACTCACTCCTGAGTACATTTTGCTCTGGCCCGAGATGTGGTTTTCTTGTTCTATTTTATCCATCATTTATATGCATATTGTCAAAATCAGTTCTCAATACGCCATGGTTTAGTCATTTCTAGGGTCCTGAAAGCCCTTTCTGTCTGTTAATAACCCAGCTGAAGAATAATCACTGATTATGACAGTATGCTGTATTTCGACCCACTTAAACCTTTTGGCACGTTGACACAAAGTGCAAACTCTGCGACAGTAATTTTTTGTTCTTAATCTGATGCAATTTTCTTTCCTTTTTAGTAATTGTGACGGCCGCTGACATGCTTCTCTGTTTATACTCAAATACATTTAGTATGCAGGGAAAATAGGCGACCTGTCTTCTGCTGTATTTAACTTATTTTTAGATGCAACTTATTCCACCCTGAACATAATGTATATGCAAAAATGTAGCTTTAGAATTTACATTACGTATATAATCATGATGGCATTTTGAATTGAAGCACAACTAAATATACATACTTTGAGCATAAAGAAATCTTTGAAATTACAGTAAAACCTTGTATTGCTAATAACTTGGTCTGTGAATTTTTTTTATGAATTTAACTTGATAAACAAGCAAGGTCTTGCACTACAAGTATACGCTTTGTCTGCCGAGCGTGTGATCACAACTGAGCCAATGGTTCTTCCCTCTCACGCTGCAGAATTATCAAAAGCATTTTCTGTGTGTCCAAGTGTGGCGTTGTTCTTAAGTAACTGAACTGCAACAACGTTCCCCATGAAGAAAAAAGTAAAAAATGTTGTAGCAGTGTGGGAGATGAATCTGTTTAATGACAACCCAATGCCACATTTCCGCAAAATCACTCAAATAGAGACAAAAGCAAGTGTCATTAGAGAGGTTCCTTGTTAAAGTCAAATAAAAAGGAAAATATTCCAGTTCAGCCAACAGAGAGCCGTGATCCCCTTAGAATGTGTGTATGTGTGTGTGCTTGTGTGAGTGTGTGCGTGTGAAAGTCATCCTACACAATTACTCCCCCTCCTCATTCACATCAGCCATGATTTTCTTCACCGCTAAAGTGCAGGATAATTTATTTTACTTTTATTCCGTTATTTCTTCGCCTTGATATGATTTCTTTGGATTACAAGCAGGCATCCAGAACAAATTATGCTCTCATTGCAAGGTTTAACTATACTAAATAATGAAACATGAACAACTTCAAATATGTGTCATGGATCTAGCTGGTTGTAGTGGCTAGACCGGCTGATGTTGTTGCCGTGGGCATATATGGTAGGCATGGACGCAGAGGGGTTGTAAACAGAAAGTGTCTTATTTTAAACACAACTCAAAAACAGACAAATGAACAAAGAAACTAAAACAACAAACTCAAACTAGGGCTCAGGAAAAACACAGGAACAAGAACTGAACACAGGGAACCAGGAGCGGACACAGGGAACTGACAGAACTAGGGATGAGGAAACTTGGAGCTGGAGCTAACTAAAGACACATAGGGGAACTAGAGACAAGACTGGACAGGACGTGGCGAGGACTGGAGAGACAGGACTGGAGACAGGGCTAGACAGGAGACAGGACCAGGGATACAGACTAAAGACAGGGTCTCAGGGACTAGACTGGCTGGGTTAGTGAGGTTAGTAGCTACATGGAATACTGGGGACACTGGATGCTCACCTAACCGGGTTAGTGGCTAATGGGGTTAGTACTGACCTAGGGGACCGGAAGACAAAAGGCAGGGCACACATGGGGCTATACCAAACTAGCAGCTAACCTGCTAGCGACCAGAACCACTAGCAGTCAATCCCACTAGCGGCTAGCCTACTGGAGACTAACCCTACTAGGGGCTAACCCTACTAGCGGCTAAGCCCTCATGTGGCTACACATACAAGGGAATAAACCAGAAGACAAAACAGTACTTACACAGGAGGAGACACAGGCTAACTAAACACTGAACAAGGCAGCTCCATGAATCCATCAGAACAAGGAACATACAGAAAACAAAACTAGAGCCCTCTGAAAACAAAGGTTACAAAACATAAACCAATATAAACTTAAAGTAACAAAAAGGAATGCCCACATGACGGTAATACAAACAAACATTCAACAAACAAAAAGACCAAACAATGCTCGACCCATTTTCCCAGAACAAACTGCTATTTATAGAGGTTTTAATGAGCCACCTCAGTTCAGGTGAGCACTCATCACCTGACTGAGGTGCCTTCTGGGAAACTGAGTCAACCAACAAGAACTACAAAGACAGACAGACAGACATGAACAGTGACCTCTAGTGGAGGTTTCTAACAATATGATTGTATTTAGAGTGAGTGAAACCATAAATAACAACAGTCTTCTTTTTGCAGTTTTGTGTCAAATCTTACACGGGGACAAAGAAATATCAGTTTTCCTATCTGCAAAAAAAAAAAAAAAAAAGAAAGAAAACCATAAATTTTTTTGTCCATAGGTGTCCTTGTTCATTTAAGATGGCTTTGTGAGCGCATGCATGGCTGGCTTATTTACAGACATGAAAATCAATGTAATCCTCACTTATACCACATGCAGTGATGGATAGTCTTAGCAGGTATAATACATTTACGAAAGTAATTTTGAGGTTTCCAGGTCTGTAGCGTTATGTAGACTAAGCATAAAACAGCTTGGGTTTTCAAGCAGGCATTTTTTTAATGCTTCCTCACCTGCTTATGATATCACTTTTATTTAAACAATCAAAGTGAAATGCCAGGATATACAGTGGAGTCCAAAAGTCTTGCACTGCCTGGCTGACCGCCTCTAGCTTTGATTACAGCACACACTGTGGTGGCAAATACATATGTGCAGAGGTGGAAAGAGTACTAAAATATTGTACTCAAGTAAAAGTACTGTTACTTCAGTGAAATTTTACTGAAGTACAAGTAAAGTTACTGTTATAAAAATCCTCTCAAGTAAAAGTAAAAAGTAGCTCATAAAAAATTTACTCAGAGTAAACGTTACTGAGTAACTTTTTTTTTTAACAGCAGGGGTGGGATGAGGCATTCTAACGTAGTTAAAAAAAGATGAGCAGATATAAATCTCAAACTAGATGTTTTTAACCGAAGGAACACCTTTGCATAATAGCTGTTGTCTTTCTTGTGCTTGAAAATCAAAGTGGTCGCTTAAATATGGCGTCACGTCCCAGTCTAGTGTTGGGTGGTACAGCAAAAGAATGGTTCAGGATTCTATTTTTTAAACTGTACGGAAATTGTGGTATACGGCAGAAAGAACTAGATCCAGTCATCAACTGACATAATGAGGTTTGTATTGCTTTACACACACACACACACACACACACACACACACACACACACACACACACACACACACAAAACAGGAGGAGGATCATATTCAGGGTGGACCCAAGCCAAAATAATAAACTAAATGGTATTTATACTGTATTTAGTAGCTAGATTACCTGCAAGCAAACAAACAAACAAAAAAAAAATACAGGGGGGTATTCCAGAAAGCTGGGTTAACTTACCATTTGGTAAAACTTAACCTCAGGGTTGATTTACTCCAAACCCGCATACCATGAGTATGTCGGTTCCAAAATCCCTGCGAAGAGTAAGTTTAATCAACCTCCTACTGGTTATCCAGAGTTAATGCGCGTGCACGGTGCTACATAAAGACATTTTCAATGGATCGCCGATTTCACGAGTCAAAATGGAAAATCTAAGTGAAAAAAAGCGAGCGGCATACATCACAGAGGCGGAGTTGGAGGTTTAAATGCAGCATATGAAGAATTTAAGCCAATAATAATGAAAAAAGCAACACGGCTGCATCTCCTAAAGAAAGAGAGTTGGTTTGGAAAAAAATAACGAACAGAGTAAATGCATGAGAGTATTAAATAGCACATTTGACATCGGCTTCCCTTTTATTATACACTGTAAACCCTAAGGCTCAAAGTAATTAAACACATTGAGTACCGTTAACTTAAATAATTGCAATTAGGTCAAATTAATAGACCTTTTTGAGTATTCAGAACCTTTTGATATTTTAAGTAATCGTGAGTACGTAAGTAACAGTAACCGTCACCTTAAAATTCCACCTTCTTAAACTCTATAGCGCACTGGTGGCTCAGTGGTAAAGGTTTCGCCTGCCAAGTGAAAGACCCGGGTTCGATTCCCAACAACAATAATTTATTAAAAAATATATATATAGTTTACTTAAAATTGGAAACATCATTACTTTAAAAAATTGATGTAACTGATTACCTCAAGTTTTTTGAGTTTTGACAACTTAATCGGGTTTACGGTGTGTAAAAAGTGTTTAAGTGCCAAACATACTGTGTGAACGGCTCTACACACAGTTGCCTTTCCCACATGCTTTGCGTCACCCACACGGTATAAAAAATGCCATGACGCAAAAAAAAACCCCCAAAAAAACGAAGTGCTATGTACACTGTAATAAGTTAAATCAATTTTTTAAGTGATGATGTTTCCAATTTTAAGCAAACAGAACTGTAAATTTTTGAGTTTGTTGAACTTGTTGCAAATCAAATAAATTGCTCGTGCTTTCACCACATCAGACAAGCCAGCGCGGGGATCGAACCCGGGCCGTTCAAATGGCAGGCGAAACACTTACCACTGAGCCACAAGCGCTTTATAGAGTTTAAGAAGGTGGAATTTTAAGGTGATGGTTACTGTTACTTACGCACTCACGATTAATTAAAATATCAAAAAGTTCTGAATACTCAAAAAGGTCTATTAATTTGACCTAATTGCAATTATTTAAGTTAACAGTACTCAGTGTGTTTAATTACTTTGAGCATTAAGAATATGCGGTTTCAAGAGATGTGTTAAGTAAATTAACGATTTCCTTGAAAACTGATAACTCTTTCAAATAATCATTAGGAAATTAAAAGACATCAATACGTGGTCTTATAAGTCTCTCCCGGCGAAAAAAAACTCAGAATTTGTGCCTCCACGTCCACAGGATCTTCATTAAAAGCGCACGTCATGCTCAATAAACCCCTGAAACAAACTCACCCTGGAACATAACCTGCTACCGAGCAGGTTATCTTCAGAGAGCAAGGGAACCGAAAGTTGAGGATATCCACTAACTTACTCTTAAACTTACCCGGGTATGTCACATAACCTGCTTTCTGGAATAGAAAGGCGGTTAGCGACCGTGTGGAAGGTCAGGTAGACGCCGATGTGGGGACAGTCAGAAAACCTGGAGTGGAGTCTGGAGCGACGCGCGACCAGGACACGATACACACACGCGAGCACAACGAAGCATTTATACAAAGCATGATATTTTTTGCATTTTCATTCATTTGCTTTACTCAGTAGCGAATATGATTTAAAATGTAGCGAAGTACAATACTTCAAACAAAACATACTTAAGTAAAAGTAAAATTACAGATTTTAAAAACTACTTTAAAAAGTAGAAGTACACAAAAAAAAAAACTACTCAATTACAGTAACGCGAGTAAATATAATTAATTACTTTCCACATCTGCATATGTCGAAATGTTTCCTCTTTTTTGTTGTTGTAATATTTTACACTTTGAATCCTGTGATATGCCTGTGCAATCAGGAAGGGGGGAAAAAGTCCATAGATGTGATAGCCTGGTCCTTCAGTACTGTACATTCACGTCACCACCTGACTTCACTGGGTCGGTGGTGGCTCAGTTAGTTGAGGCTGTGGGTTGTTGGGTTACTGATCAGATGACCACATCCATTCGTTGACATCAAGTTGGCACAATCACTTAAGATTTCAGTTCTAGTATTTTAAATCTTCATGCAGGCCAGTAATTTGAACCTTTTTTGGCCATGCAGCGTAGATAATAACCGAAATTGCTTTTTGCATTTACAGTAACACAAATGTTGTTAATACAACTGACAACAACACAAATATTTCCATTCAAAATGTTGCTTACATGAATTATCTAGCATCTTCCCTTTTTTGCTTTAATGACATGGAGTCTGTGTCAGCTTGAGGGCACACTATGTTAGTATCAAACCTGATGATCCATGTTAGATCAAATTCATCGGCGTGTCGTCTGAAGACACGCTTCAGTGGAAAGGATAAGACTCACAGAAACTCTGACCTTTTGTACACGTTTTTAGCGCTTTGAAAATCCTAAAGCGGAACTTTAAACATTACAAATATTCCAGATTTTCACTGTGTGATGTTGATCCCAATGTACTTCTAACTCAATTAGAAGTCAGTCAAAAGTGTACAAGGGCCTATTTGAGTACAACGGCATATTCAGGGGCAATATGTAGAGTAGAGAGTAGAGTATGTCCTCTGAGAGAACATTCTCATATTCATATACAAAGCCATGTTCAAAATTCATTTAAAAGTGTATAATAATAATAATAAAAAGGTTTTTAAGACATTACTCTAGTGACAGAATTAAACAAGTATTGTTAAAGTCATTTCTGAATATGGAGCCTGGAAAATCTACTTTAATACACTTTCCAATATTGAGTGAATGAGATTTAATTGTCCTCTTCTCTGCTGTTATTTAATAATTATTAGGAGTTTAAACTTTAAGTTGAAGCTTCAAGTTGAAAATTGAACGATGAGCTAAATCTCAAAGGCCTTGTCTATACTAAAGGGTTTAAGCACTATATATTTTTTAAAGTTTCTTTTTAAATATTTCAACTAAAGCATTCCATTTGAACTAAGTGAAATCCTTTAGAGCTGCTTCTCACTCACTAAACACCACATAGTTACCTTTTATTCAACACTCCTAGTGATTATTTTAGCCCAAATATATAGCTGGTCCGTCTGCAGTGAGCATTACTTTGACTCATTGCACTTTGCTTTGGTGCCACCGGCAAATCCACACAGCAGCTACTGTAATGGCTAGTGACTGGAAACTAAAAAGACAAGTAATTGTGGATAATAACTTTCAAAATGTCATGATGTACTCACAATAATAACTGTCATGGGGAAAAAAGTCATTTGGATTGAACAGGGTTGTGGAGTGACATTCATTTTTAGCATTTAAAAGTTTTATAAAAGTAAGTGTGTGTGTGTGTGTGTGTGTGTGTGTGTGTGTGTGTGCTGCAGCTCACAGCAAATGGAAGTACTGTATTTATGTATAACAAATTCAGTATATAAATATTGCAATTTTCTAAAAATTTACTTAATGTTAATTATTTAAGGTACTGTAAACTGATTCCAAAACTGATTCAAAGGGCAAGTTTTTGACTCCAGTTTTCACTCCAGCCCCTGTACCTGGAATGCTTTTAGTTTTTTAAGCCACACAGTGATGTATGAATTATTCAAGCATAAACATCATCTAACTTAAGTTATGAACCAGTTAGGAACTGGTGCAGATGATGAGAGATGATCAGTAAACTGATATATATATATATATAAAGTCAGAGTTAGAGCCAAGCATTGCCAGTGTTCTGTCCTTTACAGAAGTTAAAGCAAGCTAACAGTTACATTTGCCAACCACACACTGACTAATCTAAATGACTAATTAGGGACCCCAAAATGACAGACACATGGAGCTGACACCCTGGAACATTAGCTTTCAAGTTCTGAAATGCTCTTCTTTACTGCAGCTCAGGTATATAGTTCACTTGTGAAATAAGTGTAAGGGGGCTATTTCCTTCTTAAAAAAAAAAAAAAAAACACTCAGCTTTGTGAGTAGCCCGCACTGATTGCAAGAGGATTAAATGAAAGCACCTCATTTCAAGTGGCTTCCTTAACTCAATATACAGGTAACAAAGGAGGCAACCAGATTCCAATTTACACATCAATGACTACAAAATGTTGTCATGTTCCCTCTTAAGTGGGCAGCCTACAGGAAATCAGTTTGCAAACACAATTGACTTTGGCGTAAATATTGCAATCAGTGTACAGTACGGAGGTGGCTGTAGTACCTGCTCTCAATCGTATGAATGGAGTGTGTTGTGTCCGAAAAACAAGAGAGTTAGACCAACATACTGTAAGCTAAAATTTAATGAATTGTCATGTGTGTTATTGAAACCTGCTTCAAGCTCTAACGCTAGTGTTTGTCTATTGGCTTGTTGATAGTTTTACTGGTGAGAATTTTTAATTAACTACATTTGCTTGGGTCCTAGAGTTTGATCCTTCCGCTAAACTTGGCGGGAACATTGTCTAAGCAGAAATATGTTGAACAAAATCCATTCAGGTCATTTTGTTTGCTGAATCTTCATGTGGTATATTTGGAATAAAAATATTTAAGAGTTTAATTACATTTAAAATTGCATTTGTGTTTGTACAAGGAATGGCCCGTACTGGATGGTGAGAGTCTATTATGCTTTGCATGAAAATAATAATAATAAATAAATTAAAATATATATAATTTGAAATATTCAGGCATCTTCATGTTTAACTGAATTCAGATCAAATTGGAAAATTAAACCACAAGCCATAGTATTGTTTATGAGGTATATGTTATTTTTGTTTATTTGTTTTTGATTCATTGCAGTTCATGTTCATACTGTAGATCTTGCTTCTACAGTTTGTACCCCACATAATACTGTAAATAATCTGCACTTGCACCTGCCTCCTTTTAATTTATAATGCATATTTATAACACTCAATGTTATTCAATGCACCTGGCGTTAGTGTTACTGCCACAACACTAACACCCTCAAATGAATTAAATAAAATGGATAATTTACAGTATATACCAGTAAACTGGTGACAGGCTCATAGACACCCAAGGCTCATCTATGCCAGGGGGACTAAAGGCCAGCACATCCAGGCCAAAAAAGTCACAAATACAGTATACACTATAAAGCATTATATACATACAGAATACAATATAAGGAATAGACTTATTTTGAAGCTAAACTTTTGATTTTTGTTTTTGGTTTTGTTTTGTTCTTGCCACCCAGACGGTGCAAAACCATCATGCCTCCTATAATTGGATTGTAGTTCACAAGATATCTGCTGATTGGACATCACCATAGCAACCACTGCAAAATGTTGGAACTTGAAAAGCTTTGCACATTATTTCTTGCACCACCCGCATTCCAACAGCCTATTCATAATTGGTGTCTTGTTTTTACCCCTTGTCATCAGGGACATTTTTTGTGGTATTACACCAATGCTGATCTGTGTGATAGTGCTACTTCGTAGTCTGTGTATTTTCTGCCTGAGGAATACACGGAGGTGCAATAATGGGACTCATTTGTTAAACTGTATACAAATGATTTCTAATAATTGAATTATGAATCAGGCGGCACAGTGGCTGAGTGGTAAGCACTGTGGCCCCGCACCTCCAGGGTCAAGGGGTCAATTACCGCCTCAGGTCTGTGTGCACGGAGTTTGCATGTTCTCGCTGTGCTTGGTGGGTTTCCTCCGGGTACTTTGTTTTCATCCCCAAAGACATGCATATTAGGCTTATTTCCTAAAATGTCCTTAGTGTGTGAATGTGCATGTAAATGTTGATCAGAGGTCCTATCATGGTTGTACAGTACAAATGGGAATAAATACAATGGTCACCTTTAGGCTCCAGTGGTCACCACTGGCCTCCACAGTCCCTGTTTGGACTGCAGAGGTTCCAAGATAAATTATTATTATAATTATAATAATAATTATTATTATTAGTCTCTTGCTTAGTCTATAATTTTTATTGATAAGGCTTTAATGTAACTCTGGGGAAACAGATCTATTAAAATAAGGTCACAAAAATAGTCTAATAACAGTTTCCATTTTGGTGATCAGAGTGGCAGTGATATAACTGGATTTAATAACAAGTGAACAAAAGCTTGACTACTAGCTGTTTTTACTCCAGCTTGTGTAGGTATTGGTTTATGGTGTTGCAGTGTACTGACTCTATACCGCTCAATACTCACTAATTATTTTAAACTAACTATCCATGCACTCAGCATAACCATGGCAAAAACAGATTTGTTTTATCCACATACACAAAATACTGCTGCAAGTTAACCATATGGTGGCATGGTGGCTTAGTGGTTAGCACTGTCGCCTTGCACCTCCAGGTCCTGTGTTCACTTCCTACCTCTGTGTGCATGTTTTCCACATGCTTGGTGGGTTTTCTCTATTTTCCTCCCACAGTCCAAAACATGCAGATTAGACTAATTGAGTTTCCCAAATTGCTTGTAGTGTGTGAATGTTTGTGAATGTCGGAAGGTAGAAGGTCCTACTACTTTCGTACAAAATAGGACTGCATACACTGGCTACCATGGTCCCTGGTTGGACTACAGAGGTTTCTATATGGACGTACTGTATGGAAACTAACTTTACCTGTCCCATTAAAGGAAATGACCACTAGCACTAAGATTCGAGGGAGAATTCATTGTAAGAAGGAATCCTGTGGGTATGAGGCAGGTAGAGAAAGCATTTCTTTTCTCTCTTCTCTTTCACAATGTGAAAAAATAAATCTTTCAACTAAGGGCACGGGTGTTAAAGTGGTGGGTTAGACTCAGAATATTCTTTGCTCAATGTTTTTTTTACCTTTGTACTGATCTTGTAAAAGTAATGTTTTTGGTTTATTAATTAACTACACTTAACATGTGCAACCAACAAAAGAGAATGAGCCAAATGCAAGCTTGTGCCATACCCTGATTGGCGTGTTCTGCAATTCTGCAATGTTTTTTACCCTATTCCTGCGTGTGAGTACTGACTTCAAATCAAAATGTGCATGAAATTTTATACTGGATATATTTATTAGGGCCCAAGCACTATTGGGTGCGCAGCAAGAATCCCTTTTGGGCTTTTTGGGGGGTTCTTGACATGCTCCTCAGGGGCCCTCACAAGAGATTTGCTGCATAGCTCATACACATTCGCACGTATGCTCATGAAACTCAGTACACATTTAGAGCTCATTGAGATGAACAACTTTCGCACTGCATGTCCTGGGCTCAACTCAAAAGGAAGTCAATTATTGTGCGTCATTCGCAAATCGCACCCAATGGATTTTGATATACTCCTCCTAGGGAATTTATACGATCGCCACCAAATCGGGCCGATGTGATCTAAAGACATTGAGGATGCAAAATTGTAGAGGGATTTTTGATATCTCAAACGGGTCAGCCGTGACGATGCCTTAAATTTATGCTGAACAGTGATTAATAACTTTCTATGGCATTATATTGAGTGACATTATATTCAATGATGCTTTCAGTGACATCACATTGAGTAACATCATAGTGTGATGCTTATTTTCCAGCATCTGAGGTTTATTCTACACACTAACATTCATAACATAATGCTAACATTCACACACATGCGCACACACACATGCACACTTACACACACACACATTACAAATGTTAACACTCGCACACACAGACACACACTCACATCTCTCTCAAACACACGCATGAAGAAACATACACATACACACACACACACACACACACACACACACACGCGCGCGTAAACACGTCACGTCTCACACACGCATCACACATATGAACAAACACATCACACACACAAACATGCACAAACACATTTACTCGTCACACACACACAGACACACCTGTCTCTCTCTCTCTCACACACACGCTAACCCTCACATGTCACACACATGCACTAACGTACTCAAGAAATATTTAAGGCATAAACTGACATCAGTGTTTGACGTGTGCCAGTCGGGCGGCGATGGCTTTTTGGAGGTCTTAACACTCAAATAACACACAGGTTGTGCGGTGGACCTGGGGTGGCGATGGCGCAGGGTGCTTGGGCCCGCTCATCATTGCTTGCAACTATATTTGCTCATTTTTATTAAGTTTAGCAGACACCCTTATCCAGAATGACTTATAGAAAAGCTTTAAAAAGTTTTTAAAAAAAAGAGTAAAAAAAAAAAAAAAACTTCTTATGCTACTTTACTATGTTAAGGACTAAGAACATGATCCTATTGATCCAAAATGAGAACATTTTGTGAAAGCTGATCATATTGTATTATTGGTATTAAATGTGAGAATCAACAACAGTATTTGTGGCACATCAGATTATCATAATCATTATTCTTAACTTAACATTAGTGTTCTGGATACATCAAATACATCAAATACAATTCCCTTATGCTGCTTGTTACAGGTTTTAGGTAGGCTGAGACAGCATTACAGCAATCTAGCTGAGTAAAGTTCTGAGTAGATAAAAAAAGGTCTTAGCCCTTCTTTTAGAAGTAACACATCTCACTTTCTTTTAGATGTTGCTATTATCATTTCTTCAAGATAACCTCAACAAAAAGATAGGAACAAAACATCGTTTATCGTTTCCAAATGTGTCTCTATTGCACACATAATCTGCCTTGAGCTTGTGCGATATAAAAGTTCATGTTAAATGAAGGCTGCAAACTTGCGGTTGAGATTTCGTGCCAATCATTACATCGGTTTATTGCCAATTCTGACCAAGTGTGTGTGTAGAAACTTCCATTATACCATGCTTGGGTGACAGTGCTTGCCAGCAGGAGAAGGCTGCCGCTTTCATAATGAACACAATGCTGTTGTGCATCACTGTCACTACACACTGCTTTTCTTTTTCCATGATTTTTGAATGCCTGGAGGCAGCATCCGGAGGTTATGTGGTATTTTCTCTATCTAATTATACAGCACAAGGTTTTCTTTATTTATTCAATGATAATACTTCAATTTGGATTAGAACATTGAGAAGAACATTAGAACATTGTTTCTGCACAATATGCATTAAACCACCTTTTTTTGTGATCTGCCTTGTTCAATTTGTGCAACAAAAAAAACAAAATGCAGTCCTGGCAATAAAATTAGGTATTGGGATAAACATTCTAGGATTATTTTGCAGTATATTCTCTGAAATTAATGAATGGTCAGGAATGAGACTCGTCTGCTGAAGTCCGTAAGAAATGACACTAAGGCGTGCGGAAATGTGTTTTTATTGCAGAAGCACTGGAGAGATAAATGATGTCAATGTAAATTATGTTAATTAAAAGTGCATATTCATTTTCTCTATGCCTGGAGAGTTTACAGTATGTGGATGCATCTAATACATCAAATACAAGAGCAACGTAATGTCTCTAAAATGTAATCAGTATCAGGGTCTTACAGTCCTACAATAATGCATGGAATAATCTGTTTAAAAAGTGGACATGAATTATTCATGTTCCATATTAATTTTCATTTAGCATTCGTATCAACAATGTTTATAAAAGTCTGTATGAGTCACTTGCAGTATCTTGGTGCATGAAGCAATAAGTACATGTTTACCGACAGCTTGACTCTTCGTTAATAGGCTGTGTGTCTGAAAACAGAGATGAAGAGAAGTGCCTTCCTTGGAAAAATTAACAAAGCCAAGCCGATAAACTTGAAGAGCTCTATAGGCTGAGCTTCATTATTTTTCACTGCTGATGTACATCGTGCAACAAGGCCGTTCCAAAGCTCAGAATATGAAGAAGGATTTCTCTTAGGAAATCTCCGTGGTAACACTGAACCACTGAACTAGTTATGACAGAAGGCAAGACGTACGCGTGTGTGTGTGTGTGTGTGCACACGTGTATGTGGGCATGTTTGTATCTTGGCAGGGATCAAACGTTCAATTATCTGGGAGATCATGTGTGTGGTTTCTTTTAAGGTTGGGCATCAATCAATAGCTCCTATATCTCATAAACAAATGATAAAGTGCAGTGCATGGTGCACAATCGAATTAATATTCACATAAAACCATAAGCTCCAATTCAATTTGTTTGAATTAATTCAGTTCACATGCTCAAAATTAAATGAAGCCTGTGACATATAATGAAGACAAAAAAAAAAAACAACAACAAAAAAAACGACACCTCTTATCGTAGTCTGCATTCCGGAATATGGAACTCAACTCCAGCTCATCCCTAGCTGCGCATCTATTCTGTTTCATGCCGCGCTGAACACCATTAAACCACTCTTGCAGCACCTGCATATCCAGCAAGATTTCCCTCTGCCAAAGTGTCAAACTTCTAGACTAGCTGTCAGCTTCACAGTGACATCTTGACTTGATGTAGTTTCCCCGATGAGACTGATAGGTGCAAATGAAATTCCTTCCTTCACATGCGAGCGATAAAGGCAAAAAATAAAGTGATTGTATTTGCACTGGAATAAACTGACTGGCTTATGTTTTGAAATGTGTTCCCTTCTTAGTTGCAGTGTTTCTGTCAGGATACATAATGTAACACGTTACACGCACCTAGTCCAAGTCAGGAGACTCTTTTGGGACGCTTATGGAATCACATCCCCACTACATATCTATAGACATCCTGGCATATAAAAAAAAACCAGCAACAAGCCCTACAATGGATTGGCACCCCTTCCAGGGTGTGCCCCAAATCTCCTGAGATGTCCGCGTGACCTGTATACAGACTAAAGCGATATAGACAATGGGTGAGTGAGTGAGAACATGCAAATTCCATGCTCACAGAGATGGGAACCGAGCCTGGCCAGGAATCGAACCCGGACCCTGGAGGTGCAAGACGACATTGCTAACCACTACACCGCACAAAAAAGAAATAGTCACTGTCCAATGGTTTTGTAATGGGATGTCCAAAAGGCGAGAGCTGTCCACATAGTTTTGATCTTACAGTGTATGTATTGTTCATTTCTCCTAAAACTATATATATATATATATATATATAATATATTACATGGTTTATAAATATTAAAACACAATGGGCTTAGAGTTTAGCACTGTCGCCTTGCACCTCCAGGGTTGGAGGTTCAAATCTTCGGTGTCAGTTCTATGTGAGCTTACATGTTCTTTTTGGAAGGCTTCTTCCCACACTCCAAAGATATACAATATATGGTCAAAGTGTGTGAGAGTGTGTGTGTACATGTGTGTTTGTGCCATGGTTGGGTAACTACCTCTTCCACACTCTTCCCTGCATTTGGCCCTACATTCCCCAGAATCGGTACCACCCCCAAAGAACCCCCACATGAGAAGCTGCACAGATAGTACTGTAGATAAACAAATGGATGACTTTTATTCACACAATATTTCCACATCAAACAAGATTAATTTAGCGTAAGAAACAACTTTAGGAAATTCATGATTAGTAAAAAAATATTTTAAATGTTTGTTTGGTCCCACCGTTGGTGTGTTGCCTAATTTTGTTTAACTGTTCTGTGTAAAGTCCAGATGAAGTTTGCGTACATTATTGTGCTAATGTCTTGTTGTAAGGTCTTATTGTGCATTTTGTTCTTAAGTTCAAACCTTGCCTTCTGTGTTTCTAAACATTTCTGCACACTAAACACATTTCCCTAGTTTAGATACTTGCAGAATTCTTTGACCGCTAAAGAGTTCATGCACTTGCTGGGGGCATTTGTTCTTACAGCTCTAACCGAGGTTTTTTCAGGATGGAGATTTTTTTTTTAAGCCGTGTTCTTACTAAATTTTATATATATTTTAAATATACGGTAAAGGAATAATAGAGATGGACAATGGAATTACTGTACAGTGCAAAAGTATTCAGATGTCCCTTGTTTCTTCATATTTCGTTTCGAAAGAGACAATCTTTCTTGTATTTTTTAATTACATTTCTCCAGGCTCTCTTTCAGTCCAGTCCCTGTACCTAACCAGTTTGAGAGGAATGATATTTGTTCGTTAAGCCATACAGTGACCAATTAATCATTAATCATTGCAGCATTAAAAGATAACATCTACTGTAACTGAAGGCATGAACCAGTGAGAAACAGGTGCAGATGATGACAGATGATCAGGTGATTAGTGTACTGCTGATGCTGAGTGGTTGAAACAGACAAGAGGGGAAATGAGGTTGCTGATAAAGGAACAATTTTATTTTTTCATTGTATCTTTAGGTGTCCTGCGATGGATTTGATTACACCTATCCAGGGTGTACCCCGCCTTGTACCCTAAGTCTCCTGGGATAGGCTCCAGGCCCCCGTGACCCTGAATACAGGATTAAGCGGTATAGATGATGAGTGAGTGAGTGATTTTTTAATTATTATTATTTTTTAAATTTTTTAATTCTACATAAATTCTTCATACTGTACTTATTTAATATGAAGAAATGAGGGGTGACTCAAGACTTTTGCACAGTACTGTATGTATAATGGCATGAATAGAATTAGAACTGAATAATGAAGTCCTTTGTGGTTGGTAAATCAATTATCTTTGGTGTTATATAACCTGTACTATCATATGTGGAAATGTTAAAACAACTGCTGTGTGACTAAGACGTAAAGGCCAGAGGTGTAACAAAACCCGACTGCAGAGTTTTGTTTATGCTGTTTAAAAAATAAAAATGTCATTTTTTTTTTTTTTGCCCAGGTCAGAATGCAGGCAGTTAGTCATAGCAGGTCCTAGAAGACTGCAAAACATTGCATCTTATATTAAGTATACTTATATCTCAGGCTATGGACTGTCAGGGGGGAAGACACTGCTATACTATACTGTAGTTCTTGGAGAACTTTTAACAATTCTGCTTTTTCCATCTATGGCGCAATATCCAGGAGTTATCTGCAATGCTCAATACACAGGGTGATTTAGAAAACCCCATTAGACCCCATTAGAAAGGTGTTCTGCTGGCTGTCATCTGGCTCCACACTGCCTTCTCCCGGAGTGCCATCTTAACTGTATTCTTTTAGTATAAATAAAATTACACTCTCCCTAAACATTAAGGTATATTGATTTTCATATGATGTGAGAAACCAGCACATATTTTCTGCAGCAACCAGATATTCTCTTCGGGATCAATAAATCATAAAAATTGATCTGTTTCTATCTTGTTTCTATCAAATTGATTTTATTTATGTGGCACTTTTAACAAAACAAAGACACGGTCACACAGCAATTTTCCAGAAAATTGTATGCAAACCCACACCTGAACTGAGCAAGCCTGAGGGGACAGAAGGAAGGAAAACCATAATGAAATGAGAAGAGAAAGTTTCTTCTTATGGATGATGTTAGATAGTGGTAAGTGATGTTGTGAAATTGGTAAATGATAATTGCGGGGGAAGAGTAACAGCAAGCAATGCTAAGAATGCTATAAAATGCATTTAAAAATGCCCTCTGCAGTGGCTGCATAGAGTAGGTTATGGGAAAATATTAGTTCAATGAAACTCACTCATGCATTTATTAATTACAATAAATTTCGGAATTTCACTTTCTTTGGGAAAGTTGCTTGAATTTTTTCACGGACTAAATCTGTGTATTTAGCGGCAGCATTAAAAACGTGCTCCACTAAGAAAACAAGTTCTTCTATGGTTAACATTTTTACACAAAAATACACGGCCGATGTTAAGCAATGAACTCCCCGAATACATACAACAGACTGGTGGCGCCAAACAAGACGTGGAGTCAACGCATTACTACAGTACTACCATAGGTGGAAAGAGTACTAAAATATTGTATTCAATTAAAAGTACTGTTACGTCAGTGAAATTTTACTGAAGTACAAGTACCATTATAAAAATCTACTCAAGTAAAAGTAAAAAGTAGCTCATAAAAAAATTACTCAGAGTAAAAGTTACCGAGTTACTGGGTGGGATGAGGTATTCTAGCGTAGTTCAAAAAAGATGAGCAGATATAAATCTCAGTTTTAGTTGTAGTTGTTTTTCTTGTGCTTGAAAATCAAAGTGGTCGCTTCAATATGTCGTCACGTCCCAGTCTAGGGTTGGGTGGTATAGCAAAAGAATGGTTCAGGGTTCTACATTAAACTTTATGGAAATGGTGGTATATGGCAGAAAGAACTAGATCCAGTCATTAACTGATGAAATAATGTTTGTATTGCTTTACAAACACACACACACACACACACACACACACACACACACACACAACAGGAGGAGGATCAGATTCAGGGTGGACCCAGGCCAAAATAATAAACTAAATGGTATTTATATTTAGTAGCTACAGTAGATTACCTGCAAAAAAAACCACCACAAACAAAAATACAGGTCCCTTCCCTGACTCCCTAAACCAAAAACAGTGAATAAATTCCCTCTTCCCAAAATAAATACAGTGAAATTATCTACAAATATATACAAAGACCAATCAAACCAAAGAGGCAAAGCAATAATCAAAGTCAATGCGAGGCAAAAAGTAAAAACCAGAATACACAACCAAATATCAAAACACCACAATCACAATCACTTTCCTCTTTCCTGCGTCTCTCTCCGGTTTCTATATGGTGGCGCATGTTGATGACGTCACTGTCAGGGCGGAAGCGACCGTGTGGAAGGTCAGGTAGACGCCGATGTGGGGACAGTCAGAAAACCTGGAGTGGAGTCTGGAGCGGCGCGCGACCATGACACGATACACACACGCGAGTGCAACGAAGCATTTATACAAAGCATAACATTTTTTATTATTTTTGCATTTTCATTCATTTGTTTTATTCAGTAGCGAATATGATTTAAAATGTATTGAATTACATTACTTCAAACAAAACATACTTAAGTAAAAGTAAAATTTACAGATTTTAAAAACTACTTTAAAAGGTCGAAGTACACACACACACACACACACACAAACTACTCAATTACAGTAACGCAAGTAAATATAATTCGTTACTTTCCACCTCAGAAGTGGGAGGTGACGTCCTTACTGTATTTAGGTACATACTGTATTTCACATATCTGTACTTGATTCATTTGGTTTATTAGAGAATGCAATACTTTTTACTTTTACTCTTTATTTATTTATTTATTTATCCTGCTAAATATTATGCATAATTGTATGACTTGTCTCTCTTATGACATGCCTAATAACATAACAGGTGTTTGAGATCAGAAGTGGAACTGGTTGCAGACAGCGTTGAAAACGTCTCGTTCACAATCGAGAAGCAGAGAGAGAGAGAGAAAGATAATTTTTTAATATACTAAAAACACTACTGTAAGATAATAACGCTCTATACGTTTGCGCACATACACATTAAAATAGAGGACTTCTATTTTTACTTGAGTGATATTTGCCGTAGGGAGTCTCTACTTTTCCTCAAGTACAGGATATGTGTACTTTTCACACCTTTGTTCATGATCATATTGTGAAGAGCTCTGGGGTCAGCATACGCAGGATTGTCTCTATGATTATGCTAACAGTTCTAAAGTCTAATGTTTACTGGGTAAGATAATTCCCTTAAGAAGAGGCAACTATAAACTGTTTTTTTTATTTATTGCGAATCGAATTGCATTGTTTCATCTGAACGCTCTGCATGAAGAAGTAAAGGGCAAAGCAAAGCAGCTGAGCATCATCAGGGTGAATGAAGAGGTTCCTGAGGCGGAATGCGCTGGAACAGGAGACAGTATTAAAAAACAACTCAGTTCTAACAGCAGAAATGTATTTGTTAACAGTAAAAACGAGTAAAACATTTTTATTTAGAATCTAATCTTTTTGTTTACATTTGTTACAGGATTGGGGGCCATACACATGGAAATTCTCAGTCGCTCCTAGTGACAAAATGTGTGGGTTTTCCAAGAATTCTATTTAAAATGAAAGAGTAGATCCCAGTACAGATAAAAATTATTCATCAAACATCTTAACCCTTTACAGAACTCTTTTAAGAAGCATAGGAGTTTGTTAAGCAGAGGAGAAAATTGTGGGAAGATGAAGAGTCATGCTCCCCTGTTTGCTACTGTACATACAAACCAACCAAACCACTTACAGCACATGGACATGCCAGCAATCATAATAAAGAGCAGAGACATTTTTTTCTAGTTACAAAAAAAAAAAAATAGCAGCATGGTGAATAGACTGAAAATAAATTAAATATATGTGTGATTTGTGTAGACGGACCTTACACCTCTTACACCTATAGGGTCTGGGTTTGTTTCCTACATCCGGTCTGTGTGCATGCAGTTTCCATGATCTCCTAATGCTTGGTGGGTTTTCTCCGGGTCCTCTGGTTTCCTCCCACAGTCCAAAAACATGCATATTAGGATAATCCTTGTTGCCAAATTGCCTGTAGAGTGTGAATGAACATGTGAGTGTGTGCCCTCGATGGATTGCCACCCTGTCCAGGGTGTACCCCACCTTGTGCCCTAAGCCTCCTGGAATAGGCTCCAGACCCCTGTGTATAGGATTAAAGCCATATAGATGACGAGTGTGTGAAACAGGCAAAATATTTGTTATTTCGAAATATATATTATATCATAATTATTATCTCACCATTTTGTAGTGATGCATGGGTTTGCATCTTTGTATACCCGCACTAGATCCAACCCGACCCAGCTGACCCGCTCTAATATGTGCAAATCAAGCATTCATCATCAAAACCTCATTGTCTGAAAAGAGTTTTTGCCTTTTCCTTGCTTATGTTTGCCCTGAGATTGGTCCTAACCACATAAAAGATTTCTAGCTAGAAGTTTTTAAGCTAAGTTAGGAGATTTCTGAGAGTTTCATTAAAAGCCCCTGATATCCATTCCCACCCCTGAGAGTGCACTTGGGACTGTACACGTATATAATGGCAGTTGCCTTTTTGCGTAAATACAAAGCAACTCAACTAACTCAGAACCTTTAGAAAATAACTGAAGGCACAAAACGTGTCTATACAAACAGCTGTATTTTTAATATGAAGAATATCATCCCAATTAGCACTCCCAAGCCTAAAGGTGCTAGGATCATAGTATGGGGTGTTTTGCTGGAAAATGGGCTGGTAACCATCAGAAAATACTCTGCCTAGGCCAAAAAAAAAAAGTCCCTCTGGTCTCTCCATTTTAGAAGGGGCAAATTATTTACCTGCATCACTAAAAGACAATTAAGGATATTTAAAATGACTGGACTTGGGTTACGAACTGTACAATACATAATTAAAGCCTGTAGGGACTGAGCTGATCCTTCAACTTTATGGAAGAAATGTGGTCAGACAAACATTATGAGTGAAGATCACATGAATGCTCGGTACAGATGCATGGTAAAAAATCACAGCCATGAATAATAGTGAATGTAAGAGCATTTCCATATGCACAATGTGACAACTGGGACTAAATCGCTGTGCTGCCATTTGTTAGGACGACTAATCAGGGGAAAAGTGCTAGGGAGCAAAATGAATGAACAATGGGAAAATGTCATGTCGTTTGATGACTCCAGATTCACCCTGTATTATTTTCCCACCACGCTGTGCACTGTAATCAAAACTAAAAGCTTTCAATGAAATCTTAAAGTGAGTGACTTATTCTTGGCCAGACAATGTACAGTAGATAGTGTCATAAGGGTGGAGGATCATTTGGAAATACTGACCACCAGGATCAGCCAGGAAATCAGAACTTGGCCACACAAGCAGGTCTTATAGCAGGATGATGATTGTAAGAATCTCTCTAAAGTTTGTAACAAAATGGCTTAAATACAACAAAGTAAAAGTTCTGTAGCGTCATTCACAAAGCCCAGACCTGAATCCCAAAGAAAATCTGTAATTCAAGAAAATAAATAAAAATGAAAATGAAAAAATTAAAACAATTAAGCAATTAATCAATATCATAGAAGTGGGAGTGCTGTTGCTCGGTGATACCGTAGGCACTCAGGCTTGTGCTGATGATCACATCATAGCCGTGCTGATATTCAGCACAACAGAGTGGTGCGTAAGTCTGGAGAAGGTCTGTGAGACGTGTCAGGGAGAGATTGTGAGGAGCTTTGAATAGTAAAATGAAGATTTTGTAGTCTGTCTGATGAGACGCAGGCAGCCAGAGAAGCTGTTGATCAGATGCGTGTGTGGACTTAGATCATGTAATAATCCACGCTGCAGAGTGTTGTGAGTCGATAGAGAGGTTTTTGGAAACACCAACATGAATACCATTACAATAGACAATGCGATACATGACCAGATGTAACCAAAAGCTGAAACAAATCTCTCTAATCATAATGAAACGACCTCCTGTGGAAATAAAGAAGATGCCATAACATTACTTACACAGGAAGTATTTTGTAACATAAAATGTGGAGTTGTGGAACATTCCCCTTTGTCCAAAAATATGAATTGGAAACCTTTTGTTCATTCGCTTGTAACACTCCTTACCCTAATAACAGCTCTGGCTAATACTTCAGTTTGCACCCTGTGAGGTGGGAAGAAACATATCAGACGTACTGATTTACTATACACAGTGCAACATAAGCAGCAATTGGCCAGCAAAGAGCTCCAGCTTGATGTGGATATTAAAAGTGGAAATTAACTAGAGGTTCATTTCCACAAGAAATTGCAAAAGTGTGACTGCTCAACAGCAAGAAATGATGCCGTACAGCTGGCACAGTGAGTAACAGCATTTATTTCAATAGGAAAAAAGGAATGAAAACAATAACAATAACAAAAGGACAACACGGATCACTGCAACCAATTTCACTCCCGCATTACACAGGATCTGCAGATTTAAAGCAGTGTCAATATGTCAACAGAGCTATAGAAGCAGGAGTCAGGGAAAGTACACAAATCCTGTACTGGAGTAAAAAAAAAAAAAAAAAATATATATATATATATATATATATATATATATATATATATATATATATATATATATATACTGTATATCCTAGGTAAAATAATACTGAAGTAGAAATAGAAGGCCTCCATTTACAATTATATTTAAGTAAAACTACAAAAGTACTCACTTTCAAATGTACTATTTTATACTAAGTACTCTTTACGTCATAGTAAAATAGTGTCTCTGAAACACACTCTCTCCTTCACTATCACGCTCTCTCTCTGTGCACTGTGGACATGAAGTTTCGTCACAATCTGCAACTGCAAACGGCTTTAATTTTGGTTTCAAACACCTGCTACATGATGGCATTTTATGGAGGGAAGGAAAATCATGCAGTGAGAAACTGATTTTAAAAAAAGGGAGTAAAGTGAAAATTAGTTACGGCATGATTTGTGTTGTAGAAATGCTTGAAAGCTTTTGGTAAAAGACAGCCATGATCACAAGTCAGCTTTTTGCAAATCTAAAGTGCAATGTTTTTGCAAGTCTCAAGTATTATTTGTGCACAGTAACGGTTAACTAAAGTAATAATAATATATAATATTTATGATTTTGCTAATAAAATGATAATATTAATAATAATAATAATAATATTAACAGGCGGCACGGTGGTGAAGTGGTTAGCCTTGTCACCTTGCACCTCCAGGATCCGGGTTCAATTCCCGGCCAGCCTTGATTCCCGTCTCTGAGTGCATGGAGTTTGCATGTTCTCTCTGTGCTTGGTGGGTTTCCTCTGGGGTACTCCTTTTTCCTCCCACAGTCCATGCAGATTAGGCTAATTGGCATTCCCAAATTGCCCGTAGTGTGTGAATGAGTGTGTGTGTGCGCTGCGATGGATTGTACCCTGCCATGTGCCCCAAGTCTCCTGGCATAGGCTCCAGGTCCCCCATGACCCTGAATACAGGATAAAGTGGTATAGAAAATGAGATGAGATGAGATGAGATAACCATAACAATAAAAGAATATGTATCTAGTATTTAAATAATGGGAGGGGCGTTCACGTTACACTGGGACATTTCTTTGTGCAGAACAACAGAACACAGTTATCAGACTAAAAATTACCTACTGTATATGTTTCTATATAATCCACTGTTACACCAATGCACTTATCACAGGGTTTAACTAGTGCTTGGATAACATCAGGTAGAATGTTCTCTCAGTATACAGGAGCCATGAATGGAGTGCCTGCTTCTCGTCTGTACTAATAAAATAATTCCTCCCAAGAATTTTTTTTTTAAAGGAAATTGGAGTGAGGTCAGGACTATACGGGGGATGTGGCAGTACCTCCCACCTGAGTTCCTGTAATGTGCAAGTTGTGTTGGTTGTGGCACATGATTGTGTGTACAGTTCCCACAGACAGATGTTCTTGTTATGCAAGTTGGCGACAAGTTATACTGTACATCTGGCGTTCCACTCTCGAAATGTTGACGGAATGACTTTAATAGGTTTCAAGCCACCTTGGCTAGCATCAACATTTACGGAGATAAAGACTTATTTAAAACGTTTGCACCATTCAAATGTTTTACTATGGCTAAAAGTCTGTTTACAGTGATAGAAGTCGTCTGTAAATGTCAATCACTCATATGCATTCATGAGAAATCTCATCACAAGTCCCAGTTTGACTTGAACACCGCTTGTATAATCTATCGCAAACAATGGCAGTGAAATATGCAACATGTAAGGGCAGTCTTAAAGGCCTTGAGGCAAACTGGCCTCAACGCGAAACTGACAAAGTGGGTGGAAGTGCGACAGACATCTTGGTATATTGACTGTGGTCTGCCCACAACCAAAGACTAAAAAGAAGGTGATTTCTCTTTATCTCTTAAATCAAATTTACCCTTGAAATGGTTGTACTGCTGCTGAGATCTCTTTTTCTCTTTTATTCTGCAATTACACCTATGCCCTGCACAGGACCCTGGTCTCGGAGGTACGTAAGAGACTGAGTGCTTACAGTCCTCTGGGGAACCTGCTACTGGTTTTGCAAAAATGAATGCACATAAATTGCTTTGTCAAGTGACGAGCACCACGAATTAACCCAAAGAAAAAGAAATACTTCACAAATGCAATTTGTCAAGCCATGAACACTATAGAAAAAACAAACAAACAAGAAAAAAAGGCCACTTAACTGCTGAGATATTTTCTGTGAAACCGGACGTTTTGCAGTCTGGATGTTGTTGTCTTTCTTACCATATAAAAAACCTGATGGTGTTTTGAGTAAACAATATCACAACCTAATTACAAATATGACAATGTTATCCAACATTAAGGTGTCAGTGGGCACTTATAAGCGTTAGGGCTTTTTCCATCACCAGTTGTGGCCTTGTTTACGAGAGTGATGTACAGTAAAGTCACAGGATTGTATCCACATAGAAAAATTTCTTCCAAATTGTGTCTCCATTGTGCGGTAGCATGGCATGCTCTAAAATCTCCGGGTAGACAGCTGTGTTGACTTCAGACTCGATAAAACACAGTGGAGCAACACAAGTGGATGACATGGCAACCCAGACTCTGAGAGCTTGATTTCCAAATGAAATGCTAAATTTACTTTCATCTGAAGAGAGGACATGATGCAACGGTCCAGTTCTTTCTCTTCAGCCTCGGTAAGATTCTTCTGATTTTGTCTCTGGTTCTGGATCGGCTTGCTTCTTGGAATGCAACAGTTGTAACCTATTTATATTTTAAATAACATGCAAGTGTCTGGCTGTTAAATGGGCACTTCTCATTCTGTAATACTTAATGGATTGCTCTTTCTAGAACATTTTCAGCACATTAGTTACCTTTTCTAATTTTTTGTAATGAAAAAAAAAATGGCCCTGTTTTTTTCTTCTTCCCATTTTGCTTTTACGGCTCCTGCTGTGAAAAAGAAATACTCCCGCTCCATGCTTTCTTTTTTAAGAGTTGCCCTTTACCAGCAAGCTGCATACAGTATAACTAGCACTGGCATAAATGACTGTGACAGACACAGAACTGGTATATTCAAATGCAATACTGAGAGAGAATTTCTTTAAGCGATATCACATGAGAGGTGGGTGCGCCCTCGTGCCATGACCACATCACAGCTGGTGCTGATATTGAGCACAACAACACAACCTCGAGTGTGATATTGCTTTTTATACAGTTACTTCCAGATTATTTAACCAGTCATTTTACTCCACCAAAACATATTTTTCCATGCATGGTGGAACTGACTAACCGTGACTATTGGAGCTGGCGACCGACAGTTAGCGTAATTAACGGGTGAAAGAAGTTTTAACTTCTTGCCATATTGCCAAGGTTCTGGGTTAAATCCCAAATAGCGATCAATGGAAAGCTAGTGCACAAGGGGGAGCAATCTTTTGTGCAAAATGCAAAGTAGCGCCCTTGAACGGGGGTTACAGAGGGATCTGAGATTCAGCTTTGTGTTAGACGCTAGCTAGCTTTGTAGCTCACCGTAGGTGAATTCAGAACAATACTGTAGTTCTTGGTTGTTAGAGAAGTGCACCTGAGATGCGGAATGATACATATAGTTAAATGTTCCAGTGGTGTTACTTGTGGTCACTTGTGGCCACTTGTGGAAAGTCTCTTGTTTAATCAGATTACTTGTTTTGAGCTAACTTTTGCATATCGGTAATTTTTGTCTTATTTGTTTTTACATCACAGATTGCTCGCTCCCTCACTCACTATCCCATCTTCTATACCACTTTATCCTGTATACAGGGTTAGGGTTTAAGGGATGCAGGCGGGACATACAGTATGTGCAGAAGTTAAGTTTTATAATTATGAATTTTATTTGTTTAGCTCTTGTTACACTGTATGCATGTACAGTATGCGTTTCAACTGATCTGTGCAATGTAAAAAATGTGTAGCTGGCGTCTGTTTTCATGTGCCTGAAAATGATCACTCACTCATCATCTATACCACTAAATCCTGTATTCAGGGTCACGGAGGCCTGGAGCCTATCCCAGGTGACTTAGGGCACAAGGCGGGGTACACCCTGGACAGGGTGCCAATCCATTGCAGGGCACACACACACATACACTCACACACTGCGGCCAATTTGGGAATGCCAATTAACCTAATCTACATGTCTTTGGACTGTGGGAGGAAACCAGAGTTTCCGGAGGAAACCCAACAAGCACGGAGAGAACATGCAAACTCCATGCACCCAGAGACGGGAATCGAACCCGGACCCTGGAGGTACAAGGCGACAGTGCTAACCACTACACCACCGTGCCACCATGCCTGAAAAGGATGTAATAGGATGCCTGAAAAGGATATACTTAACAACTTTGTAGTGTGAAACAACTCGACGTCAATGTTAATAATATACAGTACATCTTGAAGTGTTTTATTTTCATTGTCCCACAGCAACTACAATTTTGAATTACCACATGCTTTATTAGATAGCACAGTTTTGTTATTTCCATTATAGTGAACTTTTTTTTTTTTTGCTTTATAAATTTGCTTTATAAAAGAAAAAAAGTGCAATCCTAGTTCCTAAAAAGAGTTCCACATTGAAATACCTTAAGGGACAGCTTTATTACTCACTTTTATAAAGCCCTGATACTGAGAACTCCTTCCAGAAGTGCTAAATAAATGTCTCCTTAGAGACAACTAAATAATTAGGCATGGGCTTTATTTGTGTCTTTATGTTGCATACCTGTCACACAATGCCCCATGTTACTTGTTACTATAAAACAATAACATACTGGAATGATTGCATTAATAAACACCTATTTTGTGAAGTACAGCTGCTGTAATAAAAAATATAATCAACCCCTTCAGAATCAATTAAAACAGAGAAACTAACAAGCAGCGTGGTGTACTTGGGATTTATTACATCATTAACAGGCCCAGTAGAAATATGTATAATTCATCTCCAGGAGCCAATGACAATTACAAAAGCACGCATTAAAAACTGAAATAATGGTTATCGATTAAATTATGGAGGTTGATAATGATTCAGTTTACTCTGGTCTGCAGATGTACAGAATTATAAAGAAGTCATCTACTGTCATATGCTTGTTGAACAAATCATTCAACTCACTGTTGTCTGCGATGATGGCTATTTTGTATGCTTCCCAGAACAAAACAGTAATGTTTAGACTATATGGTAAAAAGTATGTGGACACCTCGGTCTCGCTCATCACATTACAATACAACGGGCATTAATGACGAGCTGTTCCTCCTTTCCCCCCAACTACATCCAGGCTGTTGCTATGGGGATTTGTGCAGACCACTTGAATTCTACTACTCAATTCAAGTGAATTTCATTTGTATAGCACTTTTAACCATTCCAAGTTTAACACTAACAGGTTCCAGGAAACCTGATTTAACTAATCAGCTAATTGCAAGTCTTCCCTGAATAGAAGTGGGTGTGGTGCAGGGCAGGAACAGGGTGGATAACCAGTTTTCTAGAGCAACCGTTGCAAAAGATGTGCTTATTGATCATGTTTTTTCCACATTGTCATCCTGGAACTGGCTGAAACCCTGAAACCCTGATGTTACAACATACCAAGGAGACCCTGATATGCATGCTATGCTCAGGTGTTCATATAAGCCTGGGCATATAGTGCAAATCAAAATCTCTTCTTTCTTTTCGTTCTTCTTTATATTTTGTTGTATACTGTACTTATATTCCTGAAGCAGCCATACAAGTCCAAGGCACCCCACTCTCTCCAACAGCTTGTATGTTTTGGATTAAGAATAGGATCCTGTTTTTCTGCCACTCTTGGCATTTTAATGAATTTGGTAGAGAGAAGTGCACCTTTGGTAGAGTGCACCTGAGCTGCAGAATGATACATATAGTTAAATGTCCCAGTGGTGTTACTTGTGGCCACTTGTGGAAAGTCTCTTGTTCAATCAGATTACTTGTTTGGAGAACTTTAGCATAATGGTAATTTTGCTCTTATTTGCTTTTGCATTACAGATTGCTTGCTCCCTCACTCACTAACCCACGTCTATACCACTTTATCTACTTTTTCTTTATTATTATTATTATTTTTTTACAATTGGTTGCAGAACAATTGTGGTTCACCTATTTGCAAATTCCACTGTGACATTTAAATAAATGTTGTATTCTCAGGCTAAACTAAGGGCTCAAACTAAGAGCAGACATTTAAAGGGCACCCCTGAGCAACAGGAAACACCTTGCAGTGGTTGATGGATTAAAACAATAGGTGCCGTGGTGTTTAAGACATCTATGTGTAAAAATATCAGAAGATAAAACCTGAAATTCCGATCTAGTGTGTCATAACTACAGGCGTTCAGATTATTATAACTCAACATCTACGTGTAGTAGGAACCATCTTTGCGAGTAATCGTTCCATTCCGGGATCAAAACCGTGACGCAATTCACACACTTCCTGTTTACAATCCTATTTGACAGCCATTCATTTCTGCGTTGTTTGATTAAACAAGATTCCGGCTACTTTCATGTAGTATCGACAGTCCTTACAGCCATGATTCCGTACACTGTAAACATTAAACTAGCCGCACGGACACTCACCGGGACTTTGAGTTTGCAGAACAAAATTGCAGTTGACTGGTGAGTAGCATAAACTAGCACTGTGGCTAATACGTGCTTCATGTTAACATCATTTCCGATTGACTAGAGGTTTTAAACGGTATTTACATAACCTGCGCTGTAAAGGAGCACTCTGGGGTTCATGTTAGTTTTGTTGGCAGTGTGTACAAACGCTGTCAAGTCATTCTGTGTGTATTCAATGTGTGTGACGAACACTTCCTATAGTTATATACTTATTATAAAACATGTTGTGCACGGTGTGGCACATTATTAGTTAAACACAATGACAATACTAGTATTCATATATTTGGAAAATATTGAACCATTGCAGCATAACACGCAGCAAGAAAACAAACAAACAATAAAGCTTTGCGCTTCATAATAGTAAACGAATAAAGTTTTTGTCATGATGTCTAAGCCGTTGCGTTCTTTAAAAAGATACATAAGGATTAAAATGGTATTTAATTAAGATACGGGAACATAAGTGAATTGTTATTTGTTTCGCAACGTGATAACTTGCGGCATTTATGCGAAACCGGAAGTGTTGCTGAAAGTGGTAAGATCACGTGATCACTATCTGTCAGTCACGACTGTCTTGTTTGAACTCGACGTGGACTGAAAAGTCTTTGGTGCCGCTGGTCTATCAGTTTTTCCTACTTGTCAGAATTTCCTACCGGTAGAAAAAACAGGTTTTACCGGTCTGTCTTACATTATCAAAATGGACATAACACTGCAAAATAAAATAAAAAATAATAATAATAATACTCGGTTTTAAGGTGGGCAGCAGATTCTGACACATGACGGTACTTCATCAGAATGTAATTCCTACAGTTGTAACATGGGTACAAACGATAAAAAAAAAACACTACTACTCTACGATTCACATGCCAACTGTTAAATATAGGCAAGTGAATCAAATAAAATGTCAACTAAAACCAGAAAACGATGAAATACTTTAGTAAATATGGTATTTTTTCAGTAAAATGAATGAATTTATGGATGGGACGCTAAGATAGGAAAGCGTGACGTATTTTTAACGCGCATGCACAGAAAGCCTGTGTAGGAAATAATGATAAGATTAATTGATATCCATCTTTTCTTTGCAGAATCCCTTTTTATTTGTCTTTCTTTTCAGCTCTGATTCAGCCGTGTCTCTTGCTGATACAGTATAATGGTCTTTCATGAATATGCTGCATGTTAACGAAATAACTTACTGGTTTTTATTTTGCTAATACGTGTCATGCTGTACAAAGTTTTCGAAATACTCATTTTAATCGTCGTTTAAATATTCAGCCATTGAAATGATTGTACGTTTATTGGGTAGATCCGACCGAGCAATCTGATTGGCTGAGAAGCATTTTCACAAGTGCTGATATAAAGCACTGGGACTGGTATTACTCCATGTCCCAGGTTTCTGTCATTAATTACGCTAACTCTCGGTTGCCAGTGTGGGTGAAAGTAGGTCGCGACGGTCCGCAGTACTGGAAAGCAAAGAGAGCAGCTGCCTGGCTCAACCTACATTCAAAACCAGTCACAGAAGCATTTTCGATGTCAATGTCATCTTAAACCTCAGATTTTCTCCTTCGTAACTGCTTTTAAAGAACCATCAGTGACGTTTCATTTACAGTTACAAAGCTTCTAACACAGAGCTGAGTCCGAAATCCTTCTCCAACATCTGATCAAGGGCACTAGTTGGTGTGTGGAACAAAGGATTGTACACCCTACATAGCCACTAGCTTTCCATTTTACGCTCTTTGATATTTAAACACGGAACCGCTTGGTCATGCTGTTGGTCTGAATATCAGCACGGCTGTGATATCTTCAGTACTCATGCTTCACCCTCATGCCTATGACAGCATCACAGCCGGGCTGATCTTCAGTACAACAGCACAACCTCGAGTGCGATATTCCTTGAATATAAGCAAATACATCTTTAAATATATGTCTTCTAGAAATAAAAATACTGATGGAAAAAATGTGTTAAATGATTTGCAAAGCAACATTTTATTCACGCAACTTCCAAAAAATACAAAATATAAAAAAATGCTATTTGTTGTTTTTTCCCCCATTTTTGCATCGGAAGTTTCTTTATAAATCTTTTACTTTGTATATATTATTTATCAAGCTGAAAAATCTAGTTTCTGGTCAACAGCTCAGTGTTGTTCTGTGCGTTTGACAGCCATGGGGCACGTTGAAGTTACAAACCTCCTATTAGTGGCAGCAGTGGTGGCTTTGTAATGAATTTACACAGCCGACCGGTTTTTGCTGCACTTTGTGTAAAAAAAAAAGAGGTTGCTGTGCTGTGACAGATTGAGGACAATGTTGTGAAATACAACCTCTGTTTTTGGGGGACACAATCATGGATCCTCTAGTTATTTAAAAACAAAAAAGTCTTTTTATTCACTGACATTTGTATGAACAGGATTAGTGAAAAACAAGTGGTCTCATTAAGAGAAATGACATGATTATTCATGATTAAAGCACTATTCGGACGGGACTAGTTTTACTGGGGGACGTTTGAGTTAGAATTTTTTTCAGCCGACGTCTGTCATTTCATGTATGGATTCGGACGGGACTAATATCTCCGTGTTTATTACGGAGGTGGGCGTGTCCACGTGTTGAGGATGAGGATTTCTACTGGAGCGTAGAAAGCAGAAACTCGAATACCGGCGCGCTAGAGATTGTACGTTAGTTCACGATGACCAAAACACACAAGAAAACGCGTGTCGGAAAAAAACATTTTCGGCAAACACAGACATTCACATTCGGACGGGATTAGATTTCTCAGAGGACCACCGAGTTTGCTGAAAAACTGTAGGTAATTTGCTCTGGAATTTTTACAGAGGTCGTGTGAGAAAAAGACAGACATGGCAGATTCGGGTGGGATTAAAATCACAAAGTACCTCTGTGAAACAGAAATTTCTCTAACGTCCCCCAGTAAAACTAGTCCCGTCCGAATAGTGCTTAAGTCGCACAGGTTAGTTTGATTTTGTGTACAATAGTGTGCAGCAGGTGGAATGTAGCACATCTTCAATTTTGCAAAAATCAGTTGATGAACACAGTATCTTTGTGATTTTTCAACAGAATGCAGAAAGTTTTAATCCTAGATACTGTTTTAAAGCACTTTAATGAACACTATCCAATAGACACAGGGATCACCAGGAGCTAGCCAATATATTGTCGATATTATCATGATTCGATTTTTATTACAATTCAGTATGTATTGTATTACAATGCAATATATAAATTTTTTCACGTTCAGATTTTTTCAGATTTTGTTACAATTTTAAACAAATTTAGCAAATGATATTTTTATGAAAAATTGAGAAAACTAGTATAAGCAATAAGCTATAATTACTTGTGTTCAATTCAGTTGTCAAGCTACTGAATAAAGTGAAGGCTTTAAATTATGACATCTTTTTTAATTTAAGGTCTTAAAATTGTGACAAAGTTGAAGTAGAATGTGCTTACAGAATCGCAATTTTAATAAAATCAGCACTTAAGTACTGTGATATCATATTGGGAGGTATACATATATACTGTATATACTCTATACGTGCATGGACAATAAAACTGAAATGTCTGGTTTTAGACGACAATAATTCATTAGTATGGTGTAGGGCCTCCTCATCAATTCATCTTGGGAATGACAGATACAAGTTCTGCACAGTGGCCAGAGGGATTTTGAGCCATTCTCCTTGCAGAATAGTGGCCAGGTCACTGTGTGATGCTGGTTGAGGAAAACATTTTCTGACTTGCGTCTCCAAAGCACCCCAAAGCGGCTCAGTAGTATTTAGATCTGGTGACTATGCAGGCCACGGGAGATGTTCAACTTCATTTTCATGGTCATCAAACCACTCTGTCACCAGACTTGCTGTGTGTATTGGTGTGTGTACATTGTCCACAGCCCAGGATTTTTCGCTGCTGGTACCACTGAAACCGATGTTTGGCATTGGCACGAGTGACCAAAGGTTTTGCTATAGCAGTCCGGCCATGTACATTTACGACGAACAGTTTTGGTGGAAACAGGAGCGTTGAGGTGCACTGTATTAATTCTGCAGTGATTTGGGCAGCTGTGGTTTAAGTTTTTTTGGATACAATCCAGGTTAGCACCCGGACATCCCTTTCAGACAGCTTCCTCTTGCGTCCACAGTTACTCCTGTTGGATGTGGTTCGTCCTTCTTGGTGGTATGCTGACATTACCTTGGATACCGTGGCTCTTGATACATCACAAAGACTTGCTGTCTTGGTCACAGAAATGCCAGCGAAACCCTGCGCACCAACAATTTGTCCTCTTTTGAACTCTGATATTTCACCCATAATGTTCTGTGCGCTGCAATATTTTAAGCAACACTGTGCAATTACTCTGCACATTCCACCAGTAAGAGCAGAGTGTGAAGGTTTAATTAACAATCAATGAAGATTGGCCACCATTGTCATCTGTCATACTATATATCATCTATCAGTGCTATTTATTAGTCTTTTTACTGTTTGATTTTCAATTACACTGTTGTATTTCATGCCACTGTAAGTAATCCTGAGAGAATATATATGCTTATAGAGATTAAAATCTTTTCATTTCAGTTACTTGGAAACTGAAACACACCTTAATGTGCAGAATCTCACCAAATGCATATTACAAGGACGTGATCATAAACCTGGAAATTTCAGCAAAGGGCAGCAGAGAAGAAAATACCAGCTTTCTGTAGAAGATCTATTTCACTGAGAAGAAAGGTCATTCTCATAAATCAGTGCAGAAAAAAGTGCATCTGTTTAGCACGAATGAGGAGAAATCACAGTTCTGTAATTCAGAAATAAGCTGGCTGACATAATTACCAAGTAATTACTGTATATCAGCTACATTTTATAGTAAATACCAGATGCATTTGTGCATTTTACCAGATGCTGATGATCAGATCAACTAATTCTTTTCTTTTGGTTTAATGGTAACAAAGCCAGATTTTAACAAGGTAGTTGAACTAGTTAGCCTTATTGTTGCTTTGCTAACTTCAACATTTTACACACAGACCAATCTCATATGGAATTACAAATGTTTTAAGAAATCCCTACTTAACAATTTTAAGAAAGGCATACTTAACTATGAATCCTAACTGCAGTTAATATGGCATGTTAATATTTGGTCATTTTTGTCTTTAGGTGCTGTATTCAATGTAGAATTTTCTAAAACACCAAATATAATCCTATTCCTAGTCAGATTCTTTCTTTTTTTAAGGCTATATCTTTTTTTTCTAAATTTTTTATTCTAGTTTTAAGCATTTATTTCTTGAAAGATTCAAATAATCTGAACAGAACATGAACAGAACATTTACACAAAAATTTTGTCTAGCTTGGATGTAATAATCTAAGTTGGTTTGTTGTAATCTTGTATTAAGAAAATGCAGATCTATTCGACTAGGTTTAAGATGTTTTAACTTGCTAAAATATCGCTTTTTTGCAGTTCTTTGCTATCCGTGTCATTGTGTTTCATGATTAAAACTGTAGCAACAAGAAAAAAAGATTTAAATACTTTTGACAAATTGTGAAAAAAGTAAACGATACAGTATAATCCTATTATTACAAACTCAAAAGTTGTAAAGGAACCTTGGCTATAATGGACGAGGTCAGCAGATCCTGGCCAAACATCCACATAAGTATGAAAAAAAAAAATGCCTTGAATATAGCAAACTCGCAGATAAGAGAAATTCGCTTACACTGGACAAATAATTAGGTCCTTGTGGCTGCTGAAAGGCATGATTATATTCGCTTATAACGAAACACCAGCAATGTCATGCTGTACGCTTGAACCGATCAGACAGACTGATTAACGGATGACCGTCACGGTTTATAAATAGCTGTAAACAGCTACGACCGATACAGCCAGGGCTCTGCTTGGGTTCAGAATAGTGCCCATGGAGTGCTCATCAAACCCCGTTATCTGGTTTCAGACATAACAGGTCGAATATGTCCCTATATGTTAACCTCACTTGGATGGATATAACAGTGTTTTGTGTAAAATTCTATTTCCTATTTACTTGTCTGCTGTAAATAGCCCGAATTCGGAGTAGCTCCCGATCAGAAGACTTGCTGTGCAAAAGGCTTGAGCCCCCATAATTTCTTCATATTTTGCTTCCAAAAGAGACAGACACATTTTCCGTGTGGTGATTAATATACCATTGATTAGAGTTGGGGGGGATGGTGTTGTTTAAATACTGCCTTTGGTTTTAAAGTGATAAAACTAAGGTATAAACCTTTAGAGTTGTGACAACCTTTTCTGTTGCTTTAAAGGCTCAAGGTCAGAAATATGGAATTGGAATATTTGTAAAATCGTAATACTTACAGAATCACAATATCAATCGAATCGGCACCTAAGTGTCGTAATGATGGTGACCGGTGATTCCCGTTCCTAGTGATGATGCTGAATATTTGTTCTGCAAATTCAGGTTTAATTGCAAACAAGAGTGGATCAGTAATCTTTTTTTTTTTGTTTGTTTTGAAGTGTAAGAAAAACTAAATCTAAAAGGAAATCAGGAGTCGCATTTAGAAGGAAATATTTGCCTGTATTTGGCTGATGATGACATTAATTAAAATAGCATCGTATTTAAAAATATGATTTAAATACGGTCAAGCACTGCTTTTAAATATGCACACAATGCAGCCGAATATAGTAAAAAAAAGGGCCGACATGTGGGATCACAAAGTGAGTAATGCTATGGGGAATTAGGATTGTATCTTTAACAGTTGTTCCTTATCTGTAATTCAGTAATGCTCATGAGTGCAGGAGCGACAGGAGTGGGAAGATGTGGAGTAAAGCAGTGAAGTAAATGTCAACATTAAGCGAAACATCCAGTGTTTGCTGGAGAACATATCTAAACAGACAGCATCTCAAGCCGGCTGCCCGGACCAACACACACTACAGACTCCTGCAAAAGGAGACGATTTGTTTACGCAATGCAGGCGCAGTCCTTGACGGATCTTCACAGTTGAACACACTCTCCATTAACACTCCCCCACAAGTAACCATCAGGTGATAAGATTGAGGGAATGGAGCGAGTATGGGAAGGAATTGTTCTGTCCTCATTCACGACCACTTCCATATAAGCGGAAATACTGTAATACTCAACTATGAATACTTTTTCCTCCAAACCCGTCAGCCATGTTCCAAAAGCTAGAGGAAAGCCGTCCCAGAAGGGTTGATGCTGGTGTAACAGTAAATATGAGACTAAATCCATATTGGCTTTGGCATGGGATGTTCAAGGAAAGCATGGAGCATGATGGCTACGTGTCCACAAACTTTTGGCCATGTCGTGTAGACATGATGAAATCCACAGTGCTATATAAAAACAAAACAAAAATGATGACAATGGTATTGAAGAGTGTTATTAATCACGGTTTGGTTAAAAAAAAATACACCCCACATCCCACATAGATGAACATCCCACAGCGCTCAATTAAATCCATTATTTTAAATAATGGAAAGAATATGACATGACTGTGAGGCTGCCTCGAGGAGGCTGTGCGACAAAAACCATGAGAGGATAAAGAGGGAATTAATTAGAGAAACGACCAAGTGGCCTGTCTTAGCAGATTTTGTCACCATAAATGTTTTTGTCCTTTTTCTGACAAGGATATTTAATTAGGCGATCGCTCACAAGAGGGAGTGCTGTTGTACTGAATATCAGCCTTTAATATTACTTTTATACACCAGTATAAAAAAAACACCATTTATTAAAAAGAGATTATAATTTGTTTGCCTAGGAGCTTTTTTGCTCCTCAAAGCATCCATCCATATGACTAACCGCAACTATAAAGGTGGGGGACTCTCCTGGCAAACTTATGAGATATCCCTTATCCGTTTTAGAATATCAGCTAACTTCCAGGGCTTTCGGGGTTAAATCTCAAATAGTGTTAAATGGAAAGGAAAGCATGTGCTCTATAGTGTCCAATCCCTTGTTCCACACACTCTGTAGTGCCCTTGATCTGGGGGTTAGGGATACAGCTATTTAGCTTTCTAGCTCATGTTAGCCATTATCAATTATCATCACTCGTTGAATGCCTCTCGTCCAATCAGATTACTTGGTCGATAATTTTGCTCAATCAGTTATTGTTTAAACTTTTTTTTTTGGTTCCGTTTTGTCTAGTTTTAAGTCTACAATTTTCTGTATACATTTCCATAAACGTTAAGTGTTCACAAACTTTGTAGTGGCGCTATTGCCGTAACCCCAATAAACCTGAGAGCAGAATAGCAGCAAGAAATAAGTAACAGAATAAATTGACCTGGGAAAGCTTTCACAAGCTGCAAAGATGAAACTCGAGTGGTGTGGTGTATAATTGTGATTCATCTTGTCAGTTTGAGTCCATTAAATCTATACAAGTGAAATGAACACATTAACAATCATGTGCTTCGATGTTACTAAGCAACGGTTCCCAGATTTTTTTTTCTTCTTCTTTTAGTTGTGTTATTTCCATGTCAGCTCTGTGTTTTTAGTGGCTACTGTAGACAGTTACTGTAACTTGCCCCCGGACTGCCTGCACTCACATATGAACCTGGCAATCTCTGCCCTTGTGCTAGAAATTCACCACTTCTCTGTGCTTGTTCCTGTATAGAAAAAGACCCGGGTTACCTTGTTGCTTGGTTATTTAATCTCAGTAATAAACAGAAATGTATATAAAAAATATCCATCCATCCATCCATCCATCCATCCATCCATCCATCGACTATCCCTAAAGCTGCTTATTATGTTATCTGATAAGCACAGCCTAAAAATTAAATGCCGAGACATCCTTTTTTTTTTTTTTTTAAATTAATGTACCAGTTTGTTCAAGTCAAACTGGGATATGCTGGTGACTTGGGGGTGAAGGACCTTGATCAAGGGTCCAACAGTGGCGACCCGGTGTCTCGAACCAGGGATTTCCTGGTCAGCAGTCCCACACTTTAACCACTGAGCTAACCCTGGCCCAGATGAAACTCTTAGCTGCAGGTAAAACGAAGACCCTACTTCTGTGAATGATCATACTGGCCAAAGCTTGGAGACCACTACAGTCGTTCCTGTGAATATTCAGCAACAAGGACACTTGATCCCTGAAAATTAATGGATGAACTCATCGCAAACTTACAGAAAAGACACATCCGTCTGTGGAAACCGTACAGCTGTGGTCAAAACTTTTTAAATGACACAAATATTAATTTTAACAAAGTCTGCTGCCTCAGTTTTTATGATGCCAATTTGCATGTTATGAAGAGTAATCAGATGAATTGCAAGTCACTTTGTGCTATAAACATTAACCTAAGGGCAAAAAAAGAAAAAAAAAATCAATTTCAGCCAATGCAAATGCATTTCAGCCTTGCCACAAAATGACAGGTTGGCAGGGATTCCCTCTCGTTAACACTGGTGAGAGTGTTGACGAGGACAAGGCTCACTCTCTCCTGCTGACTGAGTTAGAATAACAGACTGGAAGCTTTAAAAGAAAGATGTTGCCTGAAAACATTGTTCGTCTTCTGGTTACATACAAGGAGACACGTGCAGTCATGATTGCTTTGCACAAAAGCGATTCACTGGCAAGGATATTGCTGCTAGTAAGAGTGCACCAAATCAATCATTTATCAGATCATCAAGAACTTTAAGGAAGGAGATTCAATTGTTGTGATGAGGCTAAAGGGTGCAAGCAAGTCCAGCAAGCGTCAGGTCTGTCTCCTAAAGTTGATTCAGCTACGGGATAAGGGTACCACCAATGCAGAGCTTGCTCAGAAATGGCAGCAGGCTGGTGTGAGCGCATCTGCACACACAGAGAGGCGAAGACTTTTGGAGGATGGCCTGGTGTCAAGAAGGGCAGCAAAGAAGCCACTTATGTCCAGGAAAAACATCAGGGACAGACTAATGTTTTGCAAAAAGTAGAGGGATTGAACTGCTGAGGACTGGGGTATTTTCTCTAATAAATCCCATTTTCGATTGATTTGAGTATCCAAACAAAAGCTTTGCCAGGAGAAGAAAAGGTGTCCTGACAACAGTAATGCAACCTGAGACTATTCATATGTGGGGTTGCTTCTCAGCCAAGGGACTGGGCTCACTCACTCACTCACTCACTCGCTCGCTCACTCGCTCACTCACAATTTTGCCTAGGAACACAGCCATGAAAAAAGAATTGTACAGTCGTGGCCAAAAGTTTTGAGAATGACACAAATATTAGTTTTCACAAAGCTTGCTGCTAAACTGCTTTTAGATCTAGCCTTGTGCTCGTCAACATTCTCACCTGAGATAACAAGACGATTACTGAAATGATCTCAGCAGGTCCTTTAATGACAGAAATGAAATGCAGTGTTTTTGGGAAAAGGTTTTGTCGGGATTAAGTTAATTTTCATGGCAAAGAAGGACTATGCAGTTCGTCTGATCATTCTTCATAACATTCTGGAGTATATGCAAAATGCTATTATAAAAACTTAAGCAGCAACTTTTCCAATTTCCAATACAGTGGAACCTCGGATTGCGAGTAACGTGGTTTACGAGTGTTCCGCAAAATGAGCAAAGATTTGTAATACATTTTTAATCGGAAAGCAAGTATTAGTTTACGAGCGCCGAGTATCATGTATCACGCATGCGACTCTTATTTTGACACCAAGCGTCACTCTCTCACAGCCCCCAATCCGCGCTCATGCCAGTCTCGCTTTTTTCCGTTAAAACGGTGTTTCCGCTGTTTTTATGCGTTTGTTGTGAAACTTAAAAAGTGAGTCCGTTAATATGCGCTCATGCCAATCTCAGAGAGATTTATTTTTTTTTCTGTTAAAACGGTGTTTCCGTTGTGTGTGTGTGTGTGTGTGTTTGTGTGTGTGTGTGTGTGTGTGTGTGTGTGTGTTTGTTGTGAATCTTAAAAAGCGAGGTGGGGGGAGGGAGGAGGAGTGATACTGTGTAAAACAAGGCGAGGGAAGGGGCTAATTACACACACACACACACACACACACACACACACACACACACGGTGCCTGCGCGCACCAACGGAAACACTTATCTCTCAGGATTCATTTGTACTTTTTTTAAGGTAAAGTGCAGATTAATTTTTTTTTGTTTGTTTTTATAGGTTGTGTTAATTATATTTATGTATTTATTTTTTGGGGCTGTGGAACGAATAATTTAAGTTTCCATTATTTCTTGAAAATAATTATGATTTGGTTTACGATTGTTTTGGAACACGAGCCCACTTCCGGAACGAATTATGCTCGTAATTCAAGGTTCCACTGTATTTATGTAATTCTCAAAACTTTTGGCCACGTACATAAACATCCCCCGAGAGCAATTTCTAGCAACCATCCAAGCCTTTTCCAGCATGATGGAGCACCTTGCCATAAGGCGAAAGTGATCACTAAATGATTTAGGGAACAAAACTTTGACATTTTGTGTCCATGGCCAGGAAACTCCCAGAATTTAATACCATTGAGAACTTGTGGTCAATCCTCAAGAGGCGGGTGGACAAACAAAAACCCAGAAACGCCAAGCATTGATTATGCAAGAATGGGTTAATTGACAGCATGCCAGGATGAATTGCGCATGTCTTGAAAAAGAAGGGCTAACACTGCAAATATTTCAGTACAGAATTGTGCCCTCATTTTCCAGCCTGCTTCTGTGCCAATGGTTGCATGTGCATCTAAGAGCAAGACTTATAATCACACATTTGTGGTGGTTGATTGAGATTCTAGCGTGGCCCTCTTCTACGGGCTGTTTCCTGTTTGCAGCTCGTTCACTTTGATTAGCACGCTGTCACAATTAAACCGTGACCATAATGATCAGTCAACATAAATGCCTTAGATCCTAAAAACCCCAGGCAGACTGAACGCTCAAACACAAGCATTGAGAATTTGGAAAGTGTTCCGATTTCTTTCTTTTTTTTTCTTCCCAGTGTTATGAAATGCTTGTAATTATACTTCAGCATGCCGTAGTGATTTCTGACAAAAATATCCGGCAGACTTTGTGAAAATTAATATTTGTGTAATTCTTAAAACCTTTGGCCACGGCAGGAACTGGGCCAAACTGGGAGTTATTGCCACCGCCCTTGCATAGTGATGAACTCTATCCAAGCCATTTCCACATTTTTGGGCCATCAAAAGAGTTCCTGGGAAGCTTTTCAGACACAAAGCAGGCAGTCCGAACATGGCATATATATATATATATATATATACACGCTCACACACATACACACATCTTGAGTTGTTCTTTCACTTGTGTGTTCTCTCTCTGTCGCGCTCTCTCTCTCACACTCTCTCTTTTATTTCTCTTTTCCCCTCAGGGGTTGGCAAGGTCTGATTGCTCAGGGATGCCACTCCAGCATCCTCATTATCGACCCAAAGACCGCTCAGACCATTCAGGTCCTGGAGAGACACAAATCCAATGTTGTCAAGGTGAGTTGGGAACGTTCCTGAAACTCTTTCACCGCTAACAAGGGTAAAGGCGATCAGAGCAAAGTTTCTAACTTGCTAATGCTTTGTCCTGGATGTACATCCGTTTCTATGGTGAAAAAAAAAAAAAAAAGTTACTGGACACTTCAGGTTTTCTTGTTTGTGCATACAGTAAGTCCATTTCAGTGTTACGCAAAGCCATGTAAAACACAATAGTGGTGTTCTGATGATTTGTATAAGTTACTTATAACATTCTGTAAATGTTGTAAATAGAATATAAGTTAATTAATTTATGATCAAATTAGTAATTTCATAAAGTTGCTTACAATCTATTTTAACACCAGGCCTTGTTTGTCAAGATGGTGTGGATGCAGTTTATCCACAAATTATATACTGGAGCATTTAAACGAGATGTGGTACATTTATTCATGAAAATTCAGTTGCTTGAGAAAAACCATTAAATGTTTGTAAGAGCTTGTATCCACTACTTTGGTGCGAAATTACAAATAGAGACTCATTAGTGGGAAACATTTTCAAATCGTATAATTGGAAATGAGTTACTGCAAATTTATGAGCTGCTGTAAAATTAATACACACTTGGGGGGGGGGGGGGGTTCACAGGGGCTCACTGCTTAGCGCTGTCGCCTCACGCCTCCAGGGATTAGGGTTCGAATCTTGCCTACAGTCTGTGTGTGTGTGTCAGTGTGTGTGTTCTTACTGCTTCTGGTGGATTTCCTCCGGTTACCACCCACAGTCAAATGACATGCGGTGTAGGTTGATTGGCAATCTCAAGGTGCCTGTAGTGTATGGTTAGCTGTGTGTCTGTGTGTGTCTGATTTGCTCAAGTTAAGGGTTGGATAAAAATAAATCAATTTCTGGATATAAATGCTAAGTATTTTTGTGCAAATTGAAACCTGTGTTATAAAATCTGTTGCCATTGGTAGATTGCACACAAAAAGGAAAATTACTGTTGAACAACACTCAAGTGTGATCATGCTTTTTTTTTCTTTTTTTTTTCCCAACTACAGTTTCGTTAAACACCATTCATCAACAGATGATGATTTTTTTTGTTGTTGATTTAACCAGTTATTTTTCTCAGCCACATATATCCTTTACTTATCCTCGTGTTGAACTTCTTACTGATACTATTTAGGCAAAAGATGAGAAGAATAAGCCGTGGAGATGGTGGACAGTCCTGAGAAACATATCAGATACTTTATATTTTTCCGCTTACAGTGGTGCCTCGGCATACGAGCCCACCGCCTCACAGATTTTTGCCTTAAGTATTGTAATTTTGCAAAAAAAAAAATGGCTTTGACATGTAGAGCATTTTCGGCATACGATCGGACGAACTGAGCGCCCGCCATGTTGCGCGTATGTCCAGGAGCCATTTAAAACTTGGAAGGTGGACGTTTTGTGGAAGGTCAAGCAAAGCGAGATTCCATTTATATTTGAGGGGGTTGTTTTGCATTTTGTGCAAGATTTAGTGAAGGCATAGCACGATGGGTTCCAAGAAAGTTCACAAGCACAGTAAAAAAAAAAGGGAGCCACTTTCAGTTTCATTTTTGAAGCAGCTGGTACCGAGAGAAATCATAAATTAAGGTTAAGTGAGTGTTGCATATAACAAGTAGTGCCGTTGATCAGTGGTCAGCACATGGGGGTGCAGAGAAATGCACAGTGCTGCTATGCTGTATATTATCACTTGTTCACTCCGATTACTTGGTCAGAACTAACTGTTGTATAGTAAGCTACACAGACATAACAAAATCAAAGAACTTAAGCATTCTTGCGAGAAAAGCTGGTTGAAGAATATGTACGGTAAGTGCAGAGTTTATGGAATTATGGCTGATCGTCCCATTGATTTAGAAGGCGCAACCTGAAATAAGCATTTCTTTCATCTAAAATGTAAACATGATGTAGAAGAATTGAAATAAAAATCTGGCTTGCTGCCAAGGTAAGAGGTTACACCAACAGCAAGGTAATCAAAACATAGCTTTTATACACTTCCGATGTCCATTGACGTAGGCACGTAGGTGAAATCCTGTGTTGTGAGCTGAAATTCAAGATTCACGATTCAAAGACCTTTATTTATCCCAGAGGGAAATTGCTTAGATGCAGAACGCACAAGAGAGAGGCTAATAAACCACAAAAGGCTTTTATTAAAACATTTCACTCCGTGTTGCGTTCAGTCATTAAAAGCAACAATATCAGTTTTATAGCGTTAGAGAATGGTGTGATTTAACCGGCTGTTGACTTTGAGGTGCTTGATCTGTGACTCCTCGCGTCACAGTAAACTTCCTCCTATTTATTCTTTGATGTCAATTAAGTCACAGTCGATTGTTGATGGAATTAAAATGAGCAAGATGAGACCCGGCATGACGAATATCCCAGACCAATGAATCTGTCATTCACACCCCCTGGCATTCTGTATCTTTATCCACTAATGTCCTAGGTTTTCTCTGTGTGTGTGTGTGTGTGTGTGGTCTCATAAGTAATGACCCATAAACTAGCCAGTGTTTATCTGAGACATTGCCCGGCTCCTGCTGCCATTTCTCACCCTGCTCCGCATTTTAATCTTGTAAGCCACAACGCTGAGACGTCGGTTCATTCCTCATTGTCCTGGGAATAAACGAGCACGCAGATGGGGAAAGCAGACAAAACCCAGCACGTGCCGGCGTCCGTTTGTTTACCGTTTCAGCGTGATATTCGAGAATAACCCTTATGTTCCAATCAGGTCATCTGAACTATCAAAACGAAGAAAAAAAATGAAAGAGATGTTCTCATGTTCTCATTATTTCAAATACATCTGTTGTTAATTAGTGAACAGAATGCTTAAAGACCTCCAGCAACGTATGTTTCCGACCTGCAGCGTTATAGCCACGGGTGTTTCTTTTGCAGCTCCATTAATTTTGGGATCTTGCTAGAGATCAAAACCCCAATTTCTACAGTTATAGGAACTGCTTTAAAGTCTTTTGTTTTCTATAAAAAGTGCTGTGTATGTGTGTTTTTAGGTAAAATGGTCCAGGGAGAACTACCATCACAACCTGAGCTCGCCTTACTCTTTGCGCCTGGCGTCGGCCGACGCCTCAGGCAAAATCATCGTGTGGGACGTTGTGAGTGGGATGGCACACTGCGAGATCCAGGAGCACTCCAAACCCATCCAGGGTGAGGCACGGCTGTTAGAAGGCATTAGAAACTATTAAAACATCAGTTGGTGGTGTTGTGCATAGAGACATACTGTATCAGCATTGAAAAAAGACGCAGATGTCAGACTCAAGGGCTGATGACCAGGCATGATCCTGTTACCTTGTTTGATTCAGCCCGTGTGAACATCCCTGAAAAATCACAGTAGTACACATCACAGTAGTACTCACCTAGTACTTAGCATTAACATTATCTGGAATTTAGCGCTTGCCATGTAGATGTGGCATTCATCTGTTCAGCTGTGTGTGTGATGCCAGTTAGATTATTATAAATATAACCGCTCTTTACATGTGGTGAACAGAAAAGCATCTCCGAGTGTACAACACTGGAATTCAGTCAACAGCCAAGAATCGGTATCAAGCTCTTAAACACAATCCTGATACATGAATTAGAAAACTTCAGGTGTTAGAACAGTGACTGTTACCATTGGGCTCTGTATTATTAGAGTTATTAGAGTTACATTAAGGTCATTCTTACACTCTTGTTTTTTCAGACATGGACTGGCTATGGAATCAGGATGCGTCACATGACTTGCTTTTAGCCGTGCATCCTCCCAACTACATAGTGCTGTGGAACGGAGACACGGGGACCAAGCTGTGGAAGAAGAGCTATGCCGAGAACATCCTGTCCTTCTCTTTCGACCCGTTCGACCCCTCTAATTTGGCTTGTACGTATAGAGACTTTTGAAAGTGCATTTTATTAGAAGTAAAGAAAGTTTCAGTTTATGTTTTATAATTTTCCCATTAGATATCAGTTTATATTATTGAGAATATCAGAGGTCATAAGTCTTATGTACTTCTTTTGTGTAAATATAAAACAAACATGGAACAACTGACAATTAAAAAAAAATTTTTATTAAATGATTACTTTCAGTGCCATGGTGATGAGAGGTTTTGACCTCAAAAGGTTGCCAGATTACTGTTTCCCCATTATCGCTGCTCAGAATAACCGGACTTGTCATCTGTGCTTGTGCTTTAACGCCCCACTCTATTAGTGCTGACCAGCGAGGGGATCGTTTTCATCACAGACTTCTCACCATCCAAACCGCCTGGCAGCAGCGGGAAGAAGGTTTACATCGCCAGCCCGCACTCCAGCCCTGCTCACAGCAAGCCCGCTGCTACTCATCCCACTGGTGCTAAAAAAGCTCTCAACAAGGTCAAAGTGCTCATCACCAATGAGAAACCAATGTGAGTACCTGCATGTGGCAGTCACACACCAGCACACGCTGTGGGAGCAAATGTTTTTGCTTTTATGGATAAAAGATGTACACACAGCAGCACGGTGGTGTAGTGGTTAGCACTGTCGCCTTGAACCTGCAGTGTCTGGGTTCGATTCCCAACCAGGTTCGATTCCCATCTCTTTGTGCATGGAGTTTGTATGTTCTCGCCATGCTTGGTGGGTTTCCTCCGGGTACTCCGGTTTTCTTCCCACAGTCCAAAGACATGCAGGTTAGGTTAACTGGCATTCCCAGATTAGCTGTAGTGTGTGACTGAGTATGTGAGTGTGTGTACAGTATGTCTGTGTGCCCTGCGATGGATACCCCGCCTTGTACCCTAAGTCTTCTGGGACGGGCTCCATGCCCCCTGTGACCCTGAATATAGGATAAAGCGGTGTGGAAGATGGAAGGTGTGAGTGAGTGAGATCTCAACACTACGGAGATGAAAGTGCAGTCCTGCCTCTTAATCCTGATTACATTTCACAGTGCTGGATACAGTTAGAGATAAGAGTAATTATTATAATCAGAATAATCATTTATCATGTTTGATTCAAAAAATTGTTCACTTATTATTATTATTATTATTATTATTATTATTATTACATGAAATCAACACAGATTAGCTCTAGCACTAATGGTTCCTGAGATAGAAGTCTCAGTCAGGGCGGCACTTTCCTATGTAAAATAAATGGAGGACTTAGGGTTCCCCATTAGGTGGTCTCCTCTCTCCTTTAGAGTCATGCAGATGCAGCGCTCCCATGGCAACCTAGCTAAGCCATGCCCCCATCACTCAAACACACTCAGGAGCTGCCTTATTTCAGGGGCCGTGTCCTTTAAAAGACACATTTTACGCGGTCTTTGTACCTTTCATCACTGAGCAGAGCACGAAGCCTGAACCCGAAATGAGACGGTGTGGTCTACAGAGGATTTTCTATTTGCATCAGCAGCTGTTTCCACTGTCTGCTGTCGCCTAGCAACCTTCATAGCTGTAGGTGGACTTGAGCGGATTTCACGTAAAGCCTTTTTGAAAAAAAAACCAAACGTTTATAATTTTACTTTAATAGTATAGGTATTCGATTAAGTCGAAACCCAGTATTTACTTTTGAAACTGTTCTCCTCGGATCCTGTGCTTGCCAATGTCTCTGTGTGCATGGAGTTTGCATGTTCTCCCCGTGCTTGGTGGGTTTCCTCTGGGTACTCCAGTTTCCTCCCACAGTCCAAAGACATGCAGACTAGGGTTTTTGGTGTCCCCAAATTGTCCATAGTGTGTGTACACTGCCAAAATTGTTCAAGAATGGTCTCATGAGCATCACAAGAAGTTCAAGTTGTTACCTTGGCCTCCAAATTCTCCAGATTTCAATCTGATCAGCCATCTGTATGATGTGCTATACTTGCATGTCCAATTTACTGTACCACAGCACACCTTCAGAGGTCTTGTGGAGTCCTTGCCACAACAGACCTAAGCTGTTTACACGACTGGTCAGTGTATTTCATTAATGAATACCACAAAAAACATGCACTATTTCCGAAAAAAGAAAAGTATTGCTGCATCCATAATTTAAACAACTAAGTATAACACCACTGTAAGAAAAACAAAAAAAAATCACAGGCAGCATAAATATTAACATTTATTTCTTACAGTGAAACCGATACTTAATTACTTTCCATGCCTTGCAGTGTATTTGTAGAAATTGCTGCCTTGGTGTCAGCAGGAGGATTCGTGCTAAGCTCTTCAAGCCTCCACCAGTCATACAAAAGAGATATGAATAGTCTGCCTACATTATCTGTGTTTTGATCATCAAAGTCCTCTGTTCTTTTTTTCATCGTTTAAATCAGCTGTTTTTTTTTTTTTTACCTCTTTCGTTCTTTTCATCAAAAGCAGTTTCCCTGCTTTTGTCCGAGGAAGGTTTTGCGCCACTCTATTGATCGCCAGAAGCTTTGCTCATTTTCCTATCTGCCCTGAACACAGCACTCCTGATCTCAGTCGCAGTACACTTCTTCATGTTACTTAGTAACTAGGCCTTTGTGGTGGACCTGTATCAACAAGCAAAGATTATTTTCTAAAACCTGCTTTGATTGATGCGTGAAATGAAGGTGATCCCTGGTCCATTAGGCTGCTCTTGGGCAGTTTTGGACAAATCAAGGATGTGAATAGGTCCATAGATTAATCCTGGCTTTTGGGGCGGTGCCACTGTGATACAGGAAATTAAGGGGGAATGCAAATCCCATGCTACAAGTATCGTGAATACCAGATTAAAAAAAAAAAAAGGGATCCCCCCACTTTATAGCAAGATATAAAGACACCAGAACACCCAGCACATCATAGCCTGTTGCTCTGGGGACACAACAAGCAAGGAGTTCAAGGTGGTTGCCTTGGCTTCCAAATTCCCCACACCCCAATCTAATTGAACACCCATGGAATGTACAGGACACACATGCCAGATCCATGGACCCACAGCACCCAAAGAATCCACCGCTAATGTTCTGCCAGGCACGTCAGCACTGTAGTATGCCAGAGCAACCGTGTCGTCACAAGGGGAACCAAAAACCTAGGTGGTTTTAATGTTAATGCCTTTAAGGTTATGTCAGTTTTGTGTATGTCATAACTTCCATTCGGCTGTGTATTGAGTAATTCTTGCAATGACTAGTTGATTTCTAACCAAACAGCCCACTGTACAGTAGATATTGATTGAGACTAATTAAGAACTTGAGTGATGTGGCTCAGGTTGAACTGTTAGAGTCAGAGTTTGCTGATTTGTTTTAGCGTTTTCAAGTGTTTCTAGGTTCTACATGGTTGTTTTCATATACAGTAAAAGGACCTTGCAGTTTAGGCCATACTCACTTCAGGTCTAAGTCAGGATACACATATGTATAACTGAAGTACTAAATACCTTTAGGTGGGGAGTATTTCGTCTCTACAGATGCCTTAAAAGTAATGCCAAACTTCTGGAGACAGTGTTATGATCTGTGGTTGCTTCAGTTGGTCAGGGCAAGGCTTAGAAATGTTTGAGCAATAAACTGAAGTCAGCAAGACTTTATGGAATGGATTGCTCTTGTGTTGTCATTACAAGTTTTCTGACACAAAAGAATGCAACTACAAAATATCAAAGTGTGTAATTATATATTTTTTGAACTAGTGAGTGTATGTATGTGCTATAAATTATTATCATAAGCTTGTCCAATGTATAGGACATTGCAGACACTGGAAGAGCTTTTACTTACTTGGAGGATTTAATTTCATTTGGGAAAGACGGACTCAAAAGAATCCACTCTTGATAGAAATTTCTGATATTAATGTGTTTAAATATTTGTTTCCAGTCCAGAAGGAACAGAACGGAACAGTTTTATTTCATGAAGAAAACTAATGCAGGTTAACAGAGATCTAATGCACTGATTGCGGTGCATCTTGCTTTAGGGGATAAAATATATACACTCTATAGCTACATTTATACAGATGATAGTTCTTCAATCCAACTGAAATCATTCTATTTAAAGAGTCTACATGATCTTTTACATAAAACTCTACATCTTTTAATTAGAATATTATTTTTGTGACATGTGCAAATTGGGTCTGCTTGCTCTAAAGTGCTGAAGCTGCCAGAAATATAACAGAAGGTTTTTCTCCAGCCTTGAGGTTCGGTAAGTCTTCAAACCTTTTTCGATAAATCCAACCTCCTGCATTATGATTGGTTTCAATAATTCAGTCTAATCTATGATTGGATGGATGTGTTGTTACGTATGAAATGGGATGCCCTTTTCTTAGCCAGAGACCCAATGGATGAAGGATAAGGCAGGTGGGAGAGAGAGAGTGTGGAATGTGTCACCTCTATTTATTCCAACAAGAGAAAAACGATCAGATCAAAGAGGGCTAATATTTTTCTATTGAAGGTTCTTTCTGATTGGACAGGATTGGGTCAGACTGTTATGGCTGAGATGTTTACACAATCCAATATATTTTTATGATGGGGCTATTGTGTGTTTATTATTATTTTTTATTTATTTATGTGTTTAGGCACTTCAGGCAACGCACAGTCCCCACTTTTGGAGAGATATCTGGCATTTCTCTGCCGGTTTCTTATAGGGTTGGGTTGCTAGCTCGAAATTTAATTGCATCTGAGCAGTTGCGGATGAAGAACCTTGCTCAAGGCTCCAACAGTAGCAGTCTGGCATCACTGGGGCTCAAACCTGGCACCCTCCAATCAACAGTCTAACTAATGGACTACCCTGTCCCATTATTCTGATTATTAGTTGAATATTAGGGTCCATGGAAACATACCTACTGAAACTTGAAGCTGTTTTTTGGTGAGTCTCTGCCACTGTAGTCTCAGATTCCTGTTCTTGACTGACAGGATTGGAACCCGGTGAAGCATATTCGCTTTACTGCTCAACATGGTTGTTAAAGAGTCAGTTTTGACGTGGACCTGGATGATATTACGCATTGTGCTGCTGCCACATGGTTACCTATTTAGACAATTGCATTAAGAATATAATGCACTTGCCGCCTTGCACCTCCAGGATCTGGGCTCGATTCCCGGCCAGCCTCGATGTTTACATGTTCTCCCCGTGCTTGTGGTTGGTTGCAGATTAGGGTGTGTGTGTGTGTGTGTGTGTGTGTGTGTGTGTGTGTGTGTGTGTGTGTGTGTGTGTGTGTGTGTGTGTGTGTGTGTGTGTGTGTGTGTGTGTGTGTGTGTGTGTGTGTGTGTGTGTGTGTGTGTGCCCTGCGATGGATTGACACTGTGTCCAGGGTGTACCCTGCCTCGTGCCCTAAGCCTCCTGGGACAGGCTTCAGGCCCCTCGTGACCATAAATAGAGGATAAACCGATGTAGAAGATGAGTGAGCGAGTGTCCCAGTGGTCTGGGAGGGTATTTACTATTTTAACGAAGGCAGTGATGTCAAACAAATGAAATAATGTGTGCAAACAGAGTATTTAATTGTTGAAAGTTTATACAATTTCTTTGTATTTTATGAATTTATTTCTTTTGTACAATATTCATCATATATGCCAGCTTGTTAGGAGGGTGTAGCTCATCTATGACATTTTTTCAAATGTAGTTTTACTCTGCATGCTTTAACTTTGGATGAAGTCATATTTTTTAAGTTCCAGTGATCGATAAGAATTCTTTGCTGAAAATATGTTTTATTAAGCTTAATATATCTGAAATGCAGGCAGTTAAAGGCTAGGTATTCCTTAAAATAAGAACTTTTACTGAGGTCATATATATACTTTGTGCTGGCTTCCAATTATCTTGCGTCAATACGATACATGGTCATATATTCTGCCTGGTCTCTCACTCCATTTCCTTTTAAAATACCTCTCGAATTTTCCAGAGAATTGCCTCCTTATTACATCCTTCAATTTACACAGGCATTATTCCATATAAGTAGATTTAGGAGTGTCAGTGGCCCGTAAACTTAGGAGATGCCAGGCTCAGAAGAGATTTGTGATGGTTATTGCGTTCCCTCTCAGTGTTATGCAGTAATGACTTAGGTTAGTCTCCACTGCTCAGCTTAAATTTTTTTAAAATAGTGCCATGTATGAACCTGGAAAGATATACAAGATAAAAAAAATAAGAAATTAGAATGTGTGAGCTGTTGTTTACTGCTATTTTTAAGTTGAAAGAATTCTGATTGTAAAAGTTTGTAATGATGTTTTTTGCTGCTTTAATGTCTACCTGTGATATCGGGTTAACCCAGGTGTCTGTGTCTGTAGGGCTGAGGCGGTAACCCTAAACGACTGCCTGCAGCTATCTTACCTACCTTCAAAGAAGAGTCATATGTTACTGCTGTACCCCAGAGAGATCCTCATCCTGGACCTGGAGCTCAGCCAGACGGTGGGGGTGGTGGCCATCGAGCGCTCCGGCGTGCCCTTTATACAGGTCAGTATGTGTCTAATTTCAGGGCAGATGTATCACACCCATGGGCTTTTCAAATGTAACCAGTGCCATCTATAATTCTCATCAAATCTGTTGAACTGCCTGCATGTTCCTATAGCGAACATCCTACACGAACCAACACACGTCTGCTACTTTTGATTTGCATCTTAAAATGATTAAAGAACCCATGACTTAATGATTGATCTAAATCCTGAAATATATCATACAGCAGAGCTATAAATCTGAAAAAAGAAAAAGAAAGGACTCTGGTTTTATGTTTTGCAAGAGACCATTGAACATTTACTGGCCACATAGTTGTCGTTTCCATAGTTACAGTATAAACCGATGAGTGCAGTGCACTTCGTATTATTTGATATTAAAGTGAAAGTGTTGCAATAATTCAAAAGAATTAAACAAGAATCTGCCTTTCCTTTCTGCTGTTTTTTTTTCCACCACCCAAGTTAGTCGATTTCACCTCAGAGTTTAATCAACTAACCATTACTCATGGTTTTTTAAAACAGGTGCAGGAAATGTAACCAAGTGTTGGTAACCAATTTTTTTTCAGGAATCCGTAACTGAGATTCATTCGTTCATTCATTCATTCATTCATTCATTCATTCATTCATTTTTTCTGTATCACATTTTGGACATTTTTCTGCATCACCTTGGACATATGTAAGGGCGTTCCCAAACTGTTGAAAGCGCACTATTGTCTTTGTATGCTGTTACGATCCATGTTGCTCAATTCTTTTTTTTTTTTTTTTTGTGAGATCGGATTTGTGTGTCATGATGGTTCATCTTCATAATTACAAGTAACTTTTATCTAACTCTGCTGTGGACGCGTCTTTCCCCTGAATCTGAACGTGTACTCACATCGGTACATAATTGCTCATAATTCTGAGCTAAAACACGTCATGAGTTTGTGTGACTATCTATTCCATTCAAACTATGGATGCGATTTTGGCAAAAATATGATTCCGGGTTGTGCGCTTGAGGATGGCAAGCAGTAAAAAAGGTTTCTTTGTTGAGGTCTAGAAGTAGGATGAAAGTCAGAAGCTTTGCTTTACTGTTTTAGCAGCTATTGCTAGCATTTCTATAAAATCATAATACAGCTTAATACGATTTTCTGTCCAGTTCTTCCACTCGAGTGCCCTGCACAGTGCCCTTAACTGACCAGTAAACAGCACTGGGATAAATAAAAAAAACTGACTGCAACCCAGACCTCCTCATTCTGTATCACTGCCTGACCTCTGTAAAGATCCTGAGCTGAACAAGCACAAATCTTTATAGCCGTGGTCCCAAATTTAGCGGAAAGCCTTCCCAGAATAATGGTGGCTATTGTAACAGCTGTATTTAAACTTTTGCCCATGTTACGTATGATGCATATATTTTTTTTAATCGGTGCCTGAAGTTTTATTTCCAGCAGAAAATTTACTGGCACACATTCGCACATGGTACGTACAACCTCTCTATTAGTACGAGCGCCCATGTTCTGTAAGAGTTTTAAAGTTCTCATCAGGAAGGCCATTTGCATGACTAATGGTGCAGCTGCAAGGACAAGGTTGGCACGAACGATCGATCGTGGGAGCGGGCACCAAGTCAGAAACCAGCACACACAACCCTCTTTCTCTCAAAACACACCTTTGTGACAGCTTACTGTGTTTTAAAAAAAAAATGCATATCTAAATGCTTAAGTACTCAACGTGAGTTCTGTGAGTACAAACTGTTCTGAGAAAATCATTTTCCAGATTTCCTTAAAATCATAACGTTGTGGCATGGAAAGTTTAGCTCAGTGTAAAATCCAAGCCTGTAGCCATATTCAAACAATATTAAATATATTAAAATGATGTGATTTGAACAGCATCCAGCAGTCATTAGATTTTTTTGATGTAGTGTGAATTCTTTTTAAATGCGCATTCAGCTCTGTTTTAATAATTAGATGTGTGCTCTTGAAGTGGAAATCCCAAATGTCTTGCTTTTTATCATTGTCATCTGCACAGACTGCATGCTGATAAAGTGGCACTGTAAAAAATATTAGAAGCCATAATCCACACTAGATTAGCCTAAGGGGAAATGTGCAGAACTTCCACAGTTAATTAGGAACTAGAACACTAGAAGAAGAAATTGTACAGAGCTTCTTTATACTTACAAATCATATTTCACATTGATGAAATTCAGGCACTCTTCATGTGCGTTGGCAAAATGCAGGGAAGACCTGCAAGTGTTTCTTGAGACATGAGCTTGAGATCAGGGGAAGGAGGCACAGCTTTTAGGAAGTGTCACCATGCCTGCAAAGATCATTTCAGATGAAAATGTTGGTTAACTTCTTTTTCTTTTTATTAGAGAGGAAAAGTCTGTTTATTGGGCATGCAAGTATACTCCGAGCCCCTTTGGAAAGTGTGTTTACATGTCTTACAGATCAGGTTACACACCGGTCAGCCATAACAAATCATTAACACATTAACATAACAAACATGTAACTGGATAATCAGGACCAAAGCCAAGCCCGACTGATCTGATCCGACAGAAAAGCCCATGTAGCACAAATCACAAAAAAAAAAGTCAACACTGGCCATGATAGATGGACCCCAGGACACCTAGTGCACCATAGCACACCATGCACGGGGCTCAGCAGGCAAAGAGTTTGAGATTGCCGACCCAGCCACCAAACTTCACAGATCCCATTCTGATCAAGCACCAATGGGATACGCCAATCAGGTCTGATTCACAGACCAACAACGGATGCATTATAGTATAGAATAATAGTGTGTATTGCACAATCCTAATGTAGACCCTTTATAATGCTATACACCATTATTATTATTTTTTTTTTTTTTTTTTCATTTTTTCATTAAGCCAAACATTTTTTAACTGTTTACATTTACTGATTTGTGATGCAACTTGAATCACAAATGCATGCGTTTTTATTGTGTGCCTGCAAAGCAGAGGTGATGCATCTCAATACCAAGAACAGCATTTCAAATATAATATAACAGGGACATCGATACAGTCATGAATGACATCATCAAAGAAAATAACTGTTGTGACTGGATTGATTTCTGCAAAAATGTTTTTGTAACATCACTTCTTCCCAGTACAGCATATAAAGTATAGCATGTTCAGTGGCTATGTGACACTTCCTTGGAAGGATTTTTTTCGTTCATGTGTTTGTTTACCGATCTTGAATTTTTGCCAGCATGTATATTTCTGACTTTGTCCTGGATTATGTTGTTCGTCACTCCATGTAATCTTCCTGGAAGTTATCTAGGCGGAAATGGACTTCCTCTGCATCATGCTAAGCTTTTCCTTCCATGCAGGTCATTCCCTGTGCACAGAGGGACGCTCTCTACTGCCTGCATGAGAACGGCTGCATCACGCTGCGTGTGTGTCGATCCACTGCGCTCTCAGTGGAGGAAACAGGCAAGCTCTTTAAAAAATTTTTATTTATTTTTTTTATACACTTTATGTGCCGCCTAGTCCTTTCTCTTTCAGACCTATGTGAGAGTCGGGCTGTATGATTGTTATTATACAAGTATAATTCATTGGTTTGAAGCCTTAAAAAAACATAAGCTGATGCGCTGTCATATTTTAGAGGGCTGTGCATGCTCTGCATTACTGTAAACAAGAGACTTATTGAGTAGGTCCCCATTTTGCCACCAAAACAGACCTGACCCGCTGGTGCGTGGCATATCCTTTAAGTACGATAAGTTGTGAGGCGGGGACTTCATGGATCAGACTAGTTTTTCCATCACATCCCACAGATGCTCGATCTGGAGAATTGTGAGAACACCTCAAACCCGTTGTTGTTTTCATTAAACCATTCTTGAACCATTATCGCAGTGTGTCGGGGCCATTTATGCTGCGGAAAGAGGTCACTGCCGTCGGGATATACTGTTTTATAAATGGTTATATTTGGTCTGCAACAATATTTAGGTAGGTGTTTTGTGTTATTTTTTGAAATAACACCCACACGAATGGCAGGGCCTGGGGTTTCCCATTGGAACATTGCCCAGAGCATCACACTGCCATCTTCCCACAGTGCATCTTGGCGCCATGTCTTAACCATTTAAGCTTATCGCACCCGACCGTCCACATTATAAAAAAAGAAAATGTGATTCATCAGACTAGGCCACCTTCTTCTATTGCTTCATGGTCCAATTCTGATGGGTTTTGGTGGTGGACGTGGTTTAGCACGGGCACCCCACACAAAAAACTGTGATCTGTTTTCGCATCGTTCTTTCAGAATTTTTCCTGCATGACTGACACGAGGTGAATCCAAACACTAACGAGCCTTTCAGACCTGAAGTCTTTTTCCCTATAAACTTTTATATTTGTACGAGCATGGAATTCTTTTTTAAAAAATCGACTATTGCCTTATCTCTAACCTGACATTCAATTTCTTAGCAGCTGTGGTGTCTGAGAACGAGCAGGGAGTGCAGGAGCTGTCGTACGATCTGCGCTCTCAGTGTGATGCCATCCGTGTGACTAAGACGGTGCGGCCGTACCGGGCGGTGGTCTGCCCAGTCAACGAGAACAGAGCCGCGCTGGTGGTTAGCGATGGACGCATCATGCTCTGGGAACTCAAAGCTCATGCTGGCAAAGCATCATCCAACCTCAGGTATCTTGGATCACATTCTCCATGCCAGTAAGCATGATTAGATTATACCACGTGTGCCGTACTTGGATCAGACTAAACTATTTAAGCTGTCTTTAAAGCTGGGAGTGTTGCACTAGATGAAGTTAACACACACTGACTGTCCCATACAGCTTTAGTAGTGGTGTAAGAGAGAATTTGAGAGAATAAAAGACTTCTACGCAGGAGTGGGTTTGAGGATCAGCAGTACTGTAGATCAGACTCAGACCGGGATTAGGATAAGCCTTCTGGATTAAAGCAGAACAACTGATTTATTTTGTTTCAGGGTTAGCACTCATTAAAATTCTAACAAGTCTTTTTTTTTTTTTTTTCTGAGCTTCCAGTCTGATTTCATTATTTATCTTAATAAGCGATGTGTACTAAGGTTAAGATTGTTACCAGGAGCTGTTGCATATTAGAGTTCTAATTCAATGTTTTAATGCCATTCTCAATTTTTTGTTTATATTGGAAATTAGGATAATAAAAATACTTTATTTTATGCAATGGAATTTTCATACAACAATCAATATTTAGTATGAAGTCCTTGGTCCTTCAAAACCTGCTGGATCCGGCTGAGCATAAGTCGGCTGAGCATGATTCAGACAGACGTGCTCTGGTGTCACCATGTCGGTTTGATTGCCTCCTGAAGATCATGTAGAGAAGAAGGTGGTTTCTTGACTGCTTCTGCCTTCTTCATCAATTTCCAACAGTTTTCTCCTGATTTAGGTCTAAAAATGACTCAGGCCATGGCTCTAGAAGCTGAATAGTATTGTCATATAACCAGTCTTTCTATATATTTTCCATTTAATTATCCCAACTCATCAGACAGCTTCACATTATCATTGAAATCACCTTGTTTGTGCATGGGGAGAACCATAATACAAGGCATACAGTATGTTGTGGCAATGCTTTTAAAAACCCCTTTATTTCATATTTAATGAAAACCAAAATAATTTTCAAACAATAAATATCGTTGACTGTAAGTACTAATAGTTCTGAAGGCTCTTTCTCATGCACATACAGTACTAATTTTCTCTTTTTCTTTCTCTCTCTGTATCTCTATCACTGTTTTTTTTTTTTTGCTGGATTACAGTTCAGGCTTGTCCCCTCTCTACTCTCCGGTGAATTTCTGTGGGACGCCATTGGGTCAGAACCAGAAACGTATCCCAGACCTCTCCCTCAACACAATGATTGGTGAGTTATTTTGCTGCAGATGTAATTTGGCTCTGCTTTGCGACTATTAGGGATGATCATGGTTCTTTTGGTGAAATGTGGGGTAGATTTTTCCTCAGACAGTATGGTGCACATGGCTGAAGTTGTCAGAGGGAGCATGTCTAGTTGTTATGGTTACAATGTATATACCTATAGGGAATGTTTTAACACCATCTTTAAGCAATATCACATGAGAGGGAGTGGAGCCAGGAGTAAAGTGGAACCATCCGAAGTCACTACACGCTTCCCAGGCAGACCACGCAGGGACTCCATGAGACGAAATCTCCACCCAGGACGAGTCAGACAGGTCTCACAAGCGGCATGTGTAGCTCGTCAGAGAGAGACAGGGAAAGGCAGAGAGAGAGGGGGGGAAAAGAAGAGAACGAGATAACAGTTAGATATGGTCACAGTGACATAATGTATAAGGTGAATTTATATTTAGTGCAGAGTGCAAGCAGGGACTCTGGCAGGACTAACTATGGCAGGAAACACAGACTGGTGTTCTTGGGTTGAATCCCAAATAGCATTAAATGGAGATCTAGTGTTCTATTTAGGGTGTGCAATCCTTTGCTACACACAAGTAGTAGCACCCTTGATCAGGGATTAGAGAGAGAATAAAACAAAACAGATGTTTCAGAAGCAATTCAGAGCGAATTAGAAGCAATTACTAAGGAGACAAAAAAATAGGTCATTTATTTATTGGTTATAAGAAGAGGTAGGCAAAGTACATACACAAATCCTGTACTTGAAAAAAAGTAGAGATTCCCTAGGGCAAATATTAATCAAGTAAAAGTATAAGTCCACCATTTATATATGTACTTGAGTAAATGTACAGAATTACTCACTTTTAAATTTAGTTAAATATCAAAAGTACATTGCTCACAGTAACCTTTTTCATAGTAAAATAAACATCTCTCTCTCTCTTTCTCTGTCTAATGGTTTAGGTGCGTCTTGACTTAAAGTTCAGTGGCGCAATTATGCATAATAGTCAGGTAATAGTCACGTAATAGTCCAGGTGGCGGAATGCCGACTCCAGTACTGCACGCCAATGTGGTGTGTACCGCAATGCCACAAAGAAATGTAGCAGATATTTGTTGTAGGATTTAGTGGAGTAAAAGTAAAAAAAAAGTATACACTAATAAAACTACTCAAGCATAGTACAGATGCAGTGCACGGAAAGGTGAGAGAGTGACGCACGGTGTCAAAATAAGAGTCGCATGCCTGATACATGATACTCGGCGCTCGTAAACTAATACTTGCTCGGTTTCTGATTCAAAATTTATTAAAAATCTTTGCTCGGTTTGCAGAACACTCGTAAACCACGTTACTCGTAATCCGAGGTTCTACTGTATATACTTTACTACAATAACAAAGTAAATGTACTTGGTTACTTCACACCTCTGGTCATAAGCACAGTTTATCATGGTTGGGGTCAGAGTAGAGCCCTAACACATCCTGGCAATGCTGGACAAGAAACAAAACAAACAAAGTTAGATGCCAAGCCATCATGTGCCACATTGATTCAGACCCTGGGGCAGTTTTGCTCCATTAGTTCTCCTCCTTGCTTGTTTTTGTGAGGTGTGAGGAAAGCTGCGAACCCAGAGGAAGCCCACTAGGTCACGGGAGGACCATGTGAAACTGACAACTCATGATTAAACATGTGGTTCACAGCTTCATACTCACACATACACATTTCACTGGTCCTGAAGATATCTAGAAATATTCTATTTCAACTCTGTATGTTGCAGTGTCATGTCTCATTAACTGCAGCCTGTTAATAAGAACAGAACTCCCAACCACCAGCCTGGCTGCAAAAAAACAAGACGTTCTGCTGATGATTGGAAAAATGCATCATTTTATCTGAATTAATGATTGCAGGTTGCTGTAACTCTGTGAAATATATAAATCATCACTGGAGGCTGGATATTTTTAATAAACATTGTAGGTCTCGGTTATAAACACGAAACATCGCCTTGCTCGACCTCACCACAACTGAAATGTTCTGCACTACACCTTACGCAAGCATCACTCTGTGGCTTCATGCTATGAATTACATAGTGAATATTAATAGTAATCTTTCCTATTACTTCCGTCTTCAGCTTGTCCTGGATAGACATTAAGCATGTTATGAAGCCCATGCTCATTTCTACAGGTCTGCCAGTTAGAAGGGTCTCTCTCTCTCTCTCTCTCTCTCTCTCTCTCTCTCTCTCTCTCTCTCTCTCTTTCTCTCTCTCTCTCTCTCTCCCCCTCACCTCCATTTGCTCTCTGTCGACAATGGTCTCTGTTCTCTCTAAATCTTTTTGTTCTAGTCAGTGGCCCAACGCTGATAACCTTCTCAGAGATGGAGGACTCTTTTATCTCCTTCATATTTTTTCAGAGTTGTTACAGAACTGATACTTCCTGCCATTTGCCCTAATGTTACAGGAGGTGTGTGCCTGTGCAGTGTGTGATCATTATCACATTCATAATCTTTTATCTTTCTGTGTCCATTCTTGTCGCTGACTAGTAAATGGAATCCCATTAGCAGCATCTGGATTTTTTTTTTTTTTTTTTTTGCTGTTTATAGCATTTTCACCAAATTGCTTTCCTTATTTATGTTCTTTTCTAATATAGATTCATGTTTTAGTCTATAATAAAACTTTTTTAGCATGTGAGCAGGGGGGGCCGGGGGAATCTGCCTGGCTGTCTATCTACTGTATATACGAGTTCGATTCAAACCAGGACTTTTGATCGTGCAGAATAACAGAACACGGTAATGAGAGTAAAAAAAAAAAAATCCCTTTATTTCTACATACAATCCACTGCAACACCTTTGCACTTTCCCCTTATTTACTAGTGCTTGGATACCATCAAGGTAAAAAGTTTTTTTTTTTTAGTATGCTGGAGCCATGATCAGATTCCCATCTTCACGTGTGAAACCTTGGCCTCCCAAGAACTCCTTTATTGGCCCTAATATGTGGAAATGTCTGTATGGGGAATGTGGCAATAACTCCCAGCCGAGCTCCCATAATGTGCAAGTGGTGTTGGTGAATGATTGTGTGTACAATTACCACAGACAGATGCGTCGCTGTTGAATGTTCACGACTGCCGTGGGCTCTGAGCCACCTCGGCCGCGATCGTCATTTATGGACGTACAGACTTCTTTAAAACGTGGCACCAGCAGGTTTAATGGTGTCTAAGAGTCGCATCACCATACTGTGCTTGGATTACGGCTTGATTTATAAGAAACTTCATCCTGGTTTGATTTGAACGCAGATCATATTTATCTCCCTGTCTATCTATAGTACGTACGTACATACACACACACTGCGTTAGAAAGTTGAACACAAAATCTTTTTGTGTCTTATTTTTTGGACTACCTTTAGCTTTAATCATGGTCTGCATTTGCCACGGCATTGCTTTATAAAATGTGTGATGCTTTAGAAAACATGTGCATCACACATTTTACTTCCATTCACTGTCACAGTGTACAAAGTCCAACCAGCACATGCCAAAGACTTTCGATGTGGTTAAGGTCAGGACTCTAGTGGCCAATTCATGTAGGAAAATGATTCACTGTGCTTTTAGACCCACTCCTTCACACTTGAATCCGATGTATCTTTCTCCTGGAATATCCCTGTGCCGTCAGTGAAGAAAAAATCCATTAATGATTGTAGCAAATTCAAGGACTGAAGGATGGGAAGCAGGCTGCGAGTCTCAGTAGTGAATTTCATTTTTACAGTCTTTTCCATTTATTGCTTTTCATTGAGGCAGCGAACACACACACACACACACACACACACACACACACACACACACACACACACACACACACACACACACACACACACACACACTCAGCTCATCTCAGCTCTTTTTCTCCTTCCAGTACTAAAATACACATAAATAAACTTCATAACAAGCCACAAGTGAAAAGCCTTACGTCTTATCTCTTGGATTGCAAACCTTCTCAAACTCGAGTGCCTGAAGCACCAGATACCAATGAGTGATCCATGTGTCAGCATCTTTCATGTAGTCGGGCCACTGGAGCTGGGTGTGATCTGAGAGTGAAGGGCACTTCAGTGAGTAGGAGTGGAGAGTGAGGCCTACCTCCTTGATAGCCAGACACTCCCTATTAATGGTGCTGTGCTTTCTCACTCACAGAGAAACCACCACTTGAGACAAAACAACCCCTAAGCCTCTGTCCGATGTACCTGTACTGTCACCAGACACTGGCACCATCCAATACTACACTTTAAGGAGATTGAAGTGGTCAATTTGAAGTGCATCGCTTAGATCAGTTTGTCTAACTTTTTAATCACTTCTCTGTTTGACATTAAAAGGTCCTTAATGACCACTTGGGGAGTAATTCAGAGCTAGATGTGGTTAGTAAAGTGAGCACTTTATCCTTCTGGTGTGTATTCCCTAAGCCGAACCCCTTTTATACAGCAGGGAATGATGTTCTTGAGTGTATAGAAATTTCTCCTTTGTTAATTGACCTGGTGTGTGGAGTTGCACTCAGTTCAATGAAATGAATGTCTTGAATACAATTTTTGCTAGAAGAAGATCCATTCTTTTAATTTTCCATGATGCCATGGAGCGTGATCCAGTACGATAGTTCAACCTTGTGGAAAACCCTGTGGGGACTTGTGGGACCTCTCATACTAAGAATAACCTTGCTTCCAGCCATTTATCCCAATTCTGAGTGACATTGTGAATGAACCTCCAAATGAACTACCACCATCTACATATGGTAATCGCTCATACAGATCAATTTTATCCTTTAATTTAAAATATTCATAAAGTTTGAGATAAACATAAACCTGACATAAACCAAGTGTCTTGTTCACTACGTGCACAAATATTGTTAAGTGGCCATGCTACTGGGTATCTCGTTGCGAAGTATACTATAACAAGCACAAAGCAATGCTCTTCTGCAATAATGGCCCAATGAAGAACATGCACAATTTTTTGAAGCGGAACTTCAATGGCAATGGGCACAAGGGTGTATTTGGTACAGTCAGGGGTATTTGCCAACTCACATTTGCTACATTTTGCACACCATTTGCGCACATCACTGCAAATGTCTGGCCAATAAAACCACGCCATGAGATGGTTTAGTGTTTTATCCACTCCCATTAACATTTCCAGGAGGCTTTTTGGGATCAACAACCATGCTACTTCCTCTTTTCCTTAATAGTGAATTTTATTTCCACAGTCTTTTTTGTTTATTGCTTTCCAGCAAGGCGCCAAAAACCCACATTGACTCTGTTTTTCTGCATTGCACAACCCAGCTTAACTTTCTAACTTTCTTCTCAGCTTAACCATCTTTCTCCTGCCAACACAAGAAGATACAAATAAACTTCACATCAGGCCACAGGTGGAAAGCATCATGTTTCAACCTTGTCCCCACTGCCACTGAATAGTTGTCCAGAACATTCGGGTCATCAGCTGACTTTATTTTATTGGTGCATTCATTACATTGCTGAGTCTAAACCTGACCAACTGAAGCAACCCCAGAGCACAACACCTACAAGCCTCTTGAGGCTTGTACAGTCGGCACAGTGCATGATGGGTGCAGCATTTCATGTAATTCCATTCTTACCCTGATGCACGGAATGGCGTCAATCTGGACAAATCAGACTTTTTCCATTGTCCAATCTTTATGCTTTCTAGCAAATTGAAGCCTTTCTGTCTGATTAGTCTCACTAACAAGTGATTCAAAGTTTTATATGGACACACAGCTATGAGTGAGTTCTCATCATGTGAAAATGCTTTTACTTTCACTAAAGAGTTTAAGAGATCTCTGATGATGGTCATTTATGTTTATTTTACTATGAAATTTCTTCTACAAAGATAATGCGTTACCCCCATCCTTTTTAGATGGTAATAATCGGGTTTCATCAGTCGTGTAGTTCTTGTCTTTGGTTATTACGAGGTGGTATCAAAAATTCAAAAGTTTAGAGATTTGCGACCCCAGTTTCGGTTGCTTTTGCTGTTATGTCCTCCCTCAGACACCGTAGAAAACCTGACAGTAGAATTCCCTATTTTGGTCTGGCACCTGGGAATGAATTCTCGATGCACAACGCGGCAAATGTTGAAAATGACGATGAGCATGCGCTTGGTTAAGTGGCCAACCTGTCTCGTCTTTTAGATGAGGGCTCTTCCACTGTGAAGACTGTTGCTTCATCTCAGGGTCGTGCTCATACATCCAAGTTTCATCCCCAGTAATGATCTTCAGCATGAAGGACATGTCATCCACGGCATGCTGACGGAGTTCTTGGCAGACTTCGACATGATGAGTCAGCAGCCTGGAGACGACCTTGGCAGCAACACGGCGCATGTTCAAATCACACTTGACACACCCTCTGGACCTGTCTGGTTTGTCTTCTGGTTGGAGATCTCGTCGCATGGATGCCCCTTGTGGTCTGCCTGGGATGAGTGTGGTGACTGGGGACAGTTTGTGAGGGTTCACCACCAGAGGGCACCATGTTTAGTTTTGTAGTTTTTGTTTGTAGACTCAGTTTCCCAGAAGGCACCTCGGTCAGGATGAGGTCTCACCTGAACCGAGGTAGCTAATTAGACATGCTATAAATAGCTGTTTGTTCTGGGAAACTGGGTCGAGCATTGTTATTGTCAGTTGGGCTTTCCTTTGGTTTGGTTATGGTCTGTTTTAGTTAAGTTGGCATATGTTTTGTGGAGCTGTCTTTGTTAAATGTATTAGTTTGTATTGTAGTCTGTCTAGTCTCCCCCTGTGTAAGTACCATGGTTGAATGTGTAGAATGTTTAGTCTGTTTTACTACTAACATGGTGATACTAACCTGCCTACTGTAGTTCTTAGTCTGTGTAGTCTCCTAGTCTGTTTAGATACTAACCTGCTTAGCCACTAACCTGCTAGTTCTTAGTCTGTCCCCTATCTAGTCTGCTGTGTACCCAGTCGGTTTACCCTTAGACCTCTGGCTACTAGTCTGTTAGCAACTAGTCTGATTAGCTAGCAACTATCTTAGCAGCTAGTGTGCGTAACAGCTAGTAGGCTAGGTCTCCATGTTTAGTCAGTCCTCCTGTCTGTGTTAAATATTAGTCTGTCTGTCATTTGGTTAATGTTGTTGTGTCGTCCTCCAATCTGTAAGCCAACATCCTTTGTTTGAAGTTTATGTTTTGTTCTGTTTTGTTGAAATAAAAGGTCTTTGTTTCACACACTCCTCTGCGTCTATGCCCGCTTTACTTCAGCCCAGTGGCTACCAACACATGCCATTACCAGCAGATTGTGACACAGTTCCACTTTTCCACGAAGACGGGCCTGGCCTTGGTTGATGCCGACAGCTGTTCTCTGAGGACTTGTGACTGCAGTCACTCGATAGTTCAGGACTGGAATTTCCTACAGTCCACCTGAACCTCCAATAATGACCTGGACTCCATATTAACTTAAACACATCTCCTGTTATACTGAACTTCCAGCCGCCTAACACACAGTATGACTGCAGATCAATCTCTTCCATCCGTTATCACCCAAATGAGGAGAGGTTCCCTGTTGAGTCTGGTTCCTCTCAAGGTTTCTTCCTAATAGCATCTCAGGGAGTTTTTCCTTGGCGCCGTCGTCCTCGGCTTGCTCATCAGGGACAATCTTATCATTTTAATTCATACACATTCACATTTCATACAAACTTAAATAATTCTTTTGATTGTGTAAAGCTGCTTTGCAACAATGTCAATTGTTAAAAGCGCTATACAAATAAAATTGAACTGAATTGAACTTGAGGGCTACCTGGACTGTTATGTATGACACACTGACAATGGCAGCAATGTTGTGGTTTGTTCCCTGATGATCATCACACAAGTTGCCAAATGGTTTCAACATTTTTGGGGGTTGAGCTTGTTGAAGGTCTTCCTGATCTCTCACCATCTCAAACAACTCATTGCAGCATTGCCGTAAACTTGCCAAATTATGTCAAATGTCTCTCTGACAGATTTGCCCGGTTTCACACAGAGTTTCACCCTTTGTTCTAACTTGCTGTTTATGATGGTGGTAACGCACATTTTCAGAATAGCACCAGCTGCACAGCTTCTGACGTGCACAGGACAATGTCTTTTGGCACACTGACTTATGAAGGTCGATGCTCTTTGTGACTGTGCTGCAATCTGTATTGAAACTTTTTGATCCCACCTTGTACGTTGACTGATATTTTTAACATCTTTTTTCAAAACCATGGAATACGTCTTCCACATTGGTGGTTCAAGCAGTGAGAAGCTACTCACTGCGATAGTTAAGGTTAAAAGATTTGTTGCCAACTAAAACTTTAATTGCTGGAGTAATTGTCTGGTCATAATTAAAACGCTCATAATTATTTGCTTAGTTTAATAAATTTGTATGGGTGGAATGGTGCCAAAGGGATAAGAGATATTATTATATAATATTCAGATGATATTTCGATAACCTCAAGTGTATCTTTAAGCTCTATCCTGCCATGCTGTAAATCGACTGTACTGTGCACAAAAGACTTGGGGCACCTCTCATTTCTTTATGGAAATTTATGTAGCTGAAATGACAGAAATGGGAACAAATGTCTTACTGCGACAGATGCACAGTGCCTAGATACACAGCAGCAACCTTATTTCCCCTCTTGTCTGTACCGACTACTCAACATCACCCGTATACTACAGTATACTACAACATCACCGGTCTGATCGTCTGTCATCATTTGCAACTGTTTCTTTTTGGTTCAGATGTAACCGTGTGGCTTAACCAGCAAAAAACAGGCCTTTGAGACTGTTCAGGTAGAGGGACCGGACTCCAAATGGGAGCCAAAGACTTACCAAAAAGTGCATAAGGAAGCCTGGAGAACTATTAAAGACTATATTAAAAATGCAATAATTTTTTTCCCTCCCCAACTTTTAAAGCATTGCTTTTATTTGTTTGTCTTTATAATTGTATATTCAATAAAAAGTTATTAGCTAAAAAATATACAAGAAAATCTGGGTATTTGAAAGCAAAATATGCTGAAATTGGGTGGCTCAAGAGTTTTGCACACTCCTGTAGTTCTCTCTCTCTCTCTCTCTCTCTCTCTCTCTCTCTCACCCTCTCTCTCTCTCTCTCTCTCTCTCTCTGTCTGAACATTTGGTTCTAAAAAATATTAACCAGAGTTCATTTGATTGGATTTCTTAGCAGCACCTTGTGATAATGACTACACCGAAGGCTCACTTGCTTTTCACATTCGTGGCCGTCTGCTCCACATTACAAACTGCTCTGAAAAAAAATATCATATGCCTTGTGAATGATGAATGAAGAATGATGAAGATAATCAAGGCCGAGTTCATTTTCAGGAGTTTAGATGAAATCCTGTTCATATCCGATTAGTCCCCTTTGTCATAGGGAGTGGTGTTAAATGCTATCTTATTTCAGGAACAGTATTAGGTCAGACAAGGCTAGATCAGACGCAGAATGGTACATCAGAACAGTAGTGTTGGATCAGACACTGGGTGAGAACAGATGTCATGCGTATTCAAGTATGGAATTAGGTCAGACTCAATGTTCAATTAAACATAGTTTTAGATCAGAACTACCATCATGTGAAGCAGTGTAAGATCAAATGCAGTTTTAGATCAGCCGTCATGTACGATCAGATGCTTCATCTGAATAGTCAGTGTTGGATCACAGGCTATGTTACATCAGACAGGGTGTTGGATACTGAAATAACATCAAATCAGAACAAATTAAGTGCCATTAGATCAGGCTCAGTGTGAGACCAGGCATTTTCTTGGATCTGATGCTGTTTCAGATTAGACACAGGGTTAGATCAGGTGCATTGTAGGATCAAAGGTGGTGTTGGATCAGGCATAGTGTTAGATCAGACACAAAGGTAAACTAGACAAAGTGTTCGATCAGACACTGTGTTAGATACAAGTGTGAACCAGGCATGGTGTTGGATAAGACACAAAGGTGTACCACACAAGGTGTTAGAACAGTTGTTAGATCAGACATGAGGGTGAACCAGACATTGTATTAGATTGAGCACATCGTTAGACGAGACACGAGGGTAAAGCAAACACAATGTTAATCAGACACAGTGTTCAATTAGACACAAGGTTAAATTAGACAAAGTGCTAAATCAGACACTGTGTTAGACATGTTAAAATATATGAGGATATCTGTCTTGTGTAGCAATGTGGATTACAGCTGCAGTATTAAGTCAGACTAGTTAAACATAATACCATCTCTTGTGATGAGCATTTTTAAAAATAAGATAAAACTGTTGTCTAAGTTTTGGACTATAACTTTTAATCCTACTCAATGTTTTCATAAGAGATGTGGTTAATGCAATTTATTTACTTAAAAATTTTTTTTTTAATTTCATTTCACTTTCAGTCCTTGTCTATTGAGATTTCAGTATGGAAATGCCTTGATGAAAATCTTTTCCCCCCCTCTCAGGTCCCACTCTGATCTCAGGTGTCGATCCCCCTGTCTCCGTGGTGGGGCAGCAGGAGGTACAGCTGAAGTTCCTACTGACAGGACTGTTGTCTGGTTTGCCCCTGCCACCCTTTGCGCTGCGCATGTGTCCTCCTTTAACCACTAAAAATATCCAGCACTACCAGCCATTGCTGGCCGTGGGTGAGTACTAACCACAGCAGCAAATTAGTTTATATTATCATATTTATACAGTACATTATGGCACAACTGTGTGCAAGACCATGCTGCATAAAAGACAGTACTGAGGCTTTATAAAGTACATACAGGGGCACACAGTACCACATGTGTGAGACATATAAACTCATCTGACTGTATGAATATGTACACAGTTCAGCCGGAGACGCATCTGCTCATACTGTCTAAAATCAAAAATTATGATTGCAAGATTCCAAATATGGAAATAGTTGTAGTAATGCTGCCAATTTTTTTTTTTTTAATTATTATTATTTTTGGTTTCTGGGACTCTCATGGACCACACAGGCTGTTCAAAGGAATAATCGAAACCTGTCATTCATTGATGGAGTGGTTTAGCCAATGGGTAGAATATGATAAGAAGAGTAATATATCATGTTTTTTAAAGGCAATTCTTTGATACATCAGTACAGAAAAATATTGATGATACTTTACTCAACAGCTACAATTTTTTGAAATTGTGATATTTATCACGTTATGTTTTCACTCACTCAGGTTTTCTCATGCACTAATTAATTCTATTTACACAAGCTCAAACTCTCTCAGGAGCTTGCTTTGCTCTCGACACAAGTATGGGTTGCCAGATAGGATAGATAGAGTGCCATGAAAAATTATCCACCCTCTTCCTGATTTTTATTTGCATATTTGTCCCACTTAAATGATCAAGATCATCAAATGAATTTTAATGTTGCACAAAGATAACTCGAGTAAATACTAATTGCAGTTTTTTAATATTGATTTCATTTATTAATATTGATTTCATTTATTGAGGAAGCTGCCAAGAATTAACTTAAATTTTTGGAAAGGTGGGTTAAATTTAACTTGCCACACCCAGGCATGATTATTGTCAGAACTGTAGAATAAAATAAAATAAAAAATCACCTAAATAGGACCTGTCTGACAAAGGGAAGCATGCTAAAAGATTTTTAAAAAGCAACAAGATCTAAAGAAATTCAAGAACAGATGAGGAACAAAATAATTGACATGTATCAGTCTGAAAAGAGTTACCAAGCCATCTCTACGGCTTTGGGACTCCAGATATTCATGGTGAGAGCCATTGTCCACAGATATCCACAGAATTGGAACAGTAGTGATCCTTCAGGGGATTGGCTGGTCTACCAAAATTACTTCAAGAACACAACGACAGCTCATTGACAAGCTCATTAAAAAAAAACAAAAAAACATACAAGACTTCAGCTTCAGAACCAAAAATGAATTGGCATAATTGATGGACCCATGAATTTTGTGTTCTATCAGAACACCATGAAGGAGAATAACCAGCCATCAGTTTGTGACTTCAAGCTCAAGTGCACTTGGGTTATACAGCAGGACAAGGATCTGAAACACACCAGCAAGACCACCCCGAATGACTAAAAAAAAAAAAAAGGAAAGAAAAAGGAAAATTAAGTTTTTGGAGTGGCCTAGTCAAAGCCTGATAGGGTTTACAGGGCGATTACTTTTTCACACAGAGCCAGGCAGGTTTGGACAGCTTATTTATTAAGGTTCTCTTTAATAAATGAAATTATCGTCTAAAACTGCATTTTGTATTTACTTGGGTTATGGTTGTGTAATAGGAAACTTTGTTTGATTATCTGAATCATTTAAATATGACAAAAATGTAAAAATCAGGAAGGGCCAAATATTTATTTTTATGGATGGATGGATGGATGAGGCCAAAAGTATGTAAAAAATGTGACAAAAACAGCATGTTTTGACAGCAGATTGAATTCATCACAAAAAAGATTTGTATAGCTTTAGATTATAGGAGACACAAAATAAAGTCTAGTGCCTTTCTATGTTACTAGAAGCACAAACCAAATCCCTGCCCTGCTGTACATGTCTGTATTCCTTTAGATTACCTCTGTATAAATAATGACAAACACACCCTTTGTGCTTGCAGTGCACTAGAATGTCAAATGCCATTAAAGTGTTTAAAATGCAAACAGGAGGCATAAACAGAGACGAGCTCTAATGCATTCCTGATGAATATTTAGGGCTGTAGTTCCTACATTAGATGAGTGCGGCTATAAGACAACAGCACGCCGGGTTCGAACTGTTCAGTGGATGCATTTTTCTACTTGGCTTTGAAGGATAATAGGCAGATCTTAAAGTCTTCGTGTGGTCTTGAGCACGGATTAAATAAACAAAACGAATCATCCATTCATTTCATTCAGGATCTTGTCGTGCGTTGTGGAAAACAAAAGCAAATCCGAGAAACAAATGCATTGTCATGGAGGAGAAAAACAACACGAGCATGTCATAAAGTGTTTACCATCTGTTATTCATCAGTTAACTTAACCACTATGTATTATTCTGTCTATTTCTCTCTATTATCCTCCCCCTCTCTCTTTTAAACACACTTTCTTTCTCTTTTTCTCTTTGTCACACACATCCGAGATTAAAATCTCACTCTAAAAGATGTGCCTAGGTGAAAAAACTAAACTAAACAAAAAACACAGAAACTTATAAAACTATTTGGAGGTTACGTTTTGAACCCAGAAATAATCTGTTAAAATACAGTACCATGCTCATAAAGTAACAAATTCAATTATTCCTAGTTTTTGTTTTGTTTTTCTGGGAAAAAAAAAAATCTCCAGTAACACACTCTATGAAGCCTGCATTTTACAACTTTATAGCTGGGCTAATAATTCTGTGTAATCTGGTTACAGTGCTTTGTAAGGACTTTTCCTCACAAACCACCAATACAGAATTACCAAGACTGTAAATAACTCATGCTGACTTACAGATACATTGCAGCAAACAGTTTGTTTCACTCTTTCTCATAATGTCGTTCTACTGCTCTGCTACTACTACTGCTATGTCTTACATTGTCAATATTAAGGTGAGTAAAATATACGCAATGTAATATACTTTATTGTTTTAAAACAATAAGTTAAGAAGACACAGTTTAAAATCAGCTTTCATCCCTAGCTAAAATTTGTACATATTACACAAGTTCATGTCAAACCAGGACTTTTGATTGTGCAGAATAAAAGAACACATTTATGAGAGTAAAAACTACCATTATTTTTCTCTATAATCTGCTGCTACACTAATGCACTTATCCCAGTGCTTGCAGAAGCCATGATCAGACTTAATGTCTGGCCTCACAGGACCTTCTTTAATGACCCAAACATTTGGAAATGGCTTGGAGTGAGGTCAGGACTGTTTGGGGATGTGGAAATAACTCCCAGCTGAGCTTCTGTAAGTGGAGTGGTGGCCACTAGTGTGCATTTTTTGCCCATCAAACCAGGCTGTTTTTTTTTTTTTTTTTTTGTGTGTGTGTGTGTGTGTGACTTACCTTCTGAATGTTCACAAGAATGACCGCACTGGGTTCCAAGCCTTCTCAGTCGAGGTACATTCACATGTTTTACTGCGGCTAAGAGTCTCAGCTCCATACTGTGCTTGAAGTATTCTGTAAAAGTCAATCGGTTTTACACCTTCACAAGAAATTTGGGCACAAATACTGGTTGCACAAATACTTGAATGCTGTTTGTGTATAATTTCTGACATTCCACACCTATAAAAAAAGTTCATTAAATGTTAAAAAAAAGTTTTTTGTTGTTGTTGCTGATGTCATTGGCTTGTTGAAAAAGATGGATGTAGGTAAATACAGTAGCTTACCAGGGTTCCAGTTTTTCAAATCATAAATCATAATGCAGGTAGAATTTTTGGTAGCAGTTTTCTGTGAAATATACAGCTGACAACTGGTGTTTCTTTTGTCTTTGTTGTTTTGATGTGGACTGCATTTCTTATGTAGCCTGCTGTCAGTCCCAAAGTTGGTTGTGCCAAAAAAAGGACCTCTGCCATTTCTGGTTTCTTCTCTCTTTTTAGTTTCTTTTTGCCATAACAATGTTTGCAAATCTGATATATTCCAGTTGTATGTAAACTTGTACTGGGGGGTGGAATTTCAGCAGATAAAAACTGTCATGTTGTGGTTAGTTTAGCTGTTTTATTTAATGTTGCAATGTTAGCATATATAATTATTAAATAAGCTAGAGGGTCAAAATATACAGCAAGTTTCTTACATTTGTTCTACTGGACTCAGTTTATGGTAAAGTGAGACTCTTGTACACATGTTCATATGTTATTTATCTGCTGAGCCATTTGGAGGGCAACTGTATATACAGTATATCTTACAGTGGAAATAGTTTACACTGTTCAAACATGCATATGTTACCTACAGTAGGTGTTTGATTCAAAGCTTTATGTTGTGCAAAAATTGAGATTAGGAAATTTGTGTTTACCGTTCCTTAATTTGCCATTTTGTAAAGATATTTTTTTTTATTCATTTATTTTATTATTTTATTATTTGGAAATGTCAGAAATTATACATTATTTTATAATTTTTTCTGATCGTAGAGATCACTGAAAGGATTGGTTTAAGTTGGAACTTTGAATTTAAATTTAAGCAATGTACCAATGAAATAAATCATTAAGTAAACTTTTTTTCAATCAACTGTACCTACTCAGGTTTAAACGAAACTACAGTTTTGGTAAAATTGTTTCAGAAGTAATAAGAAGCTAAATATGAGAATAAAAAGCAGCAGCTGCTGCATCACACCTACTAGGAATCATAGTTACCTGGTGATTTTAGATGTTTTTGAGCTTGGACATCATGAAATTCTGCTAGTCTCTCATCCTGCAGCACTGGAAATGATATCAACAACAAAAAAGAATGACTGAACTAGAAAATATTCCATATTGATCATGAGCATATCTGCCATGCACGGCACAGACACTGTCTACTTTAAGGCCTTAGTGTCATAAATCTTGCCATATATTGACTGTTCATGATTCCAGTTCATTTCAGAACTATTTCCTATTCATTACCTCCAAAGACATTTTAGGAAACAATTTTAAATAGAAACCAGCCAGCTGTAAGATGAATAATGACAAGGCTGGAAAAAAAGAAAAGGATGAACAAAAACGGTGCTGTATTAGTGAAATTGATGGCTTTTATGTTTGAATGAGCTCCCATAATGCATCACAAATAAAGCTCTTGAATCCTCGGTGAGGATTCTCAGTCAACCAGGTCATGGTTATCTGTTCAGTGGCAACTAGTGTTGCTTTAAATTTCTGAAGACGTTTTACCTCTCGTTTAAAATGCTTCATCAGTTCTAATTAACTGGCTTGGAGTGGCAGGTGTATAAACTTGGTGGAGTCATTAAGTTGTTGACTCCCTAATGGTGGCCTGTGGGTCCAAACCACATGTGTGCCCTACTCAGTCTGCCTGACTACCAATTATTTCCAATACCATGAGTGCTTTTACAGACAGAAACACGGCTGTGCCATGGACTTACCTGTCTCCCCTATTGTGGCCAATCTCTACATGGAAGCAGAAAGTAGAGCGATATGCTCTTTCATAGGAGTTACTTCTGACCGCTGCTTCAGGTATGTGTTTGACTCCTGGGTCAGAATAAAAACACAGGAGTTGGAATCTTTCACAAAAGAATCATCAATGCTTTTTGACAGTTACATCAGGTTACCAGGGGATTGTTTGGCTTTCCTGGATTGTGCAGTACACATTGATGGGGACATCAGCCTCAACAATGAAGTATGCAGAAAACCCCAATGCATACAATCATTTGTAAAAGTTAGTACCCCTCTTTTATTCTACGTGTTTTTGTGTAACATAATAAATATTATATGATCATAGCGAGTCATGGTATTAGACAAATATAGCCTCAGAGGAACAACAAATGACTTTTTGACAAAAACAAAAGAGAAAAAAAAAAAACATACAGTAGCAAGTACTCCTGTAGTGCTTCGACAGTAGTTAAGGGGGTACATTGCACCGACATGCTGCTAATCATCAGCCCTTGATTAACTGATCATCAGCAGGTGTGCCTACCTAGATAAAAGTGGACGTTTAGGCAATTTGCTGGTCTCGAGCATTCAGGTGTATGTTAAAAAAAATTCTAAGAAAGAAAAATATAAGCAGTGGTCTTGAGAATGAACTGTTGCTGCACAAGAATCTCGAACTGGTTATAAAACCAGACAAAAATTTCCAAACAATTTTGGAGTTCAATGTTCTACAATGAGAGAGATTATTCAGAAGTTAAAGACATTCAAGAAAGTTGCCTTGTCTAAGAACTACATCTCAGACCCATCTCAGGGCCCATGAGCATGTGAAATTTTAAAGTCCATGAAAGCACAATTGGACCATAAACTGAAAGTATAGTACTATTATAAACTTATTGTAATATTATTATACACTATAAAAGTATAAAGCCATCTGTCCAACAGCTAAAGCTTGGTTAAAATTGGGTCATGCAACAGGACAAGGATCCAAAGCACAACATTAAATCTGTATCAGAATGGCTAAAAAAAAACTCAAGGTTTTGGAATGGCCTAGTCAAAGTTCAGACCTCAACCCAACTGAAATGATGTGGTGGGACCTTAACAGAGCTGTGCATAAGAAAATGAAACTAAAACCTCAATAAACTGAAACAGTATTATAAGGAAGAATGGACCAAAATTCCTCACAATGATGCGAGAGACTGATCATACAGAGTCATACAGGAAATAAAAAAAGTTGTTGGTGCTAAAGGTGGATATACAAGCTTTTGAATCATGGGAGGTACTTAGTATTGTCCACATGTTTTTTTTTTCCGCTTAATTAATTAATCTTTTGTTAAATAAATGATGTCCCAATGAGGAAAATGTTTGAAATGTTTGTCTAATACTGACTCTCTGTGGTCAGATAATTTTGATTGTTTTTACACAAAAACACATGGAATTAAAAAAGGGGCTAATAACCTTTGTACATTGGTTCAGAATTCCCCAGTTTTAAACACCCTAGCTTCAGAAAGTAAAACTTGTGCCATATATTTGTTCCATCTATTAACTAAAGCAGAAGATTTAAATAAGCACAACTCTTAAGCCAGATAGGCCAGAACTAATTAGTAACATCACCTGCTATATGCACAAGCAGTACTGTAATACATGGCATACTGTATGTTGTCTTAATTCTTTTGTCTCCCCCTGTAGATCAGTATTTACTGCATGACTCTTACCATCTTACCAAAAGCGTATCTACAAAAAGAGACTGTAAAAGTCCTTATACAGCAGACAGAGAAGAAAACGACTACAAACAGAATTGTCATGTTGGAATATATTTGAAACTCAGGAGGGTTTTCCAACAAGAAGAAGTTGGTCAAAAAATAGCATACAGTCTGCAGTCCCCTGCACAGAGGAGCCCAGATCGGTACATTGATGAAACCAAACTACTGCTTTACACGCGCATTGCACAACACAGAAGAGCCAGCCCCTTAGGACAAGACTCTGTAGTCCATCTGCATCTGAAAGACAAGGGTCTCCTTTAATTCAATTTAATTAAAATTTATTTTTATAGCGCTTTTAACAATTGTCATTGTCGCAAAGCAGCTTTACACAATCAAAAGAAATGATGGAAGTTTGTATGAAATGTGAATGTGTATGAATCGAAATGATAAGATTGTCCCTGATGAGCAAGCCAAGGGCGACGGTGACAGTGGCATGGAAAAACTCCCTGAGATGGCAATAAGAAGAAACCTTGAGAGGAACCGGACTCAACAGGATCATTGGGGAGATAACGGAAACCTTCGGATCACCTTTAAAGATAGTGACGTCCACATTCTGGGCAGAGAAGACAACTGGTTCAAAAGAGAAGTCAAGAAAGTCATCTATGTTAAATTAAACACCCCTCTGGTTGACAGGAGGTGGTGTAATACAACACTTATCCCTTGCATACATTGCATTTCTTTCACAGCCAAGTCATTCATTCATACCATGATTCAGAATATCCTAACACGACACATGGGAGGAGGAACAATCCACAGATCACCATTATGTTGTCAATAATTTCACTCCACATTTTTTATATACTTTCCACTCCAAGCCAGTTAATTAAAACTGATGCTTTTTGGATGAGAGGTACAACATCTTCAGAAGCAAGTTATGCTGCCACCAAACAGCTTATTTTGGCAAAGCTCTTGAATCATTTTCCCCTCTATGCTTCAATTCCACTCAAAGACCCTGTCAAATTAACTAATCTCTATAAAGAGATTCTGAGTATTCTCAAAGCAGTACCATTACACCATTCATAATAACATCTGATTAGGTTTCACTTTCAGATTTCACACTGATAGTTTTCACTGGGAGAAATGAGAGACTGGCTGATTATTTACAAAAAAAGGACTTCATTTCAAAAGCCAACAGTCCATAAGACATTCAAAGACACCGATTATAAGCTCCTGCAGAGATGCAAAGGCATGGACAAGAAAATAGACAGAAGGTTAATGGCATACATAGAACAAGAAATCACACATTGTAAAGGCCACGTATACACTAAAAGCATTTCTGGAGCTCTCCATTCTGTATCCATCCTATTTTGTGCTGTGTTCGGATTTATTTTTCTCTTCCACATTGATCTATTAGGATCAGAAGTGTCAGAAATATTTAAGTAAAAGTACAAATTCTTGTCTAAAAACGTACTCATCGCAACAGAACTAATGCTGTTGTCAGGAGATCTCAGGTTTAAACTGTTGTGATGTAACAGCTATCAATGGCCCAGAGCCTCAGAAGCCTAAGGAGCTTGGCCGCGGCATACTTGGTCTTCTCTGTTAATCACAGTAGCGCTGGCCACTTTTCTCTGTGTGTATTATTCTGCCTGTAGTGTTTCCTGAGCAACAATTTGAAAAGGTGTAGGTATGTCTCATGGGGAAAAGCTGGTAGGTGACCAAACTGGGAATAAAATTGCTGAGAAAAACATGAGAAAACAAGTACACTGCCTGGCCAAAAAAGCCACCATTTCAGAAGGGTCAAATTATTGAGCTTCATCAAGCAAAGAAAACAAGATCCCTTGTAAGAAACCTGGAAGATCCCTTCAACACATTATCAAAGCCAAAACAGTAAAAACCATACCTATGTTTAGTAGTGACAGTAAGAGCATTTCCATACGGACAATATGATGAGAACTCATAATCAGATGAATCAGAAACAATGGCTCAATGTGCTAGTGACTTTTTAGCAATGGAAAAAGGTCATGTGGTCTAACGAGTTCAGATTGAGCGTATAACAGAGCAATGGGTACATCAGGGTAAGAAGGGAAGAGCCGAAGCGATGCACTCATCATGCATAGTGGCCACTGTACAAATCTCTGGAGACAGGTGTTATGATCTGGGGTTGCTTCACTTAATCAGTTAATCTAGACTAGTTTGTGTATGAAGTCAAACAGTAATTATGTCATTTCCTCTTTTGAGCATGAGTGCATACACATGTCCCGCCTTCCGTGCTCTGGAACTCATGAATCATTCCCAAGACCACCTCTGCAATGGGTCCAGGGATTGGACCCGAGCTCGGAACGATTGCATGCTCAGAGACAAAAACCAACTGGTTCCTGGGCCAAGTGTGCTCGGAAATGATTCCCAGACCCCAGTGAGAAAACGCCCTCAGTTGGTCAGGTCAAGACTCAGCAACGTTATGTGGCAATAAAATGAAGTCAGCTGATGACTGGAATGAACTGAATGACCAGGGTATCACCTCTGTGGAGTTTTTCTTCCCTGATGGCACAGACATATTCCAGGACTCAAATTGTGAAAGAGTGGTTCTGGGAGCATGAGGAATCATTTCACACATGAACTGGCCACCACATTGTGTGCGGTAATCAAAGCTAAAGGTGACTGAATGAAATCGAAACTCTAGTGTGCAAGGTTTTTTTTAATTTTTTTTTTATTCTTTTTTTTTTTTTGGTCAATCAGTATAAATTCTTTAGATAAGATTATAAGGCAGGTTCAAGCTAAAATAATACCTCTCATGCTTGACTAAAAAAAATGTCCTGCTGTGTAAAAAAACATTATTTATTCGAATGATGAAAATGAGGTTGAGGAACTGTCAGAGTCAGAAATTACAGACCATGCTAAAAGTGCTGCTGTTTCTACCTCTATGGAAAAGAAAAATCTAGTTTAGGCCACAGTTTGCAGTCTAAAAACAGATATAGATCTGAATATTGAGAACATCGAACAGATATGGCTACAGATATAGATAGTGGCCTTAAATCAGCTTGTCCTTGGAAGACTATTAAAAGTGCCTTTGGCGTGCTATTGGCACGTAGTCTCTGACATAGTTCAGTGGGTTACGCTGCAACCTGGAAACTGAGACAAATCACACAATTCCGGATCAATTCATTCTGGCCTTTTTGTAATCGATAGAACGCTTTGAATTAATTAAAAAACGGAAATTGAAGGAACATAGACACTGAACGGAAGGAAACGGCCAAAGCTGAATTCGCTACACTTTGGCTCATTCAAATCAGAAGATCCTTTTTCTATCCATCACTCTTAGCCCTAGCATTAAAGCACATCCTTTCTCTGACTGCACACAATGCTCACAAACATGAGAGATCTTTTGTACACTTTTGTCACTCTTCCTTTGTCCTTTTTATGTTTTTCCCCCTCTCAACCTCCGTCTCTTCTTCCTTCAGCAGTATTTACGGCTGTCTGACAGCTATTTCACAGCTGGAGCACCCCTGTCAAGACGATAGGCTCTGCCTGATTGATCTGTAGCCTGTAATCTGATATGAAACCTCTCGTGTGGACACGGCACACGTTGTCTTATAGAGCTTATATATCACAGCACTGACAGAGTTTATGCTCTACCTGTACCCCAGGACCTCCTGACAATCCTGGGCAAATGATCAAATAGTTTATTGTCTAAGACATGCCATCATCAACTGTGTAATCAGCGTAAGGCCGCCTGGTGCCAGCTCCATATACTTTATGCAGTGCAAATAGAAAAATGTTTTAAAGATTTAACGTGCTGTTTGTTATATATACAGGTGCATCTCAATAAATTAGAATATCATCAAAAAGTTGATTTCTGTAATTCAATTAAAAAAGTGAAATTTATATATTATACCGATTCATTACACACAGGCTGATATATTTTAACTGTTTATTTCCTTTAATTTTGATGATTATAGCTTACAGCTAACGAAATTCAAAATTCACTATCTTAGAAAATTTTAATATTGCTTATTCTTATGAAACAAAAAAGACTTTTAACACAGAAATGTTGGTCTACTGAAAAGCATGAACATGTACAGCTCTTGATACTTGGTCAGGGCTTCCTTTGCATTAATTAGTGCAGCAAGCGGTGTGGCATGGAGACGATCAGTCTGTGGCACTGCTGACATGTTATGGAAGCCCAGGTTGCTTTGATGGTGGCCTTCAGCTCTTCTGCGTTGATGGGTCTGGTGTCTTGCATCTTTCTTTAAACAGTACCCCACAGATTCTTTATGGGGTTTAGGTCAGGTGTGTTTACTGGTTCGTCAAGCGCAGGGGTACCATGGTACTACCAGGTATTAGTACTTTTGGCAGTGTTTGCAGGTGCCAAGTCTAGCTGGAAAATGAAATCAACATCTCCATAAATCTGGTCATCAGAGGGAAACATGGAGTGCTCTAAATCCTCCTGGTAGAAGGCTGCGCTGACCTTGGACCTGATAAAGCACAGTGGGCCAACACCAGCAGCTGACGGGGTTCCCAAACCACCACTGATTGCAAACTGTACACGCAACTTCAAGCAACTTGGATTCTGTGCCTCTCCTCTTTTCCTCCTTGATTTCCAAATGAAATTGGGAATTTACTTTCATTTGAAAAGAAGACGTTGGCCCACTGAGCAACAGTCCAGTCCTTTTTGTCCATAACCCAAGTAAGACACCTCTGATGTCTCTGGTTCAAGAGTGGTACAAGCAATGTGACAGTTGTAGTCCTGGATACATCTGTGCTCAGTGGCTCTTGAAGCACTGACTCCAGCTGCTGTCCACTCCTGTTGAATCTCCCCCAAATTCTTGAATGGGCTTAGTTTCACAATCCATTTAAGGCTGCAGTTATCTCTGTTGCTCGTGCACCTTTTTCTACCACATTTTTTCCTTCCATTCAACTTTCCAATAATGTGCTTGGATACAGCACTCTGTAAACAGATAAATTACTAATAAATTAATAGGAATAGTAGTACATCGTGAACACACTGAACATTATTGCCAGAAAAACTCAACTTTGGTCAAAACCTGATTCATTTGTTTTTCGTTAGATCTTTAGTTTTCAATGGCTTAATCTTTAGTGTTGTTTGATTTTTCAAGCTCAACACACTTGTATCTTTCCTCAGGATGTTGAAAAATGGTTTTCTGATATTGAGATTTGTAGTTTTTTTTTTTTTTTTACATTTCAGTCATTTTCATTTGAATAATCAATTAGTAATTATACACCTGAGTAAAATAATGTACTCATTTTTCTGCGAACATTTCTGTTTCATGATTGCAGATTGGTTTTGGCATGTTGACAGTTGATATTTAAGAGCCACTCAGAGTAGCTCAAAAGGTCAGGACTCATGTTGACATTTCGATGATGACTATTGATTGAACCTGTGTGTGATTTTGTATTCTTCAGGTTCGAGTAATGGCTCGGTGCTGGTGTATAACCTGACGAGCGGTCTCCTGCACAAAGAGCTCAGCGTGCATTCATGTGAAGTCAGGTGAGGATTGGCTTTTTTATTTTTGTAATTATGTTAACATTACATGTAAGTATTTTTCTTAAGCATGGCTTGACAAAATACATGTTCAAATGAGACTTCAGCAAAAAAGAAAGGGGCTTTTGATGTGCTGATATAGCCCGTGGTTGTTTTTTTGTTCATGCTACTTTTATCACAGAAATGTTTGAAGATGTAAAAAGAACATTTAAAAAAAACTAAAATACAATACGTATGAGTTATTTATCAGCTATCTGATGTCTCAAATGGGTAACAACAGCCAAAGACTGCGTTGGGTTCAAATACTGTCATTAAAAGTAAAAAAAAAAAGAAAAGAAAAAAAGAAGTGTTTTACCAAAACTGAGCCGAAGAAAAAAATACATCTTTATTTGACTTTTCCAATTTGGCCCCCACCAGCCAGCTTTCTTTTCTACCATACCCCATCTACCCAGTGGACAGTGTGAAATAAAAACACACTGGGAGGGGGGGGCACTATGTGCTCTCTTCCACATGCATAAGCTCACAAATGCATGTTGCATTAAATACATGATTGACAGGAACACATACTGTACATCTGCTGTCGCTTCCATGCAGGTAGCACACGCAATTTTGCTCATTCGACTTCGCTTGTGTCACTGACTAAATCACATCTCAAAATCTCTCAATAATAAGGTGACCCCCTTTTTTTTTTCTTTAGAAATGAGCAGATAGATAGTTTTGAGCTTTTCATGCAAGGATGTAGGTGTAATAAAGCACTTTTTTCAATCGTTCAATTATAATTGAAAAGACACAATGGTTCCAAGATTCCAATATTCACGCACTTCATCAGTGAATTTCACTAGTCTAAGTTTGATCCACGGACTGAGGGATCAAGTATGAACCACTTATTTTAATTTACTTTAACAAATGCCCTGCTCACTTGAGTCTTTGCAATTAGTAAAAGCAGCCAAATCATAACCTGGCAAGTAAATCTCCTCCACACCATTGCACCACAACCAGTATCCTGACCAGCCATTCACACAATGTAAGATGGATCCATGCTTTCATATTGTTCACAGTATGCTAAATTTTGACCCTAACATTCAATTGTCGCAGCATAAATCAAGACTCATCAGACCAGGCAACATCTCATTTTGAGGAGCCCATGTGAATTGTAGCCTCAGTTTCCTGTCCTTAGCAAAAGGAGAGATGCTCTTCAGCATACTGTACCTCGGTTGTAACAAGATGTTATTCGAGTACCCGGAGGTGCCTTTCTATCTTTCTAACCAGTCTGCCCATTCTCCTTTGAACTCTGGCATCAACAAGGCAGTTTCGTCCAGAGAACTGCAGCCGACTGGATATTTTCTCTTTTTCAAACTCTGTAAGCCCTAGAGATAATCGTGCATGAAAATCCCAGTAGATCAGTTTCAGAATTACTCTGACATGCTCGTCCGGATGCCATGTACAAAGTCACTTAAATTACACTTGAAGCAGATTATCTTGACCATAGCTATAGTGGTGTGAAAAAAGTGTTTGCCTCCTTATTGATTTCTTGTTTTTTGGCATGTTTGTCACACTTTAATGTTTCAGGTCATCAAACAAATGTAAACATTAGTCAAATTACTTTTACACACATCATGCAGTTTTAAAATGAAGGGTTTTATTATTAAAGGAAAATGAATCCAAAACTACTTAGCCCCGTGTGAAAAAGTGTTTGCTCCCCTTGTTAAAACATAACTCTGGTTTATCACACCTGAGATCAATTTCTCTAGCCACACCCAGGCCTGATTACTGCCACACCTGTTCAATCAAGAAATCACTTAAATATGACCTGCCGGATAAAGTGAAGTAGACCAAATGATCCTCAAAAGCTAGACATCATGCCGAGTTCCAAAGAAATTCAAAAACTAATGAGAAAGATAATTGAGATCTATCAGTCTCGAAAAGTTTATAAAGCCATTCCTAAAGCGTTGGGACTGCAGCGAATCACAGTGAGAGCCATTATCTACAAATGGCAAAAGCATGGAACAGTAGAGAACCTTCCCAGGAGTGGCTGGCTGACCAAAATTACCCCAAGAGCACAGCAACAACTCATCCAAGAGGTCACATTTGACCCCACAACAACATCTGAAGAACTGCAGGCCTCGACTGAGTTAAGGTGAGTGCTCATGACAGTTTTGCCAGGAAACATCTTGATGAAAATACTCTGTGGACTGACGAGACAAAGGTTGAACCTTTTGGAAGGTGTGTGTCCCATTCTGTGTGGCGCACAAACATAACACTGCATTTCAGAAAAAGAACAGTAAAATCTGGTGGTGGTACCTATATGTGATGGTGTGTAGCGGTTTCGCTGCTTCAGGACCTGGAAGACTTGCTGTGATAAATGGAACCATGAATTCTGCTGTGTACCAAAATATCCTGAAGGAGAATGTCTGGCCATCTGTTCGTGACCTCAAGCTGAAGCAAACTTTCAAACTTTACAGGGTTCTGTAGCAGGACAATGATCCAAAGTACACCCGCAAGTCCACTTCTGAATGGCTGATGAAAAACAAAATGAAGACTTTGGAGTGGCCTAGTCAAAATCCTTACCTGAATCCAATTGAGATGCTGTGGCATGGCCATAAAAAGGTGGTTCATGCTCGAAAACCCTCCAATGTAGCTGAATTACAACAATTCTGCAAAGATGAGTGGGCCAAAATTCCTCCACAGCACTGTAACAGACTCATTGCAGGTTATTGAAACGCTTGATTGCAGTTGTTGCTGCTAAGGGTAGCCCAACCAGTGATTAGGTTTAGGGGCAAACACTTTTTCACACAGGGCTATGTAGTTTTGGATTTTGTTTTCCCTTAATAATAATAATAAAAAAAAAACTTTATTTAAAAACTGCAAATAATTTTAATTGTGTTTACTTGTGTTATCTTTGACTAATATTTAAATTTGTTTGTTGATCTGAAACATTAAAGTGTGACAAACATGCAAAATAGATACGAAAACAGTAAGGGGGCAAACATTTTTTCACACCACTCTACATGCCTAAATTCATTGAGCTGCTACAGTGCAATTGGCTAATTAGATATTTGTGTTAACGAGCAATTAAACTGCTACAGTATACTTAATAAAGTGGCTGTAGTTTATATTTCATAGAATCTTAGGGTGCCAGTAATTCTATAGAACGCTGTTGGACAGCTTATCTCTAACGGACATAATCTCTAGAAATGATGCAAGGCTATGCTGGCTTTCTTCGTGTTTACTTTTTTCTCCTAGCTTGTATACGTTTCATATTACAGCATGATGCTTTGGGACATAATGATGATCTACCAAGGTGAACTCAGTTTAATCCCCTCAAAACACACACACACGCTTACACACACAGAGGGCTTTCAGTGCTTTCCTGCTCACTGATGTCCTCATAAATCTGTTAAATGCATTGGAAAAAGAACAAAAAATTGGATTCTTCAAATAATTTCAAATAAGTGGACGAAAATGGAAGAAATGGCATGTACATCAAGCTACAAATGAAGCAAGACTAAATCATTTTGCATAAATCTACTTGCCAAAGGAATAAGCATAAATTTTCTTCTGTAATATTATATTTTTTAAAAATCACACAATCAAGGTAAAATATATTATACTGCTGGACAGTTTTATTACTCTTGTCTTATTTCTCCTCCTCAATAATAAATTCTTGGCCAGATTCCACCCACCCACCTATTCTTTCCTATCAGTCAGTGAGACTGAGGTTAAAGACGTGCTTCCTGCGAGACATGCAATGTTTCCCACAGGTGTGAAATATACTTGCGGTGGTATCCAGCGGAACGGACCGGCATTACCTGCCAGCACAAAAGTGGTCTACTGCATACAACAAACAACAAATACATATGAGCTTTAACACAATATTTAGATTTATTTGATATTTCTATTAATATTTCTATTAATGACTCCATCTACCCGTATATGAACAGTAAGATTTAAGTAATATTTAGGACTAAACCTCCTTTGGTGTAAGAACGCTGTTCATCATGTTTTAAAAATAATGATAACCTTGGTTTTACATGACTTATTCAAAAACCCAAATACACATTATAGGTAAATAGATTTCTCTGCAGAGCATGTGTGTCTGCTAATACGCCCTTCTTATTCTTTTTATGGCAGCTGGCATCAATTGCATTTATTGTCTCTCAGTTCACTGTTCTCACTGTAGCAGAATAAACAGGTACAGGAGCGTGACGCGAGAGGGAACTGTCCACTACTAGTTAATCGATCACTGATGGCATCGTTCACCTGGAGAGGGTGGGCAAGTTTACTTGGGCGGACATCAATATACTTTGGCAGCCAGCCCAAGTATAGTCTATGTGTAGGGAAACACTGGACATGTAAATCCAGTCATCCAAATCATATTCGGAGCAAAGCACCATCCGCCCTCTTCCACTTACATTGACCTCACTGGCTCCAATGATTAGCTACCATTACTGAGTGACAGGGAAAGAAAAGATTTCTTTGCCCAAGAAAGCACAGCCAGCTTTTGTCCTTTTGTCTTCTTGTCACAGGTGGCTTTGCTGTTGTTGGGGAACTAAAATTGTAACACAAATCTGTAGAATATTTCAAATTCTTCCATTTAATTTCCCATCAGATCTAGACATCCTCTTTCCTAACCATTATTTCCTCTAAGCTTAACATAGCACAGATAACGATTCAAAAACTAGCAACGATATAAACTCGGCAGACAAGCATTAGCACGATAAGCTTAATTCTCAAGCAAGCGCTCGTGTGTGGAGCAGCGGCGGATCAGCAAGCCGTCATCTCATTAATTACCATTCTCTTAATGAGCAGAGCTACGATTTCACCCTCATAATGATGCGGGAGATCGAATCAATTAAGTCGTTAAGACATTGATTAGAAATAAACACCATCTATTCTCTCTCTGTCTCATTAGTGATATACACACAGACACTTATTCAGCTCTGTACCTTCAGCTGATGGACTGATGCATTAACATGATTCATGGTAATGCTATGGATTTTGCATTAAATCCTGGAAAAACACAATCCTCAAGACTAAGAAGAAAGAATATGAGATGCACCTGAATATATCAGCATATAGTTTATTTAACACAATAAACTAATACTGATACTGATAAATACTGGTGCATCTCAATAAATTAGAATATCATTGAAAATATTTGAGTGAGTGTATTTTAAGTTATACTATATATTATATAGATTCATTACACAGACTGATATATTTCTTTTAGTTTTGATGTTTATGTCTTACAGCTAATGAAAACCCAAAATCTCAGAAAATTTTGAAAGAGAATATTGTGGAAAAGTTCAATATTGGCGATTCATGATGTCGCATCCTAATCAGCTAATTAACTTAAAAGACCTGCAACTCTTAGTCTCATTCAGTAGACTGGCTGCTCACAGAGTGCTGTATCCAAGCACATTAATGGAAAGCTAAATGGAAGGAAAAGATTTGGTAGAAAAAGGTGCACGATCAACAGGGATATAAGAGACATCTTACCTAAGCTAAGGACAAAAAGGACTGGACTGTTGCTCAGTGGGCCAAAGTCGTCTTTTCAGATAAAATTTCATTTCATTTGGAAATGGAGGTCCCAGAATCTGGAGGAAGAGAGGAGAGGCCCAGAATCCAAGTTGCTTGAGGTCCAGTGTAAAGCTTGTACAGCCAGTGGTGGTTTGGGGAGCCATGCCATCTGCTGGTGTTGGTCTACTGCGCTTTATCAGGTCCAAGGTCAGTGCAGCCGTCTACCAGGAAGTTTTAGAGCACTTTGTTTCCCTCTGCTGACCAGATTTATGGAGATGCTGATTTCATTTTCTAGAAGGACTTGGGCCCTGATCACAGTTTCAGAATTATTAATACCTGGTGTAAGGACTACGGTATTCTTATGCTTGATTGGCCAGCAAACTCGTCCGACCTAAACTCCATATAGAATCTGTGGGGAGGAAGATGCGAGACACCGGACCCAACAATGCAGAAGAGCTGAAGTGCGCCATTAGAGCAACCTGAGCTTCAATAACACCTCAGTAGTGCCACAGACTGATTGCCTCTATGCCGCGCCACATTGCTGCAGTAATTAATGCAAAGTGAACCCTGACCAAGTATTAAGTGCGGTACATGTTCATATTTTTCAGTAATCCACCATTTCTGTGTTAACTCTTTTTGAGATTTTCTGAGATACTGAATTTGAACGAACCTATATAATGTACAGTACAGACCAAAAGTTTGGACACACATTCTCATTCAAAGAGGTTGAATTTGTATTATGGCAAGAAAAAAGCAGCTAAGTGAAGAAAATAATGAGTGGCCATCATTACTTTAAGAAATAAAGGTCAGTCAGTCTGAAAAATTGGGAAAACTTTGAAAGTGTCCTCAAGTGCAGTCACAAAAACCATCAAGCGCTACAAAGAAACTGGCTGACATGCGGACCGCCCCAGGAAAGGAAGACCGAGAGTCACCTCTGCTGCGGAGGATAAGTTCATCCGAGTCACCAGCCTCAGAAATCGCAGGTTAACAGCAGCTCAGATCAGAGAGCAGGTCAATGCCACACAGAGTTCTAGCAGCAGACACATCTCTAGAACAACTGTTAAGAGGAGATTGTGTGAATCAGGCCTTCATGGTAGAATATCTGCAAGGAAACCACTGCTAAGGACAGACAACAAGCAGAAGAGACGCGTTTGGGCTAAAGAACACAATAAAGAGCACAATAAAGAAAACTCTGAATGAGAAGGTGTGTCCAAACTTTTGATCTGTACTGTATGAGTTACACTTTCTGAATTGAATTTCTGAAATAAATTAACTTTTTGATGATATACTAATAGATTGAGATGCACCTATAAAGGAATTGGGCAAAATGGTACCTAAATGTTTTAAAAGGTGTGAATCGATTCTGAATGGAAAACTTAATAATTGATTAAATTAATTGAATTGACAAAGAAAAGATTGATTGAGTTGTAAAACTGGTTAAATTGCACAGATCTAGCACAGTGTGTATGTTTTAGATTCATGACTCCCGTAGATCAAGATTTTACTTGTCTGTGTCTTTGAATAGGTCATATATTTATTGTAAAATATTTGTTTAATATATTACAACCAATGTAATTCAGTTAATGTCATCCACATTAAACCGCTGTCAGGCAAAAGTACACAATTAGTGAACGTTTTTGTCACAATGCGTATGCAGAGAAATACAGTATTATTCCTGTGTTTGTGAATTGAAACATCAAGCTGAGTCTTTTTTTTTTTTTTTTGGCGTCGTTCTTCAGATATTTGTCATTTCTATGTAGCATTATGTACTTTATTTTGTGTTCTAAGAAAAGCCACTGATCCTGTTTGTTGCCACTTTTTATGCCACACTCATGTTCATGTGCAGTGACATGGGTATTTAACTTAACTTAGACCTAGGTGGTCTAACGTAAAAATAAAAAAAAAGGCTGAAAGAGGTATTCATTCATATTCGTGCATAGATTGTTTAAATTAATTCTAGATATTATATGACACTAGGGCCCATTTAGTGTCAGCAAATTAATCTTCACATCAATAGACAGGCCAACAAATTATCCAGATTTAGGCTTATGCAGAGTGGATGTAGAAATTTGTAGGCAGCCTTTTAATATTATTGAAATCATCTGCATGCAGCTCACAGCTTTGAGGTTGCAATTTTTTTAACCCTAATTTTTAAACACTCATAATGTCACCTGGCAAGTACAGTAAATGACAGTACATAAAATACAGTAAATTTTATTGTATTGAAGTTTCTTTTCTACTAACTTTATGGTTGGTGAAAATTGTTCCTCATGCTATCAGAACACCTCTTTTACAATTTAGATCCTGAAATATGGTCATGCCTTTGAGAAAAAAAAATCCAGGGATGTGAGAACCTGGTTATTCGGTATATGCAGGTCATATTGCCACCATGATGGGTGCATCGCTTCATATGCTTCTCTTCATGACCTTTTCCCATTGCTCCAAATTCCAATGTTTGTGCTTTTCTGATTAGTTGCATTAATAGGTGGTTTCTTATTGCTACACAGCTGTTTAGTCCCACTCCTGTGAGAATTTTCATCACATTCTGCATGAGGAAATGCTTTTAGTTTCACTACTAAGCATAGCTGTGATTTTGCCCATTTTTTTTTTTTTTTTTTGTGGTCTCTAGTTTAGTTTTTTTCTGTCAAAATGTCTTCTTTAAAGTTGACAGTTCAACACTATACTGTAAGTGCAAGTTTTAATAATGTGTTGAACGGTTCCTAACTTAGTTGTTTTCTTTGCCAGTTATTTGTCCCTTCTGACACACAGCACCATCTTTTCCATGACCATGTGATATGTCTTCTGGCATAGTTGCTTCAGAAATGAGAAGCTACTCATTGCATCAGTTAGGGTTAAAAGCATTATTGGCAGCTGAAACATACTGTATTAATCATAATTATCCAATCATAGGCACTTACTGTAAGTATTTACTCATTTAAATCCAAACTGTGACTTTTTTTTTGTCCAGTGTATGTTGTAAAGTGTTACTGTAATGCCAACAAGGATTTTTAATCTCCATTCATTTGACAGCTTCTCAGCCTCCTTGTCTTTGGTATTGTGTGTCACTCCACCATGTCTAGGCATTTTTAACTGACAAATATGGGTTGTGCAATTGAAAATATGCTTCATGTATTTCGTATTAAAAGACTTATGCTCTCTTTATTGTTACTGAGAAAGGTGTTGCTTTCCTAATAACCACAGTAAGGAATTCAAAGGGATTTGTGGCTTAGCTGTGACGGTAAGACATTCTGTATTTCTATTACTGCATAATCCAAAGTACTGTTGCCAAGAGATGCACAAAATCACATTATCGTCTGTGAACAATGTACACGATAGGTTCGACCCATTCCTATGTGTTACATCTCCTTATCTCATGGTCCAGTAGAAAGAGCGAGCAATCTTATTGATTTAAAATGTTTCCCTGAGGCAAGGAGCTGAAGATCTTACTATATTCAGTGTTTTTTTTAAATAATTTTTAAAAAAATTATTATTCTGATTTCAGCAGAATCAGCCAAAAATATTTCCCTGGCTGATTTTGCTAGTGATGTATTTTACACCCTGGCAGGAAAGATTATGTTTCAAATAGAAAGGTCTTTAGAGATGCCAAGGTTCAGGTTCATTGTTGGTGTTGGAATACCATGTTTTATCAACTTTTAATTAAGAGATTGTCCTCTCCGGCTGGCCTCTGTGTATCTCAGGAGTCGGTGGAACTCTGGATGGTAGTGTTTCGAGGCTCTGCAGCTGTTCAGCCAGCCTCTTAATAACCCTCTTTCTGTCAGACTGAGCTTTTGAACCTCTTCACTAACATTCATTACACGACTCCGGCCCCAATTTCCATGTCGAACTGCTTCAGAAGCTCTGATATTTGCAAGCATGTTTGATATTCTTGAAGATGAATCTTTTATTGAGAGCTTTTTTTAATGCGAGAACAGGCCTACTTTATTTTCTGTGGGGTGGGGGGGCATAGTAAATCTCATCAAAATACCATTATAATGACTATTAGCTGAATTTGTGCTTATTTGCATCCATATTGGGGAAACATCGTAGGAATTATTGCTCTGTCAATTATGGAACCAAAGGTGATTGGAAAACTAACATAATTATAAACTGTCATTTTTAATACTTGGTTGCAAAAAATTCTTTAGTTAGGGACTTATGAATCCATGAAAGGTTTTTCCATGGTTAGTGATGGAAAGCATCATCACGTATAAGCTCTAGTAATGTTCTGCGCTTCATTTGCTCTGATAAAAGGTTGCTTCTGCCAGGATATCGTCCCATCTTTTTCATTTTCTCTGCCCTGTCATCCTCTGAATATTATCTGTATTGCCCATGATTTGTTTGTCTCACCATATTAAATTCTGCCAACAGCCTTTTAACATACAAGGCACATGCATTTGCTCTGGCTCATTCAGGAAATGAATTTGCAGGTATAGTCAGCGGGGGAAAAGAGGACTGTTAATACAGTTTCTCTAACTGTATTAACAGATTTTGCTGCTGCTGTCAGGGACCACTTGCTTTTTTTTTATACGTTGGAATGGACTTTGAAATTTTGATTTATATTATATGGACAAAAATATGTGGACACTGTAAAGCTTTTGAGCGGGTCGAAACAGAAGATTAGGAAGCAGAGGTGGAGTGAAGGAGTGCTCTGTTAAAGATTAAAATTCGAAGGGAGGAGAATGTGAGAGTCAGGGAAAAGGTACAGTATAGAGGGTGTAGTTTCTGGGCCTTCGGTAAAACCAGTCAGTCTGAGCAGGTCGATAAGTGCCGCTAGCAGAGCCTGAAGGCGAGGAAGCTGAGAAGACTGTCAAGGTTTGGCGGCGACCTCTTCTTGGAGAGTGAAGAAATGGGGAGAAGACTCGGGATAAGTTACTCATCAGGCAGATTTTTTTTAAGGGCAGCTTATGACACTGGGATGGTGGAAATTTGCTGCCAGCCACCTTGAGTTGGAGCGTCCTGTCTCTTAGGTGTATGGCGGAGCTGGTCATGGTGCTGGTCATGGTGCGACAACAATGTAGATGATATGAGCCGTTTATGGACTTATATGCTTTGTAATTAATTATTATAAGTGCTTATTGAACATCCTGTTTCATATTCATTTCCACTTTGCTGTTATAAATACCTCTATTGTTCTAGCAAGGCTTTTTGTTAGACTTTAGAACAGCTATCCAGTCCTCCGCAAGTCCTTTAATGGGGTCAGCAACATATGGCGCGCAAGGATGCCTTGTGCACAGCTTGTGTTAAAATATATACAAAAGTTGAGTGGATTTGAAGTTGCCACTCCGACCTTTGCAAACCATGTCTTCACGGACATTGCTAAGAGCACAGGACATTGTCTTGCTGGGACATGTTTGGGCCTCCGTGTTCCAATGAAGGAAAATAATTCAGCACCTTCCTTTCCTAGCAGTTTTCCATCACACAATGTGAACAGAATTTAAGCATATCATCAAACACACCCGCTGTTGAATTACTAGTGCCTGAACACTGAAACTGCTTAGCATGTAGAGCGACTCTCTGTAGAGTAAGCTCCTCATCGGTCCTTCTGATGTGCTTTTTCACACACTTAATCCACGTAATCTTCCATTTTGTTTATAGGGTAAGTAGTAAAAAAAAAAAAAAAAAATCTAGCATTTCTTTCTGTCAACGTCTAAAAGGAAAGGATAAACATTTTAGAAAATGGAAGCTTTGGTAGCACTGTTTAACACAACGTGAGTTTAAATTCAAGAGAATATGTGTATATAAATTTGTCCTTGTGCATTTGAATGCATTTTCACTCACGATGCCGTAACGTAACATATATATCGTATTTCATTATTAGTTTTGTCACTATTGTCACATGACACGGGTCTGGAAGTACTGTAACTGGCAAGCAAATGACACAACCAAGAGTTGTGCTGCTAACGCCCGGTAGCAAGACAGACTAAAGACAGTTAGCACTGCTAAGCGAGACTAGAAATACAGGCTAGAGAGAGATGCACTAATAAGCTATCATACGGAACTTAAACTTAAAAAGTAGAGAACACAAGCTGCCATGATTGCTGTTTCTGCCGTTGTTGTTGAGGTCTGTATCTTTGATTGTAGCCAGGAAGATAGTTCCACTTCAGTCTCTCATCAAAGGTGTGAACATTGCTAGTATCACTAACGAGCATTCCTAATCCAAAGACAGCCTACTGTATACAATTTTGTACCTCCACATTGTGGCTCTAGGTGAAGAACCACATAAAAGTTTAATAGTCGTGTGCCCACATACTTTTGGCCACATCATGTATTTGTGTGGGAGTGCAAGAGTACAATGTAATCACATGACTGCTTTTTATTCTTTTTTAAAAAATCAACTCACTTTATTAGGAATAAAATTAAATAAAACGCAACATGGTTGCTTGTGATGCACAAGTAAAGCATACGGTTTTAAAATGCATGTAGTGTTCACTTGGAAGAAGTTTCAGCAGTGAAGCCTTCAGCTTGTATCTATCTGGCTCAGAGAAACTTTCGGCTACAGAAGAGACTCAGTGGCTGTTCTGGAAAGCTCTACTGCCTATAGGGAAAGCCTCTCTCTTAGTTGGAGCACTGTGCTCTCCAGCTGCCTATTCTGTGCTGTGCAGTCTTCCTGTATTTCCCCAAGACCGGGTCTACCTGCTATTGCTGCTTGCCATAGCGCTCCTGTGCTCCTCCAGGAGTTTCCTTGCATCTCTGAGACATCGAGACACGATTCTAGAGTGATGGGCAAAATATAAATTATGATGTACATACTCAGTTGCCTGCAGATTAGGTAGTATTCTGTAAAGAGAAGCAAATAACATTCCTGGTCTGATTTACTAAGATTTTTTAACTGCTATGTACAAGAACGTTACCATTTGTGGTGTACGTATATTTATTTTTCTGTATAACCCTAATGCAATTGTTCCAGGGTTTCACTAGTGTGAAAGTTTTCTCAGGAACCTGAAGCCTTGATCAGAATGCCTGCTTCACATGTGAAATGCTGGCCTCCCATGAACACCTTTAGTGGCCCAAACATGTGGAAATGACTTGAGAGAGGTTAGAACTGTACTGAGGATGTTGCAATAACTCCCAGTTCCTGTAATGTGGTGGTGGTGAATGATTGCGTGTACAGTTTCCACAGACGGATGTCTCTTTCTCAAGTTGCCAACAAGTTCATCCATCAACGACTGCCATGGGCTCTGAGCCACATCACCCAGGATCGTCATTGCCAGATTTACAGTCTTCTTCAAAATACATTTTTGCACATGCATTTAGATGGCTATTTGAGTCAACCATTATCTGCGGTTATACTCAAACTTTTGTTGTCTTATCAGCGCTCTCCGTGCAAGGCCGCTGTCTCCCCAGTCACTGCTGTGCGGGTGTGAACGTGTTACATCAGGTCATTTGTAACTGCGGCGCGAGGAAAAAAGGATCCACCACTTGTCATATGCATGAAGGAAGAGCAGCATGCAGTCTTTTTTGTTGTTGTTGTTTGAGGGTGTACCCTGTCTCAAAACCTGCGGAAAAGCATAAACAGAAGCGTTTGGGTTTCTGCAAACGAAATTTGGACTGATACTCTAAGGAAGTTTCTAGGGAAGAAGAAAGTTTCTTATAGAGAATCATTACCGCTTATGAGGCATGGGTACATCACTATGAGTCTAAGAGTGTGGAATGGAAACACCCTCAATGACAACCAAGAAAACCGTTTAAAAGTCAATCAGCTGGAAAATTGATGCTTACAGTTTTCTGGGGTTCTCAAGGGCCAGTATTGGAATATTATCTGGAAAAAGGTTCAACAATCAACAGTGCTCGTTACAGTCAGATGCTTATTGAAGAGCTGAAGCCCAAACTAATTCTTGCATGTCCGCACACTTCTGCTCACGCTGTCAACACACTGCAAAAACTTCATCAGAAGTGAACACAGTGATACATTTGTGGCCCACAGCTCAGCCTAAAATATTTTTATTAACGAGGGAACATAAAAGCTTGTTGACCGATGGACAAAGCGTGTTGAAAAGCAAGGAGATCATGTCGAAAAAGCGATGTATAGCAGCTGCAACCATTATGCCTTGTATGTTTTAATCAAATAGTTTTTAATTTTTTTAACCTTTTGCTATCCTGTTGGTTCAAACATGTCAGTAAGGTTTGCCTAATGGTAAGGTCATATGGCTCGCAGGAGGCCTGTAATTATTTCAGCAGTCATCTAGCAATTAATAAACAATTTTGATAGAGGGAAAGTGAGGGGGTGGAAGAAAGAGAGTTCATTATTATTTTTCCCCTTTTTCATTTTTTCCTTTATTCTCACTCTCTTTTAACTCTCCTTCGGGCTTTCATGCATTCGCTTACGCACCTACTTCCCTTTTATTCTCTCTCTCTCTCTCTCTCTCTCTCTCTCTCCCCAGCTCTGTATTTGCTGTCTGTCTCTAACCCTTCAACACATATTCACACACACGCGCACACACACACAGCGAAAGTCACTCAACTCTTGTTCCATGGAGAGGTTCATTTCCATATCATTTGCATATTTCAAAGACAAGTGGGCTAATTAATCATGTGGCCATTTAGCATCTCATTAGTACTTGAGGCTGGACCCCTAGCCAGCGCTGGCATGCCCCTTGTGTGCTCCCCACTCTGATCCCCCTTTCGTTCCTCCCTCTCTGCCATGCTTTTTTAAAAAAAAAGAGCATTTTTGGCTGCTGATCTTTCTCATTAGCTCCCTATTGATAAATTATGTAGGACCATTTTTTCAATGTAGAGCACAGCAGCTCTTGACTGTAGATTTTACTAGGGCAAACAAATAGCCTAAAATTGTATTAAGTCGAGAGGCTTCCGTTATTGGCAGTTAAAATTCGACACCATAAAGACTTAAAGGTTAAATTCTATCAGCTCACTGCATCCTGTCTTCACATTGCTTTGTATAACCAGGGTTGCCAGGTTTGAGCAATATTTCCCACTATCCCTACATCTCAAAAACCAAAACAAAATATTTGAAATGATCCCAAATTAGATGTGTTTTTTTTATATATATATATATATATATATATATATATATATATATATATATATATATAAAACAAGGTCACTGTGGTGTACAAGCATTTCAGATGTGTGAACAATAGCCACTAATTCTAAATATTTGAAATATATCATTACAATAGAAATAGTTCTGTACATCATAGATTAGGGATGTTAATGATTAATCACATTTTTAGGGCCCAAGCCCTATGTTGTCATAGTGTGTGAAGGGCCCTCATGTTTTCCTAAGGATTTTTTTCCACCCTTTTGGACTTTTCGGGGGTCTTAACATGCTCAAAAACTCATGAAACTTGGCAGACAGGTTGGAATCTGCTGCCATCAGGATGCCTGAGAGTCTCGTGGCCCCCAGGGCCCCCACACGAGATTTTGCTGCCTAGCTCATACACACTTTCACGTAGGCACACGAAACTCGCTACACATTTAGAGCTCATCGAGCCGAACAACTTTCGCGCTGCATGTCCTGGGCTAAACTCAACAGGAGGCCGGTTATTTTGGGTCGTTCGCAAAAACGCACCCGATCGATTTTGATATACTCCTCCTAGGGAAATTATACAATCGCTACCAAACTGGGCCAAAGAGATCTAAAAACATTGAGGATGCAAAATTGCGGAGGGATTTTTGATATCTCAAACGGGTCAGCCGTGATAATGTCTTAAACGTACGCCGAAAAATGATTAATAACTTTGTGTGGCATTATATTGAGTGACATTATATTCAGTGACACCTTCTGTGACATCACATTAAGTGACATCACATTCAGGAACATCAGTGTGTGAGGCTTTTCTTCCAGCAACTGCAGCCTATTGTACACACATACACATCACAAATGTTAACACACACAAACACAAACACATCTCACACACACATGCACACACACCACACACACACATACACACACCCCTCTCTCACGATGCACACACACACACACTAATGCACTCAACAAATATTTAAGGCCCAAAGTGACATTAGCCCTGTTTTAACACACAAACACATCTCACAGACTAACACACACATCACTAATGGTAATACACACAGACTCAAACCATACACACAAACAAGCACAAACACAAGCACATCTACACGTCACACACCTCTCTCCCTCACTCTCACACACACTAACCCTTACACACTAATGCTTGCGCACGCACGCACGCACGCATGCATGCTGCATGCACACACACAAACACACACATACATCACACACATGCACACATACATACACCCATATTACAAATGTTTACACTCACGCACACACACACACCTCTCACGATGCACACACACACACACACACACACACACACACACACACACACACTAATGCACTCAACAAATATTTAGGGCCCAAACTGACATTAGCCCTGTATAGTGTGATAGTGTGTGATGTGTGCAGGTTGTGAGGTGCAACCGAGCGGCGATGGCTTTTTCGAGGTCTTAACACACTCGAATGACACATGTTGTGCGGTGCGCCCGGGGTGGGAATGGCACAGGTGCTTGGGCCCGTCATCGTTGCTTGCAACTATATTTTTACATTATTATTATTATTATTATTATTATTATTATTATTTATGTATATATTTTTTGTTATAATGTTTCTCTGTAGCTCGCATATCTATTAACCTGTACACAGTAAAAGGGCAAGCTCGCTGTGTTTTTAAATTAAGGCGGAGTAAAAAAAAAAAAGCAGTGTTTTCAACAACTTTTTTATCTTCTTAGTATATTTAAGCTATTCAGGATTTGAATCACATGAATATTTTTTTAGATTGTGCTGCTATAACTGTTTAAATAAATCTTAAACTGAGAACAAATATGCATATTGATACCATTAACTAGTAATAAGTAATGAATGACCATAGTGATTAACACATTCTAACGGGTTAAGAAAAAAGGGTGAAAGTTTCCTCTATGGATAAGCTGACACCGATGTCGGTAAAGAAACAGTGACCTTTTCTTTACTGATCATGCATTTTTCTCATATTCTGTCACAGAGGGATTGAGTGGGTTAGTCTGAACAGTTTCCTGTCCTTTGCCACCTCTTCTCCCAACAATATGGGCCTTGTGAGGAATGAGCTTCAGCATGTGGACTTGCGGACAGGTGAGCTGCACACACACATGCAGTACACACAGAAAGAAACCAAAACCAATATTCAAAAATAATTTTCTACTACAGATCTGTCCATTAAGAATGCGCGCTTCTTCCTGCGAGATTCCGCAATTCGGTGCGCGCCATGCCGCGGGATCCCACAAGCAACATTCAGGAATTTAAATAAATGTGTTGTGCTTCACTGAATATCCGCCAGATGGCGCATGGAAGGACTTTACCTAAAGGCCAGACCAAATTATATATTGATATATTGCTTTTATTCCTGTCCCATGGTAATCCAGGCTTGGATACACTATGTGCATGTTTAGAATAAGAGCAATAAACTGATGTGCCAGTTTGGCAAGAGAGATATTTTGGGGATAAATAATTTTTAGACTATTCTTAGAAATTTTAGACCATGAAAACCCAGTTCTGCACTCGTGGCTTTATAAACAAAACTTTATAAAAATGTTCTCAGAAAAAAAAAACACTACAGTATTTATGTATTGTATTTACAGTATATATATTAGACTTGATAGGATTTAAGTGTATTATTTAGTTCTCTGGGGTCATGTCACAAGTATACTCAGACTGTAAAATCCAGTTCCAATCCTATATAAGGCAGTAACTATTTCTGAATAAAATTAAACCCATTATGATTTAACTCCATGATTAAAAAATTACACCAGAAGCAGAAACCAGAATCCCCTACAAATTATCGAAAAAGCTAATGGTGTATTAAAAATAGATTTGCATTTAAATTACTTGCTAAGTAATTGTGACAGGTTGCATAAACATTAGATTGCATGTTAGCACTTCTAGCATACTCAGTGATCATCTGGCTCAGTGCTGATACAATTAGCAGACCAGATGTCCAGGCCTTGGAGAGGCCAGAAAGGTGGCGTTGGTGCAGATGCACTTTATTCAGAGTGAAAACCTTTTTCGACAAAGCTCACTAACATTAGTCTTGTTTTTATTTCAGTTTTTAAAATGGCGCAAACTATGAATTTTCAGGCTTGATGTTGAGAGCTGCAGCGTAGGTTTTTTATATTGTGATTTAATTATCCTAGTGCACATTAAAGAATGACTAAATTGTGGTTGGTTAGTTTGCGCTCTTGTGTCATATACTGTACTGTCTGTACACTTCTCGATTTCTGCTGCGACATATGGATGGGAGGGTCAGAATTTGGCATAAACAATATGAAAGCATGGACCCATCCTGCCCTCTATCAATGCTTCAGGCTGGTGGTGTGGGAGATATTTTACATGTGCACAGGATGACGCACCATGTCACAAAGCTAAAATAATCTCAAGCTGGTTTCTTGACCATCACAATGAGTTCACTGATTGAGTTCACAGTACTAAATTGCCTTGTACAGTCACCAGATCTCAATCCAATAGAGCACATTTGTTCGGGTGATTTTCATTATGGATGTGAAGCCGACGAATCAGCAGTAACTGCAAAATGCTAGTATGTCGATATGCCATTAAGAATTACGGCAGTTCTGTAGGGAGAAATGGGGTCCATCACAGTACTACTGTAGCAAGTGAAGTGGATGGTGAGCCTACATGCATACCTATGTTTTTTTTTAGGGAAAAAGTTATGAACCTGTTGTATTCCGTATGTGTTTAAGAAATTACTACCTGTTTCCCAGTATAAACAGTTTCACAGTATATCTATGCTGTGTGTCTGTTGTGGCAACTAGAGAAGACACCACAGTATGAAGCTGTTCTTTTGCAAGCGAAACAACATGTGTGTTGGTGATTAATTCTGTACTGAAATATACTTATGTATTCATAGCCTGTTAAAGTAACATTATATGTACATTTCAAGTTAACATATCACATAAACATGAAAAACGTATTCTATACTCACGCAAGATTGTACACTAACCGCAAGATCCCACTAGTAGCAGCATGGATTTATGGGCGTTCCGCAAAATTAGAGAAAGATGTGAAAACTATGATGAGCGTCTGTATGAATTTATAGAACACCTGAACGTTTTTTTTTTCCCACAATGCTGTCTGACCGGAGTCATGTGATTATTGTTGCTGCGTCTGATTGCTGAAACAGTCATACGGTAGATCTAACGGCTGCATGTGTAGAATAAACAGTTAGAAAAGTCGAGTGTAGCCGAATGTAGCGGAGTAAGAGTAGTGTTTGATCTTCACAAATCTACTCAAGTAAAAATAAAATGTATGGTACTCATAGAAGTACATTTTTTCCGAACAGTTACTTAAGTAAATGTAACTCGTTACTACCTACGTCTGCTTACAAATTTATACAAGTTAAATTCACAATAAATAAGAAGCAATTGAATTTCTTCTTTTCCAATTCCCCATACTTAATGCTTCAAAACCGAGGAACGTACTGTACTGTGCCTTTTGCATGCCGTTACACACCTACAGAGCATATGACTCTCTGACTTCAAACAAACCAGATACCAGCTCACACTCTTACAAGCCCAAAACGTCCTTTCTACACATCAAAACTAGGTTTCTGAAAATCCCCAACCTGGAGCAAATGTTCAGAACATCCATGACCGAAAATGCAGTGTGCATGTGTGTGGATGAAAAGCTGGAACACTTAGAAAAACCTTGTCTATGTGTGGACTTGAATGAATATAAGGAACAGGTTCAGGCTGTGTCAGCCCATGGTGAAGCCTGTACTGTCAGCCAGCTATGCAGAAAGGCAGAATAAGAGAGGAATGGGCCATTAGTGAAATGTGTGAGAGGGCAATGGCCCACTTTGCTCATTAGTTTTACCCTTTTAACAGCTACATTTGGGAAATGGGGCAAAAGAGTGTACAATTTGGGAGAAAATTATTGCTAAATAACATTCTGTTTTTCTGTTTTATGAAAGCTTAATGACTGAACACGGCCTGTTCGTGGAGCGCTGTGATGCTGTTTGTAAAACCTCATGCTGGTCTGGGATCAATTTAAGTGTTTTTAAAATATCCTGGTTGTTGTTGAACATTGCTGAGCTTGTAATGTAGACCAATTATGTTGTATAATATAGTCAAGCACTCTATCCTATACTCTATCCGATTTTTTTTATACGGTCTGAATTGCTAAAAGCGACTAAATATGGAAGCTTGATAATCATATAAACACATAATAATTACACTAACAAGGCAATGAAGTCTTGTTAATAAAACAGTACTAGATCTGGATGCATATCATACAAAAGTATTCCTTTTAACTATTAATGTTAAATGTTTCTTCTGGATACTACTTTCTACTATCTTTTCTTAGTTGCTTGTACAGAATTGTGCCCTCGTTTCCCAGCTCTCTCCTTTGCTCCGTGTATGTCCGAGAGCAAGACTCATAATCACTTGTTCATGGTGGTTGATTGAGATTCCAGCATGGCCCTATTCTGCGAGCTGTTTCCTGTCTGCTGCTCGTTCACCTTGATTAGCATGCTGTCGTAATTACACTGTGACCATAATGATCAGTCAGCGTACATGCCTTAGATCCTTAAAACCCCAGCCAGACTGAACACTCAAACACAAGCATAGTGAGTTTGGAAAGTATTCAGATTTCAGGTTTTTTTTTTTTTTTCAAACCAAGTCTTTTACCTTGATTACACTGACAGGGTGCCAAAACTCACACATCTAATCACGCACTACATGCAATATGAAAACACCAGACCGTGTTTAAACTGGTGGGGGGACGTCGACGACACGCCAGATTACCTGGAGTTAACACATAAAGCGCAGGGAGAACATACAAGATAGATCTCATTCAGGTCTGGTGGGTCTAGACTAGAATTTTGTAGTGAACCCTGAAGGAAACAGGGACTCAGAGGAGAGATTGTAGAATGAGATTGATAGTTTTTTTTTTTTTTTTATCTTGTTCTAATAAGAATTCTGGCAGCAAAGTTCTGGGTGTATTTCTGAAGATTCCAGCCAGAGATAAAGGAAATAAACACATGGACAAGTTATTCGGAGGATGGGATGTATCAGAGGAACAGGAGATCAGAACAGTATTTGATGGAGAAATCAGTGCCAACAATTGTCTGTGAACTGTTAAGTGTTAAGAGAAATTAAGCTACAACTGAGAAAAAAACTAGCATCAAGTGGAATTTGTCCCTAAGCAGCATTTGATGGGTCCAAGTGGGAGTTGGGAGACACCAGTGTGTTCAGTTATCTGACTGCATAAGCAATATATCTGTTTGGCAGTCGGATGCGCCACTACCTGTCCAGAGGGTAAAGAGTGGAGGGGTGGAAGTTGTCGTTCACCAGGACTATCAGCATTTTGGATGCAGGGCTTGTGGTTGGAAATGCTAGACCCCTCTCGAGTTATCTCACAGTGCTCTTAATGCTCTGGTTTCTCATTAAGCCTATCTCTCAATCTCAATTAATAATTAACCAATGGTAAAATCCAGCACAGAAAGACATTTAAAGCTTAGAACACTTTGTAATGTTATGCTCTATCTCTACCGTTTGTATATGTATGTATACTCTGATCTATTTTTAATCATATTAGTTGCATTAAAGCACAATGCAATGCTCAGGAACATACTAATTTTAAGGAATTTCCTTGTAGTTACTTATTACCACCGATAATGTAAAAATATGTAAAAATGTTCATTATGCTAATGTCAGTGACACAATTTTTCTACTTTTTTCCCTGTTCACAACCAGAATGGATTTGAAATGAAGCAATTAAATTGTGATTAAAGTATAGACTTTCAGCTTTAATTCCATGTGTTCAACCAAAAATATTACATTAATCAGTTACGAATTACAGCCTTTTTTAAAGAGTACCTTAGTTTTCACAAGCTTAAAGTAATTGCACAATTTCCTTAGCTACAGGGTTAATAGATACAGAGTTGAGTCCAAGTGCTGAATTTGCATTTGATCGCAGTTCATGAAAACTCTCAATAAGCAGTTTAAAGATGTGTTGATAGAAGTGACAGAGGGCATAATTAAGCTGAAATCAGAGAGACTTATTAGAGAGATAGCAGAAACAAATCAATGGATGCCAACGATTTGGAACTTTCTTAAAAAGATATAATGCACTGGTGAGCTCAGCAACCTCAAAAGGCCTGGAAGACCATAGAAGACAACTTAAGTGGAGGATTGCAGAATTGTTTCCGTGGTGAAGAAAAACGCTGTCGCAACATCTACGCAAGTTAATCCCATCATTGTTGCAACATATAATCCTATCATTGTGTAAAGCGTTTACTGGGGCGAGCAAGGACACTGACATAGGAACAGCCAGATGAGGCAAAAATGCTGTATTAAAGGAACAAAATAAAGGAGATGTGAAGGGTAATGTAGGATGCACTCGTGAAAGAGGTTCGTTGAGCCTATGGGGCCAGCAGAGGTCAGGTGAGGTCAGTCTCTGGAAATCTCCAGACGTACTGAGTCTGTAGAGAAGAAAGAGGGAGAGAGAGTTTGTGATCTCAGGCAAACAGGACATCTTACTTACCGGTGTGGCGTTGGATACTCCATTTATAGGGTGCTGATAACATTAGAACGGTGGATAATAATAATACATTACCAGACGCAGTGATTTAAGGCACTCGTGTGCCCCAATGGCGGAGCTGGCCAGGGTGCTGAATGCTCATCGCGGTCCCTTTTTCTTTGGTCGAGCGAGGGGCTGATGGCAGATGGTAAGAGGCACTGGATAAAGGCCTGTTGTCACAATTTTCAAAGTCTACAATTACAAATGACACGCCTACAGTATATGTATGTGAATACAGACAAAACTCAAAGTACTGACAATACACAAAAACAGAAAGGTCACATTAGGCATAATTTAGGAATGACAGGAGGAGAGGAGTATGAAGAAGGACAAGAAGGGCTTATGTTCCAAAGCATACATACCACATCATCTTTCAAAGATCTTACATCTACGATAGCTTTTTCTAGCAGGATGAATTCTGAAATGTACAAAGCTATTCTTTCTGCCCAGATTCATTCAACTGCTGCAAAACTTGAATAGATGAATAATGATCCAAAATGTACTGCAAAAAAACTGGAATCTTCTTAAAGGGCTGACTCAATCTCATGACCTCAATCCAATTGAAATGTTGAAATTGAAATCCATTTTATGTCTGAAATCCGAAAAAACGCAAGAGGCAAAAAAAAAAAAAAGACAGTTGTGTCACTGTTAACATACAGATAGACCTGACTGGATGTCTGATTAGTCTCAATTCTCTATAACTGAGGTGTTGAGCTCTGCTCTGTCAGAACAATACAGAAAACAATTCAAATTGATTGGACATGGCTGCATGATAATAAGGTCTAGTTTTTTTTTTTCTACCTTTTTTGGTTGTTTGTTTGTTTTTACATTCATTGTTTTTTTGTTGTGCTTTCACTCCTCTTTTATTTTGGTCTCTGTAATTTGAGGCTCTTTAATTTGTTCCAGTCTTGTCCAACTAATCCTGAAAAGTGACATATTGCAATGGTGTTCTTGTGACTTAATCCACAGCAATCCCCATCTCAGAAAATGTTAAAACATACTGTTGGCTGAGAGATTTATTTTATAATGAGTTGGCTTTTGGAGTGTAAACATCTTTCTTCGACATGTTTGAGTGTTTTCACTTAAAAAAAAAAACTGATTTCATGTGTTGCATAGGAAGCATGTGTCAGCCTTCACCTTTCACTGTAATGAGAAAGCGGGGGGATGGGAATTGGGTGATCAGAATGATTACTGTAATGGACTAATAATTGCAATAGATGTTCTGATAGAATTATTATTACGGAGATAAGAAATGATAGAAAGCCTGAATCCTCATATCTGTCTCTCTCTCTCTTCTCTCTCTTTCACTCACTCACAGGCAGGTGCTTTGCATTCCGAGGCGAGCGCGGCAATGATGAGCCAGCCATCGAAATGATTAAAGTGTCGCATCTAAAGTGAGCAAGACCCACAAACACACTTTTCTCATTCTCCCTCAATCCCCCCTGGACGATTGGAAGACTTGGGTGCCGAGGGCTTCCTCCTCGGAGTTGGCTTGTGATTAATGTCTCTCATTTCACTCTTGACACACATGGTGGAGTATTTCAGAAAAAGGGGCAACCCAGACATGATTTTAATCAAGTCACAACAGACACAGCTGACATTGGGGATGGATTCTTCAACCTTTTTGTCATTGTTTGGCTTCTTTCAGTTTGTCACAGAAGGCTGTCCTGCTTCATTAGGGTTTCAATGAAATGCTCCGGTCCTTGGCGACGTTCAGGGATTAAGCACTTACTCTGCTATAATTGATCCAGATTGATCGATTTCTGCCATAAAGGAGTGCAGAGTTTAAATTTTGCTTCTGGGATATTATGGACGGATACTAATATAGAGCTCCTCTAGATCAGGTTTAGTGCTACGCAGTTTGTTAGATTGGATGTCATGTCAGGATCAGTGCACAATAAATATCGTATGACAGCATTCATGCGGAAGCGTTTATAGCTTCTGACTTCACAAACCTATTTTTGGAAATTGTCGGATCTTGGAAAATGCTCAACTAAGTGACGGCGAAAGTCTGAGCCCCGGGCCATAAATGCATTGTCGTTCATGCTTATTTCAGCTTCTTAATATTAGTTTTAGTTTTAGAAAGTAAGTATATTGACAGCATAAATAACATGTGCATATTACTCATTAAAATAGCCCTGAAATAAAAATATACCTCAATAGGCCTTTTTTTTAGTATTTGATTCATTAGAGATCATACAAATGGTGCACACACATTTTGCTAATATAATAATAATGAGTGAGCTGATCCTGACGTTTAAGTTTTATTGATACTACAGCTTTTATAAAGCTTATTTATGGTAAAAGCTTAAATTATAGAAGTATTTCTCATCTTCTAGTTCTTGAAACATTTGACTATACCCCACAAGAAATGCTTGCTCATTTTAATGAAGAAATATATATAAATAATAAAAATCATAAGAAGAGGAAGCCAAACAAGTCTTGAGCTACACTCTCTATCCACATTGGTAGGTACACTAGTTCAACTTATTGTTACCAAACATATCTAATAAGCAAACACTTGGAAGCAACTTGATGCATGCAAGCAGAGAAAAGACCGTCTGCTGAAGTTCAAACCAAGCATCAGAATTAGAAAGAAAAGTGACTTTGAACATGGCATGGTTGTGCCAGATGGGCTGGGCTGAGTATTTTCGAAACTGCTCCTCTACTGGGATTTTTCCTGCACGACGATTTTTAGTTTTTGCAGAGAATATATCCAGAAAAGAGAAAATCTCCAGTGAGCAGCAGTTCTCTGGACGAAAAATCGCCTTATTGATCCTAGAGGACATCAGAATGTCCAGACTTACAACAGAAGTATGCCAAAGAGCAACCTGAGTGTTGTTCCTGACCATGTCCCTCTGTTTATGAGCACAGGATAGAGCGCCGTGATCGCAAACTGGTTTCTTGAACACGACAGTGATTTCACTGTACTCAAAAGTCCTCCACAATCACTACATCTCAGTCCTTTTGGGATGTGGTGGAACAGGAGATTTTGCTGAAGCTATGCCATTATGAAATAAGGCATTTTTTGAAGGAAACATGGAGTCCAACCTAGTACTAGCAAGGTGTAGCTAATAAAGCGGCCTTACACTAATGAACATCTTTTACACCAGCCACTTGTTTTTCTTTTTGCAATTAAGATAACTAAATGTACGTTTCATGGATCTGGAACAGTACATACTGTATTACAAAACCTGACAGATATGTGTACAATATACCAGTGCTTAAAGCACAAAGCATGGCTAATATATTGTGTTCTATGTGTGATTCATTCTGGAGCAAAAAACTCTGCCTCAATCTCTCTCTCTCTCTCTTTCTCTCTCTCTCTCTGTCTGTCTGTCTGTCTCTCGCACATACTCTCTTCCCATTAAAGTTGGCACAAAGTGAAGTGTCACAAACCAACCAGGAGGAAATTAATTTTGACTGGTTGCTTCAGATTATAGAGCACACATGCACACACACAAAATGAATTTTACTCATAACAGCGTGCCCCATAACAGATCTGTACTGTAGATAAACTGGATATACAAGTGTCCTCAAAAAAAGTGTGCTTTGACCATGTTATATCATAAATGCCTGAAACTGTGTTAATATGAACACTGTCTTTCTGTGTGTGTGTGTGTGTGTGTGTGTGTGTGTGTGTGTGTGTGTGTGTGTGTGTGTGTGTGTGTGCGTGTGTGTGTGCGTGGGTCTGTGTGGATTGCCCTGTAGGCAGTATCTGGTGGTGGTGTTCAGAGACAAACCCCTGGAACTCTGGGATGTACGCACGGGAACCTTGTTGCGTGAGATGGCCAAGAACTTCCCTTCAGTTACTGCATTGGTAATGTGTGTGTGCGTGTGTGTGTGCACCCACTTCTTATTATGAGTTTGAGAAAACTGTGTGGAAACCGCGCCTCACTCAGCAAAGACACCGACTTCATTATCTGACAGCAAAACTCATAAAGCGCCAGCAATTTTTCTTTTCCCCCCACACTCAAAAATCTGTTCCGCTCTTACCGCAGGGCCAGTAAACAGTGTAACAACATGAGTGAATTCCAGCAAATAAGCACCTCAGTATTGTTAATAATTAATGCCTCTCCCCAGATTACAGCTTGCTCATTTCCATATTGATAGCACCCTCTGGGTAGATATCTACACCACTGTCCCCTAATGATCAGAATCTGAATTATACCCTCCTGCTGCTCACTGCCTCAGTCGGTGCATTGCAGCTCTTTGCTAATGTGCAAGGTCCAAAAGCATGATTGAATGAGCTAAGCAATGCCAATAAGTCTAGAGCTATGTTCACACTGCTAGCTGAAGTGGCCCGAATCAGTTTTTTTCTTTTTCTCCTCCTATCTGAATTTGATCTGATTTTTTCATGCCATTGTTCATGAACAACCCAAACCACATGGAATATAGTCTTCTCAATTTTCATTTGAGCCACTTCCATATGTATTAAATTACATACAGATCTGATTTTTTGCAACGCAAAAATTCTCAAGAGTCAAATCGGAATTTGTGTGACTTTTACACCACAACACTTTTACAACACTAAACACTGAATTTAAAGGAGGATATCAGTGGCAGGAAAGTAAAGTATTGGTGGAGTGACGTAGTGCTGCCACAACACACAGGTACAATACTCCGCCTGTTTTTTGTTTGTTTGAAAAACAAGAGTAGAAAAAAATGATGATTCACGCAATGCGGTTGAAATTTATATACATTCTTGTAACCATCCAAAGATCCTAAAGCTCATGGCATGAAGGAAAACCAATATAAACCAAACAAAATGGTTGTCTGGTTAATTAACTCTACATCATGTTTCATCTTACAAATTGCCCTTTTTACAGTGAGCTTGAACACATACAGTGAAAAATATAATGCAGTTTAACAAAGAAAAAAAAAAGTTTTCCATTTGGTCAGTAAATCAGGTACAGTATGTGCCACTTTTGCCTGGCAGGCACTTCTTCATTATTGTGTTTTTTTGCACATACTGTAAGTGTGTTGTGGTAGAGCTGGCTGGTGAGTGGGAGATGGCGGGAGACTATGAGCAGAAAATGGTTAAGAATGATAGATAGATGTTATATAATTTTATAGTAAAGACCTAGCCATAAGGCAAAAGTGATAGCTAAGGCTTAGGGAATAAACCATTGAAATTTTGGATCCATGGCCAGGAAACACCTCTAATTACCAAACCTTAATCCCATTGAGAACCTGTTGTCAATCCGTAAGAGACGGGTGAACAAACAAAAACCCACAAATTCGGTCAAAATCCAATTGATTATGCAAGAATTGGCTGCCATCAGTCTGAATGTGGCCCAGAAGTTAATTGCCAGCATGGAAGAGTGAATTTCAGAGGTCGATTGATTGATTTCAGAGAGCAATTGAAAAATAAGAGTCAACACTGCAAATTTTGACTCATTGTATAAACTTAATGCAATTGTCATTAAAAGCCTTTGTCACTCATAAAATGCTTGTATTTATACTACTAAATGGTAGTAGCACTGGGATGTTTAAATATATGTACGAAGTATGAGTAGTAGTAGGTCAGTATTAAGGAGATTGCCTGAGCCTGCCAAATCCCAGAAAATGCCAAATATGCAAAACCAGCCATTTGCAGCAAGAAAACACATCGGATAACATGGATATCTTTAAAAATAAACAAATAAATAAATAAATAAATAAACCATATGTCTTCTTAATTGCTCCAAATCGCTTCTGAGTTATCTACATTCTTTTATTTACGGCTACAAAGCTGTATCATTAACATGAGGCTGAATGCCAAATTGCTCTCCAATCACTGATCAAGGGCACTACTTGTTGTCTAGGACAAAGGATTGAACACTATACATAGCTCACTAGTGTTCATTTAGTGCTACTTGGGATTCAACCCCAGAGCTGAGAATTAGCAGAGCTGAAAATCTAACTGAAATACGTGGAAATATCATGAGAAACGTACGAGACTTACAGGACTGTTCACTTCCTCTATGTACTAGTAACAATTTAAAACTACCTGTTTACTTTTTGATAGATTGATGTATAAAAGCGATATGCTGTTGTGCAGGCTGTGATGCCTATGACATCATGACAGCACTATTGATATTCATCACAGCAGCATTCCCTTTTGTGTGATGTTGCTTTATTATTTAAAAGGTCTCAAATGGAAAAACTTAAAAGGTATCAAGTGAAAGATTAGTGTTTATTAGTCTGTGTTACGCTCAAGGGATGCCAAATACGCGTTATAGTTTATATTTAGTTTCATGAAAGTAGTTTGTCTGAGAAATTGCTATCCAAATAGTATCTAATTTTATGGTGGTAACTCCCATGCACAATTGCATGTTTATTAACCTGTACAGCACAAGACCGCAAACATGCAGTTCACGTGATGTATTATGCACAATGTACAGTCGTGGCCAAAAGTTTTGAGAATTACATAAATATTGGAAATTGGAAAAGTTGCTGCTTAAGTTTTTATAATAGCAATTTGCATATACTCCAGAATGTTATGAAGAGAGATCAGATAAATTGCATAGTCCTTCTTTGCCATGAAAATTAACTTAATCCTTAAACCGAAAAAAAAAAAAACTTTCCACTGCATTTCATTGCTGTCATTAAAGGACCTGCTGAGATCATTTCAGTAATCGTCTTGTTAACTCAGGTGAGAATGTTGACGAGCACAAGGCTGGAGATCATTATGTCAGGCTGATTGGGTTAGAATGGCAGACTTGACATGTTAAAAAGAGGGTGATGTTTGAAATCATTGTTCTTTCATTGTTAACCATGGTGACCTGCAAAGAAACGCATGCAGCCATCATTGCGTTGCATAAAAACGGCTTCACAGGCAAGAATATTGTGGCTACTAAGACTGCACCTAAATCAACAATTTATAGGATCATCAAGAACTTCAAGGAAAGAGGTTCAATTCTTGTTAAGAAGGCTTCAGGGCATCCAAGAAAGTCCAGCAAGCGCCAGGATCGTCTCCTAAAGAGGATTCAGCTGCGGAATCGGAGTGGCACCAGTGCAGAGCTGCTCAGGAATGGCAGCAGGCAGGTGTGAGCTCATCTGCACACACAGTGAGGCGAAGACTTTTGTGGAAGGTGGCCTGGTGTCAAGAAGGGCAGCAAAGAAGCCATTTCTCTCCAAAAAAAAAACATCAGGGACAGATTGATCTTCTGCAAAAAGTATGGCGAATGGACTGCTGAGGACTGGGGCAAAGTCATATTCTCGGATGAAGCCTCTTTCCGATTGTTTGGGGCATCTGGAAAAAGGCTTGTCCGGAGAAGAAAAGGTGAGCGCTACCATCAGTCCTGTGTCATGCCAACAGTAAAGCATCCTGAGACCATTCATGTGTGGGGTTGCTTCTCATCCAAGGGAGTGGGCTCACTCACAATTTTGCCCAAAAACACAGCCATGAATAAAGAATGGTACCAAAACACCCTGTAACAGCAACTTCTTCCAACAATCCAACAACAGTTTGGTGAAGAACAATGCATTTTCCAGCACGATGGAGCACCGTGCCATAAGGCAAAAGTGATAACTAAGTGGCTCGGGGACTAAAACGTTCCATGGCCATGGCCTGGAAACTCCCCAGATCTTAATCCCATTGAGAACTTGTGGTCAATCCTCAAGAGGCGTGTGGACAAACAAAAACCCACTAATTCTGACAAACTCCAAGAAGTGATTATGTAAAGAATGGTTGCTATCAGTCAGGATTTGGCCCAGAAGTTGATTGAGAGCAGCCCAGTCGAATTGCAGAGGTCCTGAAAAAGAAGGGCCAACACTGCAAATAATGACTCTTTGCATAAATGTCATGTAATTGTCGATAAAAACGTATGAAGTGCTTGTAATTATATTTCAGTACATCACAGAAACAACTGAAACAAAGATCTAAAAGCAGTTTAGCAGCAAACTTTGTGAAAACTAATATTTGTGTCATTCTCAAAACTTTTGGCCATGACTGTATTATGTATGATGGGTGTTCAAGTCAAACCGGGACTCGTTATAAAATATCTCAGGAATGAAGATGTAAAATCGTTAGACACACATGGTATGCTAATGAGACTCTTATCCGCAGTAAAACATCTGAATGGTGTAAATGTTTTAAAGACACCTGTATGTCTGTGAATGACGTTCTAGGCCGAGGTGGCTTGGAGCGTGCTTTGAACATTCTTCAAATTCAATGCCTGATCCTTGAAAATCAATAGATAACTTGTCACCAACTTATGGAAAAGATGCATCTGTATGTGAGAACTGCACACAATCATTCACAACCACCACTTGCACATTACAGGAACACGGCTAGGAGTTATTTCCACATCCCCTGTACAGTCCTGACCTCTCTCCAAGTCATTTCCATATTTGGGCCATTAAAGTAGTTCCTGGGAGGCGAGCGATCCCAGACGTAAAGCAGTCCGATTATGGCTCTGGTGTACTGAGAAAACTAAAATAGAAATACAGGGTGGGCCATTTATATGGATACACCTTAATAAAATGGGAATGGTTGGTGATATCAACGTCCTGTTTGTGGCACATTAGTATATGTGAGGGGGCAAACTTTTCAAGATGGGGGGTGACCATGGTGGCCATTTGGAAGTCGGCCATCTTGGATCCAACTTTAGTTTTTTTCAATAGGAAGATAGTTATTTACAAGTTTCTCTTTGTTCACAGCCATTGACATTGTCGAAGAGGTTAACACGTGATGAGCGGATCTAAATTGTGTTGATATCTGGTGAACGCAGTAACCAGGTCATTGCAGCAGATTTCAATGCAAGACACCCTACGAGACCACCCATCTCCCATGCTACAGTTAGCAAACTGCTTGCTAAGTTTCGTGAAACTGGTTCAGTGTTGGATTTGCCAAAATGTGGACGCATGAAAACTGTCACTAATGAACAAACATCAGTCGCTGTCCTAGCTTCATTCAGCAAGATCCCACAGCGTAGCACTCGCCGCATGTCACTGGAGTGTGGCATTAGTCGAACATCCCTTCGGCGGATATTAGCTACTCACAAATGGCACCCTTACAAACTCCAGCTACTGCAGCATCAAGGATGACCCATATCGGCACACACAATTTGCAGAATGGGCAAAACAAAAATTGGAACAGGACCCACGCAGAAGATTTTGTTCAGTGATGAGGCAAACTTTTATGTGAATGGTGAAGTTAACAAACAAAACCACCGCTATTGGTCTGACACTAACCCACATTGGATAGATCCCTCCAAGACTGTTGGAACAAAAAAAGTGATGTTATGGTGTGGTATATGGGGTACAAAGATAGTGGGGCCATTCTTCATCAACGGAAACCTCAAGGCTACTGGATATTTGAAATTGCTACATGATGATGTGTTTCCCTCTTTATGCACTGAAGCTGGCACGTTCCCTGAGTTTTTCCAGCAAGATGGTGCACCACCACATTATGGGTGTCAGGTCCGAGCATTCCTTGATCCCTTTAGACTTTTATCTTTGGGGTCATCTGAAGGCAATTGTCTATGGTGTGAAGATACGAGATGTGCAGCACCTGAAACTACGGATACTGGAAGCCTGTGCTGGCATTTCTACTGTGGTGTTGCTATCAGTGTGTGAAGAGTGGGAGAAGAGGGTTGCATTGACAATCCATCACAATGGGCAGCACATTGAACACATTTTATAAGTGGTCAGAAACTTGTAAATAACTCATGAATGAATAAAGTTACATTAAAACCAAGCACACCATTGTTTTTCTTGTGAAATTCCCAATAAGTTTGATGTGTCACATGACCCTCTTCCTATTGAAAAAACAAAAGTTGGATCCAAGATGGCCGACTTCCAAATGGCCACCATGGTCACCACCCATCTTGAAAAACTTGCCCCCTCACATATACTAATGTGCCACAAACAGGACGTTAATATCACCAACCATTCCCATTTTATTAAGGTGTATCCATATAAATGGCCCACCCTGTATATTAACAATATGTGTGAAATTTGTAATTCTAGTGAATAAACAAACTATTACTTAACTGCATGTCAACAGAAGGTCCTCACATTCATAGTAAGATTAACGTGTGTGTGTGTGTGTGTGTGTGTGTGTGTGTGTGTGTGTGTGTGTGTTTAGGAGTGGTCTCCCTCGCACAACCTGAAGAGCCTGAAGAAAAAGCAGATAGCAGCTCGAGAGGCCATGGCCAGACAGACCACGCTGTCGGACGCTGAGCAGAGCAGTGTCGAGTCCTCGGTCATCAGGTCAGAGGTCGAAGTTCATTCTGGTATCCACTGACTTGGGGCTGTAATCTGTTTTATCTCTGTTCTCTTTATTTGTGCACTTGCTGTCTCTAACACACACTGCATTATTCTTTTGTGTACAGTATCTGAGTCTACACCTTTCATCCTTTCTGAAAGCAGAGCTGCAGTATATTATTTACATAATGTGTTTTATACTTATAAAAGACCCATGATGCATTGCAACTTCAGGATTAATTATTTTCTTTGGGACATACCTGGGACACAGATGATGTTTTCTATAGTATATTATAAACCAGTGTATTTGCACAGATCTCCTAGGCATAGTGAGCTGAGTGACATGATGAAGAGTTATTCATAGTCTGCACTATTAAAATAAATGGCTAATGTGTTAAAAACAAATACAAATAGGAAGAGGAGATCTGTTAATTATACATTTTTTTTTATTTCTTCTCCATTTATCAAATCTGTCCACTGTTTGATTGTTGCCGTGCAGTTTAAAGCACGAGTGGGTAAACATGTAAATTCAGCGAACATCCTCTGGTTGTGCATTTACTGCAGCAGTGTATCTTTCACTGTAATTTGTTAACAGCAAGGTTTGTTTTGTTTTGGCTTTTTTTTTCCTCTTTAAGGCTAAATGCCCTTTTCTGATTTCTTTGTGTGGTGCATGCTCAAATATGATTTCATTGCAAATGTTATTATTTTTCCACCCGGTTTCGTTCCAGAAGAGAGGCTGCTCCATATAGTCTAACCACGCTCTGTAGGCAGGGCAGCGTTTCTTCCCTATGGTCTCCTTAAAAAAATTAATAATTAAAAATATATATATTAACTTGCAGGTTCGGTGAACACATTTCATTGTTCTAGACCGTTATTAAATGCAAACGGTTCTCCTGTGCACAGTGGTGTAGGGCTCGAACAAATGACTGGTTTGGCAGAAATCCAAACACAGATATGGACACACAGTATAAAAACTCTGTTTTGCTTTTGTTTTTGCAGTTTGCGCTGGCCAGATATCGTGCCAGATTTATCTCAGCACTGTACTATTGCGAAATAATGAGCAACCCACATAACTTGATTCACAAATCCCACTGCTGATATCATTATGCTAGGCAGTGCTTTCTGATTCTTTCATGTAGTTAACAGGGAGCAGAGAGCTCGGAGCGTTAGATCTGTATTTCTTTCTCTTTCAGTCTGTTGCAGGACGCAGAGAGCAAGGCAGAGACGAGTCAGGGCATCTCGGCCCGCGAGCACTTTGTGTTCACTGACACAGACGGCCAGGTCTTCCACATCACTGTAGAGGGCAACACTGTGAAGGAAGGTGCTCGCATCCCTCCTGATGTAAGTCACTGTAATTTACAGAGCCGAACTAGTTACATGCATTAGTTAAGGGCCACCGTTAATTGACTAAAACATGCACATGGGAATAAAAGCAGTTAACTAATATGCATAATGTCAAATAAATTTTCAAATAAAAAAGTTTGTTCTTTCAAATGGATTTTAAGATGCTCTTAAAGCTGCATGATGGCGTAGTAGTTAGCAGGGTTGGAGGTTTAAATCTCAGGTCTCTGTGTGTAGAGTTTGCATGCATTACATGTAATGTTTTTCTGTTTTGCCATCAATAAGAAAAAAAAACTGCAGGAGGTCATGGTATAGAAAAATCACGATGCTTTCTGTCAAAGTCTACTGTGTTGGAAAACGTCATGTTGTAGCTTTAACTCTAACTGCTAGGGAAAAGGGAGGGAGGGGTGAATTTCCAAAATAACTCGCAGCATTCTAACTCGCAGAAAAAAAACAAGCCACATTTGTTGGCAAAGTACCTGAATCCTGTGCTTGAGTAATGGCTGAGATTCCCTAGGACCTTCATTACTCAAGTAAAAGTAGAAGTCGTGCATTTACTTTTGTACATGAGTAAAAATGTAAGTCAAATTCACTGAGTCAGATTAGTTGAAGTATCAAAAGCACAGGGCTTGTATTTAAGAAAAGTCTTAAAACTACTCAAGTAAAGTATAGATACAGTATGTGAAATATGTACTTAAGTACAGTAAGAAGTACATGTACTCAGTTACATCCCACCCGCCTGCTGCAAAGTACTTGCAAAATATCAGTGTTTTTTGAAATGATCATTTCTACTTTTTGTTTTGCACTTGTTGTGATACCGCCTCCTCCTGGACTGGAGTCTGACGCAGACGATCGGCAGGGAAGAAAAGAATTGCTTTCTATGAGACATGACATTTAAAGAATCAACAGCACAATTTACACAGAATTATACAATAAACCTTAATGCTATTGAATGGAATCAAATTGAAAGGCGCAATGCCCAAAATCTATTCTAATATAATTTACCATCTCCACAGGATTCTTAGTTGTGTTGCTTATGTGTCATTGTCTAAGCTAATGATACAGAGAGAGAGAGATTTACTTCATCAAAAACCCATACTCGCAATGCTGCCTACTTTAAAAAAAAAAGTCTTTCAGGTAAGGCTTGTAAAGTTACTTTATTGTTCCATAACTTGAAACGTTGAAGCCTCTCGCCAGCATTATAGCACAAAGCACATGTTGTAAACTGCTCCAGCTTTAGTGCTTTAGTGCATTCTCATCACCATGTGTGCAACTTCAAACCTGATTAAACACCTCTTCTGTCATACGGTGTGATTAAGTAGAGTGCGATTATTTTTTGTCACTGCAGGTACAACAGATTCGGTGTTTCTGAGGTGTTGTTTGAGGACTGATTCCCCTATCTTACTTCTTGAACACATGTTTTAACAGTCTGAAGCCGTCTAAGAGCCCAAGAGTTTCCTGGAAAACAGGTTGCTGTATTCTCACCAGCTCCTTAGAGTCGCTAATTGTCACATCTTGCACTTTTTTTTTTCTTTTTTTTTTTAAAGAACATGATGGATGTAATGGACATTTCCGACACCAGACGTCATCTGTTTACAAAGCTGCGCTAACATCTTTACTCTGACAGCTTCACACTAATTCTCACCTCCAGCCATGTGAACTTAACATAAATCACACACCAGGAGTGCAATTTTGTGCACACTGGACAGGCAGATTACGTATCCGGGCTTTTTCGGTTTTTCATTTATTGTGGCCCAGAAACAGGCAGATTCTGTAGGCTGCTAATATAATGGTCACCAGCATGTTTATTGTACTTCGCTCCTCCAAACACCAGACAGAGAAAAAGTTAACTTTTGCAATCTGTTTGCTCCACTTGTGCTATACATTTCTCAGAATTTCAAAGCACATATCTGCTGTACATTAACTCCTTATTTACAATGTCAGTGAAATACTGATGACCTTTTGGAGTGACCAGTATTCTTTGTAAAAATTAGGAATTGCAGCAAGTTTGAAGACAGAGACCCATTGGGGCATGGATCATGTAGCCTCATGCTCATGAAATATAATGGCAGGGTTGCCAAATTTAAGTATAAAGCATAATCAACATGATATTGCTTAATAGCAACTAATCGGAAACAAATAGAATGAATGTTGGACCACAAGGCCACGTGTTGGTGTGGGCAGTGTCTCTGATGTATGAGACATCTCAGATATCAACAAACAGTGACAATGACGAAATCAGCATGCAATATTGTCGATGAAAAAAGACGAGATAAAAAGTGGTTTAAAAAAAAACAACAAATGAAACATTTGTTTTTATTTTCGTCAACTTTTAATTTGGGTCACAATTTGCTGAGATACGGTGTTCATTCATTATGGCTTGAGCAGCAGTATTTCTCAGGTCACAGCGCGTTGCATATCAGGAGTATTTTGTGCACGCAGTGACGGGATGTTAGAAGCTCAGTCAACTTTAACTCGCATTAACACATCATCACAGCAGTATTACTCTGGCGAAAGACCAAAGGAGTCGTCATTTTTTTCATATTAAACCCGGAGGAAAAAAAGGCGATGTGTAGTAGTAATATTAGAGGGGAAACAGTCTGGGCACTCAGTTGCTGGGAAAAATACCACAAACCTGAAGAGACACATCATGGCATACCATAAAAATCACCCAGTTCTACAGTCTCTTTGTGGTAATTATGTTTTGTTATATGTGATGTATTTTATTACATTTTATAGCTAAACTGTTGACAAACCCATTAAGCTAACAGCCTAGCAAATGATTGTGACCCATAGGAGCTATTCTTACAACAGTCCACGTTTATAAATTCATATTTTAAAAAAAGTTTAAAAACAAAACTATTGCCTACAAGCCTTTTTCACCTTGTTACTCAGGCAACCAAAAGATGATTTCAAGTCCAATATAGTTATAGTGCCAGTAATCAGTAATACCAGTTTAATAGTGTTCTTGTGCTATTTATGGATAATTAAATACTCATTCACTTATTTATTATCATTTTAATTAGTTGAATTATTATTGCTTATCAGGCAATCATGTGGCAGCAGTTCAATGCATAGAATCCTGCAGACAGGGGTCAGGAGCTTCAGTTATTGTTTATATCAAACATCAGAAAGGGTGAAAAATGTGATTTCAGTGACTGACTGTGGCTTTGTTGTTGGTGCCAGACAGGTTTGAGTGTTTCAAAAAAGAATTTCAACCCAGCAGTCTGGTAATGTGAAACTGATATTTACAGCATACCTATAGTAAGAGTATCGTAAAATAAACAAGTTTATGAAAAATCCAATGCAATATAAACCTATGTATTAAAATAAATACAACAAAAATGTAGAAATCTGCATGGCTGCACCAGTTAATAAAGAAGAGTAAAATGGTCCCAGCAGCAGATGTGACTGCAGCGCTTAATGACACATTTGTGCATGATAATGAGAGCATCAGAGGCAGCGGAGGTAAAACAATGCCTCCTCGTGCATGTTGCTCTTTTCATCAGAAGGAAAATGATGGCAATAAACAAACAAACGGAAACCCACCGCTGAGCAGTTTGTGATCTGTGCATTCTAAAAGAACTAATGATCTACCAAGTGTCAAATCAGACCTCCTAGCTACACACCATTTCCCTGCTTTAGTTCTTGTTTTTGAACAAAAAGGGTAGCAGTCTACAAATGCAGTTTTAATATGAATGGATGTTTTTATAAATGCTGTAAATGAATGGATTTACAGAGATATACAGTAGATTAATACACATGGAATCCTTATTAGGAACGCTGGTTCAACTATATGGCAGGAAACCAATGCAGTTAAGCATGTATATACTGAACATGGTCAAGACGATCTGCTGAAGTTCAAACTGATCATCAGAATGGAGAAGAAAGGTGATTTATTGTAAGTGACTTTGAACTTGGCATGGTCGTTGGTGCCAGACGGGCTGGTCTGAGTATTTCCAAAACTGCTGATCTCCTGGGATTTTCACACTCGACCATCTCTAGGATTTACAGAGAATGATTTGAAAAAGAGAAAAAATTTGGCAAGAGGCAGTTCTCTGAATGAAAATGTCTTGTTGATGCCAGAGGTCAGAGGAGAACGGCAGACTGGTTTGAGTTGACAGAAAGGCAACAGTAACTCAAATAACATCTTGTTACAACCAAAGCATGTCAAAGAGCATGAAGACGACCACACTGGGTGCCACTCCTTTCTGCTAAGAACAGGAGACTGAGGCTACATTTCACATAGACTCATTAGACATTAGACAACAGAAAAGTTTTTTTTTTATTTTATTTTTTTATATGGTCTAATGGCTCTCAATTCAGATAGTAGGGACAGAATTTGGATGAACAACATGAACGCATGGATCCATCCCTGTTCCGGCTGGTGGTCGTATTGGTGTACGTAATTAAGTGGCTGGTTAGTGTGCAATATATGTGAACAATTTACAACATCATCAGCTTCCTTCTCTAACAGTTTTAGTTTCACTTGGGTAATTGAAGACAGCCCCCTATCATGGTGCACGTATGTGCTATATACTGTAGCATCTATTCATGGATCGTCTGACTGCATGGACGTCCTTCATTGCATAAGGAACTTTATATCATAGTTCAGAACTCTAAATGTAAAACAGCCCATAACGGACATGTCTCTAGTAGACAAAGTTCCTGCCTTTTAGGAGTGTTGAAATGTTATGTCTTTGCTTAGTATTCTTTCTATAATCACATCGATGTGTATCACGGCTCACTAATGTGCTAGTAATAACAAGGGCAACGGTCAAAAGAGAGGAGTATCAATTTGGAAGTGGCACAGTTCGAGTTACACTGCACTACCCCACATAGCTTCAAGCATCTGTGCATCTGGATGCACTGTAATATGGTGTTTTCACAACATCCAGACCATCCTGGTTCACAGAGTTTGTTACGGAGGTTAAGAGACTCATAGTTATAATGCTGGTGTAACTGCAATGGAAGTAACAGAGTGTAAATGCCATTTTTTCTTGGCTTTAACATTCTCCAGAAATCGATAGATTGCATTTAGTCCGCTGTTTTGTGCAGCTAGTAGTTTCGCTTTACTGATCATGTGACAAAGATGCAATGCCATTGGCTTTTCACAAGTTGTTGTCTAGACAACCTTGGTGGCAGAGGAAAAGAATTGACACAGAAATCTTCTGTATAATGTAGGGGAGCATGGGCAGCATCGCCTGCATCGCCTGGAAGGGAGACACATTAGTTCTGGGAGATGTGGATGGAAACCTGAATTTCTGGGATCTGAAGGCCCGTCTGTCCCGGTAGGAGTGTGTTTACAGTTGTTTATTTCATCTATCAGGGATGTACAAATCTCCTGGAGGGTCAGTGTCTAGCACAGTGTGAAGTTCACCAACAGTTTTACTAAACCTGGCGATTAACAGATTAGTTAAACGAGTGCTGTACACTGGCTTTCCAGGTCTGGATTCTGACATGCCGGTTTATATTCATGACTATCTCGTTAACATGTTTCACCCTGTATACAGTATGTGTAAAAAACAGCTTAAAAACAAAGAAAGCTCATGCCCAGATTATAAGACATTGCTTCATGACCTATTTCTAGTACATGGGATTCTTGATTCTTGACATTTTGGGATCTATTCCGCAACAAAACTATTTTTATTACAGTATATACTGTATTTGCTTAAATTGCTTTTGAAACAAAGCATGACCATTTCATTGAGTTATATTCTTGAGAAAGAAAAGTTTTTTGCACATACAGTAATGTGTAGTCTTTGTGTGAAGTCATGAGTGCCAAAAACTCTATTTGAGGTATAATACTATGTGGTAGAGTGACGAGGTTTAAGATGCACTACTTTTACATTATTATTTCAAAGAATTGTTAGATGTCTGCCTGAATGTTTTTCTTGTTTCTCTGTGTGTGTGTGTATTTTAGAGGTGTTCCTACACACCGAGGATGGGTAAAGAAGATCCGTTTCGCTCCTGGTAAGGGCAACCAAAAGCTGCTGGTGATGTACACTGATGGAGCCGACGTGTGGGACACCAAAGAGGTGAGCGTTCCTTCCTGCTAAATGAAATAAATCTTATGGCTGATTGAATCCAGGCTGATACTGGCTCAACAGGCTTAGTATCAGATACGACACTTTTTTTCCCCTTCATTTTATTCATTGATTCATTTCATGCTGAGGATGGGTTGGAGGTTGACTGACTCAACACAAATATTGCTCATGAAATTACACCTCAGTTGTTTTGCCTAATTTGGCAGCAGAAACTTGCTGGGAGTCGGCTCGATTGCTGAAAGGATGTTTAGATTGTATCTATGCACAGTTACAAGTTTGCTGTGGATTAGTTAGTTGCATTGAATAAAACCACAATTAGAAACTTGGTCTCAGTACAAACTATTTTGAACTTTAGCATGTAATACAGCATAGCCAGGATGTCTTTTTAATTGATTTTGGTGAAAAACCCATATCTAATCATTAATAGATTTGCTGAATTTATTGCTCAGCTCTTATAGTTTGTTGCTCCAGTTGTACCCAGATACTTACTGTAAATAGTTGGTTTTAATTGTGGGCATTATGATGATAAGAAATGTCTGATTTAAAGAATGTAATTTAAAATATAAAAAAATGCTTAAAGAAATAATAAGTAATAAATTAGCTTAAAAAAAAAGTGTAAATTGCTTTACAAAAAAAAAAACAGTACTTTGCAAAATTCTTGATCTATGCCTCATATCTACATATTCAATTATGTACATTAAATCAAATACATGGTACCAAACGTTTTATGGTGACCGGCTGTAAAGTGCTAAAAGATCCCATTTTAAAAAATGGCATGTTTATGTGGCAACCTCATTTCCCCTCTCATCTGTTCCAACCAATCAGCTTTCAGAATCACGAGTATACTAATCACCGGCCTGTCATCATTTGCACCTGTTTCTCACTGGCTCATGCCTTAAGTTACAGTGGATGGGTTTTATTCTTGAATGATTCATAAGGCACTGTGTGGCTTAACAAACAAACAAAAAACATTCCTATGAAACTGGTTAGATACAGGGACTGGACGATTAAAGATGAGACCTTGAAGAACTATTCTCAAGACTACATTAAAAATACAAGAAAGTCTAGCTCTTTGGAAGCAAAATATGAAGAAATGAGGGCTCAGTGCTGTATATAAATAAAATGTTATAAAGTCGAAGTGTCATAAATTATAGCAATATCAATATTATACGGTGACATTTTATACCCAGCCCTACAGTATTTAGATGAAAGAAATGTATGAAATTGATCCAATTGTACCACTGCATCCTTTCAACAGGAAACAACAACTATTTCTTTGTGTTCTGCATGACTACAGTAAAAGGAACCGGCAAACCCTGAAGTAAGGAAAGAGCTATTTACAACAAAGGCAGCTCTCTTGCAGTATTTAGGTCAGGAAGACAGATGTACAGCTCTAATTTAGTGATATTGATCATTCTGCCCACCTGGTAGTAAATTTTTTATGATGTTCTTTTACTGGATTCCCTCAAAGCTGCGCGGAGGATATTCATCCATTTCAACTAGTTCGATGTTGTGATGTTAGCAGTTTCTTTCTCATTTCGTATGCGTCGGATCGCATGACGTTGAGCTTTAAGGTAAGTGTTATACAGATGAAAGGAATTGTGGGTAGCTTATGAATGATGATGCAGTCCTCCGAAATGGTCTGAGGTTCAAATGCTGTCCACATGGAGAATAGAAATTGAATCGTGCAAGTTGAACAGGAAATAGAAACATTGTTGGCTTGTGCTTTGTGCAGGAAATGGACCCCATTTTCTTTGTACCTGATTCAGTTCAAACTGAAGTCCGTAGCCTGTCTGTACCGATTCTTATCTATCTGTAGACTTAAATAGTCTTACAAGCAATTTGCAGATAAAAAGTCTCGAGGGAACTGTAAACTGTAAGTTCATTTCAGGTAAACTCTAATGCATTTTGAAAGTGCCTATGAGAAAATTGTATGTTGCTATGAAAATGTCTTAAGTGCCTTTGTCTAATGTTCTTTTTCATAGTAGATAATAACTTCTGCATTACTGCATTATGCAACATGTTTTAATTGCCACACATTCCAACAGAGAAAAAAAAATAAAAATCAAGAAAACTCTTTAACCACAGTGTTGCTGAAGTTCTTAGCCATAGTAAAACATCCGAATTGTGCAAACCTTTTAAAGAAGATCGTACGTCCAGGAATGATGATCGCGACTGTGGTGGCTCGGAGCCCACTGCGGTTGTTCCCTTCGTGTAGGAAGCCTGATCCTTAAAAAACAATGGATAACTTGACGGGAACATGCGGAAGTTTGTTTGACTGTGGGAACTGTACACACAATCATTCACCACTACCACACTCACATTACAGAATCTCAGCTGGGAGTTTCTTGGAGGCCAGCGTGGGTTTCACATGTAAAGCAAAGGGTATCAAGGCTTCGGCATACTGAGAAAACCTTCTACCTTGATAGTATCCAAGCACTCGTTAAACACTGGGATAAATGCATTCGTGTAACGGGATTATTTAGAGAAATAAAAATCGTTTTTTACTCTCATATCTGTGTTCTGTTATTCTACAAAAATGAATATAGACAGAAGTAAGTGAGGTCAGAAATACTCCATAAAAACTGTGTCCGGTTGTGCAATACTGTATGCTTAGTGAAACTGGGCCAAGCAGTTTCATTGTAATGCAGCAGAAACTGTCTCTGAGATGCTGATGCATTTTTAAGGTTCCATTATTTCTTTAACAAGTTAGGGTGTCAGAGCTCGCCCAAAGTGGTCCAGCGAAAATGCATTTGTTCATACCTGAATCGCTCTCTTTCTTCTAATAAATGTGCCGTTTCAGTGTGAATGAGCTACTGCTGAGACACACCTCCAGAATTCATTACAATTCAATTTTATTTGTATAGCGCTTTTAGCAATTGACATTGTCGCAAAGCAGCTTTACACGATCAAAAGAATGTTTTAAGTTTGTATGAAATGTGAATGTTTATGAATCAAAATGATAAGATTGATACCAGAGAACAGCAGAGCTGAGCAACTTGCCAGGGGCGCGGTATCTTCTTATGTGAGGTCACAAAAGGGGATTTTTAGACACACACACACACACACACACACTTTACAATTTGCTATAGACATTCTTTTAATTGTAGGAAACATTTAATTTCATTATTTTTACTTTATTATTTACTATATAGCATTTTTTTTGCAGCATTGTGGCTCAGCCAGTCACACAGTGTTGTGTTTAAATATTTCGATTGGCTTGAGATGCAGTAACTCATAGCTACTCTTAACAAACACGGTGAAGGAGTGAAAGGAGTCTCAGAATAACTGCACCTGCACCTTGTAGTGGAAAGGTTACTACAACAACAGTAGTACGTAGTAGGGTCACCAAAAGGCCAGACAGGAGAAAACTGGAAAAAGAGTCACAAGGTCAGATGGCCAGGGACAGAAACTGGCATCATCAGCATGAATCTGTTCAGGTTAGTGGTGGAGGTTTAATGGGGTGGGGAATGTTTTCTTGGCAAACATTCATGTCTAAAATTCATTGTTTGAATCCCAACATCCTGTCTGCGTTTGTGCATCTGTTCATGGCCTTAGTTTACACATTTTATAATGGCTAACTCCATCACGAATATGCACCATGCCATAAAGTAACGGTTCCATGAACATGAGTTCAGTGTGCTTCAGCATCCTCCCCAGTCGCGCCATCCGAATCTAATGGAGCATATTTGGGATGTAGAATGCAGCTTGAATGTGCGACTGACAAATCTACTGCGATTATGTGATGCAATTGTGTGCCAACATGGATCTGAATAGCTAAGCAATGTTTCCGACACCTTGCGGAATCCATGCCACGAAGAACCAAACAAATTTATACATGACATAATCAGATGTGGGGGGAAAAAACACTCCACAGTGCAGTATTTCTTGGCTTTGACTGTAGAAAAGAAGTCACACGATTCATTGGTGTGTAGAGACAGCCTCTTTAGAGGACAGTGCCAGGCTGTGCACACACACACACACACATATGCACATGCACATCTCCAGGAAGACAGTGGAAACACATCATTGCTCTCTTGACAATGTGGCATGTGGCTTTAGTCTGATGTGCACACACACACAAACGCACACACACAAGCCTTCACAATGAATTTATCAGCCGGATGACACAGGATGCTCACCCTTGTCAGCTAATATTAAAGAAAAGAAAAAACAATCATAGTTGGTTGATTCCTTTTTTTAAGTATTGAATGCTAATGCCTTACAATATTTGTTAATTTTATTATTATGAAGATTATTATTATTGTTGTTGTTATTATTATTATTATTATTATTATCCACATTAGGCTTCTGCTTGTCAATGTCTGATTACCAGAAATGAACTTTACTGAACGCATAAGAGTAAATAAAAGCAATTACTGTCAACTGGGAGAGAGAATTTCTTTAATGCAGCCAATGATTTTAATGCAGGTGCAGATGGTGAGCAGTATCAGAGTGGGACGAAATGTGAGTTATCGTATCCTGGACATTGACTGGTGCACATCAGATAAGGTGGTTCTGGCCTCGGATGACGGCTGTGTCCGCGTGCTAGAGATGGCCATGAAGTCCGCCAGCTATAGAATGGACGAGCAAGATCTAACAGGTACTGTATTTGTGCATTTTCCTGATTGAAAAGGAGCTTTTTTTATTTTTAAGAATTTGAATCTGCTGTTCCAGTATGAAAGTTTTAGAAATAACCGAACATGTCAGCCAGTCATGTAGCGTCAGACTCGCAGAATGATGCAGATGCAGGTCAAGAGGTTGAGTTAATGGTCATAGATCAGAACAGGGAAAAAAGTGATCTGTTTGACTTTGCCCGTGGCATGGTTGTTAGTGCCAAGCAGCCTGGTTTGAATAATTCGAAAGCTGGTGATCTCCTGAGATTGTCATCTGCAACAGTGTGTTGAGTTTAAACAGAATAATGTTTAAAAAAAACAAAAGAAAGAAAGAAAAGAAGCAGAAACTCTTCACTATTAAAGAGAGGTCAGACAAGAATGATAATGAGAATGATCGGTTCGGGCTGACAGGAGGGCTGCAGTCTTTTAAATAACCACGCTTTACAACAATAGGGAGTAGAAAAGCATGTCAGTTACCGGCCAGTGTTTTACTGATACCTCGTCCAGTTTCAGTGAGTCATTTACTACTCTAGCCTCAGATCACTGTTCTCAAGCAGTGTAGTCTGATGTGATGAACATCCTGAAGGTTCGATGTGTTGTGCATGCTGAGACTCACTAAAAGTAGATTTGATTTACTGTAGCCTCAGTCCTGTCAATCTGACTATTGTGCCTTGACCAATTTCATAAACAAGGCACGTCCGCTGGCAGAAGCCAGACTCACTGCATGCTTTTTTTTTTTCCCCCTCACAAAATCATGACCTGTATTGAAACGATTGAGTCTGATCAGATAATTGCATGAATGTGCAGGGTGTAAGCGTACAGGTGTTCCTATTAAACCTAAGCGAGTGTATGTCTCTCTACTGCAGTAGGCTTTAAAAAATTTAAGACAGAGTTTCTGAATATGAAGGACAGCTAAGACTTGTACACAGTACTTTTTACCTGTATATGTTCATCATGTTTATTTGAAGACCTGGTTAAAGAAACATTGGCTGTCACTCCTGCTGAATTCTCGAAAAAAGTAAAAAAAAAAATAAAATGTAAAAAGAAAAAAGTTTTTGAAATCAAATATCAACCATTACTGTAGATGTCCTTGCTCCATCACATCAAAAAAAATTAAACACTCTTCACTTACAAGCCACTAAAGCAAAAAACATGGTACAAAAAGCTATGTACGAGCTCTGCTCGTTTCTTCATAGTTTGCTTCCAAAAAGCCAGATGTTCTTGTATTTTTAACGTAGTAATGAGTCTCTGTCGGCTTCCCGAAGGATGTTTTTGGCTCTCATTTACAATCTATTTATAGAAATATTTTTTGTTTATTAGGCCACACAGTGACTTATGAATCATTTAAGCAAAAAAAAACAAAAAAACATCTAACCTAAGACATGAACAGCTGAGAAACAGGTGCAGATGATGACAGATGATGACAGGCGATTAGTATACTGGTGATGCTGAGTGGTTGGAACAGACGAGAGGTTTTCGCTGTAAAACATGCGTTCCCGTTTCTTCAATTTAATGTAAATAATTCAATTTCATTTAACACGAAGAAAAGAGGTGTGGCTCATGTGACTTTTGCTGAGCACTGACTCTAATATCTCTTCTCTGTCATGCGCACAGATCCAGTGTGGTGTCCGTACCTGTTGCTCCCGCGTGCTGCTCTCACCCTGAAGGCCTTCCTTCTGCTGCAGCCCTGGTCTGGAACCTTCACCATGGACGTAACTCAAGTGTGCGTGTTCAACATGAATAAGCTGCATCGACACCACTTCTTTAATTCTGCTTTTTTGACTTTAGTGACTTTGCTCTTTTTGTTTACCTCAAGTATTTTCTGTGAAATGAGTTTTGTGAAGTGTGCAAAAACAGAAATTAAATCTGCCCTGGGCAGTTCCTGGATTTATATATTATTTTCTGCTTAGAGTAAATGATATGTATGAAGTTTTTTAGAAGTTGAAAAGCCCGGGCCAGTTTTGCTCCCCTGGTTGCCAGCTCTGGATATGAGAGCATGTCTAACTTTAAAAGAAAAATAATGATAAGAACACGGTAATAAATATAACGTGGAAATGGTGGGATGTAAATTTGTCATTATAAGAAATTGAAATCATTGACCGCCTGCTTGTGCTTCGTGGAACCCACTTTGCTAGATGTTTCGGTCTCCATAGAAGGTTTTACAGCTTGGACTTCAAAGATTTCAGAATTCATACTGTGTCTGTGTATGTGTGAGAGAACTTCTAAATCATTTTTCTTCTATTCATTGCAGGGACTACCAAGAGAAGGATGAAATCAAAGGCTTGGTGCAAGAACAGCTGAACTCCTTGTCCAAGTGAGTAATGGGTTATAAACAGCCATGAACAGAAACAGACACGGCATTTCATTGCTATTAAGAAATCAGAGCTTTGGATTGTTTTCGTTTCCTACAGCAGGCAAAAGCAAGTCATCTTTTTTTTTTTTTTTTTCGCCCCTGCCTTTATCCTCTGTTCCATGCTAAGTAATGAAGTAATATAGACTTCAAAGGAAGAGAGGACAGCTGGAGAAATGCCTTTTTGTGCATGCTGAGCAGGTGTGTGTGTGTGTTTTAATTACTGTTTCGAAGTGTGCTTAGATTTGCTCTATCTTACTTCCTTGGCAGTGACATCAAAAGCGTACTCCAGGACCCAGAGCTCAATCTGCTTCAACGCTGCCTCCTAGTGTCCCGGTGAGTGTGAGATTTTTTATAATGTCCATATTTGAAAAAAAAATAAAAAAAAAACGAATATAATTACCAAAATTTAAGCATACCTGCTCAAGCAGTACGACACAAATACCTTTGTCTAACCAAATGTATGCACATATAGAAGACAGAGCAAAACTGCAATGTGTAACTCGTCAGCACCCATCCGTGATGACTTTCCCACAAGTTTTCCTCACCTTTTTTTTTAAGGTCATAAAAGAACTGTTTTCTCATCCATCATAGCATTACTGTCCACATTTCCAACTATTCATAGAGGTTGTTCTCCTCAGACAACTCCCTCACTTCACGTGATGTTTGGTACCTTGCTCTGTTCTGTCCTGTTGAAATATTCAGTTACTAGGCATCAAATGAAGGATGACAGTAGAGGTGGGCGTTAGGACTGGAGCTCGGGTGAACCCAACAACAACAACAACAATAAAAGAGAGTGAGCTACAGGTGGATTTTACTTTCATGCAGGCAGAAATGGGCTGTCACATCCAAGAAAGACCTTGTTTATTAACATAATAGCTCATTTATTACTTAAATTTATTCATTTTTAGTGACTGCTTTAGGCAGCAGGTTGTGTTACCTCATACTTTCAGGGCTCCAGGTTTGGTCCTAAGCTTGGATTACAGTCCGTCTGTCACATCAGTTTAAATGACTAACCTGTTTTAATTTTAAGAGATAAAACTAAGACTGGTTGGAAACATCAAGCAGACAAGAATCGCGGTTTAGCTAGAAGGACTGATTAAAGCGTTGTCCGTGGGAGAAGATGGGGTTGCTCAGAATTCCACTCCTGTGCACACTCCTGAGTCGGCCAGTAACTCAATATAACATTTACACTACAAGTGTACACTACCTAATGTAACATTTACATAAACAAGATTTCTGTAATCTGATTTCAGATTGCAGATGAACTTTTTACATGGACGCAGATCTGGTTAGATTTATGTTGCTCAAAGCATTTAAACAGAATTAATATAATTCTTTTGACATATGTAAAGTAGTTTTGACCACTGTGAAACATTTAATCTGTCAGAGATATAGCAGAAGAAGATTAGCCGGACATCTTGTCGGACCTGTCAGACCTTCTGCGTTATGATTGGTTACAACAATTGGTTGCAATGCAAGCCAGTCAGTTTTCATTTCCCTTCCAAAGACCCAAATGGATGAAAGTCTAAAGTAGAGACAGGTGGAACTTTTCACATCACCTTACTTGACCCCCATGTCACATGTCATGCGGGACAGGATATATTAAATCTAGCACTAAAGAAACCATCAGATCAAGTACTCATATGGCTAATATTCATTTAATTAATGGATTATCAAAAGTTTACCCCCCCCCCCCCCCAATCAGGTCAGACTGTTCTGATTGAGGTGATTATTGATGATTATGTTGAGATTATAGATACTGATCATATGGGATACTAGCATCCCATATTGTCTCCCATGACTGACTCTTCTTCCAGCTTCCCATCCATCACTCCTACCTTCTTCCATTCAGACAGTGACCACTCTTTGTGTTCTCTAGCCAAATCTTTTTTCTTTTTTTTTCAACACCTCAGCCTTAATCAGTCTCATTTAAGCAGTGGATTGCAGTTGAGATATGCAATCTATACTCTAGTCTCATATCTGCTTTAATCTGATAAGTCAGATTTCTCTTTCTGGCCAAAATGCCCTGGTCATTCTCTGTCTCCCTGAATCTTTCGCTTGTCGTTGAGACACATTCTCTTTGTTCCCTCAGGGAGCGATTATTCACACTGTTCTGACTGCAACTAGGATTTCATGCCACTTTGTCACTTCTTTGTTTTCAGCTCAGTACCAAATCACAACTTCAGTATTACCACTGTTCACTTGTTAATATAGTTCTTAATACTGTATACTCTGTATTAAGCAACAGTCATGATTGTGCTTATGAAATAAGAACTCTCATTTAACAAATACATTATAATATGTGTGAATCCTCACATTTCATGCTACTGTAAATTTTTTTAAGTATTTACACTACCAGTTAAAAGTTTGTGGACACACCTTCTAATTAAATGGTCTTTCCTCATATTCTCTTTCTTTCTACGTTGTAAAACAATGCTGAAGACGTCCAACATATTTAATAATCTCCTTTGAACAGTTAATATTGAGATGTTTCAGCTATTTATGCTCGGTAAAGAGTCTTCATAACGCCTCTAATCTGAGGTGCTGTTTGTTAATTCGTGATTTTTGAGGCTGATAACTCTGAATGAATTTCACTGCAGAAGAGGTAAGTATTGGTCTTTCTTTCCTGGGATGATCTTCATGAGAGCCAGTTTCATCATGGTGCTTGATGGCATTTGCGAATGCATTTGAAAATACTGTTTTTGCAAGAACTATTCAAGAATTGCTGACCATCGTATCTTAAAATAACAATTGACTGTTGTTGTTGTCATTTAATTACATAATGCAGTATGTGTTATTTTTGTACTTTGGAAATATCCAGTATTGTTCTAGATTGTAGAAAAATAAATCCAAACCTGTGTCCAAACTTTTGATTGGTGTGTCAAGGTATTGACGGGTACTGTTGATATTTGTAAGAAATTAAATGGAGAGGGATTAGAAGTCTGGGTCAGAATGTTATAAATTCCAAGTTAATGATCTCTAAGATCCTTTGAATCTTCTTTTTAATCAGTGACTCCTAAGCTACTCTATGTGGGAGCACTAAGTTCCTCCCATCCCACCATGCTGAGAGCGCTCGGCTAATTAGCTTTTTCTAGACCCTCGGCTGCTAGAGGCTATAGAATCATCCGGGGATTTCTGGGTGGGATAGGGATAGGGCGAGCATTTTACCACTGCGCCACTTACAGTAGGAGCCCTGACAAATTACAGTACAGACATGGCCAATTCGCACCGGCTTAAGATCACAGACAACCTCCACAATTATTATAAACAACTAGAGGTCCCCAGGTAATATTAATGCCGTGTCAATAGGACATAAGAGTCTCATCGACGTACTTTACTTGCAGTTCTCTGTAAATATCTCTCACTTTTACACCTTCATTCATGATTAATTTCATAACAAATCCTTGTATGACTTGAATGCCCTTCGTATATCGCAGTATGAGAAGAACATGTAAAAGCATCAGGAAAAAAGTGAAAAATTAGTCTCAGCTGAGTTTTCTGGCCGGACAATGCTTGGAAGCTGTAACGAAATGGCTTAAACACAGCTAAAGTGAAACTACTGGTGTGGCTATCACAAAGTCCTGACCTGAATCACACTGAGAAAGTATGGACTAAGCTGAAAAAATGTCACCAACCCGATGTAGCAATGAACCAATGTTCCAGCAAAGGGTTGTGAGATGCTTGTGGAAGGCTACTCCAAGTGTTTGACTCAAGTTAAGCAATTAAAAGTCAATGCCTTTAAATGCGAACAGGGTATATATGCAGTTGTTACCGACTTGAAAATGCGATATAGTTAATCCAATCGGAAGAAAATCTCTATTTAAATGCCTTCAGTTTGAAGTGACTTTTTCTTGAAATAAATGACACGCCCTAGTTGATGTAATTTGTTTAGCACTCCAATGGTAAATATAATATCTTCTGGTCTTAACTATGTTTCTTTGTTAAAAATGACACAAACAAAGAGAAGCTCATTCTTTGACTTTAACTTTAACCCTGTTCTGTCTCAGGCTGTTTGGGGACGAGTCAGACCTGCAGTTTTGGAATGTGGCGGCCCATTACATCAAGTCTTTCTCACAGGCACGGCAGCTCAGTGTGCCTGCTCCTGATGGGCAGACACAGACAGAGAGCTCCCAGAGTACCGCGCAGTGCCATCTGGACATCTGCCACGATATTCTGTGTGAAAGCTCCTTCTTTCAGGTATAGCACAGCACACACATACACGCACACGCACACACGCACGCACACACACAGACACACACACACACACACACACACACACACACACACACACACACACACACACACACACACACACACATGAGCAAGACAATGATAGTTGAACAAATGGCAATACTTGCAGAAGTAGTTTTCTCTATCAGCACTTCTTCTGGACTCTTGAGAACCTTATCTTAGCTGCTCTTTGTTGATAATCGCAACAGTAAATCTTTTCCAATTCCATACCAACTGCCCGAGTAGCCATGTTAATCCACTGGGAGACCATAACTATTCCAAGTGGGGCAAGGGGAAGAAAAGTCTTCACTGTGTTGCATCATTCAGCTTGTATTCAAGTGTCTCAAGTCCTATTCACACTCCTAGGGAAAAACCTGCTACAATACTTTAAAAATAACCTTTCTTTCCCTACTGTTTGTGTTATAGTATATATGAAAGTTTTTCCCTCTTTTTTCAGTAATACCATCTACAGTATAACTGCTTAACTTACAATTTGCGGCACTCCAACCTGATTTCAGTCAATTACTAACGAAGGCATCCCTGTACTGATTTCTGACTCATGGAACTGAGTCTAATATACTGGCCTAGAAACCTGCCACCCTTTCTCGACAATTGGTAAAACATTAGCCATATGGTTATGTGCAAAGGTTTTGAGTCCCCTTCATTTCAGGGTGCTTCAGACTTTCTTCTATTTTAAATATAGTTTTGAGAAGTAGTTCAAATACACTTCCATTGCAGTCCAAGCATAATTTGATAGAAAAAAAAAACATGATTAGACATGGATTGGCCTCCCCAATGCGCGGATCTCAACATTACTAAAGCATTGTGGGATTCTCTTGACAGAGCATGGGACAAAAAGCCAGCCAACATTCAAATAAAACGTCCTTCAGGAAGCCTATTCCTAAAGAATACTTAAAGAAATTACAAGAAAGCTTTCCTAAGAGAGTTCAGGCTGTGGGGAAATTAACAAGGTTCATACCAGACTCTCTTTCTTATATTCTGCAGTAAATCACTATACAATGTCTCATTTTGTTAGCAGAGTGTAAAGCAATGTGGTGTGGCTCAAGACTTTTACACAGAACTGATGTTGTCCTTATACAGTATTTATAGAAAAGCAATTTGTATGGATGCCACTATAAAAACCATCTGCGCTCTTCTATTTCATGTGTCTGCTTGATGACTAGCCTGTGTGTCTATGATGCTCCTTATTCTATCAGGGTGGAAATAGAGTTTAGTGCAGGTAGATTGAATTCGACGAATATTGGATGGTAGGCAATGCGTGGATATGCTAAAATCATAAATCAACAGCATTGTCAAAATGTAAAAAAAAAAAAAAGATTGGATTGGCAAGAATCTCTTGGCTTGGCATAAAGAGATTATTGCTCTTTGCTAAATAAATTTCTGGGTTCGCCGACCCCTGTGTTTCTGTGGCCAAAAAATTTAACTTAAATGTAGTAGCTTGAAAATAAAAAGCATTTGTTAACAAAAAAAAAGGGGGGCATTCAAGTCAAACTGGGACTTGTGATGAAAGCTCTGGTAAATAAAAGTGTAAAAACAATTGACACGGAAGTCTTCAAGCACAGTAAAAAAAAAAAAAAAAAAATTACATCAAAAATTGTAAATAATGGCGTACATCCATGAGCAATGATCCCAGAGCCCACTGCGCCACTGCGGTCATTCTCAACAGATAACTTGTCAGTCAAGTCAGCCTAAGTCATCCTTTATTGGTATATGAATCCAGTATATTGCAGTATACATTACTGCACAGTGAAATTCTTTATTCTTCGCATATCCCAGCTTCTTGTTAGTAGGCCGGGGTCAGCCATCTTTACGGCACCACTGGAGCAGACAGGGTTAAGGGCCTTGCTCAAGGGCCCAACAGCAGCAACCTGGCGGAGCTGGGGCTCGAATCGCCGATCTTCCGATCCGTAACTTCGAGCCTTAACACACTGAGCCACCACTTGCGGAAGTTTGTGAGAACTGTACACATTAGCATTCACAAACACGACTTCCACATTACAGGAACTCTTATTGGTATATCCCCTCTACAGTCCTGACCTCACTCCAAGCGTTTTCCACATGTTTGGGACATTAAAGGAGCGTTTCAAACATGAAGTAGTCAGTCCATCATGGCTCCAGCGTGCTGAGAAAACCTTCTACCCTGATGGTATCCAAGCACTAGTGAAACACTGAAGGTTATTGTATAAAAATTCAGACAGGCAATAAATAGCAATAATAAATAAATATTACCAAATAAAAGATATAAAGATTTGAGTTCAGCCTAAAATCACATGGGATAAGCGCTTCTGCATAAGTCATTTTTAAGTGATTTGAATGTGGCTAGAGAGTCTATGAATGTTTTTTTCATTTTATCAGTGGGTTAATGTTTGGTTTACAAAAAGTGTACAGATTGTCAAGTTTTTAGATGAATTAAAAGAAGATAAATAATTAGCTTGTTGTGTCCACGGCATTTCAATATACTTACTGACTGATGTTCAAACCAGGAGAGACGGAAAAAACACTTTTATCAGAAAAGAGAGCATATTTAATCTTTCGATCGCGTGGCCTGTGCCATGTACATCCTTACATCAAAAAAAAAAAAAGTAATTAAATGTAAATCATTAACATGGGGACAGACCGACAGACAATAGGAAATGCTTTGCATTTTCGGGGTAAAACTAAAGGATTCGAGCAGACACAAGCTATTTGCATGTATGTATGTTCGTCTGGATGTCGACTATAGGACGAGTTACCACATAAAGAATCAGGAAGCGCAATGAGGAGGTTGTTTTATGAGCACAGAGGCATGGAAAAGTTTGCAACATATTATACAGTAAAAACCTTACAGCTAACTTAGCAGTCTTCAAGTAATCTTATGTGTACATGTAAAACAAATCAAACTAAATCTTTCAAAACGCAATCAGAGAAAAGGCAGAAATGTGTACAAAAAGCGTGCAAAAGTTAACAGTGTAACTGCTGTTGTTAGAGACACATTACACAAAAAGTTGAATGAAGGGTGAATTGAGTCAGGTGAAAAACCAATGGTGTGATATGAAAACGCAGGAGGACAAGAGGCTGATCATGTGCACCATGTCTCATTCCACATAGGAAAACTGCTACTGATTTTTTAATGATTATATCATTTGAAGTGCCTCAAATCGAAGTGAAGATAGGCTTCTTATGTATAAGTTTCTACACACTCAGTAGGATACAAAGGATTTTCTTTAAATTATATAACATTTCCTATAAATCCCTTCCCATCCATTTTGATAAATGAGGTCGAATGTTTCTACCAAACATGAGGTTACTTATAGCAACAGATTTATATGACATACTTGCTGTCTAAGCTGTTTTTATTTTCTTTACACATACTTTGTCATTATATATTATACTTTCACTATAAGATGAGAGTAATAATGTGGATAAATTGGTGGATACATTTTAGAATGTCATAATCTTATTTGTTTATTACATCTATATAATGTGCATGTATATTCAGGGGGAAAACAGGAAGAAAATAATGTTGTATGCTACTGTACCATATGAGCACACAGTTCATAAAAGATGAAGTTTTGGCGAGTGATGCATTTAATGATGGACTGAATATGAGCAGTTATCCATGAAATTTATCATAACATTTTCAGAGCCTCTCAGCAAGTCTTCCCAAAGCCGTTGGAAAGAAAATGAGACTTTTTTCCCCTTCTGGCCAATATCTCCAAGGATTCATTATAGTAATGGTTTGATGTGCAATTGAGTCTGGCAGGTTTATCTTCTCATCTTTATTTTGCACCTTTTCCAGAAGTGTAGGCTTGATTACTTCATGAGCAGGACAGTTTGCCATAAGACCAGATTTATGTCAAATATTTTAAAGGCAAAACTAAAAAAAATTAGAGTTATGAATGTAAAGTAGACTTTAAAGAAGCATTTTTAAATTATGTGATTTCTTTTTTTTTTTTTTCTTGAAACATTTAACCACATTAAGAAATTAATTGCTATACTCACGACTATTTATTACACAGCTAATAGGGTACTTTTGAGAGTTTAAAAAATTTACTGTGTCCATCTGTAAACACTTTCATTTCATGCTTTATTGCATTCTTTTCCATTCTGTTCATTACTCTTTAATAGGGTGAGCTACTGCTTGTTTGGTTTTATCATGTTTTATTTTATTTTTTTTCACTGTTGGCTGCCAGAAACACAATCAGCAAGAATAAAAATATGCTTTCAGAGATGTGCATAGGTGCACTGGACGTGAATGCTAATGATTGAAATTAACTTTATATAAATTCTTTGCAACAATGTTTCCTGTTTAAAAGGGGTAGGTAATAATAGGTAATGGAATGGCTGGCCAAAATCAGATTTTCATTAATCCATTAAAAAACATAAAATAGAATATATTTTTAAATAAATTAACCTCCTACCTAAAGCCCATAGGTTTAAAAAAAAAACTATGAGGAAAAAATGGTCAATATTGGTTGGTTGAGGAGCCTTTCTTGTTGCCATTGGGATAACAAGTTCTTAGCTACTCTTTGTGTCCCCTCTTGTACTTGTCCATTAATGCTCCTTCTCCAACACACCTTGCACCTGTGTATGCGTTATTAGCATCCCCCCCCCCCAAAGAAGAAGAAGAGACTTTTCCCACCATTTCTTTATGCAATGCTACAACAGAAAAATTTCCAACCACCTGATCCATCAAAACCAGTAAAGTGATATTGTCAGCCATTTTGAATTCATATTTTTGCAAAGGAACTCACTTGCTAAGCATTTTGTTTCGTGAAAGTACGTTTTTCTTTTTTTTTTTACCTAATTTCAGTAGAATTTTCCATGGAAATGGACAGATGCAATACATATTTGTGTCTGGCTGGACCCATGGTGACACAGTGAGCAAGACCTTGCCATTGCTCTATGTACTGTAGACTTGGACGTTTGTCACATACTGTAGCTATTGGAGCTCTTTGCCATGACCCAAACCTAGAAACCTTGTTTTGTTGGTTCAAGAGGCAGATGCTAACGGAAGTCAAGTCTTCCCCAAAAAATTCACCATGCTCTCATGTACAGCCACAGAGCCATCCAATTAACAGTGCGATTGAAAGCCTCTAGTAATCTCTCCATGAAGGCAGCTGGCACTGACACAGCCCTATCAAAGTTTTCATTACTTTCACTGAAATAAGTTTTCACTCTTGAATGGAGTTTCTTTCCTGTTTGCTCTGCCTTTAAACTTATCTTCATTTGCATATCTCCTCTATGCAAAACACCTGTAAAGGCATTGCATTTTCAGGCAGGTCAGTCTTTTCCACTGGCATTGCAGCGGTACTGGATCTTACACAGGGTGGGTGACAGTTCCTCATGTTTGAGTCATCTTGAAATCCTGCAAACTTGCTGAAATCCTCCTACTCCTTGTCCTCCTCCTCATCCTCCTCCTGTTCTTGTATCTTATGCAACAAGTCTTGACCAGCAAGTCATCAGTAATGTCATAGTCTATGTCTAAATCATTCACATGTTGTCTTTGTCCCAGTAGCAACTGCACAAGTTGTTAGACCAACAACCTTTTGTTTTCCAATAATGGATTCCCATAGTATATTTCAGTAAATCATATTTCAGTTCATCTTTCTTGTGGCATCATAAAAGGAACATACAAGCATGTATTGCATTCATTTTAAAAAGGATTAAGGGTAAAAATAGTATGCATGATGTATAATTTTTGAGAATAAAAAATTTCATGTTTTTTTTGGGGGGTCATGTGTATGTTCTCATCTCTAATCCTTGTTACTGTATCTCTTTTATTACAGAGATTCCAATTAGAAAGGGTTCATCTGCAGGAGGTGAAGAGATCCAGCTATGAACACACCAAAAAATGTGCAGACCAGCTGCTTCTCCTGGGACAGGTTACCTTATACTACATCGCACCATTATCATTTTCATATTACCGCAGTAGTACATTAGCAAAAAAAAAAAAAAAAGGTATTTGTCCGTATTACTTACTGTGTATGTCTCCTTGAGGAAACACCATCTGCCATATTATTTTATCTCAATCCCAGTCACTGTAGATGCATAGCTCGGGTGTAATATGTAAGAAGAACTGAACAGCAAACAAAAAAACTGATCTGTTAACCAGAGGCGAGTTCTGTGCTTTCTATCGTATTCTGCTGCCTCATGGATTTTGACAGTTAATATGATGTTTAATATGAGTTTACCCTTCCGCCTGGGTAGGTGAGCAAAAAAGAATGAGGTGCTGTATAGCTTCTTTTTTGATAGATTTGTTCATCATCCTATCTCATTCCCTCTCTCATTACACACACACACACCCTGCAAATGATCTCATTTACAATCCTCTGCAGTATGGGTTTGGATGGTAGAAGGACGGACGTCACACAAGGCTAAACATATAATGTGTATTCCAATAAATTTATTTGACAGCCAAAATAAATATCAGGAATCTGAACATGGTTTGGTTTTAAAAAACAAAGCAAAAGATGTTTATGTTAAAATTATTGTATAATTTTGACTGGCTGTTTTTTGAAATTCAAACAAGAATTTCTGCTAAATTACTAAGACTATTACTGTAATTCTTTTTTTCTTTACTGACAGATCGTCATCATATCATTTTTGATTTTTCTCAGAATAAAGCTACAGTACCTGAGTGTATCTCACATAATTTGCACAGACACACAAAAATAAATGTTGCATTCACTTGGCAGACAGACCGGGCGGTGCAGCTGCTGCTGGAGACGAGTGCTGAGAACCCGAGCTACTACTGCGACTCGCTTAAAGCCTGCCTCGTGACAACTATTCCATCCTCTGGACCTTCTCAGAGCACCATTAAACTAGTAGCCACCAATATGATCGCCAGTGGAAAGTTAGCAGGTACATTGCCTGCTTTTTATTGACTTTGAGTCTTTCATCCTTAGTCTCACCCTTAGGCTGGTCAGGGTCATGATGGTGTAAATTAAGCTATTGGTTTGCGTCTGTTTAGTGTAGTAAAATTGCATCTGCACATGTTTTAATTAATTTAGTGCTGCAGAATGTACTGCTGAGGTTTTTTTTTTTTTTTTCAGTTTTATACACCCACGAACACACATCACAAAAATGCACATCTTCATTCCTCTCCTTTTGTGCTGCTTAAAATTCTAAATATTACTTACCTTTATCTGTACCTGAACCTAAACAGACTTGGTGTTATGTTGCCGTATTAATCATTTTTCACTTGAATTTGTTTTAATAACATGCGATAAGAGGCGGTACATTATGTCTTTTAACTCATGCCCTCATGTCATCAGTAGGTGTGTTACCAGAAACAAACAAAGAGGTATGGGGATAAGAAAGCAAGGGCGCGCATGAACTAAACGAGCAGTTTGTTTTTTATGTCAACCCTTAATGTCAACTGTTGTAATGTGCATATATGTCACTGTGTTTAGTAAAGATACACCATAGCAGGTGGAGATAATTGCGCACCTGTTTGCAAAATGAAACATTTACCGCCATTTTGACGTGCTTGCTGACTACACTGCCTCTGCCAATGACGTGCCTATAGCATCTTGCATTTACATAAGGGTACATTGTGTTCATTTCTGTGGATGTGGACAAGCTACCCACCAAACGAACACAGGATACACAAGGAAGCCATCATGCAGTTAAAAGCAAGTGTATTTCTGGCCTTACACTGAGCGTGTCTGACCATTTCGAGTCCATATCGGTACTAAAATGCAGGCAAGCACGGTTGAACTTGCATGATCTACAGTGCTGTGAGATCTACAGCTGCTAGAGTCCCAAAGTCTTAGAAAGCTTCACTTTGTCAGTCAGGTAGTTTTTTGAAGTGATTTCTTGATTCAACAGGTCTGGCAGTAATCAGGCCTAGGAGTGGCAAAGGAAATTGAGCTCAGGTTTACAAAAAATGTCGCAATTCATGATTTAGCAAGGGGTGCAATTACTTTTTAAAATAAGGCCAGGAAGGTTTGAGTAAGTAAATGTTATTAATAAATAAAATCATCATTGAAAAACAGCATTTATATTGACTCAGGTTATCTTTGTATAATTTTATCTTTGTATATTATTTTTCACTGCACTTTATAATCAACAATGAGTGAAACTGATAAAGGGACGGCAGAACCAGGGGAATACAGAAAGTATGATCCATACTCGGATCCACAAAAATAAGCCTGATAAGACTTTGCAACACAGAGGATATAAAAGAAGCCAGACTAATGAAGAGCTAACACAGAAGAGGTGAGCACAATCAGGCAACAAACCAATGCCAGGATGATGAAGGGAAGCCCGGACAGATATTGCAACCAATACACGCATGCAACATTCTTTACATGTATACAAGACGAGGATGGAAAATGCCCGAGCAACATTCTAGAATTTTGATAAATGTTACAGAGTACAGAAACGCTACACTATGGACAAATATCTTTGCGAGTCCAAATTATGACAAAGTTGCATATCTTCCAGCAGGTTTTGTTCATTAGTTCTAAAGCATCTGCTTTACAAAATGAAATTGAAAGCCATTCTGTAATGATCCGAGGTCTGCTGTGTATCCGGGACTGTGTTTCATTGTTTTTTCAGGAAAATTCCCAATACGAAGCACATCACACTCATGAAATTGAAGCCGGTATTCCCTGACAATCTGTGCATCCTGAAAATTGCCTTACTATGAAAGTGTGTGTGTGTATGTATGTGTGTGTGTTTAGCATCACTCAAGACCTAACATCACCCAGTAAATAATTGCAGCAACCCTCACACACGTACACAAATATTTTTGTCAAGGCACTCACAGAGCTGTTGCCGGTAATTGATGATGCCGTTATACTGTTTTCTGTTTCACACTCTCCCTTTCTCTGTGTCTCTGCAGAGGGCGTGCAGTTGCTGTGTTTGATTGACAAGGCAGCAGACGCCTGTCGTTATCTCCAGACATATGGCGAGTGGAACCGCGCCGCATGGCTGGCAAAGGTATTCTCTACAGGCTCTACCCAAGAAAAAAAAGAAAGAAAGTTTAAAAAGCTAAAGTGCAAAAGAGAGTCAATCTTTATGGGTTTGTTGGTAATTTTATACACTGGTATAAATAGAACACACATAGACTGTCAAAAATGCATTTGCATCTCCTAACCCCCCCACCGCCACACACACACACACACACAGTGCCAGCCTTCCAGCCAGTAACCACGCACTGCATACCAATGCTGTGTTAATTTTGTCATCATGTGTGCCTCAGGTTATGACCTGCTGTTACGCATCACGCTGCCAAGATGATGTGAAGTTCCTCCCTGCAAAATTATTGCTGATGCAGTTTCTTCTTTGGCATTTGGTTCCTTAAACATGTGCAGTTATGTGAACGCGAAGATAACATACACAAATTACAAGTGGCACATATTTTTGGATACATTAAACTTGGTGCTTGGTACTCGTGCGTACTGTAGGTATTGTGTAGTGTAACGTAAATGCTGAACTGGAGTAGAACACGGTTATATTCAAAATGATTTCTACACCTATTACAAAATATTTTCTGATCCAGGATACGTTCACACTTTATTAGGAACAGTTTACATCCTTCTTTATGTGCAATGACACAATGCATGAAAGTATTCAGCTATAACCAGATCAGAAGCTTCAGGTAATGTTTTCTTGAAAAATCTGATGGTTTCAAAAAATGAAATAAAATCTGGCATGGTTATTGGTGGCTCACCAAAACTGGGTAGTTAAAGCCTGGAAAAATCCAGGCGATGTTTTTTTCCAAACCTCAGTCATCTAGTTTCAGTGAATCTGTGCCCAGCATAGCCTCTGGTGCCTTTTCTTGGCTGACAGGAACGTGATGTGGTCTTGTAGCAAATCTGCTTCATGTTGCGCATCCTGGGATGCTTTTCTGCTCACCACAGTCGTAAAGAGCGGGTATTTGAGTTCAAATTTTCACGCAACAATACATCATATGATATGCACTGAAATGCTTATACGACTGTTCGTGACCAAAAAAGGAAAGATAGCACAGTATCTATTTAAACAAAAGATACATTCCAAAAAACATCTAATAAAAATCGAAAATTATGTAAAATTTTAAACATTCGCGATTCAATGTAAAGATCTACAAAATTGTCTTTCTAACAGGTCGAACTAGTTTGTTCCACACACGCACACAAACACACACACACACAGCATTCTGTCTGAATTCTAGACCTTGTTGTGAGTGAAAATCCTGAGAATTTTCAAATTCTGAACTATACAAACCAGCACATCTGGCATCAACAACCTTGATTAGATTTTTTCCCCCCCATTCCGATATCTGATATGAAGGTTAGATATGAAGTTCTTGATAAATCTGATAAAGAGATCTTTTGACCTGTATCTGCATCATTTTATTCACTGCACTGCTGGCTCATGATTGGGTGCTCGGGTGAATGAGCAGACGTACAGTACAGGTGTTCCTAATAAGGTTGCAAATGAGTGTACAGGGTGCCTGAAAAGTCACACGCCAATGTTAAGAACATGACACGGTGGCTAAGAAAATGCATAGACGATTAGGTTTGATGTGTAGAGCCTACATTATGGTGTAAATCAATACATAATTAAGTATATGTAGTTTTATGCTCATCGGTTCCTGGCTGTATTATATGAAGTCACCATGAGCTGTCAGAACTGCTTCAGTGTGCCTCAAGACATAATCTGCAAAATTCTATAGGAACAATACTGCACGGACAAACACTCTTTCTTAACCTTTTCAATTGGTGTTTTGTTTGATGTGTTGAGGTGAAGAGCGCTGTGTAACATGTTACTCCAAAAGGTTAAACCATAGGTTTTTAAGTCGAGATCTAGTGACTATGAAAGCATGCGATTTAATCCGCATTCAAACTCCTCAAACCGTTCAGAGGTCATCCTGGAACAGACCTTTTCCATCAGGATAGGAATCGTAGGATTTTAGGTCATCTTACGATAAAGGTCATCAGTCAGAATAACTTTGTATTGAATTTTTCGGTGACGCTTTCCTGCAAGGGCACAAGTGATGAGAACTGAAACTATGCCAGCAAAACATGCATTAATGTTTCACCTGTCTGTATAGCTCGGTTTCAACTTGCATGATTTTCACTGCGAATCTCTCACCCACCATAATGAATTGTGGGTAGACATATGGCAAGATAATAGATTATCGGGGAGTTGGGATGACCTGCAGTGATAGCTGGTAGCTTAGCTACCAATATGTTGGGCTTGCAAGATTGATGCTGATATACAACTTTTAATATCTGTTAGGTCTGCCGTATGTCCACGGTATGTTTTCTAGGCTGATTTGTTGTCAGTTGCGGCCTTGTAGTCAATCAAGCGCAGTTATAGCCAGCCATGTGGCTAGCTAGAGCCGTGGCAAACAGGAAGTAAACACCAAAGCAACGCATGAGTCAAAAGAAAAAAACCATGCAGCACCCAGGGGTCTGCCATGACACAATGGAAACGCTACCACAGGATTAAATGAGCACCAGGATCAGGCTTTGTATCATTTTGTTTGCTACTTTAGGGAGCGCCCTGTAGCACATCGTAGAACTGTCCATAATAAATCGTTATCGTATTGCCGCCATATTTTACTAACGATATCAGAGCATGCTGGAGCCACGGCAAGCCTCAATTTTAAACCAATGTTTATTGATTTGTAGTGAAAATCGTAAAATATGGAACCAGCACTGATTTGAGAACTGTGGTCAGTGGTGGATTTAGATATGGGCAAAATGGGCAGCCCCCTAATGTGCCATCTTGTCACGGGTAGCACAGAGTGCATGAGGAAAAAATAAAAACAACAATTCTGAATTCTGAATATCTTTTGTTTTATCACTCTTTTACACATCAACATTTTTAATATCACCGTGTGGATCAATTAAACTTTTTGGCACCCTGATTCTAGTTTGTGAGGGAGGCAGGGTGCTGCATTAGGAAGGTGGTTCGTCATCAGGCAGGCAATGAGGTGCACATCACCTCCAGACTGCCGGGGGGAGGGAGCTCTCATCTACGACAAATTACCGAAAATTTACTACCCAACAAAATGCTACCAAATAAACCACAGTTCATTCATAATACTGTGAGTATATACTTTGCTGTATACAGTAGTTTCACAAACATATAGTATTCATCTGTTTTGTTGGAAATCATGCAGAAAAATATGGGCTATCCCGGGTCTACACTCCCCGGAGATGAAAAGGTTTAGTCTCGACTCCTAATTCGGGGTGGGTCATGTGCTGATGCTCACTGGTCAAAGCCATTAGGTATCCAGAAAAAAGGGGAAAATGGGCAAAATATAAACTTATGCAGCTATGTTATCTCTTCATGAGTATAATATGACAAGTAATAAAACTATAAAATAATTAAGTCGGAAGTTTTTTTTTTTTTTTTTTTTTTTCCAGGGTGCCATACACACTAGAACCACCACTGCCTGTGGTAGTTCTTTAGCATTTTTTCTTTTTTCTTTTAAAAAGCAAGAACGGATTGTAAATGTTCTTCAGGTTTTCTGAGTGTTCTGCTTCTCTTTTTTCCTTCTATTTTAGGGCTGAATAGCTTGAGGAAGAAGCTGTGAGCTACACTCTTAATCCTATTTTAAGTTCATTTGGACCTCGGATTTGTCTGTATCTGTTAGACAGTTTTTTTCTTTGTAGATGATAACCATGGAAAAGACCATTGGGGCACATATATGCACTGCATCATTTGCTTGAAGGCATATTATATTCTGTGAATTACAGCTTCAGACTTGGGGGGGAAAAAGAAAGAAAAAAAGTAATTTTTTCCTACTTAACTGCAGTACCATATGAATTAAAAGTTCAAAACGCCTTGTAAAAGTATTCATAACCCTTGAACTTTTCCACATTTTGTCACATTGCAACCACATATTTATTTGTTAAAAAAAAAAAAATTATCATTTGCCGTCCACAATTACAGTATGTGCAACTTTGCATTGTTGCACATAAAATCCCAATAAAGTACATTTAGGGTATGAATACTTTTTCAAGGCACTGTATCATAGTGAGACATTAGTGGACATTAACTGGTGTGTAAATATCTCTGGCTACACATTAAAGCAGTGTTACAACAAAAACCACAGAGCAGCAATGCGACCACCTACAAATAGCAAGGTCTTATGGCTAAAAATCAGTACTCAGCAGTACAGTTAATTCTCAAAATTGGATGAGTACGGATTTCTAATTCGTGATCCTGTGCGAGTGGAACACACTGGATCTGTCCAAGTGCCATTTCTCCCATGAGTAATCATCCAGTTCCTGTTGTGTTGCAAGTTAATGCTCTCTTACAGTATATGCAGGCAGGCTCATGTCTGTTTTTGCAGCACACTTCAGTTTTTATGCTTCAGAAAGCACACTCTTTAATGCTCAATCTAGTTCAGATTTAACATATTGACACCAAAACCTCAAAATCATTTTGAAAGCTTAAGTGGACTACATTTATTCTGTTTATACATGAATTTGCAACCTACTATAAATTGTGACCTTACCCCCGATAAGTGCTGCTGATTTTAGCAGAGATTCATGTTCTTTTAGTAATCGCAGCTCACTTGACAACGAGCTCCCATGTACTGGCCCAGCAGATTAGAACCAATCTAGATTACAAAATGGAATCTGTTTTGGATAAATGAATCATGCTCATGTGCAGGAACATCACACAGCACTTTACAATTTGGGATTTGTATTTGTTGACGATGTAGTGAGCAACTGTCTCCCCCCCCCCACCCTCTCATTTCGTCATATTAAATTTAAATAATGGGAGCAAAGGCTTTAATGCAAAAGGCTGCAAAGATACGATTTTAAAATACTTGCCAAATACGAGAGGAAAAAAGTTTCTTAGGAAACCTGGAGAACTATTCCTCAAAACTACATTAAAAATACAAGAAAGTCTGGCTCTTTGGAAGCAAAATATGATGAAATGAGGGGTGACTCAAGACTTTGCACAGTACTGTATGTTGTATTAGGTTTCATACTTACAAAAAAAGAGAGAGATACGTAGGTCAAGGTAACTCCAAAGTCTGCATCTCTCTCTCGCTGTCTCTTCCCCCAGGTGCGTCTGAACCCGACCGAAGCCTCGGACGTGCTGAAGCGCTGGGCTGAGTACCTCTGCTCTCCTCAGGTCAACCAGAAGTCCAAAGCGATCCTGGTGCTTCTCTCGCTCGGCTGCTTCCAAAAAGTGGGCGAGATGCTCCACAGGTCTGCAGGACATTTTCATGCATTTGTTCTTTTTTTTTTTTAGAATGTAGTTCAAGCATCTAGCTAGAAAGGTCTACTGTATTTTTTTAACGAGCTAAACAGAAAGAAGAATAAGAACAAGAAGTGAATTTAGTGCAGTCAAACTGACGACACAGTCAACCGGATCGTGTTTGTTTACAAGTCTGGGAGACAAGAGTGGGTGTTGTAATAACCTGTAATGGTGCCATGCCATGTCAAGTAACAACAGGCGACCACGAGCAAGCGGAGACAGCAGAGCAGGAGTGCTGAGTGTGTTTGCATATTGACAAGTGCTCTCAGTCCAAAATACCACTCTCTCACTCGTCCTCTCTGGTTTGTTCTTCCTAGAAAAGTTCCTGTCATTCATTTTCACTAATTCTCACAAATTATTAAAGGACTGCATTTAGAATTCTGGGAGTCCAGTTCTCTCTTTTTTGCCGTGTAGATACAGGAGAATATGTTACATACGGGAAAACCATTTTAGTCTTGAGAAATGTATTTTTATCCAAGAGTAAGAAATGTCCACTGTCTGGCAAAATTATGGTATCAACCCTCTTGGAAAATGTACCTTCAATTGTTTAATTTTGTAGGAAAAAAAAAATAAAAATCACAGACATGCCAAAAAATATATTTTCATTCAACATTCCAACCTTCTGGTGTAAAGAAACACTTTAAAAAAGAAAAAAGAAAGAAAACTGTAGTCAGCCGCACCTGTTTTTGCAGATCAAGCAGAGAAAAAAATATGGAAACACTAAATTCTGAGGAAAATATTATGGAATCACCATGTACTTTGCAGTTCTAAACCAGACACCTGCATCAGATTACCATCTGCTAATTAGTCCGCAGTTAAAAAAGAGTGCTTGCTCACCTTGGTGAGCTGTTGCGGCATGTTGGCTCCAACACGAGAGACGTCAACTGAAACAAAGGAGAAGATTATAAAACATCTTCAAGAAGATAAATCATCATGGACTGCTGCAAACGATGTTGGCTGTTCCCAGTCATCATACTGGTAGACTAAAGAAGACATCAAAGCATCAAGATAGAGAACTTGGCAAAAGGCCTTGAAAACAGAAAATGCACAACAAAACAAATGAGGAACAAATGGGCAGAAACTGGAGTCAGTGTCTGTGACCGAACACATCACCTAAAGGAAATGCCGTTCTAATGAAAAGTATGAAGACACGACTGCCTGAAGAAAACATGCAATGTGGTTGTATGTCAGGGAAAGGTACAGAGGGAGATGATGGTCATTACATTTTTAATAAATGCACAAGTTTATACTGAGATTGTGGACATTTTCCTTATTCCATCAATTGAAGGGATGTTTGGTGATGATGACATCATTTCTCCAGCATCTTGCCATATATAGAGCAAAAGCCATGAAAACTTTCCTTCGAGAAAGACATATAATATCAATGGCATGACTTGCAAATAGTTTGAACCCCAATCCAATTGAAAATCTATGTTGAAAATGAAAGACATGGCTCCAACCTGCAAAGCTGATCAGGCAACTGCAATAAGTCGATAGAATACTGTCGATAGTTAACTCCGTGCCTTTGAGAAGCTCTTATAAAAGCCAGAGGTAGTCTAACAAAGTACTAGTGGTGTAGTGTTTTTGTTTTGTGTTTCCATAAAATCTTCCTCAGAATTGAGTGTATTGTTTTTCTCTGCTTCATCTGCAAAAACTGTTGCAACTGACTACAGTTACAGTTTTTCTTAAAGCCAGAAGGTAGAAATGTTAAATGTTAGTAGCTTTGTGGCATGTCTATGATTAGTTTTTTTCCTACACAATTAAACAATTGAATAAACATTTTACAAGAGTGATGATTGCCTACTTTTTGCCAGGGGTTGTATGTGAACATTATTCCCCATGATACCCAGAACCACTCTTTGACAATTTGAGTACTGGAATATGATCATCCTGTCATGGATGGAAAAAAATAATTAATTGATGGTCTATATTGGTCATTCAATAAATTCAAGTAGTCAGCTGACTTCCTTTTATAGCCATACAGCGTAGTGAGTCTAGGTCTGATCAACTGAGGCAAACCCAGATCAGGAACTTCCTTCCTTAACCTGATGCACTCAACACCCTGGAATAGGGTCACTCTGGACTCAGCAGACTATGACACCTTTTTCCATTACTCCAAAGTCCAATCCTTATGCTTCCTACCAAACTGAAGAATTTTTTTTTCAGATTAGTCTTACTAATAATTTTTTTATGGCCAAAGACCTGTTTAATCCCAATCCTGTCAGTTCTCATCACAACATATGCATGGGGAAATGCTCTTACTCACAGTACACTATTATACGTAGATTTTTAATGTTGATTTTTGTTTTTACCATACAGCCTAATTAAGTGTTTAAGTGATCTCATTCAGCATTTCTTCCGATCACATTTCTTCTTCCATAAAGTTGATGGTTTAGCACTATTCTTGAAAGGTTTAATTATACATTAAACAGTTTAGCCCGATTCCAGTCATTTCAAATAGTTGTACTTTTTGGCATTCTGAAATCGGGAATTTTTTGTTTGTTTGTTTTTGAATGAAGTTGTCAGATTAATTTAAAAAGCTAACTGATTTCTGTCTGTTTATCTTGTGTTCCCTTGTCAGTATGAGGTATTTTGACCGGGCCGCTCTCTTCATTGAAGCCTGTCTGAGATATGGTGTGATGGAGGCTAACGACACCACTAATATCCTTCTTTACAAAGACTACTGATTTAAAGATGTATGATGAATATACAGTAGCTTTATGATAAATGGTTCCAGGTACAGATTGTAATTATGAAACCAACAAGAAGCCTCCTCTGGATTCTTTTATCCAGAACCTGCTCTTTTTGGGTTAAATGCTAATTACAATCATCAGCCTATTGTACAGATGTGAAAATGTGCCAAAGCAATTACACATGTTCCTGTTTGTTTGCTCCATATTGCCTTTTTCTTTCACACACAAGCCAAAAAAAAACCCCATCTAGGTTATTCAGTACAGAATAACATCATGAATTGTTCCTTATAAAGGAGTGCATTATAAAATCATTTCAAAGGCTTTGTTTAGCACCTACGTGTTTACAAAGCCAAAGAAAACTGTACATGCATGGTGTTTTGGGAGATTTGACAGGGCAATTTGGCTAGTGGGTGGTTTTAGTTAAATTGCTCCCTTCAATGCTTTTGCGTCATAAGAGTTGTCAGCAAAAGAGGAAGAAGGAAATGTGCATTTTCCCCAATCCCTGGGCATATTTGCTCTTGATTTTTTTTTTCATTTAGTTTCAAAAGACAATATGTTTAAGTAAAGCATTTCAATATCTCTAAAAATATATAGCCATATAGCACATGTTTCATGTTTTTTCACCCACATTGCTTTTCAAACATGTCCTTAACGCTTCAGCTTTTTACATAAGCTAATAGGGGGAGCGTTTTCCTCCTATGCCACTCTTCTTCGCTCTGTTGGATTGAGAGAGGGAGCAGCGCTGTGGGCCTCCAAGGCTGGAGGAGCAGGAGAGGAGCTCCTGCAGGAGTTGTTCCAGAACGAAGGATCAGGATCGGGATCAGATCTCACACCTGGCGAGGAGGAAAAGAAGAGCAGCCCGGGTGTCGCTGAGTCCCTCTAGAGGAGGCGTGAGGAAAGAACAGGGTGTAGGGTTTTAAGTGAAGAATGTATGTTCATGTGTACTTTGTGTGTACTTTGTGTGTGTGTGTGTGTGTGCGCATGCGTGCGTGCGTGCGTTGTGTGAATTCTATCATACGCACCTAAAATAAAATCATGCACTCTGTTCTTGAGTTCGTTTACCCTCTTTGCATTGAGGGGTCATGTTGCCCGCTACTCACACACATGTATAGTAAGACAGTGAAAATATTCAATATATATTTTTAATCAGCTTCATCAATAACAGTAACCAAATGCAATGTGCTGCTTCAGACATTCCAAATTTGTCTTTCTTTTTTTTTTTTTTTTTGCACTTTTTATTTTAACCAAACAATTCACTTGAAGTAACTCATAAATGAATTATGTATTGGAGAAAAAAAACACATGACTGGAGATTTTTATTCCACAGTGATTTGCCAACAATTCCAGTTTTTTGTTCTAATGAACATGTTAGCATTTTGGTTGTTGTCATGGAACCAAAGAAAGTCCATGGTATTAGCAGGTACATAAGGTTACTTCCTCACCAGCCCTTTTTCCCTTATGGGACGTTATTAAGACAAGAACACATGCCTGGAAACCTCATTGTGAAAGCACTTACACCTGAGATTTGTTAAACATCTCATCACAGAAAAGATTACAGGTAGGGTTTTTTTCCTATCTTGGTTAAATATCCAGTTTTATCCAGTCATTTACGCTGTAGTAATCCCTGTGAGTGAGCAGTTACTCTAAAAACTGTAATCTATTAGAATGATAGAAATCTTTCATTAAGAGTTGTTAAAGGAAATGAATAAACACCTTCCTTCCACCGCATATTCACTGAGTTTATTAAGTCACTCATTGGTATATAAGACAATGTCTGAAGTGTAAAACAACCAGAATATTTAAGAATGAAACGTCTGGGGAAGTAACATTTAAGGAGAGATATGTGACTTGCATAAAGCAAGATTTCACTAACCATTTCGTATCAGGTTCAGAATGAGGTACTATATATAGAAAGAGTGGGGCCAAATTGAAAAGTAAAAAAAAAAAAAAATGTGTGAACAAAAAAAAGGGAGAACCAGTATTTTATTCATATATTATTCATTTTTTAAATTATAGCATAATTCTTAGGCAATCTTAGTTCTGTAGTCATGTCTATTTGTGCTGTCTGTGTTTCAGCAATCAGAGAGGAAACAAACATACATAGTGTCATTTCTCAAAGCACACCTCAATTTTTTTATACCATTTAGGGTGACATTTTTAACCAATTTGTTTGAATAAACAGTACATATAAATCCTTGCTGTTCTTCATTTTGTTCTCTGTACTAAAATTCTGTGGTCCAGGAACACTGGAGAAAAATACTGTAACTAAATATTGTCATAACTGATGTCTGCACTTGTCTATACGGTGATGTTTCTTGTGAATTTGTGCATGCTTTGTGATTGTCAGATGAATAAATATGTGTATAAGAAAAGCAATAAGTGTTCATAGAATGTTAGTGTGTCAGCTTGATTTTCTTGAAGTACAGTCTGGAGCTATCTGCCATTCATTCCTGGCACATTTTTGTCTCCTCTTCCTTACTCTTAGTAAGAGTAAATGTGAACTAGCTGTTTCATCTTAACAATATAACAAAATAACACCACATTTTCCTTGTAGAGCCTTGTAGATTAAAACACTCAGTGAGCAAGTGACATGTTGTCCTTGGGAGACTCATTTTTACTTTTAAAATCATGTACAATTAATGTGAATTGTAATCTTATTATGGAAGAGCATTAGAGCCAGCATTTTAAAAAATGAATTCAGAAATTTTCCACAGGATTCTGACTTTTTATTTATTTTTAATGGTTAACTTTAGTCATACGTATAGAATATATACGTAAAAAGGGAGAGGAAAGAAGTGAGGGTTGCACGTGCTGCTCCAGGCAGTGTCTAGCTGGCAGAGGGGCACTTGGCTGGTGAGCGTTGGCAGAGATGGAGTGGCAGAGTGCTTTGACATGGGCAGCGGCTCCTGTCGGACATTTAACGCAGCTTTACAGACACGTCATCCGACCAGTCCTCCACTGGCAAAGCCTTAGACGGGTATCTCCCGGACAACCCTCACCGGGGCAGCTTTCCCCGCGGGGAACAGGGGCCTTAGCAGCTTTCCCAGAAAGTTCCCACTTTCCTGTTTTTGCAGGCCTTTTATAATGTGATGGGAGCTCAACATCCATTTATTGACTTATTGCTCATCAGCTGTGCCAAATATGACTAACCCCCTCCCTTTCACACTCCTGCAGAACTGGGACGCCGCCTCTGTAGGGATTTTTTAAGGAGCAAAAACTTTTGGGCACATGCCCATCACTAGTTCACGCCGTGACAATATATGCATAACATTCAGCAGCAAATTTAAATGTATGCAGTCTTTGGTAAATTATGCTCTGTAGCAGAATGGTGAGATCCACCTGCCAGTAGCCCTTGGTGAGATCTAGAGTGATGATCGTACCAGATGCATGAGCCTTCGTTGGAGAACACACTGTCCTGTTCCACAAGCTCACCTACATAGTTCTTGATTCTGCATGGGCGGCAGTTACTCTGCTCGCTGGATTAGCTCACTGCCCTGCTCAATGGACAGATGAGGGTCAGGTGTTGAGGTGTGTGGTAAAAGTTCAATCCACCATTTTAACAAGTTCACATGATACAGCTCAATGCTTTTGCACTTACCTGGCTGTTTGTCGTCTGTAATTCACTGGCACGACTTTCTCCATGACAGTGAACAGTTCTTACCAACGGTCCTCGTCTAGCAGACCTCATGGCCGTTGGCGAAATTGGAGCTCAGAATGGCATGAACCCGGTGGAGGCATGCGCCGTCTTGTTGTTGAATGCTCGTTTCTAGGAGATGTCCAAGATATTCCTCTGGAGACCTTTGTGGGCTTGGTTCTGGTCCACTTGTCCGCATTCTCCACCAGTGTAATGGGTTTGACAAGTGGATAGAAAACACGGATACCAGATTTCACAACCACGAACTGGATTTATTCAAGCACAACGCTCAGCAGCAAAGTTAAATGTATGCAGTCGTAGGTGAATTACACTCTGTAGCAGAACAGTGGTTTCGGTGGCGCCCAAGGGAGTGCTACGCGTCATAGTTCAGTGACTGCGGTGTTCTCTATGTCGCGACAAGGTAGACAGGGACAGCGGAGCGCCCGGGTGAGAAAGGGACAGACAGCTTCCTTCTTGGTGAAGATTGCGGAGCCTGTAAACAGAGAACGCATATAAGTGCAAGCTTAGGAATGATCTACTGACGGGTCGAGTAGGCCACTGGCTACGGGAGTATAGCATGGGCTCATTAGGTTTCAGCCCAGGTGTATCAGCAGGCCTCTCACCCTCCTGACACACATCACAATTATATATAATTATAATTTATATACACAGTCACAACCCGAACTTTTTCATGTTTTTTCTTGTTTAGAAATGACACAGGCGTATAAGATAAGATACAGTAAGATGATTAAGATAATAAGATGATGTACAAGACGCATCATTGTGGAAAAAATGATTACTCATCTTTTATTTACATTTGAACAAAAAGTGGCATGTCCCTTTATTGGCTATTATAGCAATCAAACGCTTTCTATAATTGCTGACCAGCTTTTTGCATGTTGATGTATTGCTCCTTTTTCTTGGTGCCGGTTACTGTGATTAGGTTACCAGGTCCATCGGCTGAAAAATAAACCCCAAAACATTAGGATCCCCCCCCTCCATGTTCGACAGTGGGGATGGTGTTCTTAGGGTTAACAGCTGAGACAGGGAAATGAGAGAGGGAGAGAGAGAGAGAGAGCTAATGAGTAGGAGAGATAACCGTTAGATCTGGTCACAGTCACACAATTATGAATCGAATCTTTAACGATTTGGGTTAAACTGAATAAATTTTATAGCATACACTTAATCATCTATCCGTCCAGCATTTAGCACAATTTAGTGTATCTTACCAAGTCTGATTATTACGCGGCCGATGATGATAGTACAAAATCTTGTATTTGCCAATTATGAGCAAGGTAACGTTAGAGCTGGGCAAATGTTTAAACTGTTTAAATGACCAAGACAACAGTTCTTTATAAAGAAACAAGACTTAATTTAACTAAACTACGATACATGAAACTACACTGCTTAATCATGCACACATACACACAAGCATACACATAAACAGTTCAGAGGGTGAAAGTTAATGGAGTTTTCTAGTACTGTTTACTAGACCTGAGAAAGTCACAAGAGCAAGCCTGCTTGCTTCCTTCAGTTGGCGAGTAAGTGGTCGAGCATGCTGGTTACCTTCCGATGCCCATGACGTGTGTATGACTACTCGGACCTTGGGTTTTGACCTCATTGCGCAGGTCCATCCCACAGCCGTTTGTCCCAATCAGAGGTAGTTATGGGCGTAGCCATGCCCCCATGGTTCCTCCTTTTCACGCATACATTAAACTGTGGTTTAGTCTGTCACGTGGGAGGCGTGGAGTTTAGTGAACGTCTAGTGAATACCCATTCATACCTTTATCTATAGCAGGTTGATTACACTACCCAACACAAAGATATCACACATTCTATATGAGCACATACATATCATTTTATATTTGCCCTACTGGAATACTTTAACTGATTTGGTGGTATAAGTTTAGCTTGGTATGTTTTTTGTTCTGGGGCCAAAAGGTGAAGCAGGAAATGCATTCCGGGGGTCAGCACCTGCTAGGAGGTTGTGGAACTGGCTTCTTCCTCATTCAAGAGGGCTGCTGGCTGACTTACACAATTTGAGTGGGAATGTGAAATGCTTCTCTTGTGCAAGTTGTTTTGCAGATTCTTACCGAACCTGAGCTGGAGACGTGAAAGAGTTTCTTTCTGCCGATGTTGTGAATTGTCTCTTCCTTATTCAATGGCTTCCTGATTTGTACCATTTCTTTCTGAGGTGAAAGCCATCTGGGTTTCCACTTTTGACCAGGTCATGTTTACAGCTGCTTTACACCACCAAGAGAGAGAAAGTTATCAGCATTGCGCGTTTTGCTGGAAGGTGACAGATTCACAGCTCCCTTTGAGGTGGCCTGCTAGTCCCTACACAATGTATAAGGGGAATGTATATGTAGTGCAGAGTCCAAGCAGGGACTCCGACAGGACTAACTATGACAGCAAAACTAAAAGGGAGAGCCAGAAGGAAACACAGACATGAGGGCTCCCTGAGATGTAAAGTGACCAGTCACTTCACCATCAACAAACCTGAGTGATCAATGAGAGTGGGGAAGACAGCATCTAAACATACCAGTTCACCAGAATACTCTACGTCCATGAGTCCCCCAGATCTGCTCCTTTACCCAATGCAAATATATTTACAAAATGCTTGGTTAAATAAATAGGTTTTTAGTCTAGACTTAAACACTGATACTATTCCATAACTTTGGGGCTTTGTAAAAAAAAAATAATAATAAAAAAAGCTCTGTCCCTAGCTGTAGTTTTAATAATACGTGGTACTGACAGGCAGCCTGCATCCTTTGATCGAAGTAGGCGTGGCGGATTGCAAGGCACTAGCAGTTCACTCAGATGCTGCGGCGCGAGACCATTTAATTCTTTACACGTCAAAAGTAGCATTTTAAAAACGATGCGAAATTTCACAGGGAGCCAATGGAGTGTCGATAAGATAGGGATGATGTGCTCGTATCTTCTGGTCCTAGTGAGGACTCTCGCTGCTGCATTCTGGACTAACTGAAGCTTAATTATGCACCTAGTTGCAGTTGCAGTAAGGCGTTACAATAGTCCAATCTAAAGGTGATAAAAGCATGAACTAGGTTTTCTGCATCGTTTAGTGACAACATCTTCCATAACTTGGCAATATTTCTGAGATGAAAGAAAGCTATACTGGTAGTAGTATCTACATGTGCTTCAAATCGATTTTTTGTTTCATCTGGCCATAAAACAGACCAGAAGTCTCCTTCTTTGTCCAGATGAGCATTTGCAAAGGCCAAGCGGGCTTTTGCGTGCCTTATCTGGAGAAGTGGTGTCCTCCTTGGTCTGCGTCTATGGAACCCAGCGATGTGGAATGCCCTTTGGACTGTCTGCCTTGAGATGTTGCCCTTTTACCTCACTCATAATCCTCCTGGTCATCACAGGTGTCACTTTTGGTTTCCAATGGTCTTATAGACCTTTCCTGACTTGTGAGCAGGCACTATGCACAGACGCAGATCCTCAGTGAGCTCCTTTGTCTTAGTCATGACGGTCCGCAAACCAACAGCAGAGAGCTTCTGTTTTTCACCTTTTGAGTTGATTAAAACAGCTGTGCCCAATGAATCAGGGTAATTACTATGCTTTAGAACAGCTTGGACTTTTTGGAATGGTATAGAACTTTGGATTTTCCCATAGACTGTAACAGTTTGCAAAGGGTATGAATAATTTTGGACATGCCACTTTTTGTTCAAATGTAAGTAAAAGCTGAGAAAAAAAAAAAAAAAATATATATATATATATATATATATATATATATATATATATATATATATATATATATTATCCCCCCCCCCCCACAATGCCTCTTATAATCTTTTGGGAGAAGCCTGTGTCATTTCCGGTCAACAAAAAAAAAAAAAAAAACTTGCTGGTTGAATAAAAGTAACTTTAAGCCAGAATTTGCCAGGGGTGTGAATAATTTCAGGGTTGACTGTAATTAATATACACACACATATACATGCACACATTTATTAATAAATACATTTTACAACTGTTTTTCATAATTCCTGACATTTACCCCTAGCTAGCATTCCTTGTCTATTTGAAAATGTCACAATAATAGTATTTCTCACTTTCCCAGTGGGTCAGATGTTTAGTAAACCTTCAACAAGCTTTGTTTAGTTAGTTTCTGGAATTTTATCTCATTTCTCCTGACAGAACTAGTGGAACTGAGTCTGGTTTGTATGCCTCCATTTTTAGTTCTACACATAAATTTTCTATTCAATTGAGGTCAGGGCCACTTCAATACCTGGACTTTATTGTCATTATTGTCATTATTTTGCCCTGATGTTAAAATGGGCTTGGGGCGATCACCCATTCGGAAGACCCATTTGTGACCAAGCTTTAACTTCATGGCTGATGTCTTGAGATGCACATCATCTTCCTGGCCTCTATGCCCAGTGCACCAGTCCCTTCTGCAACATGATGCTGCCATCCCCATTCACAGATACAGCAGGAGGTTGTTCATCAGCTTGCTGCTTTTTCCTCCAGACGACGATGACTTTGATGATGGATGACGATTCAACTTTTCTTTTATCAGACATTTCTCTAAAAGGAACGCTTTTTGTTATTGTTTGCACCCTCAAAGTGTAGTCTGTCTTTTTTTGCTTACTGTACTTACTGTAGTTTTATTTTGGAGCAGAAGATTCTTCCTTGCTGAACAGCCTTTTAGGTTACATGGATGTTAGTCTCGATTTACTGGGGATTTAGATACCTTCGTACCTGTGTCCAGTTTCTTCACAAGGTCTTTTTTGTTGTTCTGGGATTAATTTGCCATATTTCCATCCTGTGTGGTTAAATGTCTGTGCGCTCCCATGCTTTGTATGCTTGCATAGCATTTGCAAATTGTCCGAATGATGAACCAGACTTGTGAATGTTTTTGGCAGATTTCTTTAGATTTTCCAATGAGGTAAAAAAAAAAAAAAAAAAAAACATCCATACACCAAAAATACGTCAACAGGTACACCTCCAACTCACTCAAATGCTGTCAAAAGCTATGATGCGATTTTATGGAATTTTCCAAGCTATTTAGCGACACAGTCAACTCAGTGTATGTAAACTTCTGACCCATTGGAAGTGCTCTGCCCAATTTATCGGTTTTAAACTGTGAGATTTAATTAGTACATAACTAGTATGCAGTACTCATGTATGAAAGGGTGTATGTGTCAGTGATTTTATGTTTTTATGTTGTGGTTTTGTTTTGTGCATCCTTACTTAAAAGAACCAGTTTAAAACCAGTTTAAAACATGTCCTTGAGTGATTTATTACTTTTATAATATGATACAAATATAACAACCAAATTCTTCTGCCTTGCAATACAGTGTGTTAACAGTAAGCCCTAGTTGCTAAGCAACATAATGGATAAATTCCATTATATTATATGGACGAAATTCTGGGTTGTCTGAAGTGTTGTGTTTAAAACCTGGTACATTAATTTGGACCATCAGATTTCAATAAGTGATGTGGTCAATACTTACATTGAGGGTTTTTCAAGGGTTTCGAACCAAGACTCTCTATTCACAAGCTGAAAGACTGCAAGGCTTAGGTTTGCATATGTTAGTGTGATTTAACTTCTATGAAACATACAGTACTACAGTACGTCCAAGACATGGCACTGTCAAAAACCATCTACATCAAAACCAATGCAACACAAATCCATATTTTGTTATAAACTTGGTTACCATCAATAACTCATGTAATTGTGCAGAATCTGCTATGACCACAAGAGGTCAGTGGTGTAAAACTGTCTTGAATGAAGAAACACAGTGGCTGCTTCTAGATGTGGTGCGTTTAAGTGTAGTTCAGATCCAGCCATGATCAACAGGATGTATAAAAATGCTGAGCATGCTCAGTCAACCTTGTAGAGCAGAGGTAAAGATCGAATCATCTTTGAGAAAGAGTTCACTATTTGGACTGTAAACATTCTCAAATATCTTTATCGGCCACTTCATTAGGGACATCTGTTCAACTGGTAGAGTCACATGGCAGCAAGTCTATGCATTCAGGCATGTAGACATGGACAAGACGATCTGTAAAATGGGGAAGACAATGACTTAAGTGACTTTGAATGTGTCATGGTTGTTTGTGCCAGACATGTGAATTTGTTTATCTACAGGGATTTTCACACACAATCGTCAAATCTTTATAGAGAATGGTCTGAAAACAATAAAATATCCATTGGCAGCAGTTCTCTGGATAAAAGATGCCTTGTTGATGAGACAGGTCAGAGGAGGCCAGCTGTTATAAGCTGATAGAAATGCAACAATTCGCATGGGCTCACAAATATTGAACAATAGAAAATAGAGAAAACATTGCCTGATCTGATGAATGTCGATTTCTGCTGCAACAGTCGGATGGTAGGGTCACAATCCAAAATCCATGAAGCCTTGTTCGGGCTGCTGCTGGTGGTGGTGTAATGGTGCGGGGGATATTTTCTTGGCACACTTTTTTCTGGGCCCCTTGGTATCAATTTAGCATTGTTTAAATGACAGACTACATGAGTTTCTGTTGCTGCTCTTGTCCATTTCTTTACAGGATAACACACCATGTCAGAAAGTTTAAATCATCTCAAACATGGCAGATAAGTCCAAGGTATTCAAATGGTGGAACAGGAGGAAGGCAAAAGTGGGTCCAACCAATTATTTGCAAGGTGTACCTCATTAATGGTGAGTGTATATCATTCATTCATTCATTCATTCCTATTCAGAGGCTATCCAAGGAACTCTGGGTATGGGGCTGGACATTACTCTGAATAGGACACAAGTCCATTTGTGTATGTGTGCACCATGCACACACATATTCGCACACACACACTCCTTTACAAAGCGGTTTAGAGTAGCTAATGCACTTAGAGGTTGGAGAGCTTGGAGGTACTGTAGGAGGGCAGCAGGAGCTGTGACAAAGAAACACTACATGCCATGCTACTGTGTCATTCTCAACGGGATCAGACTTGTAAAATGTTCTCATTTTTGGAAAATATAAAAATTCACCTAAATCCCACCATGAGGTACAAGCACTAGGGGGATTCAGTATATTATAAATGCGTATACCGTAGGCAGGTCTATATACAGTATCTGAACCTTGATGAAGTCAGGGGGTACTGGAGTTGTACTGTTACACTGTTATACCACAGGATACTGGAGCTGAAGTGAAATCATTTCATCATGATTCTGGTACAAGTTAAACTTTGTGTAAAAAAACCTTGTTGACTGACAGATACACCTATCTCCTGGAGCGTGACATTTGGGACAGGTGAAAAGTGCTGTAATTTCTACATATTTGTACGTCAACACTCGGCTAAATAATGCAGCTTAAACAACACGCTACTTCTACACTTGGTGTATGGACCTGACTATGTATAAGTATGCAATAATTTGTCCATGGTAGAACTGGGAAACACTGTTTTACAGTGAATAAAGAAAAAAACATTGATTGTTCTGCTCATTAACACATCGACGCAGGTTGTTGCTGGTGAAAAACCTTTATTTTTCCCACTGCTTGCCTTTGTAAAGTGGCAATTTATCATAATTAATGCTAAAGGAATATACTGTGTTCTAATTCAATTACAAGTAGACTGCCCAGACCCATTACAGGGTAATTACGTTTTTTTGTTCCTAAAAATAGGTTTGATTTTGTGTAGTCATTTATTTAATTATTGCACAGAAACCTTTAAAATTACAGTGAGCCATAGAGAGAGAGAGAGAGAGAGAGAGAGAGAGAGAGAGAGAGAGAGAGAGAGAGAGAGACCTACTACCTCAGTAGGGGGAGAAAGCAGAGTGTTTCTGCTAATAGACCTTAATGGCTCGTGGACACTTACGATCTTGGCAGAAAGTAGAATCCACTGTATGAATTACATTTTATGGAACTTCAGAAACAGTCTTTTTCTTCCAGTATCCATGGAAAAGTTGTTCTAGACATTTTTTTTCTTTAACTGGGGTAACTGGGACCTCACAGAGATTTATTTTTTTTTAACCCAGATGCTCAGTTGGGGCCGAGAAACGTGCATTACAGATTAAGAGAATGATGGCATCTTATTATGGATCTTAATGAGGCTCTTCATATCTCCTGCCTCTGTCACCCACAGCCTGCTCATCATGGACAATCTGAGCATTTTGATTTATACATATATTCTCAAACATTTCATACTCATTTCCGTTACTTCCTTTTGGTTCTGTAAAGCCGCTTTGTGACAATGACCACCTTTCCAAGTGCTATATAAATAAATTAAAATTTTAATTTAATTAATGTCTCTCTCTCCACTGATCACGAACTGCGATCTCTTTTGCTACTGCAGCATTTTATTAAAAAGCTACACAAAAAGCTATATAGCTATTTATGAATAAGCACTTACAGGGTGACAGGGTCACTATTTCTAGATGATTGTATAGTAACTGACAACAGAGTGCATTTATCATGAATAAAATGTATTTAAAAAAATGTATAAAAGTATAAACCAATTTTCAGTTGCTCGTTTTGTTGGCACGTTTTATTGGTTTATATGAAAAAGCGAGCCGATTAAGGCAAGAGGAGGGTCACAGATTTTGCTCAAGGAGCCAGAGCCAGCTTGGCAATACTGTGATACTGTGAACTCATGACCTTCTGACTGGTAGCTCAAAATCTGAGCCAATCAGCTATTGCCTCCAGTAGCCTGCATTGATTTAACTGGTTTAAAGACCAATTTTAGTGCATGGAAGTGGTGGATTGTCCTGAGAATCTTAATGAGATTAGATTTATATTTGCACTTATTCTGCGTTAGAGTATCAGCTAACTAATTGTTCTGGGGTTGAATTATTCTACATGACAAGTAGTGCGCTGTTTAGGCATTAACGATTATTACAGCATCTTTGTATCAGATTACTTGTTCAAAACCAACTGTTGCAGAAAACAACTGTTTATGTGGGTCATAAATAAATCAACTAGCAGATGAATAGATTTTCCCCAATATAACATTGTATATGAGGATCAACATCTTTCCTTTCCTTTATCATATCCTTCTGTCTTTTAGCCTCGTCTTCACCCTCTGCATATTAATATTAATAGCACACATGCGTGAGGAAGTGTTTTTATCCCTACTCTTTTTTTTTTTTTTTTTTTTTGCATTGATTTCATACACTGAACTCATCAGTGGGAATATTTACTTTCTTCCTGCTGGCATTTCCATCCTGTATGCTCATTTGATAAATTCTGTCTTGAGGGATATTGGGGATGCTTCAAAGTGGGGTGTTTGTTTTTTTAGCTCTTTAAGAAGCCCATTGTTTATGACATGGTTATTCTTCTTAGCATAACTGGAACGCTTCCCATGACCAGAAGAGGTCCAGTGCTGCTTTGAATCTCAAATGAGATTCAGACATTGTGGCTGTTCGATTATCTTCATGCTGCTTCCCAGCTCCTGATTTGATCATGAGCTCAGGTTCATATGTTCATCCTGTGCACATGTAGGTTTCCTCAAGGATCAAGTCTTTCCTTCCACTTTCTTATGGCAGAAATTGAAAGCATTGGCTATGATAAACTGCCTCTACTGTAGGCGTGTTTATTCCATGTGTAAGATTGTGACATACCTGACGCGCATGCAGTGATATTGGGAGTATTACCTACCATGATCATGCAACTACATTATTTATTTATATATAAAATGCTTTAAAATGTTAACATTTCGCAATTACTTAAGATGTGCAATAATATGTAGCATATTATGAACAACTCTAGTTGACATGGTAACGGAAATGAAAAAATGGACCCATACGTACAGTTAGGCTGAAAAGTGTACAAACAACTTGTTTAAACATATTCAGTCTCAGCTTTACACAGTTTACATTAATTTCCTTCATCAAGTCCATTAGTGCTCTGGAGGATTCCAGAAACTAATGCTTCTGATTGGACAACTGCCATATTTGTGAGTTAATTAGAGCATACCGGTTGGTGTATTTGAGGGGTGGGGGTGGGGATTGAGGATTTAATTTTCAGAATGCCATCCAAACAATGAAGCATCACATACTGTAAGCATCGTGTTATGCGGTTGTTTTTAAAGGAAAAGGAACTGGTGCAAAATTAAACCTTGTATTAGGTTGGTCTCCATTTTGTCCTCATCACTGCCTTAATACTGTAGAGCACAGATTGAGCAAGGTGCTGGAAATGTTCCCTAGAGATTGCATACTGTATGCATGGATATAATACACATGGCATTTAATGAGAAGCATACTGTATATTGATATGATTGCATCACGCAGTTGCTGCAGATTTGTCGACCGCACACCCATGATGAGAATCTCCTGTTCCACCAAATCCCAAAGCTGCTTTATTAGATTGAGATCTGTTGACTGTGGAGGCCATTTAAGTACAATGAACTCATTGTCATGTTCAAGATACCAGTTTGAGATGATTTTAGCTTTGTGACATTGTGCATTATCCTGTGGCCATAACGGGATGGACAATACTGTACCTGAGGTAGGCTGTGGCATTTACACAATGCTCAAAGTGTGTCAAGAAAATATTGCCAAATTCTCAGCCTATCATCAGAATGTTGCAGAAGAAATCATCGGACCAGGCAACATTTTTTTTTTCAGTCAGTGCAATTGTCCAGTTCTTATCTGACAGGCGTGGCACCCATTATGGTCTTCTGCTGCTGTAGCCCTTCTGCTTCAAGGTTTGATGCGGTGTGTGTTCAGAGATGCTCTTCAGCATACCTTGGTTATAACAAAACGTTACCTGAGTTACTGTTGTCCTACTATCAGTGTGAACCAGTCGGGATATTCTCCCCTGACCTCTGGCTTCAACAAGACAACTGTTTCTTACTGGATATTTTCTCTTTTTCCCCACCATTCTCAGTAAACCCTAGAGATATACACAGACCAATCCGTCTCTCGTTCAAAGTCATTTAAATCACCTTTCTGATGCTCGGTTTTTACATTTCAGTAGATTTTCTTGACCACGTCTACATGCCTAAATGGATTGAGTTGCTGCCACGTGATTGGCTGATTAGATATCTGAAGTGGCTGGTGAGTGTTGAAATTGTCTCTCATGGATTTCTTTTTCTTTTTCTTTCTTTTTTTTACTTCAGCTCAACTAAACATAATCCGGTGTTAATTGTCACTTCAGGTTATTTCAAAGTGCTTTTAAATAAGCGTTCCAAAATAGTTGTTATGATAATGACTTAACTCCATGTTCATCAGGCCTTCGTGTGTTTCCTTATAGCTCTGTAATATCAGCAGCTCGTAATACCAGTGCCACTTGATGGGTGCACACAGTTTTAAATTACTTTTCTGCTCGTATACTAAAAGATGCCGCATGCTGTCGTAATTTTTCCTGAAATTTATTATTTTTTTAAATGCTTTGCAATTATTTGCAGTGCTTTGGTCCCAGTCAAGTACTGTTTGGTTTGAATATTTTTCCATATTAACACATTTTGTGACTGAAAGTGCTTTGAGTGGAATTTTATCAGTAAAGCCCTTGGTGACAAAACCAAGCATTAAATGCTGATATTTGCTCAATCCATAAAGATTAGTCGAGGGTTTTTAAAACCCTTATACTGTACAACCTCTCCAAGAGCTACAGTGAAGCTCCCCACATGAAATTATAATAAATAACCACATTGGGACTACTTAAACCTGAAAAACTAATAGTGAAATAGTGTGCAAACAGGATATATTATTCCTGATATATCATATTTGAATTATACTTTAAGTACACGTACACACTCACACACACACACACACACACACACACACACACACACACACACACACACACACACACACACACACACACACACACACACACACACACACACACACACACACACACACACACACACACACACACACACACACACGAGCACAAACACACACACACACACACACACACACACACACACACACACACACACACACACACACACACACACACACACACACACACACACACACATAGCATAGTGTATATACATTTCAATGTAATGCATCCATGCACACAGTGCAAATTGACCCTGGAAGTGCAAGGCGACAGTGCTGACCATTAAGCCTCTGCTGGTGTTGGTCCACTGTGTTTTATCAAGTCCAAAGTCAATGTTGTCATCTACCAGGAGATCTGAGAGCATCTTTATGCATCTGTCTGCTGGCAAGCTTTATAGAGATGTCAATTAATTTTTTTCTGCAGCATTTAGCACACACCCACAATCCCAAAAAATACCATTATATAATTTTTTACTGACTATGATTTTACTGTGCTTGATTGCGGTAAGTAAGTCATGCTAAAGGATCACTAAGTATTGAGTGCAATAAGGAAAATAAAACAAAAAGGTTTGAAATATTTTACTTTATTTAATACATGTAGCCCATAAGTTCATTTGATCTGCTTTACTTTAACTTTCTATTTGCCGAGTTAAAGGAATTGGGAGTAAAAGATGATGAGAAACTTAACCGTGAACTGAACCACATACAGTATGTGAGCATCCATGTGCGTGGCTATTAAATGTTTCCATTCTCGTGCATGTGTATAATCTTTCTGCAGTTATACGAGATAAAAGATAGTGGGGTTATAAACATTTCAGTATAACAGTCAGGTAGAGAAAAGGTAAACAGTAGTAAGTGTGTTGTAAGAATACAAAATGCATGGTGTGGTCATAACGTTAATGACAGTCTCGAGAAGCGATAAAACTCTGGTCAGATGATTCACTGAAGCAGGAAAGTGAATGTTAGGCAATGGTTTTTTAAGTGTAATATGCAAAGCAATCAATCTTTGCATGAGCCCCTAAATGAGCCACAATCATATTTTATAGACAGCCTAGGGGCTTTATCTTGCCTACACTCACTTTCCTTCCACAAAACATGCTAATAAATCACTCACTATACATCGGACAACTCCAACGGCTATCAGCTAATATAGGTGTTTTGTGTTGTGTGTTGCTCTCAGAAAGGTTTCTTGCAGTCCTTAGGTAGAGATTTGCTGAGATGGTGTCTAATATTTTCTCTCTCTCTCTCTCTCTCTCTTCTTTGCCTCCAGTCTCTCCAGCTGTCCCAGATTATATGAAAGCTTATTACAGTATGTTGCTTGAACAGAAGAGTGAAATATTTGATAATAAATATCTTTTAGCTCTTTGAGTTTCCTACGAAAGCACGAGTGAAAAACAGCATTTGTGCCTCAAATAGCTGTCCACAGTCAGCATGAATAAATCACAGTGGAGTACCTTAACTCCATTTAAGTCTCATCACTTGGAGGGATCATGCCCTTAGTCTCTGTTAATCTTAGGAAACTGACAGGCGTGCCCTGTAAAAGAGAAGCCAGCGCCTAATAACAAATAATGGACAAGATGAACTTTTTGTAGTTTGATTCCTTTTTTTTTTTTTTTTTCGAAAAAAAAAAAAAGAAAAACATTATTTACAATGGTTTAAATGAACTTTCTTTTCATTTAAACCATTTTGAATGTCACATAAAGGTTTTCAAGGCTTTCCTAGTGCATTTGGAGCCATAATTTATCATATGTCTCCATCCATCTATCTATTCAATTCAATTCAACTTTATTCGTATAGTGCTTTTAGCAATGTTCATCAGCTTTACGGAATCAAAAGAAAATTTACGCAAACGTGAATGAAATGTGTGCGAAAATATGTATGAATCAAAATGATCAGATTTGTCCCTGATGAGCAAGCCGATGGCGATCTAGGAACTACTGTAGGAACATCTCGGAACTGTGGATGCCAGTGGTGATTACCACTTGTATTTATTCCTATATTACGACCGTGCTGGGACCTCCGGCCAACATTCACACACGACGGGCAATTTGTGAAGTACCCAAAGGAAACTCACCAAGCATGAGGAGAACATGCATACTCCATGCACATGAATGCTGAGGTGGGAATCAAACCCAGGTCCTGGAGGTGCAAGCCACTGTGCCACCACACATGTCTACTGAGCCCAAAAATTATTTGCAAAGTACAGGGTGTAAGCTTTCTGTGATCGTAGACCAGCCTGGAACAGAATAGACTTTTATTGGATGTTTAATTTCATAGCAATGCAGTGAAGTGAATGTATCCTGTTCGTGACATTAAACTTTTTTTTTATTACTGCTTTTATTCATATTAACAACAACAATAATAATAATTCTTCTAATTATTACTTTTGTTGTCACCATGGTCACTGCAGTTGCTCTTCTCCTTCTGTTTTTTGTTGTTTCTTTGCAGAAGAAGCTATAAAACTGACAAACAACAAGAACTGTACAAAATGATTTCAACTAAGTTCTTCCAAGAAACGTTGTAAATATTTCACAAATATATTAAAGTAATACAAGGCACCTTGTGTATAAATGTGCTGGATTTCTTTCTTTTTTCTTCTTCTTCTTTTTTTTTTTTGCTTTATCTTCATTTCAGAAAAAGACATTTAATCACTAAAATAAAAAAAGTGTTACGGGTTAAGAAAAGCATTCACTTAGCTTGAGTCTTAAGTTTAGTTTAGTTTAGTCTTTCCATCCCCAATTTAATTACACGCACAGGACGTTTTATTAGACACGCTAGAGTCTTGGAATAACAAAAGGACACATTTGCCATATGTGTGAGCTTGTTTGTACAGGCCCTGTCTGATGTTCTGAACAGTTCCATCAACAGAGAAATGATAATAGAAAGAATAATCTTCCTTCGCAGGCCAGCTGCTCGAGTGTGTTTGCTAATAATACTGAGTGTCATGGCATTTGTCCTTCACAGCGAGAGTAAAAGGCTTCCTCGAATCAATAATCTCTTCAATTCCCATAAACAAATACCTGATTACAGAATAAACAGTGTGTGGAAGAGGCCTGACGGCATGCAGCACTCCTAAAGGCAGGCAGATGAGATATGAGCTTTGACTTAGACTGTTTTCTTACGGTTACGGTGGATCAAGTATAAATTCCAGGACCACTGAGCATGAAACAGGAACACAGCCTGACTGGGATTCCAGATCATCGTGCAAACATGCAGGGAGAATTTTATATATCTAAGCCACCCACCTGTATGGGGAAACACACAGACATAGAAAGAACATGCAAAACTATATACAGGACTTGGGGCTGTGGAGTGGTTGAAGAACCTTATTTTGAGCCTTATTTAACTAAATTTTACAATTGTACCTTGTTTAGTTCACATATTAAAAATTAATTTACTAAACTCACAGAGCAGCCATTACAATACAATGCAAAACATTATCTATCCATGTATGAATATGTCTATCTACACACTACTGGGCATAGATATATCATCTAAAGCTGAAATGCACAGAGAGAGAGAGAGAGAGAGAGAGAGAGAGAGAGAGAGAGAGAGAGAGAAGGTGATGGTAAATACAGCCTTGAGCCTTGAGCACCCCCTGGTGAGCTGAGAAGGAATGACAAGTCCACAACATGCTTAGTTTGGAAAAGGAAAAGAAAAGAGCTCCAGTAATAATATACAGTATGTCTCAGTCTCATGCACAACTCTATTGGAGTTATCCAGAAAAATGAAAAGAAACAAATAAATACATGAATAATATACAAATGTATAATTATAATTATAATTATATATATATATATATATATATATATTTTTTTTTTTTTTTTTCAGCCAAAATATATCCACTTTTTAGGAAGAGAAAGATAGAGTGATATATATATTATATTAATATAATATTAATAATATTTTAATATTGTCATATATAAGGTATAGCAATAAATTTAATATTCAAATATTTATATAAGTTTTTCCTGAAGTGTGTATACATTTTTAGCTGACTCTGTTAAAAATGTATGAATGTTATTCTTTCCAGTGAGGCAGAGGAGGCCCATTACGTTACAGTATATGAGTCTGTGCTTACTCCAGGATATTGAAACTTTTTTTTTTTTTTTTTTTCTGGAGGTGAGTCCATCTTCAGGGTTGCTCATCCTCAAAGTCAGCGCTGCATTCCAGGGGCTTATGCAGATTTAACTACACGGCCCAAGAATTCAATTTCACAAACTCTTGAGTACAGTATAAATATGCTAAATTAATACTTAGATATATTCATGTATAATAATGACTTTGTGTATGTGATCTGATATGAGTGCCTAGCTAATTAATAACTTTACTTTGTTTATTAGCAAGCCGTAATATGTATTTCTTAAGAATTGTATAAACCTACACTAAAGGTTTTATTCATGTTAGCTGAATGATAAAACATTTTTGGCACCCCTAAGGATCGAATCAAATTTGTACTTTATTTATTGAATCTTGTCTAATGATTATAACTTATCAAATTAAATCAAGCAGTTTGTCATTTATTTATTGTCCAACATGAACTCTAGATGACGTCTATAAGATGGCACTTTACCACGGGGAAAAATTGATAACTGACAAGGACAGACAGACCATTAGATGCAATCAGGAAAAGGCTAAAAATATTAACGAGCATAATAGTGATACTGCTTATATAAAATATATAGTCTGTATTAGTCATCATAGTAATATTAAATGCAGTATTTGTAGGTATCATGTACATCTTTATTAGAAATTGTCAGCTTTTGCCAAAGATTAAACTTCAGGTTCATTCAAGGTTAAAAATAAACTTAATAAGCATAATGCAAAGATTCACATTGTGTTGTATATGTTGCAAATCATACTTATTAGCAAAAACAAATCTGGACTCAATCTTTGTATTTGACCCCTAGTGAACGCTTGTTCTGTTTGATGTTTTTATTCTTTGCTATGGAGGTTTCACCAAATATATTAAAATGGTGCAAATTTTGTCCTGGAGAAAAAAAAAATAATGTGTGGAAATGTATTACAGTAAAACTGTCCCATATATATATATATATATATATATATTGCAACTGGTTTTCATGGTGATGTTTTATACAGGTGAATTGAAGCAGAAGACAGACTAACAATGCAGACTTAATAGCTTGGCGTTCTGAAAAGAACCGCTCATCTGATATGACGGTTGTCATATAAACATTGAAGAAAGCAGCTGAAGAAAGTTTGTCAAAGAATAACGTGGCATTAGACAGACTCATGTTATGAACAAAATGTCTGCACGCTGCCCTGATCTCTGCTTTCTGTTTTCCTTGTTTCACTTGGATGAAACACATGAATCATACAACTTGCAGCTTTATATTTACACACTGAATGCAAAAATAATAATAACAATAATAACAATAATAATAATAATAATAATAATAATAATAATAATAATAAATTGCAGGTTCCTGAATAAAAAAAAATATAAAAGAATTTTAGGATTTCTAGTAATTGACTTGGTGCTGCTCTCTGCTGGTGGAAATTCCACAATTCATTCAGCAGCATCATTGATTGGGACCCTGAGCAACTTCAAAAACTGAAACACCAGTGTACACGTGAGATGCCGCTTCAGTAATGTTAGAGTCAGATTTTTATGAGTAGATATAACTAGAAATTCTCCTCTGCCTTATTATTGGATGACTGCTCAGTATTTTTCCATATTACCCACAATGCCATTTGACTACCCCAAAATGGTGGTGCCTGCAGGAGTTAGTTGTCATGTCATATCGTATAGAACCTAAAAAGGGTGATGCAGCAGCACTTTATTCCTTTCGCTCATCCAGGGCCGTTACCTCCACATCTACACACTCTGCTCCAACGCTTTAGCTTCTTAATCTCCAACTTTAATGCTTTAATGCTGCTCTTAACTCCATCACATACATCACAAACTAGCCATGCCAAGTCCAAGCTATAACTCAGCACAACTGTTTTCTTGAACTTTGAATCCAGTGTTTGCTGTCTCTGCTACTTCTGTATTGCATTTCTCATTAATATGATGTTGAAGCTTGCCGAAAATTTATGAGTGAGTCCCTCTGTTGTGTTCATTTCTCAGGAGCATAAGGACATTTCAACAACAACCAACAAAAACGTAGGATAATCAGTCAAAACACTACAGCACATTAACATACTGTAGAAACATTTTTAATGAGTTGCAAGGTGTGTTTCTCCGTTAATATGTGTAATATGTGCAAAGCATTTGTTTGGATTGTTTCGAGATTATAATAATATTGCAATATTTACATGTCCTGTAGAATGTTTTTTTTAAAAGGCTTTCTGCATTCTAAAGTATAGTGGAAAGTTAAGTGTTTTTGATATAAGAGTATATTTTGGTATAAGAGTATATTTCCAGTGTATTTCCCAGAATTATACATGAGATACACCTTAGCATCAGTATTCACAGGACTTTAGTTCCTGTAATGCAACAGAAAAGAATGAGTCGAAATCTTGTTTTTGCATTCCATATCCGTCGATGATAATTAAGCAACTTTACACAAGAGCGAGTGCTGTCGTGCTGGTTATCAGGTGTGAAGGAATTTACTAACTTGAACCACTATTTGTTCTACTGAGGGAAAAAATGCAAAGTGTGTGCAGAATGAGTCTCATAATGTTGAATAATATTGAAACATCAACTGTAGCACATTGTTAACATGTTCACTCTATTGCGACACTTTATTATTTTCACATGGAGTACGTTTAGCCTTACACCATTATCTTAACCAAATAGTTACAGTATGTATCATAGCCTGAAAGGGCATTTTTGAAGGAGCATTTCAGCATTGTGTATCTTGCCAAGGTTCCTGCTGACTATAAAAGAGTGATAAGCGCAGAGGAAAAAGTCAATATTTGCCATCGTCAGGTGTACCACATGTGGGAACATGACTAGCAAGAAAAATTTCACATTATTAGCTGGCAAGGCTCAGCATTTATATTTAAGAAATGGTAAAAATAGCGATGTTGGCAACAGTTATAATCATTATAGTTTCAGTATAAGCATGTTACTGGCAGAGTCAAATGTCTGTGCATGTGTCTCTACTTGCTATAGGTTTGTAAAACCTGATCCTTCTTCCTGCATCGCTCTCCAGTTCATCATAGATTTATGCTGCTGTTTTTTTTACATTGCCAGAAGAATTTACCCTGATCTTGCCAAAGTGACAGATCATTTTTTTTTTGTCTTGGGATATTGTGCAAACATAAATAAAAATTTAGTTGCAAATATTTGTTTTTTCACTTGCTTTTATTTGATTTGATTTTTGCCTTGTTGGTACATTAATAGTAGTAGTAATAGTAATAGTATAACTGTAATCTGTTTCAGCGACGCTAAATTTTCAGTTAGGAGAGTAATTTTTTTTTTTTTTTTTTGGTTGTTGGTGTTCTCAGAAAGAAAAAGCATTCAGTCATTAATGGAATGAAAATTGTTCATGGCCTGTTATTAATAATCCGCTGTGATAGCCACACCCTCTCTCATTCATGCTGCTTTTGTGACCACACCCTCCCTATACAGTATATATATATATATATATATATATTATATATATATATATAGTGTATTATTGTGTATACATTATACTCACAATGTATTATTATTTTTTGTGATGTATTTAGTTAGTTATTTAGTTAAAAAACTGAATGTCCAGTTAGTGTCTGATTGAAAGTTTACACCCTCTGTGATGGCAGCTAAAATCAAGGATGCGTTGTTACACAGAGAAGCTGCATAACTGACAGAAAATACACAAGCCTTTGACTTACAAAACAAAATCAAGTTTAGCAACTGACATCATCAAGCTTTCTCTATTTATCTGTCTGCACACACCTTACCTCTCACCTAACTATTGTTTTAGCTATTTAATCCTCTCTCATCTCACCTGATGAGCAGGTCAGGCAACAGGCAAAGTGACAGCTTCATTAAGATCTCATTAGGGCAATGTGCCTCCAGGTTCTGACCTCATCATGTCATGTCACATTATGCCCCACCCGACAGATACACACACACACACACACACACACACACACACACACACACGTACCCTTCCCCCTAACCTGTGCTGTAGGGCAATACTATGCACCTGGGCTGCGTGGAGCTCGCTGCTGGGCCACTAGGTTCAAGTTCAGTCTTGGAGTGGTGAGATTCCATACATTCAGCCCTGTGGGCTTTCCCTAAATTTCTCTCCAATCCTCTGACTGGAAGGCTCTAAACATGTCAAGACATTTGCTCATAACTTTCTTGAGCATAATGACCATATAGCTAATGGCCGGATTAAATTTCAGTTCTAACTGAGTGATATGAGGAGGGTTTAACTGTGTTTAGCTGTGTAATGTTTCTTGTTTCTAGGCATTGTGGGCAGGTCAGGAGCTGGCAGCATTAAAATGACAAGAGTAATGAGGAAAGTGAGTCACTATATTAGACTCGTAAACACATCTTGCTCAGTTCTGTTGTATAATGTATTCAAGAGGAGTGTGTACGAGTGGGACTGTGGGAAAGATTCACTGTCTCTGTGCCACAGATCGATCAATTGATCTATCTATCTATATATCTATACTGTACAGTTATTCACTCGTCTCTATCAACTTGTCGATGTATATAGAGATTGCACTTGATAAGTTTCAGAAACACACGAGTTAGCTACCATCAGTGATGTTGTGTTTAAAGGTGTGGAGTCTGCCTGAGGCTTCCGATCTTCCTCGGATGTTGATGAATGAGCACATGGAGTGCCGGGGAGGTTATTGCAACATTCTAGACTCAGTTCACTCCGTCAGGTTCAAAAGGTTTGACAGAGGATTACAGCTCCCACAGCGTGTGCATGGGGAGGCATGTTTTTACATCTCGGTGGGGGAGCATAATTCCCTCTGATATACTGTAGGAATATCTGACCATATCTCTGCTTCCCAGAAAGAAAATCTGCTTCTTAAAAAATACAAAAAATGAATGCTAAATAAACTAGGACTGAATTAAACGTTAGATGTAGATCAATTAGCTCCATAATTGTCGTAGGACTGGGGTTATCTGAGAACTACTTGAAACTTCCAGGAAAAATCCAGACCCAGAAGTGACCTCTGACTTGACGGCAGATTGACCAAGCACCATGGAAAGCTGCCCTAGACGCATTACTAGTGTAGACAGATATGTATACAGCAAAACAGGGACTTAACAAAGCAGAGACAGTTTGTGTAAGGAGACAAATGGTACACTCTGTGTATCGATGCAAAGGCTGCTCATTGATATACTTAAGCACCTCAGAGGGAAATGATCGATCTATCCAAGTGCATTATGTACATTTGTGATACTCTTGTGACTCATTCAGCCACTAACAGCCACCAAGACACCACATCAATCCCATGCCATGTTATTACTCACACTGAGCTGAAATAAGAAGCAGAAAGCAAACTACAGTAGAAAGCCTACCATTCAAAATACTATGGCATCTAAAAACCACAGTCATGCACATCAGCACTCTATGAAATAATAATAATTCCTATAATTGTCCTGCAAAATCCATATAAAAGGGCTGGCTAATAGCAATACTAACTAGAACTGAAACCTCTGGACTCATGGCTGAAGTTTCTCCAAAGCCACAGAGCACAGCCGTGATGACTAACTATAAATCAAGAAGGAGAATATATGAAACGTTTTGACGATCCGTTCTTTATGTTTCATGCTTTAAAAGAAGGGTTTCATTAACACACAGGAAGGATCGAAACTACAGACTTCCAGGATTAATCACCAGATCCTACTTCTGCTCAGAATGTGCAGTGTATACTTGCAGTCCATTTACATACATTCATCATGAACATAAATGTCGTGGCACTATTGGGTTTGCAGTGAATTTTCTGATCACAGTTTTTTTCCCCCCATCTCTCAGCCATAATGCTTATATACAGTATATAATATATACAATTTGGTGTACAAGGTTTCATTTATATTGGGTTTCCCTCAAATCAATACAGCCTATCTATTATACATAGAGCACACCTACAGTAATAATTGTTGACCTTTGGAAGAATTGTGATCAATTGTGAATTTATACAGCATGGTGAAAAACGAAATTATTTTGAGAGTATGTAGGATAGACTTAAAATATTTTAGCATATCTACTAAAAGCAAGAAACTAATATTACCCAATAACATAATTTTTTTGGGTTTTTTTTTTTTTTTTTTTACTTTTTAATATATGCTACCAAAGTTACTCTTCTTAGAAGTTCTTAAATCAAGAAACACTGCATTTACCTACTGTATACTGTATGAAGAAATTATAATTCTGAGACAAGATAGCTATCTACAGAAAGAAAGAAAGAAAGAAAGAAAGAAAGAAAGAAAGAAAGAAAGAAAGAAAGAAAGAAAGAAAGAATTATGTCAACATATAACTAACAACTGCTCACTAAAATAAATAAAAAAACAAATGTAATACTACAAAAGAAAGGAGAAGAAGGATCACTTCTCTTTGCGTAGGCTATTTACTAGCAAATTATTTAAAAAGGTGTGACACACATGTGACTTTGCTACTTTACAGGCACAAAATCTAGAGAACAAAGCTATCATTTATTGTTCCATCATCAATTTGGAGCAAATCTCAAATGGCTTCCTATTCACTATATTTGTGCCTCACACAGCATATCATTCCTGAGCTGGATGCCCTGTATAGTGCCCTTTTTAAATTGAATGAAATCAGATTCATTGATTCACAGAAAGTGCATCATTAATGCCTGTGTGAGTGTCATCTGGTAAGGTTGGCACTTGAATTTCCTCAGTACTTTATAGATTAAAGTATAGGCACACCGTCTGTGTCCGGGTGTGTGGTCTACACTTAAGTCAAAGTCTGCTCATTAAACTTTTATTTTCACCAAACATTAATATCTTATGCACTGCTGTGCCATGTATTTTTATTTTTTTACATCAAAAGAGTTATGTCTAGTTTAATTGCAAAAAAAAGAGGATATTTATTGGTTACGAGGAATATTTTACTACTCATGCCTCCCAGAGAAACTCCTCCTACAGTACCTTCATAGGCAGATTTATGTGAGGAGATGCATTACTGTAGCAAGGAGAGATCTTGAAGAGGATATTAAGTGAAGAAGTAAGAGCGAGAGAGAGAGAGAGAGAGAGAGAGAGAGAGAGAGAGAGAGACATCTATATATAGTTATAAATTTCAGTAGATCCTGATAGTACATCATTTTAAAATTATTACTTAGGCCAAAGAAAACATTGGCCGGTTTTGTTAAAGCCAAATTAACCAGTGTGGCAGCTTGCGAAATAAGTCCTAGCACATAGAGTGCTATTCACATGGAGTGAATTCAATTGTGTATTGTCATTAATACATTTTTTATTTCAAATAAAAAAATATAAAAGCAGTTCTCTAGGTTATAGCAGTTATAGTGGGTTACTGTCCAAGTGTTAGAGCAGAGGGTTCTCAAACCCTGACCATCTGTCAGTTTCCTTGATTTGCAAAATGTTTCTTGATTTACAAAAGGAACTTTAATAAAAAGTTTTTTAGTGTTGATTTTTCGAATGCTCCTGTTAAGAGTTCTCCACAGCGGACCGTTCAATCTGTATACAAGTGTCAAAAAAACAATAACAAAAATTTTTAAAATAAGGAAAAAATAAGGACAAAAAAAATTTTCATTTGAAAATGAATAAAATTTATTGCAAAAGAAAAACAAACAAACCTCTAATGCAAAATTCGCCGCTTATTTTTCACCAATCAGGTCTTTCAGTTTCAATGCTCAGTTTTCCATTTGTACTTCTGATAAAACTTTGCATCCTAATTGGCTGGGTGCTTTGGGTCACCTTGAAATTTTGCAATAGTCCTAAATGATCATTCTGGAATAACAAAATATGCAGGGTTCCTTGACAAAATCCATGGTGTCAATGACATTAATGACAATGTATAAAACTAAAAATAATACAGTACATTGTATTAAACGTACAATACACAATGACACAGATAAAATAAGGCCCCAGTACAATTCCTTTCAATGGATGTTCATTAAGTCACAATTTAAAACAGGAATCACACAATGTACAAATAATACTATGATTTTTCAATTCAGATTACTGAAAACTCTACTGATGGCTTCATTGAAACTTATCCGCCTCGTCTCTACTCTTACTCAGTTCCGATGAAGCTCAAAAACTCAGAGCATGTCCCTCATTTTATGAAACAACTTTATTTGGGATCAAGTTCAGTATACTGAACATCTGGGCTCTTAGCTGAACACAGCACAGGTGGACCTCACAGAAACGTCCTCCTGTGAAAACATTAGCAAACATTTTAACTTTATATTTCTGTACTCCATCTCCCAAGATTTTCCTGCTCCAACTGACAGCTGGAATGAAAGTTATAAAATGATTTCAGTAATAGCTAGCTGAATCAAGTTTTTTCTTTTCTTTTTTTTTTTTGACCAATATGTTGCAGATTTCAAGGAAAGAAACAGGAAAGGAGAGGCGAAAGCTGGGTCAAATGTGATTGTCTGGCTGCTTAATAAATCACCGCGGCAAAGCTTAAATGCTAATTACCTCCCACTTCACTTGACTGATAATGATTTTTGTTTCACAAACAGCATGTACAGTGAAAGCTTAACTCCCGCCGGAACCCTTGAGTTCTGATAAAGGGCCGTGGGTGTGTAAATACACCTAGAAGCCTTTTGGCAAATGGCTATGAGCATTAATGGCTTCCAGAAAGCATTGGACCAACAGCAAGATGTTTTAGAAGTAGCAATACAAAGAGTGGAAAGTGAGTGAGAGAGAGAGAGAGAGAGAGAGAGAGAGAGAGAGAGAGAGAGAGAGAGAGAGAGAGAGAGAACAAACAAAAAAACATTTTTTATGGAGTTTCATGCCTGTAAATCTCCTTGCTTGCCAGATATGTTAATGACAAAGAAAAAGCAGATGCAAAAAGAATGAGTAGAACTGTGGGAAAGGAGTACACATAAAAGTAAATGATAGCAAGCAGTAAACATTAGAAGATATGAAATATGCAATATGATCCTCTCCATTACTCCAGGCAAATCAGATGACTATGTCATACCCACAGAAAGTCAGATCTAATTCATTCCTTGCATGTTGATTGTGAAAGGTGATAGTTTGTTCACACGTTATCAACAATCTTGCTAAGTTACATCCAACGTGTTTTTGAGATAGTAATGCTTTCTGTGGAGGACAGCAGTGTGTGCCACTTCCTGTGCCGTGACCCGCTGCTCTGTTTCCAAACACAGCTCCACTGGGATGTGGCACGTTAATGAGGCCCAGCTAAGCTTCGGAGTGCTGAGGCATTGAGGGGTTAAGCCACAATCTTATGGCGAGGGGAGCTCCCTGACCTCTTTGATCTCAAGGGGCCCTTCACCACATCCACAGAAAGCTGTGCGCTGCGTTGCAAAGCCACATAATCTTTTTAGGGCTCAGCTTTGCATTCCTCCGCGATTGTTTTTTTCGGGAAGGGGGGAGGGGATGGAGGGGGTGAACGAGGGACCACATTTCCCCCTCAGTTGGGGAAGTGAGTGGGAGTTGCATAATGGAAAACAGCCTCCCTTGCTGAGCTCTACTTCAGCTTTTTTTGGTGGCCAAGAGGACTCAAACCACAAGTGGACTTCAAGGCTGTCGTACTGCTTGAATGTGCAGAGAGATTAAGTAGTTAAGCATATATATATATATATATATATATATATATATAATAGACAAACAAGCACATATTTTCCATACTTTTAAATCCAATTATACGTATTGTATATTCTTTACATCTATACATCTTTTTAATTAAGTGCTTGTTTGGTTGTTTGTTTTTACATTCTTAAATAATAATAATAATAATAATAATAATAATAATTATTATTATTATTATTATTATTATTATTATTATATTACAATTATATATACATTTATTTCTTTGTTATCAAATATTTATTATTTTATTATGATATACTTAAATAAATAAACAATATTTTCTGTTATACACAAAATATAAATTTGTGTTGTGATTGCTTTTTGTTATAGCTCTTTATCTTTTTCTGTTATTATTATTATTATTATTATTATTATTATTATTATTATTATGTGAAAACATTCAAAGGAAACCTGAAACAAATCAACTTAATTAGGATTTTAATTGATCAGAATACATATATCTATTAAATTGCCTTTACAGGACAACAATAACCAATAGTAGTAATGATTTGTCATACATTTACCATTTACAGGACATGTATTTTAAGTCTGCGTGTGTGTGTGTGTGTGCGTGTGTGTGTGTGTGTGTGTGTGTGTGTGTGTGTGTGTGTGAGATGGTTATCTGCTTCGTATGCACTGAGGGCATTAGTATGGTCTCTTTACTTTATTTTATAGCATTAAGTGATGTATTAATCGATGTCAGTAGCTGAGAGTGGCCTCAGAGTGAACTGTAGAAATAAAAACAAAAAAATCCAACAGGCACAAATCAGCACACGCTAAAATGATTTTGGCTTGAGTTTGAGTCGAATGGAGTTAACACCCTGGAATGTCAGCCTTGGCCATATACCTGATATGATATCTTATAAACCAAAACAGCATTAATGATCATTTTTTCAGCAGCAACGAAGCAGCACAATGTGAAATAAGGTCTATTTTCCCTTCAAGATGGGGTGCTACCTTTAATGGTGTATCCTGTTAATGTGTTTCCAATACACATTTTATCATTTGCTTTTATCAGTTCACTTTTTATCTTAATGCAGCAGAGTAATATAGGGAGGTGCGTATTTAGAAAATGTGAGCACGCTAAAAGTCTGGTTGCACTAAACTTCAAAGAGGCATCTCCTTCATCACAAACTGTCTCACACATGCACACTTTCACATTAGTGACTATAACACCTGCTATCTTTCCTGCTTTTCCATCTTTCTCCCCTTCCTGTCTCTTTCTCTCCCTGAGACACCCTTAAGAGTCTAAAAAATGCGCTGCCGTATCGCAAGTCCCTTTGTCTCTCTTATTTCCTTGCTCTTCACGTTTTTTTTTTTCCCCCGACTCACCCTCTCACCACTCGTTCTTTTGTTGGGCCGTGTTTGCTGTAGCTGTGTAAATGGTGCTGCTCTGAAGGGGCCAAACCAGACCCCTGATAAGCAGGCATAAGGCAGCTGTGGGGCCCCAGACAGCTCAAACATGACGCCACTGAGTAAACTCTGCACAGGGGCCTCTCCTAATGCTGCACTGTTTTTACGGCTCGAGTGGACAGGGTTCATATTTGCAGAAGGGGGGGGGGGTGATGCGGTTCATATGCTCGAGCTTATCACAAGATCCTGACGCTGCCCTCGCCGTCTGTTTTCTGCAGAGTACTGCTACTAAGCACATGCCTTTGTTTTACACTCACATTTTGAAGCACTTGCATTTTCAAGGACTCTCTATAGTTAAAAGTTGATCAATTTGTAATTTAATCATAATGTTAATCTAGAAACAACTGAACGCAACAGTGAACACATTCATGTATTTATAAAAATCCTTTTTGCCAGAAGGCCTTTTTAAAACTATTCTAACTGGCTCTAAAGTCCGGACTCACTCCGGCACCCCCTGGTGGAAGTCTGTGCTCTTTTTTTCTCCTGTCACTTGGTGCCTGTGCAATATACTGTACACACAGCCTGATATTCACGTTTTTCAAGTAACCAAATAGTCCTATTTAAGAAGAAGTAAAGATACCTTTTCTGGGAAATCACACAAGTTAATGTGATACCTGATATGGACGTAGTATCAAAAGAATTCTCACACACAGTTAACCAAAAAAAAAAGAAAAAAAAAGTCCAATCTTCCATCTGCATTGCTTCACATGTTAATGTGCTGTTAGAATAATAAATCTATTACCAGTCCAGGCCAACACTCAACAATAATACACACGTGGAAAAGGGATTCAACATTCTGTCTTTTTCTTCATCTGTCTCGGGATGATATATAAGATGATAAATAAGTACACCTTCAGATATAAAGGGCTAAAATTACATGACACAGATACATACCATCCATGCAAAATGGTTATGTAATGAGTTAACCCAGGAGAATTTTTTTAACGGATTTTAAACCTATAATTTGTGTGCACAGTTACATCTTGAGTACATTTAAAACCATTACCTGATGACCTGATTGTGTCTTTCATTATTCTTTTGAGATCGTAATTAATTCGTTATCTTGGTTGCTGAAGTACGTCATGATTATGTTCAAGTCTCTCACACTTTTTTGCGAGAGACTTGAGAGATAGTCTTGATTGCGCATAATAACAGAACGCAGTTATGAGAGTAAAACTCTCTTTTATTTCTCTATATAATCCCCTCCTATACTAATGCACTTATCTTAAAGTCACTAGGATTCCATCAATGTAGAACATTTTCTCAGTAGCCTGGAGTCATGATCAGACGCTGGCCTTCCAGGAACATGGAAATTCCTTGGAGCGCGGTGAGGACTGTATAGGGGACATAGCAGTAACTCCCAGCAGAGTTCCTGTAATGTGCAAGTGGTGTTTGGGAATGATTGTGTGTGCAGTCCCCACAGACAGAAGCATCTCTAATGCAAGCTGGTGGGAAGTTATCCATCAGTTTCCATGAATCAGCCGATCCACTCGCTGAATGTTCACGTGAACGTCACTCTGAGCCACCTTAAGACATTTTTAAGACATAAGACATTTCTTTAAAAAAGTTGACACAATTCAAATGTTTTACTGCAGCTATGAGTCTCATCAGTGTACTGTACTGTGCTTAAAGACTTCTGTAAATGTATCATCATACTGTATCTAGCAAGAAATCATCTCTGTCATCTCTGCATTTAAACACAGAAACACACAAATTACCCTTTTTATAGATGACCCACGTACATTAACACTGTACATGAACTACATTATGAGGCTCTAAACAATATTCCTCTAACAATTTCCCAAAAATATGCTCAAGTCAAACTGGGACTTCCATGCAATCAAATTTAAACACACACACACACACACACACACACACACACACACACACACACACACACACACACACACACACACACACAGCCATACTGTAGTATAGAATTGACATATTCATGGTGCGGGGTAAAGGTCACCAAGCATGTTATTCTGATGACGATTACAGTTTGCCTCCTTCATTTCTTTCTGCCTTGCCTGTTAAAGTTGTTTGCTGACCGCCTGACCTTTGCCTGTTCTATGTTTCCGAATGTGTGTTTTTGCTTTTGCTCATTTGATACGTAAAGTTCTGTCAGTCAGTATAGGGTTATGTCAGCCGTTCTGTTCTGCTGTGACAACTGTTCCTCACAAATGATACCCTGAGATCAATTAACATTAACCAGAATCCTCTGATAAAACCCTAGCAATGTTTTAAAGTGTATCCTGAAAGGTGTCTAGAGGTAGGTTATGATGGTACACCGTGACACTGATATTCAAACACCAGGTTTATTTTGATATTTGTTATCCGTAATTTGATGTCACCAAAGACATCCTTGAAGGAGAAAGAGGCAGAGTGTTCCTGTTCCTGTATAGACAGGGGGTGAATGCATTGGGCCTCTGGGCTCCGTGAGTTATAGTGGGAAGCGTGGAGTGTAAACACGTCTAAACAACTGTCAGCCGGGTTCCTGTGCTTTACCACGGCCTGCTGGAGTACAGCGCTATTGTACACATGGCACCGTTACCACGGCAATGACGCCAAGCTCTGGATCCTGTCGCTGCTCAATAGAGAGTAATGGGCTGTCAGGGGACAGGGAACGGATGGACTTCATCCCCGCCGCCCCCTGTGCGCTTAATTGGAGTCGGATACTGGCCAAAGCATCGAACTTTTGCTTTCAAAAGGACCAGATTTTCTAAACACAAGCTCATGCTGAACAGTTTGAAAACGCAGATGTGTGTGTGGGTCTGCATGCGCGCATGTGTGTCTGTGTTTCAGAGAGAACAGCCTTTTGGACTAAGATACAACTCATAAAAAAATAATAAAGTGTTGTAATAGAAAATTAAATTTGAGAAACAAAAGTCTGTCCTCTGTTTCGAATATAATCATCATCATCATCATCATCATCATCATCATAACAATAAGTTCCTCATTTTTTGCTATTCAATTTTTTCCCTAGTTAAATATCATATACATTATTATCAAGGTGCATGAGATATCAGATGTCTCCAAAACCAAATATCAGGTTTTCTACAACAGGGATAGGTTGCTTGTTGCCTGGACTCCCCAAAAAACATTTATACATTTATTTATTCGTTAATTTAACAGACCATATAACTATTTAATTAATTAATTCATTCATTCATTCATGTTCCATACGTGTATCCTGTGCAGACTCAGGGAGGGCCTGGAGGCCTACAGAGAGTTTAAGGCACAAGGTCGGTGACACCCTGGACATTGTGTCAACCCATCACAACACATCCCTTTTGGTTACTGCAGTAAGATTTCGGTCCTGGTTAGCAATAACTCTGAAAATGCTGTTTGCTGTAATGCGCATTACAATATCATCGTTTGAATTGTACTAACTATTATTAATGCTTACACAACCATTTCTATTTAACCCATTGCACTGGTTTTGTGAAACATGCACTGAGATGTGTCAACAGCTCTGTGATATGGTCGCCTGGGTTCCAGATTGAACTAATTTCAAAAGGGAGCGTTGCAAAAGCGGTCAGAGCGGAGCTATATTATTAGTATGATAAGTGAATAAACACTGATTGTGAATGCAAACAAATCCAAAAGCACTAGTTCTCAGGACTTCCACCGACACACCTCATCACACACAAACACACACACACACACACACACACACACACACACACACACACACACACACACACACACACACACACACACACATGTATTAACCTACAGTTCAATAGCTAGATTACAGATATTAGTATTGCATGTATTTAAATAAAATGCAACCTTGTGATAAAAATAACGCCTGTGTGGAAAGCTCACCTGTGAATTTGAGTCTTATTTATCTTTAAAAGAATGCAAAAAATCCCTTCCATCTGATTCCCCAAAACACACTCCCACCGAGAAGAAGAGATAGGGATGATTATTTGCCGTGAACAGCTCCTCTCAAGCTGTCAAAACACATTGACCTCAGTGCATCGGAATGACAAGTATTTTTCTGGGACTGCAGCTTCTATTGGCATGTCCTGGTGAATTGACGTGTTCTGATTAATTTTATTTGACATGTTTATTATTATTATTATTATTATTATTATTATTATTATTATTATATTGCCAAATATTGTCATATTTGGTGTGAACTCATATCACAGGTCACTGCATGTAAGCCTCTGTGTTGTATATGATTTCTAGTAGACTGCTTCCATACTTTAAACCCTACTTGCAAAAACACACACACACACACACACGCACACACGCACACACACACATATGGTAAGATTTTATTTGACCGCATTTAGCTTTGATTACTGCACACAATATGGTGTCCGATTCATGTGTGAAAATGATTCCTCACGCTTATAGAACCACTCTTTCACAATTTGAGTCCTGGAGTCCTTTGATGTCTGTGGCATCAGGGAAGCAAAACTCCCTGAAAAGATGTGATAACCTGCTCATTCAGTACATTCGGGTCATCAGCTGACCTCATTTTATTGCCAAATAGTGTTCTTAAGTCTAGACCTGAGCTAAAAAACTAAAGCAACCGCAGATCACAACACTGCCTCCAGACGCTCGTACAGTGGCACTATGCATGATCCAATCTTTACGCTCCCCAGCACATTGAAGCCTTTTTCCTGGTTAGCCTCATGAACTAGTGATTTTCTTCTGTGCACACAGCTGCTTAGTCCCAATCCTGCGAGTTCTCATCACATCACATCAAATTGCAAATGCTCTTACTTTCATTACTACACAGAGCTGGGATTTCCATTCTATTCATTTTTTTCAATGCAACTCCTCAAGAGTTTTTATTTATTATTTGTTTGTTTGTTTGTTTGTTTGTTTGTTTTGGTCCTTTATCCAGTTCCAGTCATTTCAAATTTCCTTTATGGTCTCAATAACTTGGCTATTCTAATGGCCAGACAATGTAGCTACAGTGTATTCTGCTGTCGGATACTGTATATCTATGCTAAGTTACATCAACACCATTCCCTCAATAGTTCCTTGTTTCCACACACCAAACTTTCTAATAAATGCAAAGTGATTAAAATACAGCAATTAGATTTTTTTGAATATATTAGATTTTTTTTTATATAGTTCAACTTTAGAAAATGATTTGCAAAATCGGTAAAGTACAGATTGCAGGTGAGTTACTGTAACTAAATTCTCAACTGTAAAGTCATGGTTCTTTCTTAGTGTGTTTAGAATGATTGTTTTTAATATAAAGCCTTGCATGGGTTAAGTGTGGAATCATCTGATTGGCACTTACTAACTTTGATATGATTTTTCCAGTTATGACCACAAAAATAAGGCTCTGTCTCAAATCATAGCACTCATTAGGAGTAGTTATTGTTTAAAACAAAATGTTAACTTTAGTTGAGGACAAAATTATTAGCCCCCCCTCCCTACAAAATAGTCATTGTTTTAAAAGTATTTCAAAAGTGCTTTTAAACAGAGCAAAAAATAAAATAATTACACAGCTTTTTCAGACATCCTAGTTTTATTTTGGATGCTTAAATGATTTTATTTTCCACACAGAAATGCAAATATTACACAAAGCACAAAAACTACCAGGGTCAAAATTATTAGCCCCCCACATTCTAATAGTCACCTGTGTATCCCTTTTGCTGGATAACTGCCTGCAGTCGTTTGTTGTGATCGTCAACAAGTCTCTGACACTTGATTGGAGGAATCCTGGCCCATTCCTCCTTGGCAAATCTCTCAAGTTCCTCTAGATTTGACAGTTTTCTGGCATGGACATTTTTCTTCAGGTTACTCCAGGTTACTTTCTATTGGATTTAAGTCAGGGCTTTATGCAGGCCATTCGATGACATTCACCTTGTTCGTCTAGAGATAGTTCTTCACCAAGAGAGATGTATGTTTAGGATCGTTGTCATGTTGGAAGATGAAGCGACGACTCGGACCTAGTTTTACTGCTGACTGCTGACTGGTTTTCTTTCAAAATATCCACATAGTTTTCTTTATTCATGATCCCTTTCACCTTGATAAGATTTCCAGTTCCAAATGCACTGAAGCATAATACTCCCACCACCGTGTTTCACTGCAGGGACGGTGTTCTTCGGGTTGCATGCCTCACCTTTTTTCCTCCAAACGTAAGCAGTGTCTCTGTGTCCAAAGAGCTCAAGTTTAGTCTCATCAGACTATCAATCTTTCTCCAGGTTGTCCTGAGCATATTTAATTCTGGCTTGTAGGTGTCTTTTCTTCAAAAGGGGAGTTTTTCTTGTTATCTCAGTTCATTCCTGTGCCGAGCTCTAGTGATGGTCTTCTTAGAGACTATAATTCCTGATGTGGCCAAGTCATTCGCCAGTGTCTTGGCAGTTGTTCTGGGTATTTTAGGCACATCTCTCACTAGTTTTCTTTCCAGTGTCTTTGAAATCTTTCGCTTCCTCCCTCTGCCAGGCTTGTTCTGCACTGTGTGGCTTTCTTTGAATTTCCGGATTATACCTCTCACTCCAGTCCTTGAGACTTGGAAACGCTTGGATAGCTTTTTATATCCTTCTCCTGTTTTATGTGCATCAATAATTCGTTGTCTCAAGTCTGAATTCTGTCATTCTGAAATGACAGCTCAATGACCCATACTGAGACTTTTATACCTTCATTTAACTTAATTATTGAGTGAGATCACCTGTTTCACCTGATCATCTTTACACACATCACCTGTAAAGCACAGGTAAAGCACATCACTGCACCATGGTGGTGACGTGCACGGTGACTTAATAAGTGGTCATTTCCAAAAGGGGGCGAATAATAATGTCCTTGGTCATTAAATTTTTTTCTTACACAACAATGTTTTGGCGTGCAAATATAAATATTTTGGTCTTCATAATGAAAAATAGTAAGTTCAGAAATGCTGTGTTAAAAATTCCGTGCTCTGTCAAATAGGTACTTGGGAATATCTTGAGGAAACTTAAAATTTCATATTAAATATGTATAGTACTGTATATTATATACTGTATAATGATAGCAAACCACAAATTCAAACAAAAAACTCAGATATGTGCCAGCAACACAGCATAGGTCAATGACCACTAATGTAACGTATAACAAATATATATAACAAAAGTTATCATTACTTTTATAAAGGGTACATTTTTCATATACTTTTTTAACATTAAATAATCAATTGAAAGTTACATCTTTGTTCTCTAAAATTGACACACACTAAACAACTTTAACAAGAAACAATAACGAGTATCTAATGCAAATTTATTGAATTTGACACAAAGCGTCTCATTTGCATAATAAGGAATGATAAGTAAAAGGGTGTTAGTAGTTAATCTGGATCTAAACAAATCTGACTGATTAGAATTCCTACAAAGGTTTGCATGGGATCTGGTATGCAAATCAACAAACAAAATCACACTCTAACGCTTGAACCTTGAGGACTAATCTTAAAGGAGGCGAAAAGGTTGTTTAGTATGATTGCACTGGATAAATGCTGCACACACTCATCACACTCACCAGCGGGTTTTCCAGGCGGCCCTCTTTCAATAATTTTCATTTAAAGCAGTAAACCTTGCATTCATCTCAAATAGAGCAAATTCTTCACCTTAAAACATGTACAGTACATTATGCACTATTTCACGTTAGACTTTTTTTTTTTCCTATTCATCCGAAGTGTTATAAAACCATATTACTAGGTTTGTGTCCATGGAGTGTTTTTTCTCTCATCTTTATGAAAGCTCTCACTACACTACTATCTGGTAAGTTGAATGTACGAGGGGTGTTCAAGTCAAGTAAGGACTTGTGATGGACTTTCTTGTGAATAAAGGTTATTGACATTGACACTTAGACACTAAGAAAAACATTGGAATTGTGCAAATGTTATAAAGAAGCCTGTACGTCCATGAATGATTTATCTCGGTCGAGGTGGTTTGGAAATGACCTGATCCTTGAAAACCTTGCAGAAGAGGTGCATAAGTCTGTGGGAAATGTCCACACCATCAGTCAGTTATTGCCACATCCGCTGTACAGACCTCAGCTCACCCTACATGTTTGGACCTTTAAAGGACTTCCTTGGAAGGTCAGCGTTTCTGATATGAAGCAGTTCATGGCTCCGATGTCCTGGGAAAACTTGTATTCACAAGGAACCTGAAGAGTATTATTTAGATAGAAGTTGTTAATGCATTTGTATGTATTTGTCTCTGTACTTTACCTTAGCACACTAATCAAAACACACAAAGAAAATGTGATAAGCATTCAGAGACATTTTCCCACAATCAATCATGTCATGGTGCAAATACTTGGAATTTAATTTGTACTGATACAGCCTTATGTTTTACAGCTCCAGGTTCCACAGGGGTTGATCCTGAGCTCCCGTCTGTTTCAAGAATTACTTTTCTTTTCGAAGATGAACCGGTTATGCTTTATTACCCCTAACTGTAAACGTGTGTGTGAATGGTGCGCTGCAATGCAACCCATTTGGGGAGAATTCTCTTACTTTGCTCCCAGGATGTTCTAGTCTCGGGAGCCAAGGTGACCTTTACCAGGATCTAGCAGCTGTTAAAAGATGTGTCTGTGAGAGTTTGGTCATTTGTCTTGTGTGTTCGTCTGTACTATTTTTATAAGTAAGTCACTCAAAGCCCAAATACCTTAAAAATAAGCCACATTTATGTTTAAGCCACCCTTAAAAATGAATGTGGCTTGTTCAATAAAAATCTAAAATAAAGATGCCTACATCATTAAATGATCATCATGCTAATCAACATTCTGTTGGACGTTACACATGTTTATGCAGTGTACTACTTTGTGCCCAAGTGGCATAGTGGTGAGCAATGTGGCCTTGCTAAAAACTATGACGTGCAACAAAAATTTGTCAATAATTAGTCAATAATTGATTATTAATCTACTCAGACCTTGGGTGTGTCATGCTCTGGATCCCCTGCAGTTTGCGTACCGGGAGAAGGGTGGTGTTGACGATGCTATTCTATACCTTCCGTATATAAGGCCTACTCCCACCTCAACAAAGTAAAAGCTGTTTTGACGATAATGTTCTTTGATTTCGGCAGATTCAGAGGCGGATGTTAGAGTCAGAGTCAAATGTTGGCTCTTTAGAATCTGCAAGAAACTCCTTAGGAAGAAGGCAGTTCTATCAATCAGTGATGGCCGGTATTCTTTCCTATGCTGTAGTCTGTTGAGGAGGAAACCTTAAATGCACAGACGCCACTCGACTGGACCTGGTGCTGACAAGGAGGACCTTGAACAAAATGCTGCCCATCATGTCCAACACCAATCACCCTCTGTATGGAACTTTTGCTAGGCAGAAAAGCATGTTCAGATGTTTTTTCACAGAGGTGCTCTACTGACAGACTCAGGAAATCTTTTGTTCCCAGGGTCTTACGCTGCTTTAACACCTCTTTATGGTGCCTGCGGATGTGATTGGAATTCTTGCTCATGGTTAATGGTCAGTTCTTGGATGATTCCCCTACCAACACACTTCCTCAGTTAAACATGTTGCTCTCCCTCATAACATAATCACTATTTACAGTTTTTATTTATTTATTTATTTATCTACTCATCACTTTATCTCTCATCTATTATGATACAGTACTGTCCTTCCAACTGGATATTGGACATTTCCTTCGGACTCTATAAAGTATTTATCATGAGACCTTTTGCGTTCAGACACACGGACGAAGTTTTTCATTTTCTTTTTCCCTTTGTACCCTCTCAAAACGCTTGCGTTTCCCCATCTTGCCTCACATTTTCCCTTGCAAGACTGCTTATTTGATGTGACGTCATTAATGTACAGCTTTTTTTTTTTTTTTTTTTGGAAGTTAGAGACATCCCGAGCAAGTGAGTGTGTGTGTATATGTGCCTGTGACCTACAGCCACCCTAGCACAGTGAGTCCTTTGTGTATGTTCTGGGTTTATAACACCTCTCTCTCTCTCTCTCTCTCTCACTCACACACACACACACACACACACACACACACACGCACACACACGCACACACACACACACACACACATTTTTTACAGTATCCCCTTTCTGTTTCAGCATACCACCCTCCATCACTCTTAAATGCACACATCAAAACCAGAGGCCTGCTTTTTTTATTGCGAGCTAGGATCACTCAGATTTTCCACCGAAATGAAAATGTCATGCTTTAGAGCTGTCGTTGCATGGTAGTGCTTTGCAGTGCCACAGATAATTTATATGCTCTGTTTTGTGTTTTTGCATTATGCCTGTTTTTTTTTTTTTTTGACATTTATTAGAGGTGTGTTTGCAATATCTAAAGCCTCTTTGCCAGACTGTTCTCAAGGTTCACTTCATGTCTGCCTGATTGCCACATATGTACTGTATGTGTGTCATAATTAATGTTTTTTTTTAATATAAATAAATCACCTTTATTTCAGCAAGAGTGTTTTATTATTTTTTATTTAATTTGCTAGTCTTTAGAGATGTTGCATGCCTTCTGTTCTCTCAGACATGCCAATTTGAAAGAATTTGCATTAGCTTTCAGGTAAAGAGCTATAATTGTTCAAGGTTAGGACGAGCTTCTCTTATGACATTTTCATTTGCTTCTCTTTCTTTCTTATTATAATTTCTTTAATGCTGTTTCTTTTTTATTTAGTTTTGTTTCGTTTTTGCATGCAATAGCTTTCTCCTTCATTCACTTTAGTGCAGCCCTGTAGTTTCGTTTGTATGCAGTACTGGATCTTATTGTCCCTGTTTCTTCCTCAGTGTGCCACAAGTCCCACCATAATCCTTTGTCACATCCAAATCGTCTGGACTACAGTGACCTCCAGCTGTTATCCAGAGTTTCACCATTTATGTTCATAAATACCAGGTCAATCAAATCTATTCAGCTTCTAAACAATAAACTTTGGCTGGATCTAAATCTAGATCTAGAATAATACCTTAAGAAAAAAAAACCTGGTAGTATATTCATCAAGTATATGGTCTCTTCTACAAATTACAAAATCATACTAGAAACCTGTACGAATCGTTTATTTACTGTATAACTAATGAGTTCAATTCTAGTAACCCTTTTTTTTTTAAACCACATGGCCACATCAGCCAGTTGTTTAAATACAACAAAGAGAAATACATGCCCTGTGGTGTGGTCATAAGATCCATCTGCTTTTCCACCTGACGTGAAACCTATTTGAATATCTCCTCAGGTTTCATGGTCTCCTGTACGCTGCTCAGTGAAGTATGTTCTATAGAGGTGCCATCCAAACAGGCTCTTTTCACAAAGACATCATGCACTGTGAAACCCAAACAAAGCTCCTTGCCAACTTGAGACATTTCCTAGACTAAACATGATTCCTCCACTGGTCAACAGTAATTAAGCTATGAACTGATCCAAATAGATAAACAATGATTAAACTTGAATGCATTATTCACAAGATCCTAAACTGAATTTAAGTGATTAACCATTGCTAGTTAATTACATGATTATCTCTGATTAATAATGGAATATGTACACGTTGGCCTACAAACAGTCTTTTACTGCTCCAGGTTTCACCTCTTTCGGTTGAAATCATGTAGGGCTTTTAAACAGTCTATTTTTCACTCATGTACAAATAAACTAGGAAATATTTCGAACAATGGTTTCAGTGCATTATGACTGATAAAAGTCATTTACAAAGCCATGTTATTGTCCCGAGTACTTGCTTGTATACAGATCCCCTATACAGTACACACCCTAATCCTTCACAACATCCCTTCAGGCCAAGTATTTCTTTTTTTTACAAATTAAAACTTACTTAATCGTTCATTTAAATTGTATTTGTATTGCGCTTTTATCGATGGTCATTCTTGCTAAGCAGCTTTACAGAATCCAAATTATGGAAATGTGATGGAATGTGAGAAAATGCGTATGAATCAAAATGATCAGATTGTCAGATTGTCCACTTGTAACTGTTGAACAAGCCGAGGACGACAGCGGCAAGGAAAATCTCCCTGAGTTGGCAGTATGAAGAAACCTTAAGAGGAACCAGACTCAGAGGGAACCCATCCTCATTTGGGTGATACCAGATGGCAGGCATTGATCTGCAGTTCTACTGTGTGTTAGGCTGCTGGACGTTCAATATAACCTCATGATGATGTGTTTAAATTAATATGGAGTGCAGTTATATATGTTGATATATGTTAAACCAACTTTGACTAATGCACCTTCAAAGGAAAGGTCTAAAGAACTTGAAGAAATGTCCACTAGTCCTGTTATTTACATTTATGCAATTGGCAGACACTCTTATCCAGATTAAATTGATCTTTTTATAGAGAAATTTTGCTAGCATTTCATAGTCATAGATGGAGTGTGGCAACATATCACCTGTGATCTCTGTACTGTATATACATTACCGCTCAAAAGGTTTCTAACTAACGCTCACTTTCTAACTCCATGGTCTTTCTTGATTTTTATTTCTTTCCACATTGTAAAGTAAAACACATTAAAGTCATCCAAATTACACAATAATCTCCTTTGACCAGTTAATGTTGAGATTTATCTGCTACTTTTCATCTGTAATGCCTTCATAACAGCTTTAAGCTGTGGCGCTGTTCATTGGTGATTTTGTGAATCAAAAATTGGTGATGTTTTGTTATTTTTTTCAAAAATAAAGAAATATCCGATTTACATAAGTACTCTGACCCATCACTTGGATGAATCACCGTTTACCAGTAAGGACAGCTCAAGGCTGCTTGTGAACGATTCTACAAACTTGGCCCACCTTTCTTCCATTCCACATTTCTTGCATTCTTCTTGGTGAAACAGTTTAAGCTCAACCAGGTTAGGTGGGCAGGGTCAGTGCACAGCCATTTTAAGATCTCTCCAGAGATGCCCTATTTGGTTCAGGTCCAGATTCTGGCTCCACCCCTCCAGGACTTTGAAAGCCACTACTGTGTTTTCTTGGCGTTAAGCTTTGGGTCAAGGTCTTGTTAAACTGTAAATCCTGAGCACTATTTCGAAGGTTTTCACTGAAAATAGCTCTTTATTTTATCTGCATCAATTTTCCCTCTATACTGAGTAGACCCAGGAAAACATCCCAAAAAGCATAATGCTGCCACCACCAAGTTTTACTGCAGTGATGGTTAGGATTCAATAAGGTGATTTCCTGATTCCAAATAGTTTAATCATTGTCATTCCAGAGGATTTTGTTTCTCATACTCTAAGATTCCTTCAGGTGCTGTTTGGCAGACTTCCAGCACACTGCCATGTGCATTTTAGTCAGTAAGGGCTTCTGTCTGGCTGCTGTACCATAAAGTGCTGCAGTGATGGTTGTCCTTCTGTAAGTCTGGTTGTTCCATATCTCTCCCTTTTGAAAATGATGGAGGCTCTTACATCTTTCTTTCTAATGTGAAAGATAAAACATAGCAAACTTAATATGGCATGCCGTTTAGGAAAATATTCATGAGAGAACTTAATGAAAACTCTGAATATATTGAATGAAACGTGAGAATATTGAATGGATTCCGAATATATTGATTGAAAAATATATATATTGAATGAATTCTGAATATATGGATTGAAAACTGATATATTGAATGAAAAGTCTGAATATATTGAATGAAACATGACGTCATCGAAACACAGCGCCATCTTTAGAAAGGATGAGTGAGTCGGCGAGAAACTTGGTTGCTGCAATTGTGAGAAATGAAGAGATGGTCAACACATTGATGAGTGCGTGTACGGCCCAAAGTGGTGGCACAAGCCGCACTCAGTATCAGACGACGGATGAAGAAATTTATTTGCTATTTCACCGCGGAAGACCGGTGTTATGCGCTAAAATGCCCCCTGCCACAGATTGCACCCCCTATTTAATCTCTGTCAAATATTATATTAGAACAGAAATTTCTAGGTTTATGATTTAGAAATGACAAATTAGACCAAATGGATTTGATTATAAAATAAGCATTATAAAAAAATTACATGTTGTATTGGGTTAAAATATAAATGATTATTTTTTATATACAAGATGTATTTTTGATATTGCTTATTTAATAATGAAAATCATTTCGTTAAATTTTTCATCATAAATATTTATTTAGTGCAAGCATTTTTGTATTACATGACAAATCCCTGTAAAATAAATGTGCCACAAAATAAACATTATATGAGAATTATGCTCTCGACACCTGTCACGTGCCAAGGGCTAATTATAATGTTTATATCATATTGTTATTGTTATATCATAACAATAAACCTATGAATTTATGTTGTAATATAATATTTGATAGAGATTATGGCGGGCGGGGGCAACCTGTGGCAGGGGGCATTTTAGCGCATAACACCGGTCTTCCGCGGTGAAATAGCAAATAAATTTCTTCATCCGTCGTCTGATACTGAGTGCGGCTTGTGCCACCACTTTGGGCCGTACACGCACTCATCAATGTGTTGACCATCTCTTCATTTCTCACAATTGCAGCAACCAAGTTTCTCGCCGACTCACTCATCCTTTCTAAAGATGGCGCTGTGTTTCGATGACGTCATGTTTCATTCAATATATTCAGACTTTTCATTCAATATATCAGTTTTCAATCCATATATTCAGAATTTATTCAATATATATATTTTTCAATCAATATATTCGGAATCCATTCAATATTCTCACAGTTCATTCAATATATTCAGAGTTTTCATTAAGTTCACACATGAATATTTTCCTAAACGGCATGCCATATATATATTTGCTATATATAAAGTTTGCTATATTTTATCTTTCACATTAGAAAGAGAGATGTAAGAGCCTCTCTCTCTCCCTATATATATATATATATATAGAGAGAGAGAGAGAGAGAGAGAGAAAAGTGAGTGAGTGAAGAAAGATTTATTTGTGCTCCTCCTTTAAGTCAATATGGGTTTTAAGTTACATCAGTGGGGCTGCCCAGATTTATGTTTAATAAGCTTCAGGTGGTGGTGGGAAAAGTGGAGGGGGCACTGTCAGAGTTCTTGGCAGCGCTTCAATTTACACCGCAATGCCACGTCTGGAGCAACAGAGCTACCTTTGTCCACAACACACGCCTGCTGTGAGCTGAGCCCTGGCTGACAGCAACCAGATTTAAGGGCTAATAAATAGGCAATAATCAAACTCAGGGAGGAATGTTTATGGGAAGTGTGCAAAAAAAAAAAAAAGAGATTGACTGCTATTTTGCAGGGGGGGGAGGGGGTCTTGTCATAACTAAGACACACACACACACACAATCCCATTCTCACGTGTGTTTCATTTAGAACTTTTGTGTTGTTCTTACCTTCTTCTTTTCACACTTTCTCTCTTTCGCCGTCTTCCCCTCCGCCCACTGCTCCCCCTAACCTTTATTTTTATCCTGTTGACTGACAGAACGCCTCCTGCCCAGGTAGCAGCGAGAACAATGCTCCCTCTGTTTGAAGGAAACAGGCAGGGTGGGACCAAGCGAGGGAGGAACCCCTTGGGCTGAGGGAGGAGTGAGTGTGTGCATGCGTTGAAGAGAGCGAGCGCAGGCTAGAACGAACCCGATCGCATTGGCTGGAATGATGAAAGCAGCGTAGCACCGCGTGCTGTAAACAATAGCGTGTGAGAGTTGATACACTGCATGAAACATACTCAGTCATTCACAAGATGTGTCCAGTATATACAAAAACAAAAGCACTGACAAAAAGCAGCAAATACGCCTTGAGTCCGTGATGTGATGATTTCAAGAGCAAGGCGCTGTAATGAATGAACTTTCTGTTGCCAGCATTCTGTCTATTTAAATGTTGGTTTCGAATGAAACAGGGAGAGTTCCCCCTGTGTACCATTTGGCACAACCTTCCAAAATAAAACGTTAAAGTGTAACCAAAGTAGGAGCTAATTGTGTGCTTCCAGCATGAATTAAAACTTTGTGTAGCGCACAAAGTTTTTAGAGACATTCTGAACAAAAGTCCTTCACCAGCTGTGCAAACAAGGTGCTCCTGATGCGAAAGCAGTAAATATATTTTAAGTACATTCTAAAAATATATTCTGCACTTATTTTTAGTAAGAGACAACTAGAAGTCACCATCACTCTTTTAATGCCTTTGATGCCTCTTTGAAATGTCTCAACTAGCTAAAAATGACAAAATCTAATACTAATGTGGAGAGATAAACACATATGAATGCAGATATGAAACTCAATACGCGTCAACAGTGTAGCCCGGAGTGGTTTCTCTGTCTTCCTTTCACTCAGGCTGTCAGGACTGTTTCTCACTTTCTTACTCTTACTGCTTTCCCACAGCATGATACCCTGTATAGGCAACACTCGCCTTGCCATAGTTCATCTTTCTCTTTACTACAATCTTTTTGCACAATCTTCTGACCTTTCGTTTACCTAGAGAAGCCACTATGTCATAAATAGCACACGTGACGTCACATTGATATAACAGAGTATGAATCTTGCAAAGGAATATTCATTTATAAATAAAGCCATGTCTGGCAATAAGGAGTGATTATTCCTGTCAGAGTTTAATGCTAATTGAATGATAAAAATCTCGTAGTTCATCTTCTGTACCGCTCGGGACATGAGGTGCGGTACGCCATGGACAGAGTGCCAATCCATCACAGAGCCCACAAACACACACCCCTCCCACAAAACAACATTTAGGGAAACTATTTGACCTGGGTACCCAGTAAGCGTGGGAAGAACTCCACAAACACAGACCCAAGGTAGGAATCGAACCCTCGGCCAAGCGGGTGCAAGGCTACAGTGCCAACCTCTACGCCAGTGGGCAGGAGGTGTGTGTGCATGAACTTTTAGCATTCTGGGTTACAATATATAATATACAATATTCTTTATATAATGTAAAATATGCTTTATATAGTGTGTTGTATATGTATACCAAAGTGTTCGACACCCAACAAAGTTCAGCCATCAAGGTTTTTAGCTGTGAGTTAAAGGTCGTGTTTAATGGTCCAGCACTGGTTCACTTGCATTCAAAGTTGTAAGCTTCTGTCCACTAGCACTAAACCTTAACCACTGACCTGTCACTGCCACATGGCGAACAGAAATGCATTACTAAGAAAGCTACACACCATATTCAGAAAACGAAAATAAAGGGCTGGGTAAATAAGTGCTCCCAATTCTCTGGGTTATTGTAAGGCATCTAAAAAGATCCGTTCACTGAACACTCCTTCACACTCCGGCCCACTTAACTGTCCGACATTTTACAAATTAAATATATTTATGAGACGTCTCATTTATTTCAAACAATGAATGCAATTTTGTTTTGGAGGACGGCAAGCCCCTGCTTTCCTGTATACAGGATCGATCAGTGTAGATCATGAGTGAGAGTGAGTGAGTCAGGCCTAAGAGGGTGGTCTAGTAATGACACCGTTATATTTCGTACAAAAAAGCAAGCAGCAAAATCAAGGGGCAGCTCATTCTGTCAAAACCTGGCTACAAATCTGTACTGCAACCGGATCCTTTAGATACAGCCTGGCTCCCAGTACAGGTGCACACACTAATTCACTTATTTCTCACCTGCTACTCAGCCTATTCTCTTGGTGAACCTGTTTCCACACCTTTTATGTTGCTCTGAACAGCTGCAGTGCTTTGAACAATTTAAACTCAGTGAATGCACGATTTAAATGCAGCACACGTTGATGAATCTGGACTTTCGTCGTCCTGTGAGTTTCATGATAGCAGACAAATCACATGACCTTTTGTTGTAACTGTGTTTGTGCTTGTTTAGAACAATTTATGTATTCGTATCTGGTCACATTTTAAATATAATCGACCAATGTATCTTATTAACAATCTGAGATGATGAAGCAGTAGACAGGCCTTCAATTAAGTTTAATATGGCATAATGTCAAGTAAGTATTTGTGGATTTATTCCCAGAGATTACGTGATGACCAGAGAGAAGACGAGGAAGCCTCCATCTCCAGTTCTCCATCACACTTGAAGCACTGCCATGAAGTTCCCACTTTTACACCTTGAATATTTATACACACACGCATCAATGAGCTTGTACCTTGGCTGACATTAAGCAGGGCGAATCTGTGGACTTTGGAGAGGACATCACCCCTGGCGTGCTCTCTCCTGTTTCCGCTGTGTTTTGCAGCACTAAGCCGTCCTGTGACAATGACCAGGGACATGATTTGTGTAGCCATTTCTATATACAGTATAAATGGCCTGTAGGTTTGGTTACGCAAGCGTGACATTTATTTCCTAAAGTCTTCCTGTTTAATAGCCATGTACCTGCACCTGCATGTCATAACAGATGGATCACACTGACAACATATCATTTTCACAATAAGAAAAGGGTAAAAATACTACAAAGAATAAACAGGTCAGAATTCAGATACTGACTCCAGTCTGAGGGGGGACTGTTTGTGCAAGTCCGTGCCTGAACTTGCAATTCCGACAAGTTATGAATGGATCACTGCAGGCTATGAAGAAACCATTGAGGAGGAGCCTACAGCCTTTATCTTCTGAAAGCCATGCTCTAATAGTTTCCACCATTGCGATGAACAAATGAACAATCCATTCATTTGGCTGAATAAAGAGCTGTACAGAGAAGCTGTAAAGGTTACCTTTTTTGACAGCTTCATTTGCAGACATGCAACCAAAGAACAGCATTACGCCTGTGGTTTGGGATCCTTCCCATATATCACTCTTATCTTCGGAAATGATCAAGGAATGATTATGGAAGCATATCTTTCAAAAAGCATAAAGTCAGTCAGATTTTTTAAAGCAGAATATATGAAAAGTTGTATTTTCGTTGACATTTTTTAAAGGTGGAGCCATTATGCATCAAAATGGTTGAAAAACAGCCTGATCAAAGTGGCATCCGAGGCCATTGATCAAGACAGATTGTCAGTGTCATACCTGGACTAGTATCTCTAAAATAAAATGTTTAAAAAATCCTGGTTCTTTGCATATGCATGTCACAGGCACACAAGTTGGGGTGATATGTAAGCTTTTAAAAAATACAAGAAAAGAGGATTCTAAAGGAGTGTATTAAATCACAAGACTGCACTGTTAAACAATTGAATTGTCTAAGGAACGAGTAATTTGTGTATTCCAGCTCACGTGTACATGTCACACTCGGTGTTTCTGGGAAAAGCTCCGGATCCAGGACCGTGATCAGGATAAGTGGTTACTGAAAGCAATTGAGAAAAACGAGTGTGTGGTTATGTTTTTAATGTGTTAATAAATACAGCATGTTTTAATCTTTTTAGGAGGATGTTGTTCCCAAAACTGACTTGCAGTACTGCAACAACAAGACTAAATTAACCAAGGGAACTGATGGGGGAATGAGGGAGCGAAAAAACAAAACACCAAATTACCACTGTACGGTAAACCCCGACATAAAACAACATGCTTGCGCAGACAAACAGAAAACACATGCCTGCACTAACAATCAGACTAAAAAGATCATAGGAAATAAAGTGAAATATTGGGCTGTTGTTTATTTTACCCTATGGCTATACAGTAGTAGATATTTCGCAATCACTATCGATGTGCTATAATTTCCCTCTATTTAATCTTCCCCTCGAAACTACATGTCCTCCAAACTAATGTACAACCAGCACGCAAAACCAGTGGCTTTCCCACCTGCCTGTGATCTTGTTGGATTTAAATCACTATCAAAAAATACTTTCTGTTGCATAAATCCCAATTTCCATTCCAAGTACAGAATATTTGACATTTACATTTTAGAGTTTACTGCATTTAATTCATATGCAACAAATCGCATATACATAAAAATATCTGGGTCCGATTTTAAGAACTACAACGTAATTCATAAAATGATCATCCAATCTATATACGATCATTAAATCAAACAAATACCAAATTGAAAATATATTATCTAGATGGTTCTAGCGCAGCCACAGTACAAAGGCCTGCTGAAACCTTCCAAAGTGTTCAATCTGCAGAACATCAACTAAGTTTGCTGCTTTAATCAGGTCCACATTTGCAGTTAGCTTGCATTAAGAGTGACGTGAATAAATTTGAAAGGTTAGCTCTTAGTGGAGAGACCTACAGTAGATGGAGCAGACAGACTGATTAGGATAGGAGAGTAAGGCATGACCCATCATTTGTCACAAACTCGGGAAACTCGAGCTCCGCTGCAGCCCACATGGGTTGGAGAGTTATCATCGCTCGCTGAAAAATGGGCACGAGTGCCGCTGGCTGAGACGGGAGAAATGTGATATCTTCATACATCTCATTTATCTGTCTTCTGGCCTCTTGTGCTTGTCTTGTGAGGAGTTTTTCTCTCTGTCAATCTTTTTAATACTGTGCTTTAATATGACTAGGCTTTAATTTTAAATGATAATTTCTTTGGAGTCAAGGTTTGTTGACTACAAAATCAGAAAGGGCTTTAATGCTACCTTATAAGCTCCTTGGACTGCAGGTCCAGACTTACACTCGCAACCTTCCGGCTTCGCTATATTTAGTGAATAATTCATAGAATTTACTGAATAACTGCTTTTTGATGCCTGATGAATAATAATGGAAATGTTTAAGTGGGTTAAATGCTTTTCTTTTTTACAATTGAATTTACATACACCTAGGCTAATCATGTCGAACCTTCATGTCACCATACTGTACATTACTTTTGGCAAATCCTTTAGTGATTCCACTGTGCTGACATCAGACTATATATATAACTATATTTTAAATATTTTAGATTTCATTCTTTACAGCAAAATCAACAGTCAGTGTACATAAAGTTGACTGTTTCTTTAAACAGTGTGGGGGGAAAAAAAAACAATTGAATGACATTTAGAAGTTTCTAGTTGTCCTTAAAGTTGCCAAATAAGGGTTAACAAGCAGTGCACATGTGGTTTTATTTAAGCATCTACATATAGAGACAGTGCCTAATCTGCACTTGATACCGTGAGAAAATTGAAGCAACTCAAGTGAGACCTCAACTTAAAAAAAAAAAACTTTAAAAGGAACTAGACTTGAGTTTATTATTATTTAATATTATTTTATTCAATTCCAAACAACATAAGGTAAGGCGCAAACTATATGTGGATATGAAATTCTTGAGATAGACACCGACAATATGTTATATAATTCAAGCAGGGGCCCAAAATAACTCCCAATGTTGAACAAATTTTGTCTGAAAGTTTCAACAAAAACCGAAGACAATTACAAAGAAAGTGGTAAATGAGAGGCATCAGGTGCCATGCTGTGTACATCTACCATGTGCAGAGACCTCTACAATGATCAGCCTTAAAATCATGACTGAGTGAATGACATTGATCAACTATATATCACTAAACTGGTGACAGGATCATGGGCACCCAAGGCTCATCCATGCCTGCGGGGAACCAATGACAACCTATAGAGTCTGATCCCAAACAAAAGCCAATGCTGCGCAAATTGCCAATGCAGACTATGATAGAAAGGCACCAGAACACTTTGCATTACAGCATGCTGCATTTGCGACTTAGCGGACAAAAAGTTAAAGATTGTGGACACAGCCTTCAAATTCCAAAGGATCTCAATCCGACTGAACTTCCATGGAATGCTCCAAACAAACAAGTCTGATCCATGGAGGCCATTTCTCTAGTATAGCGTGTGGCAACAACCAACGGCAAGTTTCAAACTTCCTCAGTTCCCTCAGCTTCCTCAGTTCACCACATCAACAACCTAGAGCCTTGGCCACCTGAGCCACCACTTCCCTAGCCCACAGATACACTGAGCAGCTATAACAATACCTTGCAAAGCCCAAAATTGTGTAGGTTCCCCTTGGGGGCATGACTCGACAAGACTTCTGGGGGTGTGCTATGGTGTCTGGCATCAAGAAGGGCAGCTGGTGTACAATCAGTGCAAGAAGAAGTTGTTCGCAGATACAGCAGGAGCCAAAAAGGTGTATTACCACTGACTGAAGGACTGTCCAGCAAAGAAAGAGGCCACTCTGATTCTGCGATAGATAGAAAAGCCAGATAGGTGATCACCAGCCTTTTTGTTTCTAGTTAGATAAAGTAATACATTTAAACAAAGCTTTATTCGTTTGGTCATAATAAGGACCACTATGTTTAAAGAGAAAAGTGTAAGGAGTTTAATCTGAAGAACACTAGCTCAAGCATGGGGGTGGTAGCATTGTACTGTAAGTGCAATTTTTCTATACAGCACTTAATGCACAATGTGGAAATCGTAGAAACTTTTTGGACTGAACTGAAAAAAAGTGTATGAGCGAGGAGCCCCTGAAACCTGACTGAGTTATACCAGTTCTGTTAAAAAGTATGAGAACAAAAAGGCAATGTATTTTGAGAACTTTATGGACACCTACCAGACACTTGATTCTAGTTCAAGTAAATAAATGCCAACGCCAATGTCAATGATCAATGTGTGTGAGGTTTGGACCTGCTAATGTAAATATAAGCTGAAATAAAACTGTCTCTTAGCTATTATTTTGAAATGACCTCTTACGGAAATATAGTAGATACACTTTTTGATTTAACGCAGAGACTATATGCACTAAAGAAAATATGCATGTATCAACACATTTCGATTAAGAACAGAATTTCACCTCAAGTAAAATCTATAAGATGAATAAAAATAAATAATGGTACTTAATATTTGTTAGAATTTGTATGTTTATAGGGCTAATTGAATGGAATTAAGCATGCTGCAAACTTGTATGCAAATTATTATGTTTAAAAAATAGATATAATATTAATGTAAAAGCTTCAGTACATGATGCTGGAATATTTGTAGGTGTTGTAAGTTCTAGCGCCTGTATGTTAGTACCAACAGGTTCTCACTACGGAATGTTGTTTAGAAGCATTCATAAGTAAAAAATACCTGATAAATTAAATAGGATTGTCTCTACCTAAATAATAAAAAGATAAAAATGCTCAAGTATAAGTAAAAGCATTATGATTTAATTATTATTTTAAAAAGTTGTTATGGTGGCCATCTACTAAAGTACTCATAGTTTATTACTACTCGTGCTTATTAACATACTGAGATTATACAAGGGATGTTCAAGTATAAAAAAATGTCAAAACTTGTGGTCCCTTGAGAAGGATTAACATTTACGTACAACAAGCACAGTACAGTTATAAAGTTTAAAGGAGCCCTATGTCCATGAACGACATGATTTTTTGCAGTTGTTTCAGTGAAAATTCAGTGAGTGGAATATTTGTTACTTAAAAATGATGGATAATCTAAACCTGCACTTCTGGAGTGTGAGTGTATGCTGGGTACCAAGAGAGCCTTTCCCTTCTACACACACTGATGATTACTAATCTGCAGTGAGTTAAAGAATATTTTGACACCGATGCCCTGGCAGTCTGATAATGGCTCTGATGTACTGAGAGAATTTTCTACCTTAATGGTATGTAAGTACTAGTGAAATGCTGGGATAAGTGCGTTAGTGTAGAACGGAATTATGTAGAGGAATAAAGGTAGTTTTTGACATTCATTCCTGCATTCTGTTCATCTGTGCAATCAAACGTCCCAGTTTGACTTGAACATATCTCATACTTTACAGTTCTATAAAAGTTGTATAATTATATAGTTTTAATGTGTGTGTGTGTGTGTGTGTGTGTGTGTGTGTGTGTGTGTGTGTGTGTGTGTGTGTGTGTGTGCGCGTGTGTGTGTGTGTGTGTGTGTGTGTGTGTGTGTGTGTGTGTGTGTGTGTGTGTGTGTGTGTGTGTGTGTGCGCGTGTGTGTGTGTGCGCGTGTGCGCGTGTGCGTGTGTGCATGTGTGTGCATGTGTGTGTGTGTGTGTGTGTGTGTGTGTGTGTGTGTGTGTGTGTGTGTGTGTGTGTGTGTGTGTGTGTGTGTGTGTGAGACCATAGAGCCCTCTGCTCCCGTGTTTTACCTGGTCTCATTGTCAAGTACATTGGTTGTCATCACAAAATCATAGACTCGGAGCCCGTACTTATCCCTTGTGTAATAGAAGCCATGCAGTTTTAATTCCCTGTAGGTCAGCCCAAAAACATGGACAGAGCAGGTAGAACCATCCAGGAAAGCTGCCAAACTGTAGACACCTCAGGCTTCTTTTTTCTGCATTGCATACAATTGATTTTTGGACACAAAATTAAGAATCCTTGTACATGTCAGTGAAATGTTAATAAATGAAATGAAACCCAAATAAAATGGGTGTTGCTACACAAGGGATTCTATTTAGACAAATACACACAATTAATCATTTGAAGAGTACATGCAGGTTTACAGCAATAAATCAGTTATGATTCAATTATTGCACTGATCATACTTTAAATGTTTTGCAAATGGAGTCTGTAGCATGAATGCAGTGCAGGTTGTCTGTAGGATACATCCTGCTCTGCATTCATGCACAGGAACTGAAAATATACTTCTATCGCTAATTTGTCTCTGAAAACATCGACATTAACGATGAACGGTGAACGGGCTGGACATGAACAAGCACTGCGTTTGTGGTCCGTCTTTATGCCTCTGTCTCAGGTTCCAGCTGCCAAAAGAAATGTATTAGTTCTCAGTTTGGGAGTGTTTAGACCTATCTGCTGATAAGCCACTCAATTTACAGCTAAAGCGCTGATCTGGTCCTTAAAAAATGTTATCTTCAAATGATATACAGAAACATCTTCATGTAACATACAACATAGAATATCCTCTATCAAAGAAAGATAAGTTACATTCTTTAAAGCACACTGTTAATATCTTACAGGATTTCAGCCTTAACACAAACGTGTTTGCTTTCAACTGTAATTACATTAGTCAAAAAGCTGTAATGGATTTTATAGTTAATTTAATTTATTAATGCTCCAGACTCACTGTGCTTTGTAAAGATTTACTTATTTTTCTCTAGATGATTTATTTTCCACTGCTTGGTAGTTTGCACCATGCACGAATATATGTGCATAAATGTGCACTCAGATATTAACATAAGCATTGTTTTTATAAATCCCACACTATTTGAACTTATGCAACATCGATAACTTGAAAATTATCCTTTGATAATAATGTCTGATTATTCCTAAAACTGGCATTTAAGGCAGCAATAAAGAGCAATGTGTATTTTTTTATATAATTACTGTCCATTAGTGTTGCACAATTCGAATCATCAAATATCTATATTTGATCCAAAGTAAAGATATCTTCTGTTAAATTGAACAAAGTCTTTAAAATGAATCAACAAGAACATGAATAAAGAGGTTTTTTAAAGCATTATATTACTATCTGAAAATTTGAGTAAGCACTGAAAATGGCATTGTTAAGATTGTTAAGGAGTTAAGATTGATCACATAGCTGGAAAGGGTTATTGCATCATAAAAAAGTCAATTGGGATCAATATGCAAGTAAAATATCTCCCCTCAATGAATGACCTCATTTCAAAGGAAACCTCAAAGTAAAATGATAGGAATTGAAAGTTATAAAAGAATACAAAAACAAGATTTACATCAATAATATTTTACACATATACTGTAGATCAGTGATGGGAGATCATTTTGAACAATGATTACATTTTTTATACTGTTTATCGTGCAGCTTCCTACCTTACATCTTAGGTTTTGGGTAGCAGTTAACTTGTTTACTAAAATCACTGATCAGCCTACAATTACATCAAACTAGCTAAGTGTTACTCAAATATTATAGTTATATTATTTGGATACAAATAGGTTGGAGCAAAGCATTACCCTTTTTAAAACGACAACCTAACCTAACAACAAGATAACTATATGAGTAGTACTTAGCTAGTTATTGTAGGCTGTCAATTGTGTGTGATGCACCAGGGTTTTTTTAATTTTTTTATAATATGTGTGGACTGGAAATGCATTTTTTTTATTCAAAAATCTTGTGAGAGTTTGTGTAATTCAAATTGATTCAACTTCAATTCAATTGTATAGTGTTTGGTTATTGTTGCAAAGCAGATTTACAGAATGAAAATCAAATTATGGAAATTTGTAAGAAAATGTGTATGAATCAAAATGATCAGATTGTCCCTGATGAGCAAGCAGAAGGTGACAGTGACAAGGAAAAACTCCCTGAGATGGCAATAGACGTGACCTTGAGAGGAAGCAACAGGGAATGCATTTTCATTTGGATGATAACGGACAGCAGGAATTGTTCATGCTGGAGGTCTTTAAGTTAATATGGAGATCAGGTCGTTATTGGAGGCTCAGTTACAAAACTGTATGAAATTCCGTTTCTGAACTTTTGAGCGACTGCAGTTGCAAGTCCTCAGAGAACAGCAGTGAAACCGCCCCACATAACCACACGCATCCCAATGAGACCACACGGGGTATCCATGTGATGATGTCGCCAACCAGAAGTGGAACACCAGGACGAGTCAGACGGGTCCAGAGGACAGAGGGGGGGGTCTGGATCACTGGCAGCTCAGGAGCGATATGTAGCAATATGCAGCTCGACCGAGAGGGAGAGACTGGGAGAAAGAGAGAGAAGAGAAGAGAAGAGAAGAGAAGAGAAGAGAAGAGAAGAGAAGAGTAATGGGTGTAGGAGTTCTAGTTCAGTGTGTCCTCATCGCTGCAGCAACTAGAGCCGATCTTGCGGCTGAAACAAAAATGCTATGATCATCAACGACTAAAACGCACAGAGCACCCAGTATGTTTGAGCATCAAGTCAAGATTTAAAGCAAAGCCATTCTGAAAGGTCTAATTGTTCATAATTAAAGCCATACTGACAAGGTCTAGGAGTATTCTTAAGCATGGCATCAAGGATAAATCCTGACCTACAGACAGACTGACAGAACGACAAAGAGAAGGTAAAAGTGAGTTCAGTGTACAGTACAGCTGTCGGATTCTTTCAATTCAAAACTGCCAGCTATCACTAGGCCAAAAATCTGCTTTCCCGTTGAATCTAGCTGTCTAGAGTCTTCATGTGAAATCATTTATTGTACCTTGTAGTTTTTACCTCTGTTTCAAGGGATTTTTTTTTTTTTTGTGAATCACCGACCATAGCAGAGGTGAGAACAGTGTGTGCACATATATTCTATGTGTGATCTTGGTGTGAGTGTGGTGTTTTCACTTTTTTTCATTCAGGAAATTTATATGTCTACGCAACTCCATGTTTTTACATGTTGTGGAATGTGTTTAGATCAGCCTGGGACTTTCCAGTTTCAGTCTGTGTTCCTTTGGAATATTGGCAACTTCTTCTTGCACTTCCCCATGAACTAAAGCACATAACCTGCAAAGGTTCGTCACTTCAGAGAACACATCGTCCGGGCTCTCACAGCGGGAGGGATGGCTATACCTGCACTCTCACATCAGCCATAGTGAGAGAAACCAATCATGTGCATCTAAGAGCAACAGTTTGAAAACATGCAGTTGTCTGGAGTCATGTGTCTCGGAGGAAGCGTGAGAGTCTTCATGATTGGTAGATGTCACCTTGAATGCCATAAATGAGAAATGTGGGAATTGCCGATGACTCAATTAGAAAAAGTGGGCTGTCCCCCCCATTAATTATTAATAATAATATATTAATAATAATAATAATAATAATTATATTATTATATCATCATCATTATTATTATTATTATTATTATTATTAAGTTTTATTTTATGAAATCTGAATACACAACTTTGGTAAAAACATGCGTCCTTATTTAATCTTGCTTTGTATAGTTATTGTAAAACTCACTTTATAAACCCTACTTTAGAGTAAGAACCATTAGTGTTCCACAAACAAACTAAAGAATCTACAAGAGTGAAGTTGGTTCCCTGAGTCAGTACAGCAAAATGATTAGGCTATACAAGTCTAGATGAATATTGCATGTTGAATATTCTTTAAGTAGTATAAATTCAGAAATGTGTACATTTGTAAATACAAATGTGTATATTAGCAAAACACTTGAGAGAAACCAGGCTCAAAAGTGAACCCACCCTCTTCTGGATGACACCGGATAGCGGGATTATACATCATTACAGTATATAGTCATATAGAGCAAAAGCAAACAAAACTAAACAGGTTGAAAAGAAACAGAGTGCTCTGTGCCTGAACTAGCTCATGAATTCATGTGCCTTCTTGCTGGCTAAGTAAATGCAACAACTTAGATTTTCCCATCATGCCTGGACATGGTCTCATCCTGCACCACCCTCAATCCTAACCCCCTGGCGATGCTCAACGTCTCCCACCGCTGTCTGTTCCAGCACGTCTGAATCTGTGCCACAAAGAAGCGCTACCAGAAATGTAAACACTCCCAGCGATGCTTAAGCGCCTCAAATAACATCTTCACAAAGACTTGTTATTCTTAATTTAGCAGGGACAAGCACTTGGTAGGGACATTGTTCTGTGGATTAGGAACAATGTGACACCGCCGTCAAACTCTAATCACAGTTATGTGCCTCGACAGAGCCGGAACCCACACAAAGTTCTGTGTTAGGGGTTGGGTGAAGAAACACGGCGGAGGCGTACAGGGTTATTCCGGTGTTATAAGAGGAGGGTGTGAAAAGGTATTCATGGCAGGTGTGGGATTTTAGCACTAGTCTTTCTTACTGTCAGCTTTGCCCTGCAGGCTAAGAGCATGTTTGCATCGAGTCACATAAACCCCCACTTGGTGTTTCTGCACAAATCTGGAAATGGAAAGACACAATAGATGGGTTTGCTTACCACCAACAAACAACATTTATGACTTTTATTCAGTTCGGCGAAACAACAACAACAAAAAAATCTTTGATACTCAAGGTTGTCTATAACAAAAACAAGTTGAATTTGAAAACAGCTATAACCTCATTAGAAGCTTTTACACTTCCAAGATTTCAAAATGTTTCAAATGTTAAGTATGGCATATGGCCAGCAGTGAGTGGTATAAATGTGTTCAGTGGGTTTTTGGAGAATATTGAAGCCAAGAAAATGACATGTACTGAATGTCATTAACGAATTACAAACATTAAACACTTAACATTCATACATTCTGTGAAATTAACTATTAATAAACTCACTCACTCATCATCTATATCACTTTATCCTGTATACTCGGTTGTGGGGGGCCTGGAGCCTATCCATCGCAGGGCACACACACATACTAGACAATTTGGGAACGCCAATTAGTCTAATCTGCAGGTCTTTGGACAGTGGGAGGAAACCGGAGTACCCGGAGGAAACCCACCAAGCACGGGGAGAACATGCAAACTCCATGCACAGATGGGAAACAAGCCCGGACCCTGCAGGTGCAAGGCGACAGTGCGAACCACTACACCACTGTGCAACCTGATAATAAACTATTTAAATAAATTGTTATATAAAATATATATATGGCTTATAAAACTCAACCTACACATTACTGATACAAAACTGCAAATTTAAATGACCACAAGTGCAGGCTGATTTATTTATTTATATTGTAACAGAACTGTGGGGTGGTGGAGCCTTTTCAAAATCACACAAAAGTCACATTTATAAAAACTATTTTGAGAAAGTATTTTGGCTTTTGTACTTTTTATCACCCTCGTGACTCAAATAAAACAAAATATTCTGTATCAGTTTGCAAAACTTCACACTTCATTTGAAATAATTTCATAAAACTACAAAAAAAAGGAGTTATCTCATTTTGTTTGTTTGTTTTCATGTTCAGTTTATTACAAAGTCAAAAGACATGATATATGTAAATCTTAATTAAATATACAGTAGAGTATATGCTGGAAATAAATGACTGACAAAAACAAAACACTTATTTCCCCTAATGTTCAATCAATCTAACATTTTATGAATTTAAATTGAAATAAATTATGCGTAAGAACTTTTTTCTATTTTGTTTTTAACAGTTGGAAACAAACAAATAGACATGAACCATAGCATCAATATTCAGCTGGTTATAACTTCTCCAGAACTGACGAACACATTTCAGACTTCCGTTCCTGTCTGCAAATTGCATGCTCTATTTGACCGCTAAGTGACAGAACCTGTAGATCTAGTTTAGTTCAGTCCCTCCCTTAACATAGGCTGCTGAACTTCCTGAAGGAGCTTGTTGCTACCAAGGTCTAACAGTCCTAAAACTAGCAGGTGTTTTCTCTGTTATTCAAAAGTCTTATTTTTTTAAATAAATGGTGTATTGGAAAGCCAGTAAGGCCACATAAGATTCGTGTCCTCATCTCTGAATGTATGGCATTTTTTTTTGTATGAGCGCCACTCAGAATATATTTGCAGAAATGAATTGAATTTTATGTGAAAGATATACAACAGAGCTACAAAACCTTAGCTGCAATCCCAATTTGCTACATAATGGATTTCATTTTTAAGGCTAGTAATATGCATTTACTGCAACATTTAGAAAGTTCGGTTTCTTAACAGCATCTTGTAAGATAGAACATTTTCCCACATTTAGCAAACACGAACTCTGGCTCCATGTGTGTGGCATGTTTCCTCAGTCTGAACTGTTTAACTTATACTGTTTATATGCTAATGCTGAAGTGCGCGAGACAATAGCAATCTTACTCGCCAAATATTTCAAAACAGATCGTTCATTTATTATAGAGCAGGAAACACAAAGTACTCAGTACCGAGTACATGTTAATCCTCAAAAGTCAATTATGTACTCTTAGAAAAACAGAGTTTCTCAAGAGTGTCTGGGTCATTCGTGTTTTAGCTTCCTAAAGGGCATTTCCACTGATTTTCTGAATGGAGATCCTTATGATATAGCGTTCATCGTAGAACATTTTCATTTTTTCCACCAAGGGACAAACAGTGCACAAAGTAAAAGTGCTGAGAGTTTGTTCTGGGATGAGTCTTTAGTGACATCACAACATGTTGCTTAAAACTGACAGAACCTTATTATAAGAAAGCACTATTCAACTGCAAACGGCCAAAGTATCAAAAAGTTTTGCCAAGGTAAATATGATTACGGTGCACCGAGGGTTGTCAAAGCTGATCTCATGGCAGTGCATCACTGTAAACTTCAGACTTAGCACATTTTTATCTGTCTGAGCTTCATTTCTTGTAGTTATCCGCCACATCCACAAATAAACGAAATTTGTTGCCAATAACCGAGAAAACATCTGAATCACATCTAACAAAGCCCTCAAATAATGCCAGAAAGACACTGTTGTAATCAATTTCATAATTAGAACTTGACTGTCTAATCCGCAGCTTGACCTCCTGACACCCTCTGGGCCCTCATTCCCCAGACTACAGCTCATGCCAACTTGTTTGTCTTCTCACCTGCAGCATAGAAAAGACCTTTAATCCAGACACAGCACACTTCTTCTGCTCTGAATGCCACTTTCATTTTCATCCTTCCTTCATTTTTTTTTTTGTTGTTGTTGTTCTTTTTGTCATGTTATTTAGAGCGAAACATGTGCCTGGGGCTATTCAATAGCAAGCACTTACAATGAGAGCAAAGTCGGCTTCTGAGCAGCTGCTTAACTACTAGTTACTGAATAGTTATTTCAAATACTTTGAGAAAATGCATTTGTTTTTTTAGGACAGGGAAAAAAACTCTAAGGGAGCTTGATTTTGGATCTTATTGTTTGTCTTGGTTTCAACTTTATTTTGCTCAACAGTGAGTCACTTCTCTGGCTTTCTGCTTTGCTTTGCTCCAGTTGCAGTTCAACTCAGTTTGATTAGTGACAACATTTAGATAAATTATTCAATTATCATCTATCAGAAATGATCACTCTGTTTCTAAATGTTTAAGAAAAAAAAGTCAGGTTTTGGAAAGAGGCAAGTAAAGTTATGTATAAACTTAATGGCAAGAATGATACTATTCTGGCTAATATTACACACCTTTAAACGCATAAGCATGCACACATACAGAAATGTCCAAGATTCCTATACATACACAGTCCTGCGCAAAACATCCTAGGCATTCTATTATGTCTTTAAATAAATAAATAAAAAAACAATGAATGTGTGTAAAACTGATTTGCATTTACAGGAGACATCAAGCAAAGTGCGGCGTTGAGTGATCCAAGCCTAGGTGTCTCAGAGCCAGCTGCAGTCATTCCTATGAATATTCAGAGAGTGGAATGCCTGATCCTTGAAAAGCAATGGATAACTCATCTCCAACTTGCAGAAGAGAGGCATCTGTCTGTGGGAAATGTGCACACAATAATTCACAAGCACCACTTGCACATTACAGGAACTGAGCTGGGAGTTCCTCCATACAGTCATGACTTCGCTCCAAGGCATTTCCACAGGTCTAGGACATGCGGAGTTCCTAGCAGGCCGGCATTTGGCATGTGAATCAGCCAGACTGATCAGGCTCAGGAGTACTGAGAAAACTTTATACACACTAATGGGTTTATCCTAGTGTTTCACTAATGCTTGTTTGGATCCCACCAAGGTATAAAGTATTAAAGTTAGTTCTTACTCTCATAGCTGGGTTTTGTTATTCAATCAAAAGCTCTGGTTTGGCTTATATTTTGTTATAATAGACATTATATAGTTATTTTTAAAAATCGCTGAAAATCAACATGTTTGTGCAAAACCTGGTGATCCATGTTAGATCACACTTTCATTGCCATTTCATTGGAACTCTTAAGAGAAAATGTAACATTTTGAGCCAAGTAGTTAACAGGGTCAACATCAAAAATGTGCTTCCATTTTAAAACAGTGAAGAATCTTTTATGTTTTTTTGTTTAGCTTCCACAGTCCCACCCACTTATGAATGGCAAAAGTGACATTACTTACCAGATACCCCTGCCAAAACTCACATTTAAAACTAATCACGGAAGCACACTGAGCAAGAAAAGACAACTGATAACATTTTATCATCTTAAACAGCACTTATCTCCTTAGCTATCTCCTTAGTAATAGCTTCTGAGTCATTCCTAATTGCTTTTTGCCAATATGTGATGTGATTCTTGGTTAACACAAGCTACAATGCTTACTACTAACTTACACTGAATCCCAAATCCTTCTCCAACCCCTGAACAACGGTACTATTTGGAACAAGAAATTGTACGTCCTATTTAATGCTCTAGCTTTCTATTTTAAGCTATCAAGGATTCAACACCAGAACAATTAGCTAGCTATTAATTATATACCTTGAAATGTCAGTATTAGTAACTGACATTTCAAGAAAATCATCATTTCATAAATGTAGCATTTCATAGCATTTTCCATAGGATCATCTCATTTGCAAGAGAAGCTAAGAATTAGCTACATAAACGCTATAGCTAGCAAACACCCACAAACCCATTAGAAGTCTCATAGTTGTGTTTGTTCTCATTCTCAGGTAATTACATTATGATGAAAAAAAAAACTTTTGGTAATTAATATCCTTATTACCTTCTTCATCCATTTTCACACCCTTGTTTCTCTCTTGAGTAAATTATTCAGTCTACCACAACATGCTCCATATGAAAAATCAGAACCTATCAATTGCTAGGTTATATTTTTTATGTATTTAATAAAGCATCAGTTATTCCTGTAGCTCAAGGCAAGAAAGTCTTGTTGACCAGACCTTGGTAAATTTTAAGTCAGTATAATATAATATATTTAGAAGATATTCTGTGGGTTCTCAGACCTTGCACCTGACCATTCTTCCACAAGCCCTGTATATATGGTTGGCTTTGGCCTGCATACATATTAATCCCAAAAGAATATGGCACAAGTGTGTCATCTCAGTCTGAAGTAATGGGGATCATATGAGTGGGTATGAAAAGCAAGCACTCTTCACAAAATTGAGCAAATATGTACAGTAAATGTGTAAATAATGACTCATCCTCGGCCTTAAAAAAACACCAACATGCAGGTCCTGATGTAGCATAAAAACCTTTTTATGCTTTGCTCAGTATTGCATACTAAAACATAGTTGGTAATATTTATGTTATTAACCCACGATGACACTTGTGGAGCATTACACAAGTCTGTGTTTGCTATGACAGCAGATTGGACAAATGGACATCCTAATGTAAGCTGTTAGCCCAACAGACAGTGAGCCTATGTCCCAGTCTCCATCCTTCCAGACTGACCACTGGTGTGTCCTTGTGTGAGTCATAGATCCTGGCAACAAATTCTCACTGACTAATGCAGCTTGCTTAGTATTTTATGATTCAGTATTGCTCCTTAAAATTACAAAAGGAAAAAAAATCTAACAGGGTTGTTTGTGTGACCTGGTAATTGCCTGTTTTTGCATTCTAGGGGGTATAATTTAGCACGGCTTTTCCTGCAGTCATTACAGTGAGGTGCTTTTCTATAGGGTTCAGAGAGCGGAAGATCTGATAGTTAGTTTTAGGGTTCATACCGAGTCCTGTGCAATTTCCTGTAATTAGGCAGTCTGATAGAGCAAAGATAAAAAAAGAAATTGTATGCATGAGTGTTGTAGCATTGATTAAATCTTTGATCAGTTAACAAACATTTTTGTAATTTTCTTTTCAGTCATGTCATGATTTTTACATGGTTTACAGTGTATATTCTTAGTGGCTTAGTGAGGGAAGCAGAGTCACCTCACAGCTCCAGAGAGCCCAGTTTGATCTTGATCCATATGGGTTTTCTCTCATTTATATTTGTGAATGTATGTAAGCATCATGGCTTGCAATCGCTTCCACCTCATGTCCAGTATTTCTGAGACAGACACCTGTTCCATCGTAACCCTGGCTATAAAGAATAAAGGATGGACTACCGAGCAAGTATAAATAAAGATGACTACAACTCAGTACAGGCTGCAGTATAGTACACCATTCGTATTGTCATCAGAACACTCGTTGTATTAAACGTGTGAGCTGTTACTAGACTACTCGTTCTTACTGATGACAAACGTTTCATAAGGAAGATATAACTTTAAATGAAGAGAATCCTCACTCTTAAAATCTCTGTTCATGTAACCAGGTTCAAAGATTCAGAGAGAGATTCTATTTAAACTATAGATGTAAAAACAGAGCAGGTTTATATAACAGCTGTGACACCTCATTCATCATGCTGATGGAGAGGATTAGATCATTACAAAGGCTGAGGGTTCAGTCGGTTGAGGTTTTGCTGATCCCTGCACTTACGTTTGTTGGAACATGAAGGGAAAAAAAAAAGAACGAAAAGAGCATGAAAACTCTGAAAGAACTGCCTGTTTCTATGTATGCTAGTAACAGGGTTTTATTGCACATATCAGAGGCTGACATCTCATCTACTTTAATGTCTTAGTTTAAATAAAACTCCTCTTATCACCATGCTTATTGAAATATATTGATTTTAGACATTCACTTTCTATTGCATTAGTGAGATAAAGACTTTACCCACAATGTCATTATTATTGTACAATCCGATTTAAGCCAAGAATCAGTGTTATACAGTATACAGTGTACAGTACATGGCACAAGATGCATATTATTCGATTAGAATAGTCCAAGCTCTCAATGTTCAACATGTGCATATACTTTTATTATATAGAAATACAACAGGAAAACGGACGTTTTATATAATATATTCCATATAATATAATTTGTTATATTTTGTTCATGCCTAAAACTCAGGGTTGCCAAAATAGGTTTCCCAAGACAAAGCAGTTATTGACCTAAATTCATCAAGTAATATTTTATTATCACACCTGATATGTATACAATATATGTAAACACTATTTATAAAAACTGCCATACGGTTTGTAAGCAAGTGTCAGTTGTTTTGCATGACACTTGCTTACAAACTGTACATGTTTGAGCACTGGTCTGAATGTTAATAAGTGATGGAAGCAATGTGTAAAAGAATAATAAAAAAAAAAAACATTCATTTTATTTGACCTTTTCACTCCTTGATCATGAAGTTACCAAGTCAATAAAGAAATTGTACCAACACAAACAATGTCATGCTTATTTAATGAAGAATAATGGAAAATTGTGCTTCTATCCATCATTGCAACGGCTTGTTGGTCGCACTCACCTGTGACTTCATGCCAGCAGGCATTACCGTAAGAGGAAGTTACTTTGCTGAAGAAACCAACCTCTTGCCCAAACACACAAAAAGCCTACATGCATATCTTAAGGTTGTGGGAAGAAACTAGCACTAGTGGAGTACTAGGGAAACCCACCATGCACAAAGAAAACATGAGCTGAGAACAGAGACAAGACTTAAACCGTGAGGTTGGCAGTGCTAGCCAGCATGCCACTATAATATTAATGTAATGTTTTACCACTGATCAAAAAATAAATAATACTTTGATATTTAATGTTTTCATAATTAAGATTAATTAAATTAATGCAGAAACTAATCCATAATGCATCAGGAAATAACACTGAGAAACAAGATTAGAGTACTAGAAATCTTTATTATTATTATTATTATTATTATTATTATAAATGTTTTAGATAAATAAATGTAATAAAAGAAAGATATTTAAAATAACAATAATCATAATAATCATAATAATGATCCAAAGGATTTCAGACTTTACATCATGGCCAATAATTTGATAAACCTGTTTTAACTTAATAATATCTGCACATTTTATTAATAGTTTATAACAAATTTTATTTCCTAACCAAATTAGTTACTAAGAAGTTAGAAGTTAACTATTATAATTATTAATGCTTGTTGGGTGATGATGTATGTTTTTTCACCAAATATTTATTACAAAATAAATATAACTATATGAAAATATTATGAATATACACTGATCAGAAATAAAATTAAAAGCATTCAATTCAATTCAACTCAATTTTATTTGTACAGCTCTTTTAACAATTGTCATTGTCGCAAAGCAGCTTTACCCAATCAAAAGAATTATTTAAGTTTGTATAGGACGTGAATGTGTATGAATCACATTGACAGGTGAAGTGAATAATGTTGATTATCTTCTTATATTGTCACCTGTCGAGGCGTGGGATATATTAGGCAGCAAGTGAACAGTCAGTTCTTGAAGTTAATTCGCTAGAAGCAAGGTTAATGGGAAAGCGAAGGATCTGAAGAACGTAAACAGGGTGCTTTTACGAGTACCTACCAAAAGTAGCCCTAGGAAGTAAAAAGGGTGACCTGGTGACAGTGTTATGATCATCCAAGGCTCATTAATCCACATGGGAATTAAAGGCTATCCTGTTTGGGCCAATCCCACAGGAGAGATACAGTAACACAATTTGTTCAATGTTCTGCTGGGAAACCTTCGATCCTGGCATCCGTGTTGATGTTAATTTGACATGTACCACACACCTACACATTGTTGCTGACCAAGTACACTTCTTCATGGCAAAGCTATCGCCTGATGGCATTGGTCTCTTTCAGTAGGGTATTGCACTCTGGCTCCCTGCAAAATGATTTAGGAATGGTTTGAGGACCATGTAAACAAGTGTTGACTTGGTTTCCAAATTCCTCAAATCTCAATCTGACTGAGCATCAGTGGGATGTGCTGGACTAACAAGAAGTCTGAATGTCCCACCTTACATGGACTAAAGTGATCTGCTGCTAAAATCATGGGGGCAGATACTGTACCACAGCACATGTTCAGAGGGCTTGTGGAGTCAGGGGGCTTGTATGACCATTACTAGGATGCTCCAGTGTTAAAGCAAGAGGCACCTGCACAATATTAGGCAGGTGATTGTATTCTTATGGCTGATCGGTATATAAGTTATTTGTCAGCCCTTGTTGAATGAGTTTGATTTTAATAAAAATAGAAAAAGAAACCTAAGGGCTAAAATGCATGCCATCTAAATCTTCTATGACAGGAAATCATTGCTTCTGTTATTAAATCACATTCAGACCTCCCTTGATCCCGAACACACCCGATCTTCAAAGGGCAATGGAGTCAGCACTTTCATTTGAGTTAACCAGATAAATATTGTGCTGGCCCCTGAGCCTTCTTCATTACTCTACTCCACTGGGGGTTGGTGGGCGGTTAAAATGGTCTGATTGTACAAGGCACTCCGAGGTGACACTGGACCTTATTGTCTCAAACAAGCCACTATCAGATGGTATGGAACATTGATCAACCTTTCACCTCAGCTCTGAATTCCCTCAGTCAATGTTTGGTCTTATTTGGTAATTTAATACAGGTGGGCAAATAGTAGTAGATCTCTGTGGTCAGGAAGCGCTTAGGTATATCATTCAGAGTTGATCAGGTGGTGTATTTGTTTGAAAAGACTGTGTAAGGAAAGTGGGGTCAAGTAAGTAATGTGATAGCACAGACGTCATTGCTCCGTATGCATCGTAGTTATTAATTTTTACACAATACAAATTAATAGCATATTCAATGTAACATGGCAACACAATGAAAACAGTGAAAGATGAAACCTTGCTTCTATATAGTAGATTGATAGTTTCTCTTAGAAAACATAGATCAATGAAATAAAAGAACAATTGTTATGCAAGTTATGGCTGGTTATCATTGCGCTTTACTTTGTGTATTAAATCAGATTGGTATGATTGGTCAAAATTGTAACAGATACTCTGACACTACTCGTGACTGCAACGCAATGCTATAGTAATAACTAAAGTCTTGTATGCAGGAAATTGAGTGGTGGATGCTCCACCTAAAATAAAAGATTGAAAAAATCAAGTGAAGTGCTATTTTATGGCCACTTCACACCACTTTTCTTTCATATTTATTTCTCTCCTGGATGTGTAGGATGCACATACATTAATACTTCCCTTGTACTTGTATGTTAGTGGGACATGGGAGAAAACTGGAAAACCCAGCATAAAAAAACAAAAAAAACTAATGAACAAGCAGAAACACACACAAAACTTTGGGATCGAACTGGGGATCCTGGAGCCGTGAGGCGGCAATGCTACCCATGCCACCTACAGTCATAACAATCATAAAAAGTAAAGTCAATGAGGCAGCAGAAAAGAGCGCCGTTAAATGGAAGATGGTCAGAAACCTATACCTACACAGCAACACGATCCTCGAGATAAATAAAATGAGACTAAACAGTTGTTGAGTTGCTCCTCGATACGCCATTTTCACAATCCGTACTGTTTACAGTTGGCAGCGAGTTTGCCAGAGTTGCTCATTCTTAAGAATGGTTGTTGAAGTGGTTTATTTCTTGTCTGTATAGCTGTAAACATTTATACACATGCCATTAAACAAATCCAAATTCCATTAGAGGAATAAACAGAAATATATGTATTCTTTTAAGCAAGAACATGTGAAATTAAACAAAGGCTCCTTGACAAAAGGGTTCAACCAAATGGCACCATATGGTCAGCGCTCTGGGCTGAAGAATGAATGAAGTTCTGTCTTTGCATGACAGCACTTCATTTTTCCAGTTTCACCCACAAACTGTTCTGACTAAACAAACGAAGTGCAGTTTCAACAAAATAGAGAGGGGATACATTTCGGCGGATGTGAAAGGATGCACATTTTTAGGTGAATCACATTATTACATTTAGCATTTTATGCAAGTTTCAGTGTGATGACAAAGAAAACAAAACAGCAATGGGGAAAAAATGATGCATTGTGGTGTTTTGATATACGAGTGGCGTTCAAGTCAAATTGGGTCTTGTGAAGAAATTCCTTGTGAGATTTATATTACGAATCTGTGAATGACGATCCCGGCCGAGGTGGTTCTGAGCTCACTGAAGTTGTTCCCATGTCGATTTTCAAGAATCCGGCGTTCCACTTGCTTCACATTAAGCAAGTACTGATTCTTGAAAATCGACGGATAACTGATCCCTAACTTGCAGAAAAGATGCATCAGCCTGTGGAACTGTTCACACAATCATTCACAAACTCCACTTGCACATCACAGAAGCTTGGATGAGAGTTATTGCCACATCCTCCATACCGTCTTGACCTTGCTCCATTAAAGTCCTGGGAGGCGAGAAGCAAGCATGGCTCTGACGTCCTGAAAGACACGAGAAATAAAGTTATATAGAGAAATAAAGTTCATTTTTACTCTCATGACAGTGTTATCTTATTCTACACAATAAAAAGTCTTGGTATGGCTTGACAGACTATTGTACATTTCTAAACTTAAGAGAAACAGATGCAGTAAAAAAGAGAAAAAGTAAAGGAATCGTGTTGCCAGCCTCTTTACTTAAATTTTTTTTTAACACTGTATTAATTATTAAATGTAGGGTTTGCGTGTATGGTATAGAGAGACGGACAGGCAGATAGACAGATAGACACATGTTTCCGAACTAGTTTATTGAGGGGCTTAATGTTCCCTGTAGACCTCCATTTATTTATTTATTTATTTATTTTCGTTGAAGGCGTTTTAAGTTACACAGGGGTCATTTTATTTCAATCAGATTTTCACATATAAAAATGAACGTAGAATGTGGAGTAGAAGGCAAATGAGTGCTCTTCCTATCCACTTTAGTGGGCCCAAACTGCAGGGAAATTAAACCTAGCTTACCAAATTTTCCATAATTTTGATACATGATATAGTATTCATCCAGCCTACATTCCACCATGGCTTTCTCCTTGGATCCAGAATACACTGGTCTGTGGAGGAAGCCAGAACATTAGGCCCATTACCGGTTCCGGGGCTTGTGGCACCACAATGTCTGCGTGGAATGGACCGAGGAGGCCGCAGAGATAGCATCGAAGCAGACACAAAGAAACCACCCCCTTGCTAATCGCCCCATAATCCCACACAACACTGGAGGCCAAGATTTATGGGGGATGGCAGGGGTGACATTTTACCCATTATACAAATGGCCACAATTGTGGAATTGTGGCTCAAGAGTGTTTACTGATACCATACTGATTACTGATACTGATTACTGTTTACTGTACAGTACTAATGGTATTATACATACAGCCACATGTGTAATAAACAGTGTTAAATAGACTGTATATTTATAAAGAAGGAGATTTTACGATATGGTCCAAGTGATTGATGAACATGCAAAGGTATATATATATATATATATATATATATATTTAAAGCATATATTGATATACTGTATATAGCTAATGCTTTGCAATCAGTGTTGATTACTGAGAAACGATCTCTGTGGGAGTAACAATCCATTAATTAGTAAATTAGTTATTAGTATTCCTTCCATGTTTGCCCTGATTTGCTGTATCTAGGATTGTCTGTATATTTTCAGTCACTTGCCACTCCCTGTTCTGCTCCTGTATATAGTCTATGTAAGTGATACTGGCAGAGGGGAGTGGAACTCCTAGCCAATCAGATGAGTTTCTCCCAAAACAAGAATCTGAGATCCAAATGTAAAGAATTTCAAGCAAATGGACAAAATGGGGGAAAGAAAAATCTCAACTGACTTGAATACACGCTTCATCAGGAGCACCTGTACAGCTACTAATTTATGCAGCAATCTAATCAGCCAGTCATGTGGTAGCAGCTAATGCAGATCACCTGAGACTATCATAGGCACACACAGAACAAAAATAGACAGGTGTAGACTGGAAAAAAAAAAAAATTATCTAAAATAATCAAGACAGCCCATCTGGCTCGAACAACCATGCCAGAGATCACACTTTTTCTGTAATCTGATAAACATTGTGATCATTATCTAAACCACTTGTATCCGCATTATTTTATGCATTGTGTCGCCAAAGAATGAGTGATGGGATTATTCCATAAATTAGCAGATTTACGGGTATTCCTATGAAATTGGATGATGTGTGTGTATATACATTTTCAGTTGTTTTTTTTTATGTGTTGCCCCACCCCATACTACCCAACCACTGGTTGCAGCGCCAGTCCCAAGCCCAGATACAATGGGAGGGTTGCGTCAGGACAGGCATATGGCGTAAAACCTGTGCCAAGTCAAATTACCCCTGGCACTCAAGCTGGCACAGACCTCACAGGTTCTTGTGCATTGTCCTAATATGTACGTTTATATGATTCCTGATCACTCGTGCCGTTCTTAAATGCCAATAATGTACATGCTGTAATATGACCTTTCAGTTGTGACCTAGTCAACAGTGCCATTAGTTATAATCAGATTTTTTGCTGAAAAATCTCAAATTCCAGACCTGCTACTGGCATTGGTGGAATCGAGCAGAAACAGCGATTTGGGTGAAATAAGCCGTTTTAATGAGTTAAATGATGGACTGACCATTAAACACTACGGCTGTGATGTCAGACCCGTGTTTTTTCAGAAAAGTTCTGAAAACAAACGAGCTCTGTTAGATAGTCTAGACTTCAGTCACAAATGTGAAAAGCGACTGGTATAACTCCAGATCTCTGTTTTTTTAAGTGTGTTTGTGCTCATTAGTTTGTCACCACGTGTGTTTCAAATGTAAGTTGGGCTCTGTTTAATTTGGCCTTCTGGATGGAGGGGGAAAATAATGACTCTTTTTAAAGCAAACACATATTTCACACTTCCTACCCCAAAGCTGGAGGGAAAACAAACATCCTTTGCCATGAATCTATTTTCCAAACCCCAAATCCTACAGTATCCCCCCTCTCCCTCCCTCTGTCTCTCTCTCTCTCTCTCTCTCTCACACACACACACACACACACACACACACACACACACACACACACACACACACACACACACACACACACACACACACACACACGTCCTCAGAGTCCCGCTTATATGCTTGTTCCTGTCTATCCACTATAGAGATTAAACTTGTATTACTTAAAAGCTGGGGAAGCACCTCTATAAACAAAAATCGACATGTTTTGGATGTTTAGTGAGAGCAAATATTATGCATGTCCACACAACACTGGCCTACACCGTACAGTAAGATGTCTTCTTACACCTAGTTATTTTCCATTTCACAACGTCAGGCTCCTATTTATTTGTTATTTCAGTTAGGGGAAATGCCTATAAACCTAAACTGATAGCCAGCCTGAGGTCAAGTATTTTTTTTTCTTTATTTTTATTATTATTATTATTATTATTATTATTATTATTATTATTATTATTATTATTATTATCCTTTTGCTTATTTCAATAGCAAATAAGAAATATTCTTGGGGGAAATTAAGCTTGTTTGCAATGACCTTAAGAAAAATGACTTGTTTAATTGAAACAAGCATTATTACATTCACAATTGCACAATTTATATGTGAAGACAGTGAGGAGTAATTTTCTTCTAAGACCAGTGGTGTGTAGTGAGTCCCTGATTCTATCCTGGGATTGCGATATTCTTCCCATGTCCCATTTTCGTCTTTCGTCCAAAAACAGGCAAACAGTCAGACTGGCTCTGGTAAATTCCCCAGAGATGTAAATAGATGCATGAATGTATGCATATGTTGTTCCGTGATAGATTGATTGATGTTCCATGTGAAATGAAATCACTCTATTTGTGCCCAGTGTTTCCAGGAAAGGCTCCAGATCCAGATTGAGGTATTTGGGCAGTTATTGTGATGAGTTAAAGGTGAGCAGGTAAAGTGCTTAAGCAGGTCATTTAGAATTTGACACTGTCTGTCACATGCTAATGAAAACTAATATTTGTTGCATGTAAGCAATAAGGCATCTTTTTCAGTATGTTGTTTGAGGTCAGGCAAATTTGTATAATACAGCTAAAGGTTGAAGTTGCTGTTAATGTTTGTGTGGTGTTTTTGTAACTTCCTCCAAAATAGACTTTCTATAATTTTACAGTGTAAACTTGACGCTTTTGCAACGCAGTGTTACTGAAATGCCGAAACATTATTTTGCATAAAGAGCTTCCCTACACGGGTGTGTTTATCACAGACAGAAGGTGAGACAGGCACTGCAACTGGAGAAACAGTGGGAGTATATGCACAGAATTATAGCTTATCAGTAGCCTTGCTGTCTGGAAACTCTGCTTCTAGACTGAAACAGTAGAGTTTTTAAAGATTTACTGGAGAATAAGCAATATATAAATAAATCTTGTTAAATTATTCTACATCAGCCTGACATAAAAAAAAAGATGCTGACACATCATAAAATAGATGAGGTGGATATATTCATCCTGCACAAATCTCCATTCCTTTATTAATGTGACTTTAAATGGTAAGTGTACCTCTGTACTAGGATATTGTTCGGAGAGGCAAAGTGAGAAATAATAAAATTCAGTTGGATATACAAGAGCTGGCTAGATCTGGGACGGTTTCCTAAATGGAGACAAAATGTGTCATCTTGATACTCATGTGCAGTGGTAAGATTTCACAAAGAACAACAAACTCAACAGGGATTAAATGTATTCAGAAAGTAAAATGAAACAAAACCCAGGTTGCAAAAATATATGATGGAATGAAACTGGAGACAAGAATAAAGCATAATCATGAGTTTAAACAAAACAGAAGCACATGATGGTGTTGACTGCTGAATCGCAGAAAAAAATAAATACAGACTTGGATAAAACTTGTATCATCTGAAAAATATTAGGCTTTAATGTGAGGATGTGGCTAACTGTCAAAGATGGGGAGGAAGGCTTAGTGGATTCATTTCAAGATAAGCTGGCTCCACAGGGCAGCGGTAGATCAGTGGTTAAGGTGTTGGACTGTTAATGGGAGGGTCCCAGTTTGAGCCCAAGTGTTGCCGGGCTGCCACTGTTGGGTTCTTCACTCCCATCGGTGTCACGCAGGCAGCCTGCCCCTGTAAGAAACTGCCAGAGAAACAATGAATATCTCCTCATGAGTCCGGAGTATTTGTTGCCTGATTGAAAAAATAAAAATAATTAATAAATAAATAAATAAATAAATAAATAAATAAATAAATAATATATATATATATATATATATATATATATATATATATATATATATATATATATATATATATATAATCACAAGCTATTGCACCAAAATGTTTCGAGTCTATATTGTTGATTACTCTCACTTGGTGCACAACAGAGTCCTGATTGAGAGAAATGCCAGATGGAAAATACTTTACAAATCCAAAAACTTTAATTGCTGCGGAGACTGAAGCAATTCCTTGTGCTGCATTATGAGGTAAAATAACTTAACACTCGAAGTTTGGCCACGGCTCCATTAGGACAAGCAAACATTAAGGATTATTAACACAATCTGAAACTAATTTGCAGTAATAACCATCTGTAGACCTTAAATAAAATAAAATAATGGTGACTTTTAGCTTAACAATGCATGTCTGCTAATTGTTGGTACATATCCTACTACCAAACAATCTCAAAAGGAAAAAAAAGGAAAAATGGATAAATTAAACAAAAACGTATAATATATGAAACTGGGATAAAAGTGGAATTCAGTGAGGTTTTAATATGCTGCTGTGAATGTATATGTACAACCACACTGTTCCCTCCCAGTGCTTATGTGACACTAAATACAGTAACTTCTCAAGTTTTAAAATGTTCTTAACACAAGACTATCCAGGGGCGGATCTTGCCACCCTAAGAAAAAGGCTTGCCACCCCATTTGCCACCCCAGCACTAGTGTCCTAGTGTTCTAAAACTAAGAGTTTTTTTTATTTATCTGACGTTCCAATCAATCCAGATATCAGGTTTAAGTCAATCACACATCAGCCTTTATTTCATTTTTATAGGACAATGTGAAAATGTGCATCCTAGTGTATACACCGAATAAAAATAACGTTCCTTGAATCCACAAAAACCATGCAAGTATGCTTGCTTCAGTGTTGCCATCCCTCATAATTTTAGTGCCACCACCTTGCCACCCCATGAATAATTTTCTAGATCCGCCCCTGAGACTATCTTGGGCACAGTTTCACCCAAAATTGAAAATTGGAGATTCTGAAAATAATATAAAAAATCTAAATAAACATAACTTTTTAACTTTAATATACTAGCAGCTGTGATAAAGTGTGTTGGGATTTCCTCCACTGCAACAGAATTTGTATAGAATATGATGATTGTCGCAAAAAATAGTTCATGGTGGCAAGCTGTAGCCAAGGGGAAACTACACGGAGGATACCCACCAAGCATGAGAAGAACATGCAAACTCCACACACACACGCACACACACACGCACACAAACCCAAGCTGGGAGTCGACCCTCGACCCGGGAGGTGTAAGGCCACAGTGCTAACCACGACGCCACTGTGCCACCTGATAGAGCTCAATCAAATGCTTAATGTTAGCCACCTCAGCATTTTACATAAGCTAAAGCTAAGATACCTAGCTTGTGGTGACTCAGATAAGTAGGCATGTTTTACCCAACAGCCGTTCTCCTTTTGTTCGGCCCATTACCCCATTTATGTATTAACCGGTGTTTAGGCGGCGTCAGCTCCTGCCAAGATGACGACAACCAGAGCTTCCAGAGTTAAGCTTCAAACCCGCTCTTCAGAAAATATATATTGCTGACCTCACAAAGGGTTTGTCCGGTTCTTATTCAGTCTATTCTATCACATAATTTTCCTGCCATAAAAGAAATACATTAAATACAACTGCTTTGATATTAATTATTAATTATATATATGATAATTCAGGGTGTTTATCATTTGTACAACTGATTGCTATTAGACAGACATCGTTCCATTGTGTCCAGGGCTTCGTGGGGAGACTGAAGACTTTTCACTTCGCTGCAGGTGTTAAGCTTCTGCTATCAACTCATTCTGCTCATGTTTATAGTGTTGTACTGTGTAGCTCTTAAGAGTTGAAGCTTATGTCATTTGCTGGCCTCAATTGGGGCTTGAGCACTTCAGTAAACAGAAACTAAGCAATGAAGTGTCGTCCAACGCCGCTGACGTACAGCTGGGATAGATGGAAGGTTTCCATATGTTTTCTTATGACATAAATTGAGAAATATTGCTGGTCAAAGAATACGTTTCAAGTTTAAGATGGAACCAGGTTTGGTTTTAAACGAAAAAGAAATGAACATCAACAGTCAAGGTGTATTTATTCTTCTTTTCTAAAAGTCCTACATATTATACTGAATGTGAAGGTTGAGTCGTCTGATCATTTCTTTTTCCTCCATATTTTTTTTATAATTGCAGAATTGGTCTTTGGATGTTTGCAAAGTTTTATGTATCTGGAAGAAAGTTTTTTTTTTTTTTTTGCTTGGTTTGGGCTACATCCATCAGCATCAGGAGTTGTTTGTTGGTGGGTCAGTGGCCAAGGGGCTTCATGTTCAATATGGGCTTCTTTTCTCCTCATTCGAAATGAATTATCCTCTTTGTACAGTCCCAGAGCAGAGCAGAGTGAGGTGATGGATGTTAAAAACATTGCCGTTTGCACACACCCTTTCTCACTCACAGAATGCTCTTGCTAACACTAAACCCTAGCTAACCGAGACCCCTTCGCTTCTCGTCTCTCCTCTTCACTTCTCTTCTCTACTTCACTCCTCTGTGTAGCTTTGAACCATGCAGCTGGAAACAATGAATGGATATCGTTTTACTAGTCATGACTGAAACTCTTCAAAGAAAATGAAGGCAGCAAAAGTGAGGAAAGACCCTCCATACTCACCGCTGTTTTGTTTAAGTTTCTCAACTGTACTCTTGTAACTCAAGCGATTAGAACAGTCTGAAACAGCACTGCTGTTGACCTTGTGTAAACACTGTACAGCATTACATAAACACCATGAATCACTTTTGATTACTTTAATTCATCCCGCACAAACTTTGTTGTCATTTGAATTCTTTACCCCTCCCTCGAAAAAGAAAACCCTACTCCAACTTACTTTGGCATATGCCACCATCTTGATGTCCCTTATGCACTCAATAATGTGAATCAATTTGGGGAAAAGAAAAAAAAGTCTGGGAAACCATTTTGGAGTAAGAGGTTTTTTTCCAACCGCATGACAGTAGGAATCAGGACGAAGCTAGGTGAACATGATGGGCCACAAATATGTATGCCCAAATATGTATCACCAGTGCCAGTGGACCGCTGGAGTTCTGCCTAGAACCACAACTGCTGACAAGCCTGAACCTCCTTCAGCCTGGAGACCAACACAAAGCACCTTTTCAGAGCTCTCTCTCTCGCGCTCTCTCTCTTTCCTTCACTTCGCCTTGGTCCAGTCACCTCCCAGAGTTTGGAGGCAAATGCCTGTAACTAGAGTTCAGGATTTCCATTACATGTTTTTCGAAACATGTGTTCAAGACAACCCAGGTGAACTGTGAAAGAGCAACACCTTTCATGTGTGCGTCTTTGGAATTAATTCATAAAACATGTCACTTGGAGTAGTAAATCTGCCTCAAAGCTTTTGCTTATGGATGAGGTAATAATGCTTCTTCTAATGATGACAGTTTTTATTAGTCATTTGTCCCTTGGGCTTCTGGCTAAGTTGACATCATTGAGTTTTTGGTAAAATACTAACATAAAGGCTCAGTTTAAAAATAAACAGTTTACATTATTGATTTATTTGTGTTGCCACTTACCACCCTTGAGCTTTACTCAGGCGTCACGGTGGCTTAGTGGTTAGCACTGTTGCCTCGAACCTCCTGTCTGTGTGTGTGGAGTTTGCATGTTCTTACCATTCTTGGTTGGTTTCTTCTGGTTCCTGTTTTCTTGGATGTGTGAGTGTGTGTGTGTGCTGGTGTCCTGAGATGGTCTGGGACCCCATCCAGGGTCTACCCCACTTTAAGTTCCTATTAACCGCCATTAAGTTCCTTGGGGTAGGCTTGTGCCTCTCTTATCAAGTGTTGTAGATAATGGATGCATAGATCATTCATTGGGTTATTAATATAATATCATGTTTTTTTCTCATCCATCAGCATGACCAAAATGTATATATTTAGATAATCAAAGCCAGAAGTCAGACATTAAGTATATAAAAAAAAAAACATCATTACTATATTAATGGGGCAAACAAAGAAAAACCCAGACATCACAGTTTGCATGGTTTAGATGATAAACAGATGAACACAAGCTGGATGAGCTGCACAAAGGGCCAAACGTCACTAAACTGGCAACTGGACTCACACACTATCTGTGCACACCATCTTGCAAGTTTGCTGGTGGATCATTAATGATTCTGAGATGTTTTTTGCAGCCAGGAAGAATTTCCTCTAAATAGCATAAGCACTCCAAATATTCACCAAAACCCAAGACAAAACTGTTTACTTGGACACAAACACAGTATTTTGTGATCCATGACAAATTCATTTTAAATTCAAGAAAGAAGTCAATATGCATGAAAGAAACATTAAAATGATTGAAATGTTTTGCAAAGTGGAGCACCCAAGATCCCTCCATGCTATTATTCTCCACAGAGGAAGCTTCAACAAACATTAACTGTTTGTTACTCACCAATAGTTCCACAAAACACTAGTTTCTAAATGAAGTAAGCATTAAAACAGAAATAAAACTGTACTGTGTCCTTAAAACGTTCAGCACAAAATATTAAGAGCATATGGCCGAAGCCAAAATATGATTGTACACAGAACATCCTTAAAATGTTACAGTTTAAAAAATACTGCCCTGTTTTAAAAATACTGTTGTTTTTATGATAAAATATTGGCAGCTCGGGTTGCTCGAATATTCATTCATTCACTTATTCATCTAACATACTGCTTCATACTTCGTACGGTGTTAAGGGGGAGACTCTGGAACACACACATACACACACACACTCATTCACACACTATAGACAAATTGTGAATGCAAATTAGCCTAACCTGCATGTCTTTAGACTGTGGGAGGAAACCGGAGCTCATGGAGGAAACCCACCAAGCGCAGGGAGAACATGCAGCCTCCATGCACACAGACCCAAGGCGGGATTTGCACTTAGACCTTGGAGGTACGAGGCGACAGGGCTAACCTCTAAGCAGTGGGTCGCCAGAATAATTATGTAACAATATGACAGAAATGTAAAAAACTTTATTGTTATAATTCACAAAACATACAGTTGAAACAGACTTCTCCTGTTGAATTGTGTTGAAAAACGTATTTCCTGTCAGATTGATATGCTTTTCCCTGCTTATTTTACATTGAATCGCATTTCATTTCAATTAAAAATCCCAACCAAAAAATAATAATTAACTGTAAAAACCTCAAGACCATTTTTAATGAAACCTAAATAAGTCTAAACTCTAAGTGCGTTTGTTGTCTTGACTATTATTCTAATCGGTTTTGCTTTGATTCTGATGTAAAATGAAAGATTGGGATTGATTGAAAAATACACTTTTCTAAATGATTCCTGAAACGAATATAATTCGACTGTCTTGTCCAGGCACCGGCGTCTTGTTGTCACATGTAGTGAGGCGCAATGTTTTGGGAGAATCTTTCATTTTAATTATATTGCAACCGTAAAAACATGCACAGACATCCCTAAGCTCTCCAGAGGGCAATTGTCTTCTAACTGCAGGCAGCAAGCTAATTACTGACACAATAAATACTTACACAACCGACACTAAGTAACTCTGGCACCTGAAAGGAACACAAGAGTAAACGGGGGAATTGGTTTAGTGTGTGTGACTCAATATTTTAAGGTTAATAGTGCAATTATCAGTACTTTTCATAGTTATATGTTGATGTAGCTTAGCGTGTGAAATAATCATATTGTCCTGACAACAAAGCATTAAGGTTCATTCTAACTTCACTTAACATTTTAACTTCAGCTTACAAAGCACTTTGTAAGGAAAAATGGATAAATTAAACAAAAACGTATAATATATGAAACTGGGATAAAAGTGGAATTCAGTGAGGTTTTAATATGCTGCTGTGAATGTATATGTACAACCACACTGTTCCCTCCCAGTGCTTATGTGACACTAAATACAGTAACTTCTCAAGTTTTAAAATGTTCTTTACACAAGACTATCCAGGGGCGGATCTACTGGGGTGACATGGGGTGGCTGCCACCCCATGCCACCCTGGTAGATCGCCACCCCATGTCACCCCGGTAGATCCGCCCCTGGATAGTCTTGTGTTAAGAACATTTTAAAACTTGAGAAGTAAATAAAAGTAAAAATGTCTGTTTGAATGTTTGAATATTATATAAGACTCTGGTTAAAAATTATATTTCGCCAATAATAAGACCAATACTTAAAACAATATTTTAACTTAAGCTTAAGGTTATAAAGCACCTCTATAAATAAAAGTGAAAGTCAAAAATGTCCTTATTTGAATATTATATAACCCTCTGGTTAAAAATTATGCTTAGCAAATACTAATGGCTTAACATCCCCTGAAGGTTAATGTGAAATGCACCTTGGACCTTTATTGACTCTGAAAATACTGCATTCCATTCTGAGTTATGGGGAAAAACTCAGCCAAGCGAGCTCGGTCCCTACGGTGCAGCTCTTCGATACAATTTCAATTAGAAATCATTTAAAACCCAGTATGTCTTTACTACGACTTTATTGGCAGGGGATGTCATGACAGTAACTGCGAGTCTGTTAAACCTCTTGCTTTCATTATTAGATCTGTCTCCTCATATGTTTTATGCTTTAAAACATTTGATTTAGTGCTAGAACATGGTAAATCCTAGAATTCAGTGTTCACACACTTCAGCACGTTATATTGCTGTGGATGAGCGGCTTTGAGTTGAGTGGAAGAGCAGCACAATGTGGTGTACGCGGTTGGGTTGTTTATAGTGGGGGCCACATCAATGATTAACTATTAACTTTAAATGCACAACACCATCCGCAGGCCCTTATCTCAGATCCTGATCCCAGCGAGGTCCGACCGCTGTTGACATACAGGAGAAAAAAGAAAAGAAAAAAAACGTGCCGTGCAAACACTTCATCCCTCCCTAGCAGATGATGGCTGGGACCACAGTAAAGTTTCAATTATTTCATGGAATGTTGGATGCAAAGGTGTGATGGGGGCCTCTCTAAAAACAGCTAAATATAGTCAGACCAAACAAAATGTAATAAATTGAATGAGTGAATGTATACGCAGATATAGTAATCTGAGTGGACACAGTTTGAATATTTTAGAAAACATAAAAACACCTTATTGATGAACAACCGTGGTAAACAGAAAAGCATTTCAAAAAGCTCAACCATGTCAAGAGCATGAGCTGGATGTACTACAACAAAAAAAAGTCCTCCACTTTTCAAATGTCCAGTTTTGGTTCTGTGCAGGACGCAGATTTTAAAATGACAAATTTTAATTACATTCATATCCAATCATGCAGTTGAAGCATTACTTATAAAATGATGTTCCTTGACAACTGGCAGAGAAACTGCTCTAATCTCCTTCATGAGTTTTGTGCAGAATGCTGTAAAGGCTTAATGCTAGTATCAGTGTCTGAAGTCTCATGAAGGCTTATTTCTGTAATAGTAGGTTTGTGCTTCTATTCATTCTTCTTCCCAGGAGAAGCCAAAGAGAGAGACATTGTTAGGTTCTCTATAAGGACGTGAGGAGACATGTCTAAAAGGTGGGATGAGACAGAGGGGCTTTTTTCTGAGCTTAAGCTCCAAATTGTCTACTGAATTAAAAACAGTCAGGTGGATATGCAATTACGCAAGACTAACTCATGAAGGAATTTGTGGTAATATTTTTATTGTTACTAAAAATACTAACTAATACAACAGCTATAACTCTAGCCAGTGTTGTAAATTAATGAAGTACAAATACTTTGGTTCCTTACCTGAGCAGAATGTTCATGTATGTGTTCTATACATTAGTAGTTATGTTACTGATAACTTTTACTCGATCATCTTTACTTCAATACATCTTCTAAATAATTTGTGTACTTTTACTTTAATACATTTCCTCTAAGCATCATGGTTACTAGTTACTGCACCGGTTCCACATAATCAGTGGGGTGACCTGGGGCAGCACAGAGCGCACCAAAGAAATGAAAAAGTCTCAGTGATAACATTTGCAAGATCGGTTTTCTGTCGCTCTTTGGATGTCGCATTTTTCATGTCACCTTTTGGGTAAATTGATCTTGTTGGTTCTAGTTTGTGAGTGAGGCAGGGCACTGACTGGGAGGTCTCCCACTCAGAGGTACGGGAAAGGGAGGTGGCTAGTAGAAATCAATTACACTATGAGCTGCCACCAAAAAACATTTCATTCATAAAACTCTAAACATATACCGTACTACAATTCCAATACTCACGTAAATTTTATATCAGAAAACGATTGTGATGCTTATGTACAGAAAATGTCAGATACTTTAAGACTTATACTCAAGTAATAATTGAAAGGGTGACTTTAACCACCAAAGTCATTTTGTAAAGGGTCATTTTCAAGTACGTTATAGAAGACTGTATGGTAACCCCTTTAACTTGCCATTAAGACTGAAACTATAATAATTCAATAAAACAAATACTACAACTCACAGTAAAGCCGGGAAACGAAAAGAAGAAAGTGACGATTTTCATTTTTTCATCTTTAATTTTGCAAATCTATCAGGAACACTTGTTGAGAACAATAGCATCTCATCTGTCAGGTAGATAATGAAAATGAACACTTGCACAAATTGTAATACTTTTGTCTGTGCATATTTGTGTATGTGTGTGAAGGATTCTGAAGACTATGTTGTACCTCTAATCAACGAACATAAGCCTAACGGGTGTTTCTGGAAAAATAATCCTTGATCTGACTCGAAAAAAAAAAAAAAAAAAAAAACTGAATTTATACTGAAACATTCAAATGCAAAACGTTGGCATGGAGTAAAATTAGCTGGTTAAAACATGATCCTCTACAAAAACAAGGGATTAGCTGGCTATAAAAAATGTACGTTATTTTATATTTACCTTAATATTCACATTTGTGTATACAAAAACATTGGAAGCATGAATGTGCTGAGTACCCACTACAAAAAATATTCTTTGTACCATAACGTCAATGAAACATCTCTTTTAAGTTAAACAAAATTCATTATGTATAATTTTCACTACTGTACTTAATTCATCTTTTCATTATTGTACTGATTTATTTATTTATTTTGAAACAATTAGTCAATAAATTAACGTGCTCTTTATGTCTTTCCCTGAAAGCCAATGCTTTGTCAGCAAGTGAAGTTAAGACAGGTTTCTTAACTTAACATATTTCTGGGAATGTTGTAGAATAGAAAACAAAAATACAATGTTCAGAAAAAGAAAAAAAAAAAAATCATTGCCAGGACATTTGTTCACTCGAAGAAAGTAAACAACAAAGAGAAATTATTCAGGAGTCCATACAAAAAATAATTCATTGTAAATATAATATTTATATATAAATTTATATATCTTACATATTTTAATATATTTACAAAATATACCCAAAACTATATACCATGTATTTTTTTATCCTTTAAGAATAACTGCATGGGCTTTCATTTGATAACTGTGTTATCAATATAAAAAACGGAATGTGAAAACAAAAAAATCTTTTAAAAATAGTAAAAAGCAGTGTAGCTGATTTTATGTCCTTTTTATGTGCTAGCTGGAGATTTCCTTTTTAACAAGTTTCCTGTTTTTCTCCCTTTTAGCCTCTTGCTCGTTTTTATTTCATGTGGTCCTTTCCTCAGTAATGAAGAGTCCTTGGAATGCAAAGCTGCACCGTGGAATCACTGGCCAGAACGCTGAAGAACGTCGAGAACACAAAGCAAAATGGAAGTAAAAACCAAACAAAAGGAACCGAGAGAGAGAGAGAGAGAGAGAGAGAGGGGGGGGGGGACCCTTGGAATGAACCAGTCTTTCAGTCAAATAAAAAATATATATATTGGGTCCACAATCCCTATTTAAGAGCTTGGTAACGTTTGTGTATGCGAGTGTGTGTGTGTACATTTTGTACCATCACACACTTCCTAGTTCATCGTAAATGACAGCAGCATTGCCGGGAATCCCTGCATCCCATCCCATGCTCCGTAAGTCCAGCAGGAGCAGTGAGGGAAGGAAACGAGGCAAAAAAATGAGAGGAAGACGAGTTTGAGGAGTCACACATCTTCCACTGGTATTAACATGTGCTTCGAGGAGCCTCATGTTTTGATGCCACCATTGATGTGCTGGTATTTGGGAAGGCACGGCTCGTCCGGTAAGGGCTCGTGAGAGAACACCGAGTCGTCCCCAGACGAGCAGGAGCTGCGAGTGTCCGGGAAACACGGCGAGTACTGTTCAGTCGGAGCGCACAGGTCAATGTATTCCTACAGAAACAGAGAGAAGACTCAGAAAGGAAGAGGACACCACATCCCGATACACATCCTTGTTTTTATTATGAATTGAAAAAGTTTCCTTCCAAATATTTTACGCAGATTTTTTCAAGATGTCAGCTATGAAAGCTAAATCCGTTTTTCACAACCTATGGGTCCAATCTAAATATTTCCAATAAGGCGAAGACTTCTGAATAACAGGAAAACCAAACCATAAAGTGCTTAGAGGCTTAAAGGATAAAATAACCATGCCGAATGAGAAAAGAAGAGACTTTTTTTTTGCTTCAATTCAGACTGATAGGAAATAGAAATGAAAGTCTGTGTCGAATAGGCTGCAAACATGTGTTTACAACTACAGCATGCAGTGAAATGCAACACTACACAGGAAAAAATTCCAAAGAAACCAAATCTTTCATATATAATTTTTTTTTTTTTAATTGGCTTTTTTTTCTGTAGTTAACTCGATCCATTTCCCCTCTTTTTGTGGCTTCAACAGAGACTTTTAAAGCAAAGGAAGAGGTTTTGGTATCTGAAGACTAGCGTTTGGTTTGGACTCCCCCGCTTCAACACAAGGCGGCTCACATTACTAAAGACCTTCACATCTGTGAGCAGTTTGAGAGTTTTGGGGTTGGTGGTGAGAGAGGGGGGGGGGGAGGAGAAAGAGCATGCAAAAGCCACTTATTGCATTTCAAAAGTTCAAAAGAGGGGGAGAGACTGGGGTTCTTGGCACACTTTCCAGCTCCAAACTAAACCTACAAGTCCTGACAGATTTCCATCCTGTGCCATGCCGCACTCTGTCATGCGGATATGTCGGATGACAGCTCAGGATGGAAAGAATTGGGGCTGGCGCTCGGTTTGGAGAGACGTGGCCAGAAATTAAGCGATGTCAACCCAGGGGTTGAGGCCTGGAGCAAATCAGGGCTCGTGTAACTCTTGACCCTGAGCGCTGCTGTAAAACCCATCGTATGATTTCTTCCTCTTTGTCTCTTGCTCAATGTTGGAGGCTGAAGCCAGAAACTGATACATTCCAGGACTACAGGAAGATGTGTGAGCAGCGCTGGTGGACATGCATGAAATATGCATTGTATATATATATGTGTGTGTGTGTACGTGTGTGCACATGTCTGTCCGCCTCACCTCTTGGCTTGCCAGCGTGAGAATACGGTCCAAATCCTCCACCAGCTGCTTGAATGTAGGCCTCTGTGAAGAGATTGCGTGCCAACAGTCTTTCATCATCATATACCTGGGGAAAAAAAAAAAGAGCGAGAGAGAGAGAGAGAGAGAGAAAAAACAAATGAATGTTAACAGCTGACATCATGCGCCATCACATAACAGCTAGACCCAAAACCATGACACGTAATACAATCTAATAGAAACTACACTACAATACTACATTACAGGGTGTAACACGTAACTAGTGACTTACAAAACAATTTCGAGTGAAGTAATGTCACATGTCTTAAAACTGCCAAGAATTTTTTTACATATCTATATGTATATAATTTCTGGTAATAAAACACTTCTTACAGTTACAGTTATGACACAAGGAAAGTAGATTTCTTTAAGGTTATTTTTCAAAGTGAATTGAGAACCAAACTGCATCGCTATCATGTGTCAGTGATTATGAGTTGACAATTGAAAGACAGGAATTAAATCTAAGACGGAAAAAGAAATTCAATCTGCCTGAGAAATCGGTTTTATATAATAAGAAGCTGAATAAAAAAGGCCGTCAAACAGACAGAGCACCAACAAGCAAAGAGCAGCCAGTGGCAATATGATGACCAGGGTACAGTAGCCTGGCTTGACTTTGAGATATTTTTTATTAGAGAAACAATTTCACGATCTATCTTACTATCAGTGCAACACAATGACATGACATTAGGATTTAAAAAAACATTAAAGATGATTTTTATTTCTTTTAATGAACCCGGGGAACAGAGCTGGAAATGCAAGCAGTGTCAGCATGGTCTAGGAAGTTTAGTTCTGAAAGTTCCTCAACCTCAGCTACATCATTCAAGTTTAGAATTGTTCTCAACTTTTGACTTTTAATTCTGCTTTCGCCATAATTAATTTATGTTGCTGTAACTGCCTACGATATTTTAGAATAACCTTAGTTAGCTAAATCCAATTCAAACCACCATACCTGACCAGACAGCTACTAAGGATGAACGAATAAAGATAATACATTCAAGTTGAAGACATTCAAGTTGTTTTCCTCCAGTTCACATCTATTCAGAATGATTCCGACTCTGATTTGCATTAATCTGTCATGCTTAACAACATCCTGTATATGGCAGTAACTCACATAGGATTAGTATTAAATGAGCTACTTACATTCACAGCACTGGTGAAAAAGATACAGTTTGCAATAATAAATGGATTATCTAGCTCGCTTAGAGTCTATTAACGAGATTTTTATTAACTTGCATACACGTATCATGTTCACATTTAAAGAATGTGTTGAGGTTTATTCAAAGATTTACTAGTTGAGAATAAGATTAATAACATAAGGGTTAGTAATGATCATTTCTATAATCATTGCTATTGGTATGCTATCATAAAATATAAACTGTCGTGTAGGACATGGACATGACTTACAGGTCGTTGGTGCAGTTGGCTGGTTTGTCCATACGATGTCCCTCCTTTAGGAGTTTGAAGAGCTCTTCCACGGGAATTCCGGGGTACGGCGAGCCCCCCAATGTGAAGATCTCCCACATGAGCACGCCGAACGACCATCTGACAAACAAACCACGTCGACAGAATTATTAACAAGAACTTATTCATGCAGTATCTTATCAAGTCAGGTATTAAGTCACACTAAAGGTTAGTTTTGCACTCTGGCCATTAGTGTGAAACGTAGCGAACAAAATCAGTTGATAAATACCTTATTCTCCTCACTCTTTAACAGACCTAAGAAAGACTTTGTTTTAAAGCACTTAAATAAACACTATGCGAGCTGGTTACTTCACTTGTGACAGAAACTCCGTATCTCAGCGAGCGGACATGATAATAGTAATAAACGTCTGAGCGTATTGAACCAGGAATCTGTAAATATGCCTGACAAAAACTCACTGGGTTGATGTGACGGGTCAACACATATTCCATGACTTTTGCACAAACAGATCACATCATGAAGTCTTATTAATTAAGCAAGCAGACCTACATTTACAATGTTAACTGTGCTGAACATTGAACAAAGAGAGTTAAGATGCATTACATATTATAGAAATCGATTGCAGCTCTCAGCTGCATGAACCTAAACGTGAAACAAAACGCACTTCGCTCTCTGCGTCACTGACAAATACTGATCCATTCATGTCATTCAGGAACTGCGGATTTTACGAACGTTAGGCAGCACTAACAAAGCAAAGACTGTAGGAGACTAAATGCAGTCTTTCTCCTGGGAGTTCCAACCCATGAGACCATGCCTGCAGCAAGTGGACACCGGCCTCAAGGGGACTAAAAGCTGGCCTTTGTCCTTGTTGATCGCCACAATGACACACACTGTTTGAGCCAAAACAAACAACAGTTTAGACCCACAGGAAACAAACCTCTGTAGAGCAGGAAGAGCACGGAAGGCATTTCTTTCTTTGTGTTACATCATCTTGGGATATAAATAGAAATATTGAAATCTAGATAATGTCACGATGAGGAAATGTTGTTGCAACTTATCAACATACCAACAAAATAGCCAATGCTAATTCGAGCAGCTAGCCTTATCGTGCACCCAGGTTAAGAAAAGCATGCGGCAAAGACTGCAGCTACTTAGGGAAACATGCTTAACAATCATCTCACAGCATCTCCAAGTGTACTGAACACACAGCTAACATGGATACGAGGAGAGTACAGGTGACCTCGACACAAAGAAGCTCTCTGATTTCGTTGACTCCCGCGACCGGGCTTTTGTTTACATCCCTATCCACTTTGTTTGTCTTCTCTTTTATCAAATGGTGTATCTTTTCACACATGTGGCTATCCATCAGCATCACTTTGTAAGCAAGAGCTAACCTCTGTGTGATCAATCAGATGAACTCGTCGGAGGGGAACCCGTTCCAAAAGGTCACGAAAGCCTTTTGAACTTCCATGTGTTTAAATACTATATGAGACCATTTGTAACTATTCTGCAATCATTCCAGAGTGAACGTACACTCATATGCATTTTTAATTATAGTGGTAAAAATGCATGTTTTTTTTTTTTTTGTCTTTCGCGGAAATAAACAGGCGTTCTTTCTGGAAAATCATTAAAGTTTGTGTTTCACATACACACGCTATCAGTTCCGGCAACCTCAGCAGGTTTGCTAACGCCCAGGAGATACGGCTACTCAACAGATCAACCAGTTAGTTTTTTTTTTTTTTTTTGTATTTGTGCATTAATGTAATCTGATGTCATGGCCCTGGCTGCATGCTTCACAGGCTAATAAGGCAGCCAATTATAGCAGAGAATGATGACGCGTAATTAGTAATGGAAGCAACATAAAAGCTGATAACAAGGGCGACATTCCTCCCAAATCTGGCTTGATTGGCCGACACACACACACACACACACACACACACACACACACACACACACACACACAGCTTTCTCTGCTGCACATAATAATCCATTAAATGCAAACTCACGGTCCAGTGAACATGAATGTAAGAACAAACTCCAAACACCAGCCCACACACTTCACCCATCACACTAACACACAGACGTGAACTTTTTTTCCTCGAACACGTCATGCACTTTCAATGGCCATATGCTATCTGCGCCTGCGATCCAAATCTCTTCCATCACCTGTCTCAGTCTGAGAGAAAAAGAAAGTGTTCAATCAGCAGAATTATATCATCCCTTGAACAACAACAACAAAAAAAAAAGTTTTTTTTTTTCTTTCTTTCTTTTTTTCCAAAGAGGGAGAGGAGGGAGGTGTGGGTTACTTCCGTGAGGGCCTTGGTGAGGTGAGAGCTCAGCCTGTCTGAGGAGCTTTGAAGCCGGCCAGATTAGTAACACAGCATTGGCCTCAAGTCGAGCGTAAAATCTTTTTTTTTTTTTTGCCGCAGCACCGGCCCTGAACGCTCTGCTTCTTTCTCCTTTTGACAAAAAACCTGCACCAAAATGCAAAGTGAAAATTCTTATTTCGCTAGCACACCGAGTTAACACGCCTTGTAGCCTGAAGCAGATTGCCTCCTGCAGTCTGAACTCTCTCTCGACGCTGACGTGGAGCATTGTCTTCCGCTCTTCTATTGTGTTGAACCTCCTCCTCGTGTAGTGTGACTTGTGAAAACTCTTACAGCAATAAATACTCATCGTATTAAACCAGCTACTTACACGTCACTCTGGTGTGTGTAGACGCGGTCGAAAAGCGCCTCGGGAGCCATCCACTTCACCGGCAAGCGACCCTGTGAACACACCCGGAGACAAACTTTATGGTCAAGAGGTCAAAACGAGTGACATGAAGCATTCGCATCTAAAATGTCCCCAGGGATTTTTTTTTTTTTTTTTTTACACAAAGCGAGATCGTCCCGCTCCAGTGCTCTCGCAGTGCTGAGCAGGAGTTTTATTACAACCCAAGCAGGAATGTCTTAATAGGTTCCTAAGATTAGTAACAAGCATTCATATCGTAAAGGGATTCACAGATTCACATATTTGGTCCAAATGTTGATACAGTAGCTCTGTGGAGTAGCGAAGAGTGGACCGTCTGGCTAATTTTAAGTACGCAGCGCTCACACTTGGATAGTCTTGCCAAAGGCTTGTTTTTAATTTTGCTGGGTGTCGGCCAGCTAGACAGTGTGGAACCAGACTAATACGAGATGCATCTATCAGGCTTGTGATAATAGATCAGTCTGAATTCACAGATTAAAAACAGTAGCATTGGTTTTAGAATCAGAACCTCTAGGAAGGGGCGTCTTTATGGAGGTCTAAGATGGCTGGTTATCAGGAAATTCTACTACTGATTCGAACTATTTACAGACGCTCGGAGATTCGATCTTGGGAGGTGTTGTGATACGAGTCCACCAGGGGCAATCTTAGAAATCTTAAATCTTACGGAAAAACTAAAGACTTTTTTTGTTACTGACTCGTTAACTTGTAACCGCATTAAAAAGTATTAAAGCATTTAAGTCAAATACGGCAGTTTAGTGTAGGTGTAAGCCAGGCTAAAGACGTGTGAATAGCACTGCAAGAGAGAGATTAGTATAATGGTGGGAAACGGCAGGAAAGCTGGCCTAATGTGTTTAAGTTTATGGCTAATGCGCAAATCCCCTCCCCTTTGCTTTCTCAGAGCCTGTTTAGAGACAACAGGGCTTCGGGAAAAAGAGAGGGAGAGCGAAAGCGAGCGCAAGAGCGACCTACGCGCTCGAATGAGTGAGGAACACTATAGTCACTTCACGTGCTCGCTTCCTGGGAATCTGCAAATCCTGCCAAGTCAGAGGAAGAGAAAAAGCACGGAGAGAAAAGGAACACAAAATGGATGGAAAAACAGGAGAAAGAGGGGAGCGCTACAAAGGAAGGATGTGAGCATAAATTAGCATGTTGCTGCTAAAGGATGTATTTGGGTTAGGTAAAAAAGAAAAGAGAAAAGAAATGTTCAGAAAGTAGTTCGGGAACACAAAGTGTGAAAACTTACGTTGGTGGTCTTTTTATAGTAATCGATGTTGTGGACGTCCCTGGCCAAGCCGAAGTCTGCGATCTTCATCACGTTGCTCTCTGTGACCAACACGTTTCTGGCAGCTAGGTCTCTGTGTATACACTGACGTGGAGACGAAGAGGAAGAGACAGTGAAGAAATGTATCTCGGAAACATTCAAACTACAGAATTTTGGACAAACCTGGCTCTGTGTGTGTGTGTGTGTGTGTGTGTGTGTGTGTGTGTGTGTGAGACATATGAACATTTCTTAATGAGGACATGAGTGTAATGAGGGAGTTGCAGGTGGAGCTGTGATGATGTTTCGGGCAAAGGAGGAGAAATATTCCTGTACTGTGCAATTTTAAAGCAAATAAATGAAATCAGGGATTTGACCTGATTAAGCCTAATGACAGTATAAGTGTGTGTGTTTGTGTGTGTGCATGTATTTTACATCTATCTACCTTCTGAGAGGCTAAATACTCCATGCCGCGGGCCACTTGATATGTGCACGAAACCAGATCTTTAAAGGTGAGGGGTTCTTCAGAAACGCGCGCGATGTCGTACGAGTACTCCATCCCTGGCGGTCGCCTGGCCCTCAGGTACTCCCTCAGGTTCCCTTTGGATGCGTACTCCACTATCACGTAAAGTGGACCTGAGGGACATCAAAGAGGGCGAGGATTAAAGTCACGTTCAGCGCCACAACCGGAGCGTTTGTGAAAGCCGTTACGGGCCGCTCACCATCTTGCGTACACGCTCCCAGCAAGTTGATGATGTTTTTGTGCCGGCCAATCATCTTCATCATCTCCATCTCTGACACCAGGTCCGAGAGGTCCTTTTCCGTCGCGTCGTCTGGAAAAGACACGGACATACAAATGAAGCAGGAAATAAATCAGAGTACAGAGCTGAAACAGGAAGTGGTAACAATGTAGAAGTATGAGATAAGTAGGAAAGTACAGGAATTGTTCATGTACACTTTGGTGTGTTCAGGATTTTGTGCACAATTTAGGAACCGGAATGGCCTGGACTGCATGACTACTGACTACAGCACTATAGGATTACACCACGTGACGTGCTACGCGGCTATCCTTTCACTACCTCCGAATTAAAACGGCTTCATTCGACTTAGAGTAATAACATTAAGGACAGTCGCCTTTTCATTATCATGCTTCTGATCAGCGCTGCACCTCAGACACACACGTGGCAGACATTCCTCTCTCATTTGTTTCTCTCCCATTGCTTCTTGTTTTTTTTTTTTTTTATGTTTATTTCTTGAATCAGGACCACAGGCTTTACAGAATGAATTTGTCATAAGAGATTGTTATCATAAGTCTGCTGGTTTAAGAGTCCTTCTTTGTAGCCATTTTTTCTGAAGGTCACGGGGTCACCCCCAACCCCCTCCCCCAGTAGGTTTAAGATGTCTTTTTAAACCCATGGCCCCTTCCCGACTCCTCTGTCTCTCTATGTGTGTGTGTGTGTGTGTGTGTGTGTGTGTGTGTGTGTGTGTGTGTGTGTGTGTGTGTGCGCAGGTGAAGAGACAAGCTGCTACAGCTGGCTGAGAGTGAAGCAGCTATGCGGCCTGCTGACCTGAGAATCATTCAGCACCAGCAAATAACCTTTAAGCGGCCTCTTTCTCCTCTCAGCCCCATACCAGCTACTCTACCTCCTCCTCCTCCTCCTCCCACACTCTCACTCTTTTCCCCTCCTATCTGCCTTAATGAACATACACTCTTTTCTACGAAATCAGCTCTTTAGTCATTTGAGTCACATATTACCTTTTCTTTTAATCATACATGCTTTTAAATTTTTACCAGACGTACTCCTCTAACCGATATCAAAATCAGAAATGAGAGAATGTTTAGAAGTACAGTTAGAGCACCAAGTCAAGGTAAGTCAAGGACTCAGGTTGTGAAACTCATTTTCCTCATTTGCCAAGCCCCGCCCACAAGCATGTGTGTCCGCCATGTCACGTCGGCTGAATACATCTTTTGGAAATCGCTATCTACCCTCTTTCACATTCATGAGCTCTCAAGACCACAATTGGCCAGTGTTTCTGTGATTGACAGGGGAGACAATAACACCATCCCTCCCACCCAATATAGCATCCCAGTCAAGCCAGCATCATCAGGAGCCGCACTCGCAATTCCCAGGTGACGACGTCCAAATCTGAAGAACCGATGAACTGAGTTCACCTAATACAGCTCCAGTCACTTTGACTTTCCTACAACAGATAATGTTCTCGTGTTCCTGTTACATCATGATCCAAGCATGCACTTACCTTTCAACATCTTGACTGCTACAGTAACGGCTTCTTTAGGTTTGTCCTTATCAATGCCCAGAGCTTCTGCCATCACCACCTGGCCGAAACAGCCTTCGCCTAGTGGCTTGCCCAGCGTCAGCCTGCAGGAAAGCGCAGTAGAAAAGGTTATGTGTGATGATTTGATCTAGCTCTATTACAACACAATAAAAGAGAGAGATGAGTCAATCAAAGCACACTTGTTCTTCCACCTTGGCTTACTGAAATCAAAATTTAAAGGCTAAAATGGAACCAAGAGTAACAGCAACGACAGCAAGATAACAGTTACTGTTTCCACATCACTATTGCACCGTCGTAGTGTTTGCCCAATTCAGAGATGTTAAGTGGGTGCCCTTTGTCATCGCGGGCAAAGCATGCATTTGGTATTCATCGGAGGAAAAGCAGAGCTCAAACTCCAATGTTATACTTGATCTTATAACTTATCATTTATTTGATAAGCGAAGATTTGTTTAAAAAATGACCCCCGGACACCCACAGCTCTCGGACTGTCCACTTTATATCATTCTCACTGCCGTCACCGTGACTTTACGACCTCACACCGCTCCGCCCCCAACACGCACAGCCCTGAGCGCTTTGGGTTGGGTTTTGATTGACAGGTGCATGCTCCGCCTCCGCCTCCCTGTGTAAACACAGCGTAACACAATCGCCCTTCTGTGCCTCTCAAAGGCCGCCTGTGTCTGGCCCGAGTCTGCCGCAGATAATCAATGTTATGTTTTCCAGATAATCGATGTTATGTTTTTTTCTTTTCCCCCGCTATGCTAAATGTTAACATTCCACACTGGGACGGCGAGACAGAGCGGACCACAAAGACTTTATATAATGTAATTTATGTGCAGTGCGTTGATAACTAATCGAAAATAAATATGAAGAAGAAAAAACGTTCATTCGAAAAGTTTCATTAAAATTCTTTGGGGGGAAAAAAATGGCTTTGGGCAGGACTAGTGCTCGTACTTACATACAGGGGTTTCCCCTTGACTTGGAAAGCACGAAGGAAAGAAAGTGTTCCTCATAGCGCTCCGCAGTCATAGTGCATGCTTGCTGTCCGCTGAGAGCTAAACAGCTTATTAATCACAATGTGTAGTGACAAACCACTTTTTACTGGCTTGTTTTCCCTCCTATCACCTTGCTAAATAAAGACCTGGCTGTAAGACTACGTTTAAAAAAAAAAATTTTTTTTTAAACGTTATGCTCTTGCTTTCCTCTCCGTTCGCTGACAATCGAGCTTCCAGCTGCTTTTCCATACAGCTACTAATCTAATAGCCGAGTCTGGCATGAGCTACACATTTCTTTATGGCTAATCAAAGCTAATCAACAGCAGAGACAAAGCAGACCTCGATATCTATAATCCCAGCAAAGAATTAAAAATAAATTAAATAAAATACTAAGAGCAGGTCAGTCATAGAATAATGGACCAATCCCAGACGAGGGCTTGAATAGTCGGCTGAATGAAAAATTGTTTGTTACAGCAACTTAAATCATTAGACATAATGAGAACTAGACATCGTAATGAGGTGGTCCGATAATGGTGTATAAAGTCTGAATAAATAACGATGATATTTCACTTAGCAACCCGCTTAATGCTTTTCAAGCGCTGTAACTGATGTGTATATGAGTGGTTGCATATGACATAATATTTTGTTACAAATTAAACAAGCTCACGCGAATCTAAAACACAGACGGGCACTACTCACTTGTCCCTGGAGAATTCCCAGCGAGGATCTTCAGGGAGCTCATACTCAGGGATCATGTGCTCGTGCTCAGAGCTCCTGCGCGTCGTGATCCTGACCAGCGGCGTACTGGAGCTCATGGAAGAGCTCGAGTCGGCTGAAACCTGCAGGGAGAAGAAGGAATGGCTGATCACCTGAGCTTTGAGCACCAAGTAAACACGCAGAAACCCCATCTAATATCGGTGTGTGTGTGTGTGTGTGTGCGTTTACGTGATTTAGCATTGTAATTTAATCGTTTTTTTAGTGCTCTTGGTTCTTATGTTGCTGAACGATGCATAAACAAATCCACTAGTTGATCTGATTATTATTTTTAGTAGTAACAGAAGAGCAATCATGCCTAAAACGCACATGTCAAAGTGTTCACCTGAAAACGTTGTTGTTGTTTAACTCTCATAATTAACAATTACATGCAGCACTGTTCTAAGGTCGACTTCAGGGAAAACGCTTACCTTTACTCACCATCGAGGCTGGAAGTCTTCAGCAAGAAAAGCTGTTGCTGTTTCATTTGCCCAGGTCAAATGAAACGTAATTAATTTATTAACATGCACAAATGAGAAAAACGCACAAGATTCATGCCTTTTCTTAAATTTTTTTTTTTTCTTAAAGTACGTTTACTGCTACACCAGTACTAATCCCAATTAAAACAATTACCTTTAAATGACACCAAATGACAAACAACAGTAAGAATGTACAGTATACAGTATGCAATGTCTAACACTCATATACTAAATTCTCCAAATTGAATCATTCTAAAGCTAGAAAATCTCTACTTTATGTTCAAGTGTGTGTGTGTGTGTGTGTTGTGTATTAGGGGTTCTGGAACTCTTTATCTACTTTCTGTTACCTGGCGGCGCAGGGGGATCTGTTTGGTCAGCTTGTGGACAGCGGGCTGGCCTCCGAAATCAGGCTTCTTGATCGACGTCCGCATTCTGCAGACGACCACGATGACCACCATGCAGGCGATGAGGAACACTCCGATGCAGTAGATGGCGATCTCTACATAGTCCGGAGGATATTCAGGCTCTGGGATGTCTGTCTCAGCTGAAGCAGTGTCAACCAAGAAGAGACAGTTATACAAATCAGATCAACAATCATTCAGACTGTATAAGGCGTTTTTCCGCTTTCTACAGCGTGACTGTTTTTGGCCAGGATGTCTTGTCCAAGCGCTAGATACACTGACACGCACAATGTCAAAGCCTACATGGTGTAAAACATAACGAGCACATTCAAGACATAATACACACTTAAGATGATGAATTGGCTCTGATAATTGACTTTCTTAGAAATACATTTCTGAGAAAGAGATTAGTGTTTTCAGATTGAGATATTAGATTTTCTGAATTAAACAGCAATTATCAGAGCCTGAGGAAAACATAACTGGAGTGTGACCACATGCATGTCCATACACACTGCTAAAGCATGCAACCAGGAAGATAGTAAGCGATGAAGGAAGTAGAACGGAGAGAGTGGGAGTCACTCTGGCTGGACAATAATCATCAGGTAATTATTTTTCTATAGTAGTAATAAGATCCTAAGGTGCCGAGTGTCGCCCACTCTTCTCCGACCACTGCTTTCACATACAATCCAACAATGTGAGGAGAGACAAATAGAGAAGCTGTTGTAGAGAAGTGTATACCTGGAAGAACCGTCAACCAAGCAGAGTGATAGGAGATCCCAATAGAGTTACCCGCCAAACACGTATATTCCCCAGCTTCCTTGAAAGTTACGTTGGGCAGGAAGAGGACCTCAATTTCTTTATCCGTGGTGTTTACACCTGCCGTCTGAGAGAGGGAAAAGAAGGAGGCAGGAGAGAGGAACCAAGAGGAAGCCAAAGAGACAATGAGGAGGGAGGGGCGTAATGGAGTGGAGAGAGTGGGGAAGAAAGGAGAGAAGGAATGAAACAAATCAGACCCAAAATACCAAGAGAGGAGGAACTAGGAAATGGTTCTTGTTACAAACAAATCATCTACTCATGATCTTTGTCGTAGATGAACCTTGAGTTAGGGAGAAGGATATACTCAAAAGATGCACCAGGAAAAGGTGACCTTTTTTGTCCAGGAAAAGGACGAAGAAGGGCTGGGGGTGGAAGAAGATGGCCCAACAATAAACAATTGGCTCACAAGTCCTTTAGAAAACATGCAGCCAACAAGGAGAACCATGGAGAACAAGCTCAGAAAAAGGGCGGGAGAAAAAGGAAAAGGAGAAAAACAAATGATGTGAGGGAAGAAAAAAGGTAAGAAGAGAGGAAATGAAAATAGCAATAAAACAGTTGAAATTTAAGAAGTAGATAAGGAAAATCTTGTTTCCATGGCCTCTTGTAGGACAGTTAGGGTCACCTTGCCCAAAAATAACACAAAACACACTGAAATGCTCCAGGAAAGGTCCCAGGATCACCACGCACCATGAGGAGACCAAAAACGAAAAACCCAAAACACCAAAAGGGGAGGTCGACAAGGAGGGTAAAATCTGGCATGGCTAGACTTTTTTACCTGGTAGCACAGTGAGCCAACCTGACTGGTTGACCCGCCCAATGTAATTGGAGACATGGCACGTGTATTGACCCGCATTTTCCTCCGTTACGTTGAGGAGGGTGAGCACTTCCACGTCGGTGCTGTTTATGCCTGAGCTCTATTGGGTGTAGCCAAAGTGGTAGTAGCACAGGGGCAAAAAACACATAGAGCAGCCTGTTAAAACCTCCTGATCTTCTTGGTTAAATAATGTGTGTTGATATGGGGAAAGAAAGCGAAGGTTCCCACCACCTGAACAAAAATGTTTTTGTAGCTATCTGTATACATAATAGTGTAGTTACAGTAATGAATTGACAAGTCCTTGTTGGCATCACAAAGACTTTTTTAGGACTAAAAAAATACACTGAAAACAGGTGGCACCATAATGCCCATACCTACAGCAAATAGTTTCATAAAAAGACAAAAAAATAAAGGTTTTTGTAAGAAAACCATGGACGATAAAAAAAAAAACTAAGAGTGGAGTACATTCGATCGATCGCCAGGCATCCGCTGCTTTGCTCCCTGAACCAAATCCATGCTAACAGGACGTACCTTGAGAACGCGGACATAAGGGTCTCCATTGGGAGCGTAGCGACTGCCGTTCTTTGTGATGTGATGTAGCCACTGGATGTGAGGCTGGGCGTCACTGTACACCTTACACACAAAGCGAGCATCCTCTCCCACATGCACCGTAACGTTGGCTGGCAGACCTGCCTGGAGAATGGGCCGGTGTGGAGAACGTTCTGACAGAAACGAGGAAATGGTGAGATTAGTGGTTAGATCCATTTTTCCTTCATTTTAACAACACATAACATTAGCCACTTCAATAATCCTAAATCGCGCAGCAGGCTTTTAGAGACTGCAGTTGCGTAACATTCCCATTACAAGAAGGTGTGAATAAATGTCCCATGGCTCAGAGCAGTTCCTGGCACCGGTCCTGCTCTGCTATCAGCATGCCGTTAAGATTCCTCCGCACAAAACGAAAAAGCCAGGACTTTATCTCTGGCGATAAGGGCAAAACAAAAACCAGCACCCAGAGCGTAAAAGAAAGTAAGAGCTTTGAAGCTGCGTTGTGTGTGACTATGTGCTTGCGTATAGGACTGTCTTGGTGTCGTGTGGCATCCACATGGCAGTCGGAGAAAATCTCTAAGGTGGAGCTCTACTGCGTTCACTCTCAATCAACCCTCTACGCCACACTGCTTATAAAGCACTTAAGACTTTTTTTGCAGTCTGTAATTGAGTGCATTTTTTAACCTGGTTTAAATAATATCTACGGTCTTTAGTAGGCTTCTATGAAGCTTCTTTTCCCAACTTCCCCCCCATTTTCCTGAACTGGGCAAAAGCTCAGAGCGTTAATATGTCGCTGTGGTGTTGGTGAAGGGTTACTGATGGCGTATGTGTTTGGGGGATGATAATGGGATTGAGGATGGAGCAGTAGAGACAGAAGAAAAGCCAACAAAAGAGAGTAAAAAGAGAGGGAAAGAATAAGAAAAAAAAAAGAGGGGGATGGGGTCAGAAAAGGAAAAGGCTAAAGGGCTCTCAGCAGATGGGGAGTGAAAAGAAAGATGAGGTTAAACAGAGAATGAGGGGGAGAAAATTTGTGGGGGGCCCAGCGCACTTTTTTTTATCACTCATCTGTTGGTGTTTCAGACTCTGTCTGCCCTTTTTCATTTGACAAGAAGCGAATCTGACCTGCACAACTGGCTGGAACACAACCAACACACATTTTTATACTGGTTATTTTTATAGTCACTGGTAGACTAGAAAGAAATGCCATCGTTCACACAAATCCTTCTCTCTTCGGTTCACACAGTCGCACTCACACTCTAATTACATCTTTGACTGTAAATAAGTAGAGAAAGCCTTTAGGTTGTGCCAGTGGGCAGTGGAATCTGATGCTCCACCCTAGGCACTGAAAATGGAAATGGTGAGCATGCGTTAGCTGGTGTGTGTGTGTGTGTTGGTCTGCAGCAGAGAAATCCTGAAACAGAACCAAAATTTTCTGTAGAACCTACGCCATTACCGCAATTTCACAATAGTAAAAGCTGCACACCACACTGTTCATCTAAACACCTGCTCTGAATCTTTATCTCAAAACCACTAAGTAATTTTTACCCACTCACCCACAGAACATCATCTATCAATTATAGCATCATTCATGCATGCACAGGCCGGCCTAGTGTGTCCAAGCGAGACCACTGAACTCTGCTTAACCCACTAAGTTGGCCCGGAGTGCCTGGGCAGGGTTGGAAAGCGGTCAGCATAATTGGACCAGAGATTGTAAGGGACGGAGCAGATAAAGTGAGTGTCACATAAAGCATAAGTCTTATTCACTTTGTTCTGCACTGGTCTATAAATTATGAAGAACCTATAAAATTTGAAGTACAAAAAGAACTATAGCAAAGAAACAAAAACCTTGCAGATGCTACACTTTTTAAATGCTTCTTCTTCACCACATTTGCAGCTTTTTGAAATTTGCCACATCCCATCTACACGATCACACAATGCCTAGCAACTGAAACAAAGTGAAGGCTACAAAATGGTTCATCAGAAAACTTTGCAGAAAGTGCTATCTACACTCTTCCACATATCTGAGCTAACAACTACCCGTGATTGGTTGGGTTTGCTTTGAATATATGTCATACCTTCCACCTATATGAAGACAATACCATGGCCAGTATTGCTCTCATTGACTCCTGGCCATATATGGCTACGGTATTGTCAATATCCAAACCTATTAGCACATGAAAATAGGGTGAATGCGTTTCTGTTGTGCCATTCGAATTCGCCAAATTGCACATCATATCTGGTATTAGGTTGCATTTTGGGTGATTTGAGTTATAAATATCTCCAGGTTCCTGGTTCAATAAGCCAGTGATGGATTGGCACCCTGTCCAGGGTGTACCCCGCCTTGTACCCTAAGTCTCCTGGGATAGGTTCCAGGCCCCTGAATACAGGATAAAGTCAATAGATGAGGAGTGAGTGAGTGAGTGAGTGAGTGAGTGAGTGAGTGAGTGAGTGAGTGAGTGAGTGAGTGAATGGTTCAATAAGCTCCATTGATACCAGGTTTATTACTGCATCATGTCTTGTTTACGAGGAGAGTCGCTGTCACGGACTAACCGGAGATGAAGCAGAAGACTTAGCAGTTAGCCCTGTAGCGTGGATGGTAAACCCAAACGCGGAAGTAGCGCGAGTAGGCAGGATAACCACGCAAGTTATTCTTAGAACTCTCCCGAAGCGAGAGCAAGAGTTTACACAAATAAACCCGCGTTCTAAGTACACACACCCAATCAGAAGCGATAACCCAAGAAAGTGAGTACTCACGTTTGGACGAGCGAGGCGACGGCGAAAGCACGGGCATAACTCAATGACTGAGCGATGTGATGCGTCATCTTGTTTCCTTTTATGCTTCCTGAAACCCGACCGTATTACTTCCGGGTCCTAGTGCCGGTCGTGTTATGAGTGTGCATGACAGTACCCCCCCGTCCAGGACCGACTCTCGACGGTCCTGGGGTGGAGGATACCCGACGACGGTAGTCCCGGATGAGTTCGGGGTCTAAGACGAACCGAGCCGGAATCCAAGATCTCTCCTCGGGACCGTAACCTTCCCAATCCACCAGGTACTGGAGCCCTCTGCCCCGAGGACGTGAGTCAAGGATCCGGCGAACGGTGTAGGCGGGACCACCCTCAATCATACGGGGAGGAGGAGCAGGGTGGGTGGGTGGAACCATAGGTGAGGTGGTGAAGGGTTTGAGCTGGGAGGTGTGGAATACCGGATGGATCCGGAGCGCCGCAGGCAGCCGGAGCCGGTAGGTGACAGGGTTAATCCGGAGGTTGATGCGGTATGGTCCGATGAATCTGGGTGATAGTTTCCTTGACTCAGTCTGCAGGTGAGGTTTTTGTTGAGAGCCATACCTTATCACCTACTTGGTACATTCGTCCCGGTGGGTGTCGACGGCGATGTTGCAGGGTGTAGCGGCGATTGGCCTTTTGAATGGCTTGGTTGGCTTGTCTCCAACGCCGTCGACACCGACGAACCAACTGTTGGGCCGACGGCACTTCACCTCCGGCTCCTGATGATCGAACATCGGAGGTTGGAAGCCGTAGCATACCTCAAATGGGCTTAGGTTGGTGGCAGAAGATAGGTGGAGGTTGTGTGACAGCTCAGCCCAAATGAGGTAGCGGGCCCAGGAGCAATGGCGATCAGCAATAAAGCATCTCAGGTAGCGCTCCAGTTGTTGGTTGGTTCGCTCCGTCTGACCGTTAGTCTGTGGGTGGTAACCGAGGACAGACTGCAGGTGGAATTGATCAGACGGCAGAAGGCCTTCCAGAACCGGACGTGAACTGGGGCCCCCTGTCCGAGACGATGTCCTTTGGGAACCCATGCAGGCGGACTACGTGCTTAATATCAGCTCGCGGTCCTTTTAGCTGACGGGAGTCCGGAGAGGGCCACCAGGTGAACAGCTTTGGAGAACCGGTCGACGATGGTGAGGATGGTGTCCTTTCCTTCCGAAACCGGCAGGCCCGTGATGAAGTCAACGGCAATGTGTGTCCAGGGTCGGCGGGGAACCGGGAGTGGTTGAAGTTCCCCGGGTGATGGTCTGTTGCTGTCCTTGGACCTGGCACACACTGGGCACGCCTGGACGAACTCATCTACGTCCTTCTTCATACTGGGCCACCAGAAAGCACGTTGTACAAACAGTAGGGTCCGCCGTCTCCCGGGGTGTCCTGAAAGGGGGGAGGAGTGTCCCCACTGAAGCACTTCGGCCCTGATGGCGTTGGGGACGTAGAGTCGGCCAGGCGGCACACCTGCCGGTGCGGTCTCCGTAGCTTGTGCCTGGCGAACCCTCGTCTCCAGGTCCCACCTGAGCGGTGCGAGGATCTTGGTGGCTGGTAGTACAGGCGCGGGGTCCGCCCGGGGGACGTCTTCCTCGTGTTGTCGGGAGAGGGCGTCGGCTTTGGTGTTCTTGGACCCCGGGCGGTATGACAGGTGGAAATTGTAATTTTCAAAGAATAGTGCCCCTCGCGCCTGTCTGGGGTTCAACTGTTTTAACGTGCGGATTGTAATGAGGTTTTGGTGGTCGGTCCAGACGATGAACGGCTCTCTGGCGCCCTGGAGCCAGTGTCGCCATTCCTCCAAGGCCCCCTTTATGGCCAGCAGCTCGCGGTCCCCTACTCCGTATCGCTGCTGAGTGGCGTCAAATTTCTTGGAGAAAAAACTGCAAGGATGCAGTTTTTGGTCTGGACTTCGCTGGGAGAGAACAGCCCCGGCGCCCACATCCGAAGCGTCCACCTCCACAACGAATGGTTTATCAGCATCCGGGTGAAGGAGGATGGGAGCAGTGGTGAAGCGGCGACAGAGCTCATGGAAGGCGGAGACAGCAGTTGGGGTGAGATTGAAAGGGGGAGATGATGGGCGGGTCAGAGCGGTTAGTGGCGCTGCAACGGTACTGTAGTCCCGGATAAAGCGGCGATAAAAATTGGCAAACCCGAGAAACCTCTGGAGTTGTTTAAGAGTCTTGGGTAGGGGCCAATGACTCACAACTTCCAATTTCTGCGGGTCCATGGCCACACCCTGGGGCGAGATGACAAAACCCAGGAACGTGGTGGAGCGCTCGTGGAAAGCGCACTTCTTCAACTTACAGTACAGCTGGTGGGCGAGCAATCTCTTTAGAACCGCTCTGACATGCTGGATGTGCTCGTTGAGTGTTCGGGAGTAGATGAGGATGTCGTCCAGGTAGACGAACACCCAACGGACTAACATGTCTCTGAGAACGTCATTTATGAACTGTTGGAAAGCGGCAGGTGCGTTGCAGAGACCAAACGGGATGACCAGGCTTTCGTAATGTCCTGTGGGGGTGATGAAGGCCGTCTTCCACTCATCGCCCTCTCTGATGCGCACCAAGCTGTAGGCGCTCCGGAGGTCCAACTTAGTGAAGATGGTGGCACCAGAGAGGGCGTCCAGGGCAGAGTTGGTAAGAGGCAATGGATGTCGGGTTTTTATGGTAATATTGTTGAGCCCCCGGTAATCGACACAGGGACGTAGACTACCATCGCGTTTCTTCACGAAAAAGAACCCCGCAGCGGCAGGTGAGGAGGAGGCCCGGATGGTACCATGGCGAAGTCCACTGGAAACATACTCCTCCATCGCCTGCGTCTCGGTGTTGGACAATGAATAGAGATGGCCGCGGGGTGGTGTCGCACCGGGCTGAAGATCGATCGCCAGGTCGTATGAGCGATGAGGTGGTAGATGGGTCGCGCGTCTCTTACAAAAGACTTCAGCCAGGTCCCGGTAGTCTAGCGGGATTTTATCTGTGTCGACATCGGGGGCCTTGGACTCCCTAGAGCACGTCCCAGCCTCGGCCCGTAGGCAAAGCTCAGTGCAGGTCGGCCCCCATTGGAGGATCCGGCTTTGGGTCCAGGATATGAGCGGGTCGTGCTGCAGCAGCCAAGGGTGTCAGAGGATGATAGGTGGTGAGGAGATAGTGGTGGTGTAAAACTGGATCTGTTCTTGATGTTGGTTAATGATGAGGGTGATAGGTTGGGTTTGAGAGGATATTGGGCTGGAGGAGAGAGGCCGACCATCGACTGATGTAATGGTTACAGGCTGGGATAACGCCTCAATCTTTATCCCCAATTTTTTGGCATAGGAAGAGTCAATGAAGTTACCTGCTGCCCCGGAGTCGACGAACGCGGTACTTCCGACCCGTTTGTGGCCAAACTGGAGATATACTTTAACCGTGAGACGGGAATCATTGGTCGTGGTGGTGGAGAGGGACATGGGACCCGGTGAGTTCCTCCCATTTCTCACCGGGGCTGCGTGTTTCCCGGCCGCAGAGGACAGATGGCCCGATGATGTGCTGAAGAACCACAGTACGCGCAGAGCCCCTCTCTGAATCGGCGTTCCCGTTCTGCAGCGGTCAAGGAGGCGCGCCCTAATTGCATGGGTTCCCCGACTCCTGTGTCAACCACGGCGGGAGGTGGAGTACCGACGGTTCTGGTGGGTGCTGCAGTGAATGGGGCGTGAACTTCTGGAACTGGTGAGCGGGAGAGGAAGGGCGTGGTGTGTGGTAGTGCAGTCATGGTGGGTGGCAGGGTTCGAGGAGCTGGCCTGGGGCGAACGAGCAGCCGTTGGTCGATCCGGAGGGCGAGCTGAATTAAACCCTCCAAGGTAGCTGGAAGCTCTCGTCCGGCGAGCTCGTCTTTTATCCGCGCAGCCAGTCCCTCGTAGTAGGCCGTCCGGAGTGCGGAGTCTCCCCAGTCGGTCTGTACGGCGAGAGTACGAAACTCCGCGGTGTAACGGCTCACGGACGACCCTCCCTGCTTTAGATGATATAACTTGGAGTCGGTCTCCACCTCAGCAGCTGGATGTTCAAAAGTGAGCTTGAGCTGGCGGGTAAACTCGGTGTAGGAGTAGGCGACATCTGAATCCGAACGAAGAACCGCCGTGGCCCACTCAGCTGCCTGCCCGGATAGCAACGAGACGAGAAGAGCAATGCGCAGTCGGTCTGTGGAGTATCTGGTGGAATTAAACTCAAACACAAGATCCAACGCAGTTAGAAAAACACTGCACTTCCCATCCGTGCCATTCCATTTATCCGGTAAAGATAGAAAAACATCAGAAGGTGGAGAGGGAGTTGGCGGCACAGCAGCCGCTGCGATGGGCGTGGCCACAGCCGGCTGAGCGGCCGCTCCGCGGAGGATCGCATTCTCCCGTCGCAGCTCCGCCACCTCGCGGCGCAAGGCCGCGACGCCCTGGAGCTCCGTGCGGAGCGATGCAACCTCACCACGGAGCTGATCGATCAGCTTAGCATGCCGGCCAACCACATCGCAGAGGTGAGCAAACTCCGCTGGGTTTACTGCCGGTGGCTCAGTCATTCTGTCACGGACTAACCGGAGATGAAGCAGAAGACTTAGCAGTTAGCCCTGTAGCGTGGATGGTAAACCCAAACGCGGAAGTAGCGCGAGTAGGCAGGATAACCACGCAAGTTATTCTTAGAACTCTCCCGAAGCGAGAGCAAGAGTTTACACAAACAAACCCGCGTTCTAAGTACACACACCCAATCAGAAGCGATAACCCAAGAAAGTGAGTACTCACGTTTGGACGAGCGAGGCGACGGCGAAAGCACGGGCATAACTCAATGACTGAGCGATGTGATGCGTCATCTTGTTTCCTTTTATGCTTCCTGAAACCCGACCGTATTACTTCCGGGTCCTAGTGCCGGTCGTGTTATGAGTGTGCATGACAGTCGCAGAAAAAGAAATTTTTTTAAATAGTTTATAGTGAAAAATATGTATGGATTTCTATCACAACTAGAGCAATAAACTTGCACAGTGTTCATAAAAGTGTTTTAAAACAATGTTTATGAAAAAATGTTAATTGTGTTAAATGATCAGGAGGATTATATATATTTATCGACCGATTTTTGCCAGAATAAATAATGGCATACTCCTGTTTGATCATTATTTTGTAACTGATTCTATGAAAACAGTTTTTTTTCCTATGGAAACAGTGAAGTCAGAGCTCTTAGACTTTATGTATAGAATGAGAGTCTGCGTACGGTAGGGGGTTTGCTTATAGGGTACGATGCACTGAGCTTGCGCTCTGGCAGAAGGCCACTATAAACAGATATAATTAGGCTGCTTTGGTTAAATTCGAGAGGCTCCAGTACTTTGGACTCAGTCTGGCTTTGATGTTTCAGCCAGTTCAAGCTCTTACATCACTAGCTCAGACTCAAATTCCACCGAAGACACTCTCTCTGTCTCTGCTTCTCCTTTCTGTCTTTCGTCTTTTATTATTGAGGCACAGAAAATTCGCCAGGGAGGTCAACTTTGTCAGGGTCTGCCCAACTCCAACTACTGTAATATTATAAATGGATTTCTATTCAAACCAGCCCTTTAAATTTAAGTGAACCCTGGGGAATTAACAGTGGGCTGTTTTCTGACCTCTTATCCGTTCTGTCTCTTCCACAGAGTCCCCTGCTAACAGAATAAAGTGTGCACTCTTTTCCTCACTGTACTGTGCTTTCTCTATATATGTTAATGGGACAAGCTGGAGCATGGTTAGAAAACACACACACACACACACACACACATCTTTACAGTCAGCCAGTAAAACAGCAGTAATGCAATTTTGAAAGCCTGCTTTTAACGTCTCCAAGAGCAGGGCTCTGAATAGGGACGGTTTATTTGTCTCAGCTTTGGACTGTCAATGTATGGTACTGGTATGGATACTGCTCTATAAAAACACTCCGGAGGTCTACAGACTAGACCTCAAACATACTTGAAATTCTTCAGTGAGCTTGTTTAACCCTTTCGTCCGGGTCGAATGGATCCATTGAAATCTTTTTACAAAAATGTTAAACAAATTGTTTAAATCGAGCTAGTTCATGTGTAATGCACTTGTTGTGAATATGATGTAAATGATGTCGTCCCTGTCCAATCATCCAGTGTATCTTATTAAAGGATAAAGCCAGAATGATGATCTTGCAGGGTAATCTTTATAATCGAGATGTGATCTTCAACCAAGTTTGTTCTATTCTGCTAGAAAATTCTGAACTGAATTGTTTTAGTTTAAACCTCTTTCATTATTTTCACATTGTTTAACAGTTTCATGCATCACCCATAATGCCAATCAGGTAGATCCTTTGCTCTTTGGTTTTAAAAGTTATTAATAAAACCATCATCCCATACATTTTTTAACTATGTTACACTAGCAATGCAAATAAGGATTGAAAGCAGATTGAATGAAAGTAGAATGACTTGTAGAAGAAAAATTCGAACCAGTCCATAAAGGATAAATGCAACGGAAGGACAATGTGCCAAAATGTGCATGACACCCTTTCTCCAGTGGAAACGATGGATAACATCTCAACGCAGACATATTTTAATTCCAGGTGTGAACAGCTAAGCGTCCTGGTCGCCCACGTGTGATCCGATCACTCAGGACGCATGTTAATGCCAGGTATGAGCAAATCCTGAGATGGCAGCACTGAGAGCCAGCCGCTAACTTATCAGAGCAATAAAAAAAATCACAAATAATTCAATATACATCTTTCAGGTAGTTTTTCTTTTAGTGCATGAATTGCTTTATTTTACAGCCAACAATGTGCCCACAGACTCGCTGACACACACACACACACGTTCACCGCTACACCTGCCCGTGACTGAATCTCCATTTCTCAATTTCCTTTTTTGGCAGTTGGCATGAGTGTAACAACATTCCCTTCTCTCAGACGCAGTCCACCTGCACCTGCCTGACCCACACTTAAGCAGAGTGCACCTGTATAATAATCTTCAGAAAGAGGAACACACAGTCACACACTCGTACTTACCAACTACATCTAGGGTGTAGGTGTGGTTTATCGAGCCGTATTCGTTCTCCACCACACAGGTGTAGTTGCCTTTATCAGAAGGAACCACGCTCTCCATGATCAAAGTCCAGTGCTGGTGTCGGACCTGCACAAGAAAACAAAAATCACTACTCAGTACTTACTAATTTCTAAGTCTTCTTCAGCATTCTTGTTATACTACTTGATTGGTAATAATTTCATTCGCTCCCAGTACTTGGAATGCTTAGTCATTACCGGTGCCCTAAACTCAGTAGGCGGTATGCGCTCAGTATTTATTCAGAGCTAATCCCATTCACCCAGTGCTGGAATCTTCACATCAGTATTTTGTTTTATAGACATAAACTGCAACATATTTCAACAAGTATTGCAGAAATAAAATAAACATTCCTAACAGTATTAATGAAACTTCAGAAGGAGGCAAATTAAGGAGTGTTGGGGGGGCAAGACTTCTCTCCAAGCCTGCAAGTGAGGTGAGCTTTCCAGCCAAGAGCATCATGGGAAAAGCAATAGCGGCACGCTGACAGACAGCTCAGAGCGTGAACCCCCACCTTAGGAATGCGACTCTCGTGACTGCAGACCACGCTCTAAATCCAACCTGCATCCCGTTCGTTCTTTCCTACTCTCGCTTTCAGGACCAGAATCTTTGCTAAACTTTATCCTCTCCTCGCAGAAAATGGAGTATTGATGAAACTGATATCATTGATATTAAAAAGAGATTTTTTTTTCCCCCTGAAACATTTATCTGTTAATAAATAGTTAAAAACACAGATAAAAGCCCACTCCTTGTGATGCAGGATGTGTTTGTGCGGTTAAGCTAAAGGAACATCAAAGTCCTGAAAAGTCTTAAAAAGGAATAAGATCATCTCATGCTGTTTGGTTTTTCCATGACTATAACCAGCAGGCAAATGAGGAAAGTCTGAGGCATATATTTCTCTCGACTCACACTGCTGTGAAGTTTGAGTATGGTGCACTAACTAACGTTAAGTGAATTTAAATTTCCAATTCAACACAAGTCAGAATAAATGCATGTACAGATATGGTGACTTCATTGCGAAATCTATGCATCTTAGCCCAGCAAGCAGAAATGATCACTGGTTGAGGTACACTGGCCCACAAGAAGTTCCAGTTAAGTCTATTAAACATTAACCCAAGGGTCGAGTCGGGGACAGATACCAGAACAGTGCATTCGACTGTTTGTTAATACCAGTGACCTCGCCTTGGGTACATTCAAAGCAATGTTTAGTTTAGTAGCAAATTGCCTTACTAGCATTTCAACACTGGTTTCTTATCAACAAAGATTTTCCCGGGCTCGCTTTCTGAAACGTTTTAATTATGCTTGTGAAGTGGAGCATACTGTACCTGTTCTTTGGAAGAGTGAAAGAGATGAAATACCATTAATAGCATTGAAAATCAATTGTGCTGTTGTGATTGTTGTTATCGCTAGTATTAGCAGCCTTTATATACTGTAAGTAATAGTATTACCCTATAGCCACCCATGCGGTCCTCTGGCCGGAACGGTCTGCCATTTTTGAGCCAGTGTAGCGTCGGCATTGGATTTCCCCCCGCTGCACATCGGAACTTCACCGTGTTGGCTGCTGGTACTGCATGGAGTTTTTTCTCCATTTTTTCTGGTGACGTCCAGTGTGGAGGCCCTAAAAGCACAACAAAAGAAACTGTTACAATCACTTGCTAGCACTGCTCATTGAAACATTGAAACATTAGGAATATGCTGCATTCATGTAGATATCCACCGTAACCCAAAATGCCTTTTTTTGTTTTCAGGTCTTCCAGATATCCAAGTATATCCTTCCAATACATTCAACAAATGGTATGCATTCTATACATGATATTAGATTGACAATCTACAACAACTATTCATATTTAGAAAAACTACAACTACACTACATTACACAACATGCTAATATAATCCATCCATTGTCTTTATGTTTTTTCCTATGTAGGACTGGTGGGGGGCTTTCGGCACAAGCCAACCCACACACTCACACATATATTATGGGCTAGTTGATGCCAATCAGCCATAGGCTTTTTGGACTGTGGGAAACCCACCAAACACACAGAGAACATACAAAATCTGACAGAGACTGGGTTTCGAGTATCCAGTCATCCAAACCCATCGTGCCACCACTGGTATAATTTACCATTTCAAAAACACAGTATTGCAGAATCATATAAGCCCTGTATTCAGCTTATTGTGAATATCTCAGTATAATTTACTGCAACTCTATGGGGCAGTGGTGGCCCAGGCAGTAGAGGTTCTGGGTTGCTGATCGAATGATCAGAGGTTTGACTCACACCACCACCATGTTACCACCTGTTGCCACCTTTAAACCTTTAAACCAAAGCCCCATGCAACCCAGCCACTGCATAGGGTGCCGGTCCCAAGCCCGGCTAGTAAATGGGAGGGTTGCAACAGGAAGGGCATTCGGCACAAAACCAGATCAAACGATCCGATGTGGCAATCCCTAAGATTAAAGGGACAAAGCCCAAGAAAAATAAAACTCTATAAGAAATGTGATTTTGCAAATGCTCTCTGAGCAGGCCACTATACTCAACAGTCGATAAAAGACACAGAAACCTCGTATGCTGAACTTCATTTTGTTCATTTCTACAAGCTTGGCGGAAGCCCCGGAAAGCAAAGGCCAAAGCTGAGAGGAAGAAGAAGCCAACTCCAAACTGTTATTCACACTCCCGTATCAACTTAACAACAAGGTCCATTGTAGCAAGCGTCAGCATATCAATTCACTCCAAATGACTTAAATAAAACCATATTTTCTTTCCCACTAGAACACGATATTTAGAGAAAGAAGAGGGGGGAAAAAAACCCCAGAGGAGATGAACGGTTTACGAAAGGGAGGTTTGCCAAGAAGAATGGGACTGTCCAGGTTGATTTCCTTTGCTAAACATTTACTCTTTTGACTCATTAGGTTATGTAGCTCCTGTTCTGTGCATGGCAAATTTAAAAAAATAATAAAAGGGTGGCAGATCATGAGGTGGTTAGTCGGGACTAACAGGGAACATTTTAGAACTGACATGTGGTTTTGATGAAATTCAGTGTCCAAATTCCTTTCAGGGACCCCTTGAGCAGCTGAAACCAAACACTGGAACAAACTCCACATATTCTTCGCTTCTACTTTAAAATTCTGGTTTCGCTTTAGTCACCTTTTTTCTCTCCCTCCTTTCGACTCATATTCTCGCAAGAACATGAGAATAATTTTCCTCTCAAAATAACCCAAACGCAGTAAGGAAATTCAGACCGATGAGATGTTTCTCTAACAATTAGGCTTAAAACAGGAATAATTGCACTATTACACGGCAGCAATCTTGCCTGATATGGAACGGTCCTAATTACTCCATTTCTCCATATATGGATGATCTTGAGTAGATTTCTGGTGTGTGTGAACCGGAAAGTTTTAGCATAACTTGATACCAAACATGTAAACAGTGGGCTTCCTCACAGCGTGAAGGCATGCCAATTGGTTTCCCTTCACTCTCACTCTCTCTGATGATAAAGCTGATGATCTTCCCTCTCTCCGCATGCAATCACATTTTTACTTCCTTCCTCTGGGTCTTACACTACAAAATCCTGCTTTACTTTCTTTTATCCTTTAACCCTTTGACCTCCTTGACCTGCCAGACCAACAGGACACCTGGTCTCTTTCTGTCAGCATGTTCCCTGAGACTTTGTAATGGTTTGGTTCTTATTGGACAAAGACGAACAGGTTGAACAGGATGACCCTTGGGCGAAAATGGTGGCAGGGCTGTGTTCCCATGGCCCTTGCCCGGACATGCCACATTTTAAAGTAGCTGCCCTCCCAACCTCCAGAGGAAGCTTCTAGCAATAAAAGTTACCAAAATCGTATTGATGCTTGTTCCAGCCTTAACGTAGACTGCACTATTTCATCACTATTATTAGAATGATTATTTGCTATTATATGTTATTGGCCAACAGATTTAAAAAGGCAAGTCTTACAAAGGTCTAGGAGACCTCACAGACCTCAGCAGCACTCCTCCCTCGTAATAAGAAGAGAAAACGGAAAAGTCTGCAAAAAGGTTTGTGCCCAGGGTTGTCTACTCCAATATGTCCAAAGTGGCCAAACACAAAACGAAGCATGCTGTTGAAAGAGGGAGAAGATATGCTAGTGCGGTGCTGCTGAGGCCCTCTCTGCAAAGAAAGAGTTCTTAGTGGTTCGGCTAGGCACGGTTCCAAACCATTGAGCCCAAAACTGCCTCAAGCACACTGTTTAAACACTGCCAAACTTCCCCTGATCCTCATGAATCTCCAATCCCCCACCACTCCCACCTCACCCACACACACACACACACACACACCTCCATCCTCTGCTAAAGGCCAGAACAACACAGTCAAGTACTGGTCCTGATCCAAACCAGAGCTTGCTAGTTAAAAAGCTTATTGCTTCATTCCTTCTTTCGTTCTACTCCACCGCCCCCCCCCCCCTTTTTAACAAACAATCTTAAATCGGTCAAAGACACCAAAATTACACAAAGTGCCAGAACAGATTCTGATTCATTTTTAAGCCAGAGTGATCTGAATAAAATGTTACTTTCTGTTCCAGGCTCAATTAATATTCTGTGCTTGTTTTTTTTTTAGCAAGAACTAAATTTGCTCAGCAATCACTTCAGCGTTTCGACCACAAAATCTTTCTTTATGACTTCTCCTGCTTCGTGTTCCCTACACGATATATACATGTCAAGGCAGACCACACTGCTTTCTATATGCGCTCTTTGAGCTGAGCCTGATTCAAAGCACGTCTCTCTTCAGGTAAATAGCACAGACCAGACGGGTGGTTTCCGGTAATGGACGTGTCTGGGTGACGGGCGCCTCTCAAGCTACCTGACAGAAGGAAGAAAAAAAGGCTAAGAGAAAGAAGACAAAAACGGCAGAGTAATGCCTGGAATGCGTCTGTGCTGACATTGCACAGAGCTCTACTATAAGGCTAAAAAGCTTGGTGACAATTGCTTGACAGGCAACCCCAAGCTCTTCTATCAACAGACCCACCAGGTTGTGAGGATGAATTCGTGACAAAGACAACACAAAATTCCTCACGGGAAAAAAAAAAGCAGAACGCTGTTCTACTCCGACTCAACTTAATGCAGTAGAGAAAAGGAAAATGGACAATAACGTCTTAATAATGATGCCTATTATGAACAGAGGTATTGCTCATGGAGTGTAACATTATCCTCTAATATCTCATGATGAAATGATGTTTAGATAAGACACTGTGCAGCGGTCGGTCCTGAAGCAGCCATTTGAAACCTTCATCGCAACCTTTCAGCCACAAGTAACCACTATGATACCCCAACACTAACACAAACAAATGCTACTCTAAACACCAGTGCTAAGTGAATGGTCCACGCGGATTTTTCAGATACTCACGCATCTGTTCGGTGTCTGCCCCGACATCATCCGATCGCTCAGCGTCGTCCTGATCGTCACCGGATGAGATGGTATCTGCAAGAGCACCGGCAAAACTGTAACCGTCCTGCTTTTACTCGGCCTTCATAGCTCATACTAAATTCATGCAATACTACTACAGCTACTTAACAAATCAAGGAACAATCTGGGAATGCAAGCATTAGATGATCGTTTCTACTAAACAACTATTGCAAAAACTACATGAATTTAAAAAAAAAGTGTTTGAATGCTGTTTATGTTGCACATTTCATGTTTAGTCTACAGAGGAAAGCCCAGAAATTGTTTCAACTGCAACAGGCACTGATGCTAGCATTTCCCATTTTAAACAAACCGCTCCACCCTTTTGCTCACATCCAGCAACATCCAATACAACAATGTCAAACCCTGAAGACAACGACGTGACTACAGCCAGCCTTTTTAAAAAAGCCTTTTTGTCCAGGTTTAAACATTTTGAGGCCACACCAGTGACGCTAAATGGAAGTTTGGACCGGCCAAGAGAAAAACACACCTGAATAAACAATGTCGCCATTTTTTTTTTTATATTTTACGAATCAGACTCATGGGTGGGAGGGGGTTAGATTTCTCTTTTGGACGTGTCGTCTCACCTGTGACATTAACAATGAAGCAAACCGCATCAGTAGCCTTAGCGCCAGTAGCCTGGCATGCGTACAGGCCCGAGTCAGTCGGTGCAGCATGGCGGATGTGCAGCCGCTCGCGTTCAATGAGCGTACGGTTGTCCGGAATAAGCGACGTGCCGTCTTTGGTCCACACGATGGCAGCTGCCTCGGGCAGCGGGCAGTTCAGCTTCACAATGTCTCCTGGGTGCACCGAGCACACGGTGGCCTTTGAGCTCTTGGAATTGATGGGAGGCTCTGCAGAGCAAGGGTAGGGAAGGGACGAGCGAGAGAAAAGAAAGCGGTGAGACAGAGTGCACAGGAAAAAAAGGAGAAATCCGGGTGAGAGAAGAGAGAAAACAAGCGAAAGCATGAGTCGGAGAAAAAGAGCACACCATAATGATCCGCCAAAAGCTCTAGAATGACTTGTGTGAAAGACAGAAGCGAAAAAACAAAAACCCTCAAGGCACCAAGTACAGGACTGAGGCAGCAACTCACTATTTTTTTTTTCTTTTCATAATCAATTAACCAAATACTGCTCTGCTACAGGAGCATCACAAAAGCCGTAGGTTTTGTTCTGCCAAGGAATTTTCTACTTCCAACAGGAGAGAAAGTAACTTATTTAGTGTCTTGGCATTACAGTGTAAAGCTCCTAAATAGAGTATCTGAGCTTGCTACATACACTTTCTATACTGGGCTGTGTGTACACATACATATACTTTAGACTTAATAATTCATAAGACTTAACTTGTGCAGCATGATCTAAGTTTTCCTTTACTTAAAGACATGAAAAAAAGAAATAGATATTTCCCGAAAACAGCCCTTTCCTAAGTACATCAAAATCTTAATTCACTTGTATTTAACTGTATCAGCGGAGGAGATTTAAGGCATGCAGTCTCATACACAGAGGAAGATTGTGCGATAAGCAGGACATTTGCATGAGCAATTTGCGCACAGAGAACGATTCCATATTTCTTCCACTACAGTTACAAATGCCCTTGCTTTCCTTTATTTCTTTCCTGTCGATTCCACTTGGGCCCCTAATTAGGTCCACAATACTGCTTATTCATTTGACCAATTATGTGCAATTCATGCTTGTGGAGCCTATCTGAAAAACTACAGGAAATCAGATTCTCCCCCAGCATCTGTTATTCATTTCAAGGCTGCATAAGACAAATGTAATAAAACGTAATAACGGCTTATAGCGGTTCTGCAATCCATCACCGTAGTTAAAGAAGCATTCGACAATGCAGCGTTTAAGCAACCCTGTTTTCCCTATTAATAGATGTGAGCAAAGCCGATGTGAAAGCAAACACATCATTAGCAGAATAAAAAAAGGAGACACTCATATGTTAGTATTACGGCAGTGATCTGTATTATTCTCTTTTAAGTTCGCAAATCTAGCTAGGAGAAACGCTTACGTCTGAATGGTATACAAAACGTCTGTACTGTGGTCATCTCCCAAGTGTTTAACAATTACATGATGGTTTGGATAAATGTTTAAAAGATATAAGAAGACACGCACGAAGATACATGCTGTGCAATCAAACGTAAACGAATGGAGATGCTAAAGCGCACGACACGCATGGGGTTGGTTGTTTTAACGATCGAAAACTGTCATAGCTAAGAAGTGACAATGAGCTCTACTAAATGCATTTCTCTGACAGTGGACGTTTTGGGAAAAAAGATCGTGGTGGAACATGCTAGATAGTTTATGAGTGGCTGAGAGGAGGCAGTAATTAAAGGTGCAGTGGCACTCCCAGGCTGTCCTGCGCACCGCTCTCGCAGCACATTCCTGCGCTATTATGTGAGCAATAACCGCCTTCTCAGAAAGGGGAAAGCCGGATCACTTCACACAGAGGACTCAAGGGGGCCCGGGAGTGTGCGTGACGATCTGAACCTTCCAGGCATACTGCCCCACACGGGTACAGTTGCTTTATTGTTACTTTTTTTTTTCCCTGCCCCTCCCTCCACCTTTCCCTTGCTTTCCTTCATTCCGGAAATAATTAAGTCCTTTTTTGACTTGCTGTTTAAGGTGCACGGTCATGTGGCAGTTGATTGATGGGAACTGTATTCACCGCCTCATGTTTCCGGAGGCCCGTGTTTGGCGAGTGGTTAGTTAACTGTTATTTTCTGTGTTGTTTCCTTCTATTGTGCCGGTCAAAGGATAATCGGAAAAAAAAGAGCACAGTGCGCGTACATGTCGTCTGCTTCAACCTGAGACTCATTATCCTGGCATACAATAGTCGAGTAGTTGTGAGCCACACGTTGTGGCATAAACCTTAAGACATTTAGCCACAAAGTCTCTCAGGTGAGAGATGAAGCTTCTTTCGCAAGTCCTGTCACGTCGACTTACTACAAGACCATTCGAATACCTGAATGCTTGGGAAAAAAAGGAAAACACGCAGATGTGCATCTTACTGAAAGGTTCAAAAATAGTAAGATGTCAGTCGAATGCTCCTGACTGTCTGGCAGGTAAAAGAGAGGAAAGGAGTGGTGGGCGAGAAGTGCCTGAGCGATAACAAGTCACATGCAACGTAATATAGGGAAGGCAGAAAACAGTCAGAAAAGCAATACAGATTAGATGAGCTCTCCAACATGGTCAAAATACGTACTATTTATTGCGCTCACTATTGCTAATGGACCAACCCAAAACGTTTCTTTCTGTCTTTTTTTCTCTCTTTTTTCATGTTTCCTGACTTCAAACCACTGCATCTGTTTTATGCCATCAACACCTCCTCTTTTCCTTCCCTCACCTCTCACCCCTGCCCTCGTGACCCCATGACTCGCACCCAGCCTGGACCCCCTGCAATCCTCTGATTATCTGGTTCTTCATGGGAAAACACAAGCAAATGCCAATAACTTTAAACAGACTTTAGCTTGATGCCAAACTATGTGAAAGAAACTCCCACAGCCTGTAGGAAAACGTATCGCCAGTCACTACAGATCAGTCCAACAGGTGTAATGGCCGCTTGCTTCTTCCACTCCCAGTTGTTTTCTGATTTGCACTTCAGTAGCAGCACATGATTTAAGCTTCCTCCAAGCCATCATAGGGTTTCTCATCCGTTTCTCACAATAGACTCCTTCTTCGCTAGGATGCTTGATGATTGAGAACTGAACGGATACGACCGACGCGTGATAAAATCGACTTCAGATAACACCTCATATGGTGTTTCTGAGACTCATTCCCACATCACTGATAGCCAAATTGTAAACCTTCGATCTATGAGTATGGTTACCCCCCCCACACACATACACACACACACACACACACACACTCATACACACACAGACCCAACCTTCAGTTCCTGTTTTCCATCTCCTCCTTCCTCATTTTCTCACCCTTTCTTTGTAAGCCTCTACCTTTTCTCCCTCCAAAACTTCTCTATTCTCTAATCTCCGATGCCTTTTCAAATTCTAATTTTTTTGTCGGCTTTATCGTCATGACAATGCGTGCACAGCCAAAGGCCACAAATCTTTCGGGGCGTCCACGGCAACCGTCTTCCAGACGATAATCTGAGGCCTCGTCTGAGCCCTTTCATCGGCGGGTTTTCCAACTAAATATAACCGGGCAAATATTGTGCATACATTTTACTTGTCAATTATATAATCACATTAGGTGCTATAGCATTCAAATTGCTGTGGTTTTTATCTAGTCTTTTATACGTTTATAAAAACTCCAATAACTTCTGGTCACAGCCTGTACAACATCTGCCAGTTGCGCGAAGCAAACATGCTTTTATTGGTGCCAGGTGTCACACAGAGGCACGCAGTATAAGTAACCTGGCTAATTGCAAATTCAACTCGAGGATCGACACACCATCAGACAACACCATAAAATAACACTGGCAATTAACCTCCTCATCCACAGCTACTAAAGAGCACTTCAGCTGCAGCTGCCCAGCATCGGTTTAGTAGGACGGTGTATCATCACATCCACAAAGGTACACAAATGTGAGCAGGATGAGAGCAGACACTCCAAGTTACAAGCAACATTGTACAATTCCGATTTTTTTATTTTATTTTGTTAGACTGGATTTGCATGTCCTGACCGTTCACTTTCATAATTACATGCGACTTTTATCTGACTCTAATGTGGTTGCTTTTGTCCTCTGAAACAGCATGCATGCTCACATCGGGACGTCTTTGCTCATGCCGTCTGGGTTAAAACACATCATGAGTTTGTCTGACCACTCATTCCTTTCAAACAGTGAATGCCATTTTAGCAAAAATATCCTTGGGGTTTTTGATCTTCAGGACGGCAATCAGTTAGTCTGCTGTGTTTGTTGACGTCCAGTAGAAGAAAAAGGACGGCTTGCTTTAGCTGTTTTAGCAGCCATTGCTAGCACTCCTATAAAATCCTCACAATGTAAGTGCTGACCAACGTTAGTGAGAACCACACACATGCACAAAGTCAAAAAGTGACATGAACTCTGTCCGATCTGCCCATTCTCATTCAGGAACCTTGGCTAACGGATATGTGTCTCATCTAGGACCACATATGAAAGTGACTTGAAAGAGTGACATATTAAAGGTGACATATAAAAGTGATGAATGAGATCAGATCTGGAAAAAAAATCTGATGTGTACGTTCAGGCAGTCATTAAAAAAATCACATTAGGGGTAAAAAAAAAAATAATCTGAATTGAGTCACTTCAGGCTGTTAATGTGAAAGTAGCCTTTGTTAGCAGCAGGCTAGTGTCATCAATGGTGTTTGGGATTAACACAGCACCAGTTCCAGTAACAGAATTTCCAACGCTAATCCCTTTTGTGTGATCCTCGAGGTTTTTCAATGCTTCTTCCCTTCTGACCATAAACTTAAACTTATACAACATTCTGAACCAAACCAATTATTAATTAATTGTACAAGCTTTATATTTTGTCTAACGCAGGCAAAAAACAGAAGCAAACTTTAAAAAAAAAAAAAAAAAGGTAAGATTAATTTGGTTTAAAAATTGTATTAACTGGTGCTAAAATATAAACAGCACTTGTTGTATTGACGTTTTAAAACGAATTTGAATTATAACTATTTTCATAATTTAAAAAACGTATAATTATCTTAAAATTCTTCTGTTAAATCTGGAGCAGTAATCAGAGTAATCAGTGTATCTCATTACTGTGTGTGTCTCATCTCTCACTATGTATACTGGTGCTACAGGTTTTGAGCTTTCCAGATTTAAGCGGGAACGCTCAAGTTCCACAGAGGGAGGGGAGGAGTCAAGGATAAACCTGCAGGGGGAAAATTAAGTAGCGAGGGGGGTGATGGGTGGAAGAAGAGCGGAAGTACTGTAGGTGCGATTTCAAACCCTAAAATGGATTTAAATCAAATGAAAGCATGGCTGTTCTATCCAAAACAATGAGACACTCAGAATAACCAGATCACCAAGCAAGAGAAAGAAAACCTTTTGATCTGATGCACTCCAGACCTTATTAGAAGTAAGGATTTTATATATTCAATAACTATTCATCACAATTTTACAACATGCCATTATATGGAAAAAGAATAATAGAAAATTATAGTAAGAAATCAAAAAAACATGTTTATAAAGAAGGGGTAGAACCGCTCTCGTGCAGCAGGCCATCTGACGAGAGCGTGACCTAAGTGTGCTTATGGCGCACTCGGACGAGTCTCTACTGTTACACCCTCAGTGTGAGATGCAAAGCAGAAGAAGAGCTGAATACCTGAAGAAGGCAGTGCCAATACATTATCTTCAAGTAAAGCTCCAGAGGAAATGAGTGAGCACAGTCTAGGCACGGACCTCCTGAGACCTATTACTAGTCTAGAAGTTTGTCTTTCCATGTTTTGTGTGTGTATTTGTGTGTGTGTGTGTCGTGCAGGTGACTTGGCTGTGGTTTGCAAACACGATACTTAACTACTCACGAGAGACTCACAGCCGCCACACAAACTCTTTTTTTCTGTTTTCATTCGATCAAACCGACACTTTACTTTCTTTCACTCTGTTAGCGTTTAAATTAGATGTCAATGTATTGAGATGAACTAGTTGAAGATGAGTGCATTGAAGGAGAGCTGTATGATCAACCTCGATCAGGTAAAAACTCCCCAGCACATGACACTTAATCTTCCATCATATGACCCAGCACACTCTGCCACCATATGAGAGGGGAAATAAGCGCAAATCTGCTTAGTAAGTTCAGTAATTGAATTACTGCCTCGGCTATCACAAGGCTTTAACTGGGAGAGCAGAATTTGTTAAGCCGTTCATCAAGCAGACTGTGCCATTTGCTTAATACGACTGACTGCCGTAAGGCCAAGGAACATTTCAACCTCGGGTGCAGGAGAGTCTTCTTAAAACCAGACCTCAGACCTCTTTATAATTAAAATGATGATTAATGCTTCAGGAACTGACTTAACCAACTTAAGCAAACCATCTCCAATCACACCTATAAAACCTTGCGGGCAAATACATGTTGGTAAGAATGAACTCTGACAGCAAATCTTGTTACCAATTCTACGCATGCAGTGCAGACACAGCCATTCAAATACAAATCAAAAAAAAAATTTCATTTTTTTGCATGTAAAAGTCTTTATGCTCCCCATACAAACGGCATCCTGTATCAAGGAAGGTTGAAAGAAAAATGTTTTCTTGTTTCAACGTCACTCCCTTCTGAAAGCAAGCACGGTTTATTTTTCTCCCAAACAAACTATGAGCTGCTAGCATGCCAACAAGAAGGTGTGTGTGGTCCACAGCAAAGAACATCATTAAATTTAGACTGACAGTGGGAGAAAAAATAAGAGAAGAAAAGACAAACACATCACAAGCGAAGCCCTGAGGAAAAAAAAACACACAAAGTTGTTCTGAAAACAACTCAGAGATATTTGGCTCAGATCGAAAAGCCAGTCAAGTCAAATCTAATAAAAGGAATAGCTACAAAACTACACAAAAGTCACACTGCTCTCTGTAACAGCACATCAGGAATTGTTCCTTCGAACACATGCAACAAAAGCATAAGCACTCTTAAAACTGTAACGTTTTATCTTCTTCATGCAAGACCTAAAAGTGTCGCCGTATTTTCCAACAAAACAAGAAACACATTGCGAGTGAAAAATCGATGCATATGAGCCGTTCTCACAAGTGGTGTTTCCCTCCAGCTCATTCTTTCCTTTCCTAACACTTCCTCCCATAAAATTAAACTAGCTTCATGTGAGAAAAGAGATGGTATTTAATGTGAACTGGTTCAAAACCAGTGTACATGTCTCTGCTTTGTCATATCACAAGCCAACAGGAACCATTACTGAAACTTTTCAAATCAACCATTCAGACATCCAGCGCTACTCACCATCAGCAACAGCAGCCTCCTCCTCTTCGCTGGGCACGATGGGAGGCCGTGCCCGGACAGTCGCTGCCAGGCTCACCAGCAGAAGCACAACCGTAAGCCACGGCCAGGTGGGCATGGCGTCAGTGACGGACACACCTCCCCATCCCCCTTTCCTCCACCTCCCCCTGGACACTGATCCCATCTGAGGGCTTCCACCCGACCATGAACTGCAGGCGGCAGCTCATGAACTGAAGCTCGCTGGAAGGATGCAGTAACCTGCAGCAAAGCAAAACAAGAGACAGAGTCAGAGATTTTTTTTTTTTTTTATATTATATTTATAGGAACTCTTTTGGGAAACTATGATCCTGAAGCCTTGACATTTCATCTCGCTCTATGCCTTTTTGTTACAGGGGTGTAGAACATTTACAATTCATTTAGACTTTTCAGGTTTATCACGGAAAGCATATCAACAACAACTGGAGGTGTGTGTGTGTGTGTGTGTGTGAGCGTCCCATGTAGCTAAATGCTGTCGAACAAGCTGTACCACACACACATACCAAAGTACTGACACTATAGGGCACTAATCTCCCTACTGCTCCCTACACACACCTTAAATAGACGGGTAAAATACGTTTTTCTTTTTTGTTTGTTTGTTTTTTTTCAAAATGTACACTAGTTTTTCTGACTAAGTTAAAGAGTTTCTTAGAGGCATTGAAATAACCTGCAGCTCAAGTAATAACACATCTCTCATGTGTCCGTATTTGTTAGCTAGAATATCTATCACATAAGCTAATATTTGTGCTTAATGTAAACCAACTCCTTTTTTTTTCAGATTTGATTTGACTAGACAAAGAACTTGCATGTAGTAGAAGTAGTACATTCTGAAATTCTAAATATATTACAAAATTTCCACGAATTTAAGGATAAAAAATACTCACAACTGTTTTAAAAACTTTTGGAAGTACGAAACCTCAACTTGTGTCCTTTTAATTTTGAGTATTACACTTCCACAATAATTACACCTTAATATCAGTCAGAATGATCTACTATATTAATGTAGAGTTGTGAGTGGAGCTCGTGCGTATAGTGTGACGCGCTGCGCGAGCGTCGTGGTTTCGGTGACGTAGCCGCTCTAAAGTGACGGCTATATGTCCGACAAATAGAAAATATATCATATAAACCAGAAGAAGTTATCGACATTTTTCCACACTCTAGCTGCTCGGTATCTCCAGCCACAGCCTGTAATGGGGGGGTTAAAGCGAGATCCACCGGGGCGCGCGCGGCACTATGGAGAACGTATACAGCTGCGGTTCCCAAGCGCGTGCACGAGTCCAGCTGCGCGCCATTGATTAGCTGTTTACTCTCACGCCGCTGAATGCACAGAGCAAACGTGGCCAAAACACTGGTACTGTAGTTACAACAACATCTCCTCAGAGTTTAGCTTACAGAGCTTCACCGCAACTGGTACAAGTTACACTGAATCAAAGCGAATGTGTACTTTTTGGGGAAGGAAAAAAACAACGCATTGCAATTCTCTCTCTCTCACACACACACACACTTCTCAAATGCTTACCTACATCAGAGTCGCGAGAGCTGTTTTGCTCTCAAGGAAAAACACTTCTCTCCTTAACGCAATTATCACCAGCGTGTTAACAGCAACCTCTTGGTTTTTTTCCCCATTGCATACAATTAAGTCCTGCTAAACCAATCTAATGGCTCATCATCGGCGCCCCTTTCACATTCTAATCACTTTGCATTTTCACAATGAAAACTCCGTGAATGCGCGCAGAGATTTACGAGGCTGTTCCTGGCTACACAATGCCAATGCATGCATTCAGTTCAAGCATTTCTCATCTCTCTTACCGGTTCACAGTTTATTTACTTCACTATTCACTATTGATCACACATGTCTCGCTTAAAGGGCAACCTTAAAAAAAAGCAAACACTTCTCAGAAAAAAAAGATTCTGCAACTAAATGAAGTGGATCTGCTTTGCTTTTGTATTATTATCACTGTTTTTGTGAGCATACTGTTATTACATACTGTTAGACTTTTACCTCAATCCGGATGTCGGTTTTTTTCCCCCAACAGACGCTCAAACACTCGTATAATTAAATCCAAATGCACAGTCAGACTTTTCTCCAACAGAAAAATAAAAGTCATTTGTGTTCCTTTCCACGTTGAACTATCTCACTAAAACTCAACTAAACTAGCAGCAGATCGGCCCTCGTCTCCACACGCACACACACACCGTGTCAACAGTTGCAAAGCTTTTCCAGTCAATTGTCTGCACTTTTCGTAGAATCAGTTCTGTGCATGGTTGGGATTCATTTATTGTCTATAGTATTATTATCATCATCATCATTATCCTTATCCTAGTTTAACACATCACCAAACCAGAGACTTACTCCTGCGGCCCTGAGCGCAGAGCTTCTTAATCCGCATGAACGAGTGAAAACCAGCGAATTCTTCTTCCTTTTCTTCTTTCCAAACTTTTCCACTTAAAAGTTCACTATTCCAAATTCCACAAGCGGGCAAAAAGGAGCAAGAATAAATAAGCCGATCTACAAACAAACAGGGAAAAAAAGTTACTGATCCTTTACAGAGAGCAGCATTGCCAAATGGGAGCGTCGCAACAAAAAAAATCCGCAGAAGTTTTCTTGTTTTATTGTTGTTGTAGTTGCTGCTGTTATTGTTATTTATCCGTCCAAACTGTTTTTTTTTTTTTTTTTGGAGAAGAAACTGCGAAGACAGAAAAACAGAACGATGTGTTTGTTTCCCCTCCTTCAGGTCCTTGCACAAACTCAGATCCTCCTAGATGAAATCTGCGCTCCTCTAAATCCGACACTGTGAAAACGCGTGAAAAGCGGCTGTCTCGACGTCCTCCTACACACACGCGCGCAGTAAACACGCATTACACGCATTCTACACGCGCGCACAGAGCTCAGGCTAGTCACTGGACGCCAAAGCTCTTCTCAGTCTCCGAGGACCTTGGTCGTCTTCTCATACGCTTTTGTCAGGCTTAGTGCTTTTTTCCTCCTTCTCTCTCTCTCTCTCTCTCTCTCCCCCTGAAGAAATGTCACTCCCCCACCCGCTCCCTGAAACCTGACACGTTTCCTGACTGGAGCTTTTGGACTCCGTCCTCCAATGAGAAACCTCAGAAAGTCCAGCACCCCTCAGTAGTGCGCTCCGACACCAGCGCGCAGCAGTGATGTAGCGCCGGAGTGCTGGACTGGAGTTCAGTGGAGTGAGTGGAGCAGAGGCCAGACTGCAAACTCTGCCCGACCTCCTCCTCCTCCTCCTCCCCTAATCGTCCTACAGCCATACCGCCTGAGATTCACTCTCAAGAACACCGCCGCCTAGTGGCGACATTTATGGCATATTTAGTACTAATTAGTAACTCAGCCTCCTGCTCATTTGCATAGGGGGTTTGAGTTTCCCACAAACACAGCTAAAATCTTTTTTTTTTAAGCCTCGAGTTGTTGTTGGAGGCTTTTGTTTTGTTTTGTGTTTGTTGAATATTTCTGGATTTTTAAACTTCCTGAAAGGTTCTACTTGGGAACTGTTTGTTTCTCTGGTTTCTGGAAATCATTTTTGAAAATCCTCAATAGACAACTTTATTCCCCAAGGAAACTGTTTTTTTTTTTTTTTCAGTTGATTTCTAAAAGTATGTTGATGCATGAATTTTTTTTTTTTTGCGTATTTATCATTCCTATGGGGGCAGGGGTAGCTCAGTGGTTGAGGTGTTGGACTGTTGACCAGGAGGTTTGAGCCCTGACGCAGCTGGGTTGCCACTGTTGGACCCTTGAGCAAGATCCTTCACCCCCAAGTGCTCAGGTATAATCAGATGTCGAGCTGGCAAACCGACCCTATAAATATCTCCCACAGAAATGACAGATACATATCTGTCGCCTGATGTGCCAGGTGGCAAGGACACACATACATACATACATACATACATACATACATACATACATACATACATATTCCCATGTGAAATTTAGTGTGATTTAGTTGTTTTTTTACTTCAGGGTTTCTCCCCTCCTGTGTTGGTAGATTTGTTTACTTTACAAATTACATCATGAGAGGAACAATGAATATGTTGTATAGAAATTTTATCATTATTACTCTTACTACTTGGTGGCTCAGTGGTAGGTTTCTCGCCTGCCATGCACATTGCAACCATGCCCAAACCCCAGCCACTGGATGCAGTGCCAAGTCAGGATGGACATCCGGCTTAAACGTTGTTGAGCAGATCGGATGGTCGGCTGTTGTGAAACATTGATGGGAGCAGCCGAAAGACCAACAACAACTCTTACTACAAAAAAAGAAAGAAAGAAACAGACCATGATTCACAGTGAAACAAGGCAATTTTTTAAATAAAAAATGGTCTACTACTTTTTGGGTTTTTTTGCTATTGTCCATCCATCTAGCTCTACTATTTCTTTGAGCAACACTAAGTGACTCTGTCTCAATGAGACAGATGTTAAGCAGGAAAAAAACAAATGCAAAAACTATATCGCATTACAAATAAAGATTTACAAGCTTAATATTAAATTGTAAAATTGAAACCAAAATTCCAAAGCTTTGGGTGGGAGAACATTACTAATGCCCATTAATGTTTGCCCATGTTTGGTAAGCCCTAATATATGTATTACTCTGGTTTTATTTTACTTAATAATTCCTTGTGACCTTCTGTGCCATTTGACTCCCAGCTCTTAATGGCAGATGTCAATCAGAAAATGATAGAACAGCACTGAAAGTGTAAAAAACAGGCGTAAGAAATAGATTTTAAAGGAAAATGTGTGCTTTTGTTATAAGAAATCCTATTGCAAGATTGGCTGTGCTCTCAGGCTGAAGGTAGTGGCATACATTCATAAACATTATGTGACTTCTTATTACATATGATTTACAGAAGAGAGCTGGTGCTTTATGACCGATAGTACAAAAAAAGATGCGGAGGCTGACTTTAGATGTCATTAGAAAGGGTACATGCCAGGTAGATAAGCAACTTTTCCCAAAATAATAATAAAATCTATCAAATCTATAAATAAATAAAGAGATCAAGATTTGCGGCTTATTCACTTGCCTTATTTGTGGATTATTTACTGTTCCCTGTTCATGGCAACTGTCTGTCAAAAATTGTCAGGCACATATTATGAGCTTGTAAAAAAGGGTGTGGCTTTGAGATAATGTTCAAGCAAAACAATGGTGCTATTAGTAATTGCACCTATTAAAGGAAATCAGCTAGCTGGTGTTCAGTATGCCTAATGTTTAACAAAGTTGTAAAGTGTAGCTAGCTGCGATCAAAAAAGCTATTATAAGTGTGGCTAAATATTAATGTGTGTGCAGACATGATCGTCTCCAGTGGTTTCCAGTTTATTACGAACATGCAAACTATTTGGACTACCAGGAGCCCAGCTATGTCTATTATGGAACCTTGTTAGTGGTAATTTAAGTTGTAATGATGGCTTTTTTTACCTCAAGATGTTCCACATGCAAATGAAAACAAAACATGGGTGAATCTATGATTGCATTTGGTTTACTCTATGAGAGCATGTAAAGCTTACAAAAATTACAGTTTCAGGCCTAAGTGGCTACTGGTATTATTCTATATTGTTAAAATTCAGAATTCAGACAAAAGAATTTCAGAAAAATGGAGTACTACAATCTCCCACATTTTAGTCAAATTGATTACGATAATGATTACCTTCTCAAAACAGTAATTAATATGGTCGGTGCTATGGATCTACCTAAGTATTATGTCTGTATATTAACTGATATAAAGCCAATTCTCCTGTAAAATTATTTGAAAATAGAGAAGGGCGATTTAATCCCACCTCTCCCAGAAGTTCCAGTCGTCTCCCACAAACTGACGCTCCCGGACGCAACGCACATCATATACAATATCTCAGAAACTGACAGAAAATGGAAGAGGAGTGTGCAAATACTGTCACTTTTGGGGCTTTACATTTAATCTCTCTCTCTCTCTCTCTCTCTCTCTCTCTCTCTCTCTCTCTCTCATCAGTCCAGTTGAGTGTCCTGCACCACCATAACGTACTTGAAAAACTAATAATAAAACGCACTTTATTCCAAACTAAAATGAAGTGTACTTCTGCCCATATTAGCAGTATAAGTGTGTGTGTGTGTATGTGTGTGTGTGTGTGTGTGTGTGTGTGTGTGTGTGTGTGTGTGTGGTGGGGGGGCGGGGGTCATTGGCATTTATAATCCAGAGGGTCAAGATGAACCGTCCTCACGTTCATTCCGCTGGAATGAGAAGTTAAATGAGTATAAGTTTGGGACCCAAATTATCCAAGAAGCTTTAATGAAAAGAAAATAATAATAATAATAATAAAATTCAAAAGAAAGAGCAGCATGATTACATTACAATAGAGTGCCCATATTGCATAGTTGAGGTTTTATGAGAAATTACTTTTTGAGTATTTACACTTTAGAAAACGTAGGCACCTTTATCATTAAGCCCTAAACATCAGAGAGACAGAGAGGCCTCCTACCAGGCTCTGCTTTCACCCTTATATTTTCCTTCTTCATGCTGTCTCTTCCATTGGTTAAAGCTTTTTCAAGGACCTTTTTCCTGCTGACCCCGTCTTCCCTCCCCCCATGAAACCCAGGCATGTGCGTTCGAAAGGGGAGGGAGTGCCAGCTAATATGCTTTCACCTCTGCTTTTTCTCCAATTCTCCCCCTCTAAGAAACACTGGCTGCTCGCCTCTTTTCCTCTAAGAAAAGAAACGTCCTCTTTCACTCCGAACAGGCCAGCTAATAAGGCTGTTTAAGAAAATGCAAGAGTGCTGTGTCAATGGAGCTGTCTATCTGTGTTTTCTCTGTCTTTCTTTCTCACCCGCTTTCACCCATTTTTTCCTTTTTCCCTCTATTTTCTCACCCCTACTTGCTCAGTAAGGCCATCTGAGGTTCCTAGACAAGGTGACAGCTTGGGTTGGATTTGGAGAACAGGGGGATTGAATAGAGGGGAGCTACAGGTTCATGGGGACTGCAATAAGAAATAGATGAGTCTTAGGGTTTTTTTTTTTCAGTTTTTTTTTTTTTTTTAGGATTGTCCACATCGCCTGTCCAAACCTGATTTACGCTGCACTCATGCTTGTCTCCTCAGGCTTGGACATGACGAAAGCTCTGTAGGGGGGCCATAAAGACATGCAGAAAAGAGAAAAGAGACAGGTCACATCTCTGTCAAAGAACAATTGTTGTTCTTGCTCATTCTCCTCCCTTTTTTTAAGGCTTAAGAAGCCTGTGTTTCTTTATAAGCATCAAGCATGAGGAATATGTAAAAGATTTTTGTGAGTTATATCTATATTTCAGTAAAGCGTGAGTTTTATTCTATACAAGAATTCTATACATTCTATTCTATACATTTTTTTATTATATTATTTGGGGGTTCGATTAGAGTGATTCTATATATATATATATATATATATATATATATATATATATATATATATATATATATATATATATATAATTGAATTTGTGCTGTATCTAATTCTGGGGAGTTTGTGTGTACTGTCTGCTTGTAATTTGTGGTTACCAGGGTTGAAAAAACCGTCATGAAAAGCCCAATATCATCTAAAATAGCATTAAGGGCATGAACAAAATGATTGTTTATTACAAATAAAAATTATTTCATATCGTTCATCAGTTTTGTTAAAATTGAAAATTATAGCAAATCAAATTGTCAAATATCTTGTCGCAGTGTTCACTTATTTAACACATTGTTTTTGGTGCTCTTCACAGCCTGCATGAAATCTCTCCTGAAGCCCCCAAAACAACCCCTTACAAAATCCATGAAGCGCAGCATTACTCTCTCTAAGGGGTTGAACCTCATGACCAACTGCCAATCACTGAAACAGTGAAGAACATAAAACATGACATCTCAAACTTAAGCATATCAGCTGCCTTAGACAAGCAGAAACAGAGTGCTCAGATCTGCAGCTGTCATTCATGGAAGCAAATCCATAAAAGTTTTAAACTATAAAGTTTTTGATTCTTTGCCATTTTTGTCTAATTACAGCTACGGCTTACTAGCTGTCTTTATCTTCCTAATTACAATTAAACAAGATTTTAAGCTAAGCAACAGGATCTAGATTATTATTACAATTAAGACATATTGTGTATTACTTGTTGCACTATTAACACTTGAAATATTCCTTTAGAAGCTCAAGTTTTCCACAGTGTATATATATATATAAATGAATGGGAGGACAATGAAGTGATATGATTTGACTCAGCTTCCTAACAGATTTCCTACAAATCACCAAATTGCTTAGGGATCTTTAGGTTCAGCCTGATTTATGAAGCAAAGCTCTTGAGTCTCAGTAGACCTTCATAAGATGCTAAATTTAATCAGAACTGTTGGATTCTCCTCAAGTGTCTGTGCAGTATCCTGTAAAGGATATCTGTGATTTCTACCATAACATAACGGTTGTATACATTAAATGTGGTCCACAAATCAATCCTGTAGCTCACTTAATATTCTTGTAAAATATTTACAATTTTGTGTCATGATTATATTGTAATAACACAGTAGGTATATACAGTAGCATTAACTTTACTGTGAAACTTACTTGATGATACAAAGCAACCTCATCTTTAGTGAAACAGAATAAACACACGTAAAAAAAACATATATGCGTGCTGGTAAAACACTAGAATTTACATTAAACAACAGAAAATAATTTACAATACTGTAATATTTAATAATATTCCTGGTACAAAATATCCCAGAAGCCAGATAATTTCATAATTTCACTGGTGTTTTTTTTTGTTTTAATTTAACTACACACACACACACACACACACACACACACACACACACACACACACACACACACACACACACACACACACACACACACACACACACACACACACATATATATATACAATTATAAATTGTATATATTATTCTGTCTTATTTCTTTTTTTTTTATTGTAGCAATATCTAACTGTTAACATAAGTTAGGATTTTCAAAATATCTGGTTACATTTGTGATTGTATTTTCTATGTACTATCCTGTTTTCCCATATATAGTCCAGGAAACAAAAACTGTTTTGGTCTTCATTTAACCTACACAGGACAAGGTGGCATTAATGACAACAAATATTTGTAAAAAATTAAATACAGTAACTACCTGACAACTCTGATGATAGTAAATCACTATAAAGTTACAACATAAATATTTACCGTTTAGTTTATTATATGGCTCAGGATCTTCATCATGACCAGTGTTAAATTAACCAGCTATCTTTAACTAAAATTCTCCAAGTTCCTTCATTTCATTTTCCCAGTGGAAAATCCATTAACACCTCCCCTCAAAAGAATAAACTGTAAAACTCTTCTGCTAATAATTGTTAGTTGTCATTAGTTGTATGCAAGAGCTAATTCACTGGCAGTGTGTTGTGTCATTTCCACTGAACTGGGACAGGGATACCCCAGATCAAAACACCATTTGTCTTCCCCTTGTCTGCTGACAGGAATTTTGATTTAGTGGTGCCATTTGTTAAGTCAATTATTTTGTTCAAAACACTATCCTCCTGAAATGCCATTCAAGGCAGTTCTGTTTGCTTTAGAGGTTAGAGACGAGTAGAAGAATCTTGCCAAATTCCCTACCCTCCAAAATATTTTCGTAACCAAATTCCGGAAATCAAATGGTGTAGATAGTTCACAATGCTTGAGAAGAGATTTCCATATTGAATATTAAGGCACATAGGGTGGTTCAGTGTCAGACCAAACTGAGGAAACTGTGGGGAAATGTATTATTCTAGTGGTGCCTTATTGGCACTTTTGGGATACGTGGAGAAGTGGTATTTTCCAGTAGTGTTTTAGTGGTGGCATTAGTGGTTGTGATGGCTTAAACTGAAATCAGTCATGTATTATTATGAAGCTCTTGAGGAATACCATTCCCACAGTAGGAAAATGCACCAAGCAGCAATAACATTACTGTTCAAGACATTATGCCCAGTATTGTGTAGGTTCCCCTTGTGCCACCATGGCATGACTCCACAAAACCTATGGGGTGTTTTGTTTTGTCTGGCACCAGGACATTGGCAGTAGACCTTAGGGTGCTGTGGGTTGTGGGGTGAGGCGTCCGTGAATTGGACTTGTTTGCCTGCCTCCTCCCATGGGTGCTTGATTTGATTGGGATCTGAGGAGTTTAGAGGCTGGGTCAGTGGCCTAGAGCTCTTTGCCGTCTATGCCCTGTGCACAGTGAGTTTTCTGATACATTTCTACTGAGCCAGCATTGACGTTTTTTTTTAACAATTTGTGTTGCATTGGATTTTTTGTGGAATTGGGCCAGGTTTGCTGGCCTTTGCTAGCAGATTATCTGTTAATGTGTTAATGTTGTGATATTAATGTGTTAATGTTGTGATATTAATGTGTTAATGTGATGGTAAGGTTTCTAAGAGTTTTCTAAGAAGTGGATTTTGCACCCTTTATTTAAAAAATAGTTTTACATTTTAACCCAATTATCCAAAGCAGATTATCCAATACCATTAGTAGAACATTCCCCAATGCTCGTACAAAAGATCATCAATAAAACCCATCAAATCTCAATAGGTAAAGGACATTCAGAAAAGGAATTCTGAATATGTGTGATCTCTGCTTCTATAGCTTGACTCAGGAGCTCTTTGGTAAACCTTTGTCCAATAACACCATTTGTCTCCTCATTTACAAATGCAACTTAAGGCTTAAATAAGACATACATCAATACTATCAAAGACAGTATCCGAGATGGACAGTGGAGCACTGGAAACGTGTTTTGTGGTCTGACGAGTCAGCATTTCAAATAGTCATTTTCTCTGGGTCGAAGAAGGAAAAAGACCATCCAAGCTTTTATCAACATCAGATCAAACAACCAGCATCAATCTTTGTATGGGGGTTCGCCAGTGCTGTGATATGGGTAAAGTGCGTATCTGTGACAGCGCCGTTAATGCAGAAAATATGTTATTTTTGGAGCAACATGTGCTGACATCCAAACATCATGTTTTTCAGAGATATCCCTGAATTTTCCAGCAGGACACCTCCAACCCGCATTTTGTTCACGATACACATGGATGGCTACTAAACACAGAGTATGGCAGCTAGACTGGCCTGCCTGCTCCAATTGAGAATGCGTAATGCATCATGAAGACCTACATAATGGAAGACCGGGGAATTTCTGCTATCTAAACCTGACCAACTGATGGCTTCAGTGACATAATTAAACATTCATACGGTAAATAATCACATAATTAATTATTATAGAGTTTCCAATTTAGTACAAGGTAAAGAGACTTTACAGATGACGTCTTTTTGTTATTATTAGCTATTTCCATACTTTGTCCAGACTTTATTGGAATTGGGGTTGTATGTTGGGAAGCAAATTTAATGCTCACTTTTCTCATGACCTCATTCATACAAAGAATAGAAAAGAAACACTGTCAAGTTCTTGTCTAATGTACAAATTGGAATCTACAACTTAGAACTACAACCTGTTGTGTTGGTGTATAGAAATATAAGACATTGTTTACCTAAAATACAGACACCTCTCTTGCCTTGGCAGGGAATGTGCCTATTTGGCAACAAAGCTAATAAACGCGGCCAACCATGTCATACGTCCACCTTCTGTTGTGCTCCAGAACCACGGTACTAATGTTACAATATGATTCCAATGAATGAATTTATGATGCACTGTGCTTTTATTTATGCCACTGTAGCAGTTAGAATGAAGAAATAGAAAAAAAAATTTCAAATGACATATTCAAATGATTTGATTCAGTATTATGAAGGCTATGGACAGACATGGGAACTACAGTGGGGCAAGAGTGAAATAACTGAGATTGAGAATATAATATGGGAGTGTATCTGGAACTGGAGCTTTACTGAGACATGATCTGGGTGGTACTGTGTGTCTGGGATGGCACGTACGTGTGTGAATTAACAATATTCACAATTTACAACATTAAAGAGAGATTTCTATTGAATTTCTCACTATATACTCAAAAGTACTAAGTTCCACTATAGGGCAACTGTAGGCTTACAACATTCTATACAATTTGATGTTGTGGCAACAGTTTGGGCAGGATCTAATGATATGTGTGCTCCCATATACAGGCTTGCACATATCTCTTGCCATATAGTGCAAAATGTCTTTCCATATAAGTCTTTCTACATCCCTTCAGTGAATTAATTATTCCTCTGTTAAAACTTGACTTTGTAACACTCATCCTCAGCTAATAACATTCTCCATTTTAGATCTGTCGAACCTTCTGACTTCCTGAATCTCCTGAGGGATACTTGTCTGGTAACGGATTTTTGCCAGGTTATAATTAAAACATCAGAAGTGGATGAGTCACATCCTGTGCCGAATGTGAAACAAATGTGAATCGGTACTTGTGTGTTCTTGTGTGTGTTTAGAACACATGCCTCAGGCTCTAATATGAACCATATCGTAACTGTGGCCGTCCTATATGTTGGGAGGAAGCGGAGGAGGCGTCAGTGCTATTTTCAGCCACTCTCCATGGATCCAGGAGCTAGATCTTTTACAGAGCAGAAATGTGTTTTGTTATATAATGCTATATACAGTATAATATTACACAGTACGCAGCAATATGTTAATAATTATTGTAATCTATCTATGTGCTACTGTGCTGCTGAGATTCTTACTTCTCTTTGTTTTAACTCGGTGTATTTAGAAATCCTGAAGTGTGATAATAAAATGATAATGCCTGCAGTATGATGAGGGTGGCTTTGCCACTCATCAACTTCATCAAATGGTATTAACTGCATGATGCACGATGATACTGTATGCAACAGCAAGTTCCATTCAGTGGGTCACATTGCCTTTAATGCTGTGTACTGTGTATTTAAATAGTGGTACAATTCGTCTGAACAGTAGCTACAAGAGGTTTTCATTACCTTTAGTTATGACACATATTTAAAAAATGAAATACTAAATAGTCAACGTTATGTAAGGCTCCCATCAGTACCCATGAGATGACAAGGGTTTCAGGAGGTTTATGAAGAATAAAGATATCTTATCTTTACATGAAAGAAGGAAGAGAGAAGAAACGCTTCAATTATCATCTGTAAGTTCTTTCATTTTTACCATACGTTTTCCATCAGACACTGTGCAGATTTAATTTATTATACAAGAAAAACCTAACAGCCTTATGTACAGACAAATCAAGGAGAAGTGAAGTAAGGTAGCAACATGACATAAATAAGAGAGAGTGTAAACTTGCAAACAGTCCTAGAATCAATACGAGGTAGTGCTAGTGTTTCTCAATCTCTGAATGCTACAATACTACAAACCAAAAAAAAAAAAACATTAGCGTTAAGGTCAGGTTTTTCTCGTTATCACAAAAGACAACACACCTAAGTAGAAACATACATGCACATACCACATACTTATTCATCACAATAGTAACTGAGAACCTAGTGCTATTTGAGGCGTGACCAAAGATGGCGATTAATGCCAATCAGTCATTGTGACTTAAATGAGCCATAAATGTCATCATTCGTTTTGTTAGTTCTTCCCTTCATTGGTCCTTCCAGCATCATGAACACACCCCAACCTCCCTTCCTTAAGTGCTCTAGTACTTCTCAGACTGCTCTTCATCTCAGCTATGAGATGTGTGTGGGAGGTTATGCAGTTAAGCAACCATTGTCCTGAAATGTTTGAGCCCAAGGCATAAATATTTTTTGTGCCAAGGAATATTAAAGTGATGGATGCCTCAGCGTCTACTTTTGATCTCAGAAAAGAAAGATATCTAGTTACATTTACAGTAGCAGTAAATTGCCTTTATTATTATTATTATTATTATTATTATTATTATTATTATTATTATTATTATTATTATTATTGTTGCTACACCTAAAGTTAAGATAAATTCTATTTTTATGTAAGCATTGAATTTTATAACTATATTATAAAATGAATAATGGGAGCAGTAGTGGCTCTGGTGGCTAAGAATGGGGTGCTGATCAGGGTTGATCCCCACCACTACTGGGTGTCCACCATTGGGCTTTTGGGTATATATATATATATATATATATATATATATATATATATATATATATATATATATATAAACGCAGGGCATACACAGTGTTAGTGCCAATACCAAGCGTGGAGAAATGGGTAGATTGTGGAAGGAAGGGCATCTGGCGTAAAACCTGTGCCAATAAATTGCAGATGTGGCAAAGCTGAGAAAGGGAAAAAGCCCAAGAAATAAATTTTTAGGACTTAATAAATATAAAAGATTTTAACTAGCTAATTGCATTGTTTAGTCTAAGCTCGATGCAAAACATTGATTTACTAGAAATAATGAATTGCTCATTGTTATGTATAATGTGCAACTCAAAACTGTTTGGACTATACCTGGTTCCATAGGTGTAGCTTCCTCTCACTAGACACACACACACACACACACACACACACACACACACACACACACACACACACACACACACACACACACACACACACACACAGAGTAACCTGTTAACTAAACTAATGCATTGTCATAATAGGGAATGAAGAACTATACTAAACTAAATCACCACATCTTGATTACAGTTACACTGAGCAGTGCAAACTGTCCATGTATACACCTTAGAGTGATGATGATGTAAATGTTTAATTTAACGACTTCAAGTCAAGTCTATGTATCTTGTAGACTTGGAACCAAATGTGGTTTCTCAAGGATGCAGAACATAGAAGTAAATACGACTAAGGTGCAAATACACAAAAGTGGGAGGTGATTGCGGCACGGTAATACACTGAACAATATGTACGGGACAATAAACACGGAGGATAATAAATAAACAGAACATGTGCTGTAAACTATTGAGTTGTGTAGCAACAATAAGTATAACAGCAATATTGGCAGCAAGACAAGCTTCATAAAATGCCCGATGATGCATTGTACAGTGCATAATGTTTAAAGTCATTCCAGGTTAGGCCTGTGACTAGCCCAGGTGAGCACTGCACAGATTTGATTAATCTTACTCCCTCAGGTAAAAAAAAAACAAAAAAAAACTGTTGAGTCTGGTGGTGGTGATGATGGCGGCAGAGCGATGAATCTGTACCTTCTGCCGGATAGCAGTAAGGTGAAGATTCCATGGTATGGTTTAAAGGGATCAGCTACAATACTGGAGTCTTTGTGGTTGTATAGTTGTTGTATCAGGTGTGAATGCTGCGAGACCCTAAAGATCTTTTGAGCTGTTCACCATCCACTCTATGGTCTTACAATGAGACTCACAGGCTCAGCTTTTTTTTAGCGGTTGTTGTGGGAAGGATGAGTTGAATTCTGAACCGAAGTCTATGTACGGGATTATTACATAATTGTGAGTCAGAGAAAGGTGGATGCTTGCAGATATTGCCTCTTCTGTTGAGTCACTGTGTGCAGTCAAATACTGTATCTTGCCATATGAATTCATTTCTTCGCTCATTTTTCTCCAGTGCTTGTCATATGTAAATTCGCAGGGGTATGGAGCCTATCCCAGGGAACTCAGGGCACAAGGTAAAAGGGATACCAACCCATGGCAGGGCAGACACACATGCTCACACACCTAATCTTACCCTCCAGGCAATCTGAAAACAGTCAGTGTAGAAAGGTCCTGCACATCTAAACACTTACAGATAAGGAATTTTGTTTATAAGAACTTTCTTTGAGAAGACGTATTATTACTCCCACACGATCCAGTAGGGTTTTATTTCATAGGCCATAAAGGAAGTTTTAAAAAAATATTTCATTATAACATACGAAAGCCAACTAGACACTCAATTCCAAGGCCACATCCTTTGGGGATATAAGATGTAGGATGTGGCCGCCGTGTTCTCTGTAGGCTAGAGCCCTTCGCTGACTGTGTAGACCGCAAAGGCCAAACTGAAATGAGAATTTAAGGTCTGCGGCAGATTTCTGAATTCTGTCACCAGCTGTTTTTGTTGTTACCTCTGTGTGAATTTAATATGAATTATAATATAAATTGTCTATAAAATCACAATGTTCTTGGTTTAAAAAAAAAAAAAAAAGGTTGTAGAATAGGTTGGATGGGGGCATCCGAGCTGCATTGATTAATGTTGTGTAGCCGCACGCAACCATGTGTTATGAAGCCATGTGTTTTCATTTTGTGAAGCTGCTTTGGGACAATGACCATTGTTAAAAGCGATATAAAAATAACACGGAATTGAATTGAATTAAATTATGAAAACCTCGCTCAGGGTGCGGCTTTCACATACATGCCCTTTACTTTTTATTATTATTATTTTCTTTTTAAATATATTTGTAGATGATATATATTATATATTTTTATGATATATTCATTTTAATAAAATTAAACTGAGACTCACTATATGTGTTATTTGCATATTGAAAAGCAGCAATTATTTGTCTCCTTTGTTGCTGAAGTCCTGAATCATTCCAAAAAAGCGGGTCAGTAATGATTTCCGTTGATCCTGATCACAAACACATAGACTTGCACTTTTTTTTGTAATGGAATATTGATGTGGAATTTGCTTCCCCAATGTATTTGTGCTCCCAGGCTAATGTTAAGACCCGTTTCGTTTTACTTCAGTTGTCACAGATTAGTTTTTTTTGTTTTTGTTTTTGGAAAACAGCATGCAAACAGCATGTGCATGCAACCTAAGCAATATTTTATAAAAAAAAAAAAAATACTGGGGGGGGATTCTAACTGTGCTTAAATAAAGGCAGTATGGAAGTCAGTCTATAAATTAGATGACACGTTTCTTTAACATTTAAGAAGTGTGAACTCTCCAAATGTGTGTCTGTGTGTGTGTATATATAGAGTATAGTTTATATATATATATATATATATATATATATATATTTTTTTTTTTTTTTTTTTTTTTTTAGTTTATAGTTTTAGCATAGATATAACCCACAGGGAAAACGTAGATATCTGTATACACATTAAACTGTTCCTTCTATCAACAGTGGCTCTGCTCACAGCTAGAGTAAGCAAGCGATGTGTTGATTGTGCTGTGTTTAATCAGTTACCCATATGTGCTGACAGCATGGACCTATTTGATTACAACAAGCAGGAAGCAAAGTTAAACATTTCCAGCAACTCTGTTACAAACAGATTCAAAATAACGCCACAAAAACCAGATCTTAAACTTAAACTTAAACTTTTTTTTTCGTCAGTGCATCTAGATATTCCTCTTTAGATTGTATATCCATGTTTCTGTTTCAGTGGAGACTGATTTTAATGCAACCAAACAATAAGCGAATGTCATATAAATGAGTTGAATCCTTTTGCATCGTCTGAATTAGAAAATTAAAACGACTGAACAGGAACGATGTCTTTCCTGTTTAACCAGACATACAGCATAAGCATGTAGATAGCTGCTGGTGATATTGGTGTTGTTTTTTTAGATACAATTCTTAGAGTAACTATCTTTCACACATGAGTACCAAAAAACATTCTTAGCATCAACAAAAAGATCTAAATGCTCTTCTGACATTTCTAAAGCTCTAAAAAAAATGTATCACTATTGCACCAACAAACATTAATGTCCGTATCACTCCTGTCACTATCTAGAAACACAAAACATCCCTCTCAGACTCGGGCTTCAACACGACCCACATGCAAAGCCCCTTTAATCAAATTCACAGACCAGCAGGAGAACATCAGCTCTCCAGAGACACATTCTTTTATGTCTGAGGTGAATCAGGTGTGCATGAGGTGACTAGAAAGAAAGAGAGAGAATGGATGAAGGCTGGAAAATGTCTATCACATCAGCAGAAGATCACGTCACATCAGAGAAATGCTCAATGAGAGGAGCAGAGCGTAATGGTGGAGCCACCCAGGTTCACATCACTCAGGGGGACTTTGAACCTGCTGGATGAAATATTTCAGAAAAGAAGGTTAGTTTGTGGTTATTCAGTTTAAACCTGGTGACACACACACACACACACACACACACACACACACTGACACATATTAATTATATTGCATTAAAAGAAATCATGAATGAAATTGAGAATGACTTTACTGATGAATGTATATGCTGTTTGATTTACTAATGAATATATAAAGCCACTTTTAGTTACAGCAGAGTCACAGTTAACCTTTCAAATGGCAAGCAGCACAGAAACACTCTGGCAACACAACACAGGTCAATGACCACTAAAAAAAATAGATGTGCTAGTTAGCGGAGAGGCTTCAGACTGTAATCTGTGTATTTGGGATTTCAGACATGTCTGGGAGGATGAAAGTAATCATTACTTTTATAAAGGTTACATTTCACCACTACCATAATATGGGAAAGACATCGCTAAATTGTAGAACTCTTATTATTATCCTTATTATTATTATTATTATTATTATTATTATTATTATTATTATTGTTGTTGTTGTTGTTGTTGTTGTTGTTGTTTGATAATTAAAACAAATACAAACAATTCAAAAAACATTTGTGTCATGTCTTTGCCTATGTCACACATTTTCACTTTTCATGATTGGTAGTTCATTAAAATGGACTAAAATTCCGTTTATCACAGCACCTATTTTGTGCTGAAAAAAGGATCTATCACTCTATACTGCAGAATCCTAAGCCCTATACATGTCTATATCTATTAAACAGCACTCACACACAGCAAACCAAATAATAGAAAGTCAAAGCTAAAAAATAAATATATATTAAATTGAAACTCAAAAAGTACAATTACATCAACTTACTGTCTGTACTGTAATGAGAATTCATGGAGTTCATTACTTTTGACCACTATAATATATACTTACAGTATGATATTTACATATTACACCATCAAACATACCAAATAGTCAATTAATCAATTTAAAGGATTATATAAAGGTTTGATGAATGAGTTTGATTTTATAAATTGGACACTTTGACAAATACTAGACAAACGCATTCGCTGCTACTCTGGCCTGAGACTTCATGCTGTTTACATCCTAAGGAGAAATAACAGCTACGTTTGGGTCAGTTTGCTGTTTTCTGTCTCTAGGACTTACGTTTAATTAATTGGACATATAACAGCACAGCTGACTGTTGGATGTGGGAGGATATGTGCCAGTGGGAAGCTCAAATATGCAGAATTATGTAAGTACAGTTCGCCTAAAAATGTGTTTTTTTTGTCCTGTGGTGTGTCACGAGTGACATATTGAAATTAGATAAGCTTAATGATTTTATTGTAAAAAAAAAAAAAACATGGTTGGCTATTTCAACTTATCTCTAGGTTTTAGTGTGATAATGCACGACTAGCTAAAAGAACCTGGCACCTACTATAAGTGGAGTGTGGGGGGGAAAACAGGACTTTTGATTAGGCAGAATAACAGGATTATGAAAGTAAAAACTATCTTTATATGTCTACAATATATACTGTATGTAATACCCTGCTACACTAATGCACTTATCCCAGCGTTTCATTAGTGCTTGGATACAATCAAGGTACAAAGTAGGCTCAGTATGCCAAAAGCCTTCTTTCATGGCCCCAACATGTGGAAATGGCTTGGAGCCGGGTTTCTGTATTAAGTGGTGTCGGAGAACAATTGTGTGTACAGTTCCTACATACAGATGCGTCTCTACAAGTTGTCCGTTGATTTTCAAGAATCGTGCAGCCCATTTGTTAAATGTTCACGGAAATGACTGCAGTGGGCTTCAAGCCACCTCGGCCAGGATCGTCACTTAGGGACGTATAGCCTTCTTAAAAACATTTGCATAATTCAAATGTCTTACTGTGGCTGCGTCTCATAGTCTTCTGTAAGTCTTCTGTAAATTTCAATCAGTTTTACACCATCATTCACAAGGAATTTCCTAACAAGTCCTGGTTTGACTTGAACATCCCTTGTGGCATATTGAGTCTCACACACACACACACACACACACACACTCAAAGATTCAAGTTGTTCAGTGCGTTGGTGTCGCTTGTAAAAGGAGCGTTTACACGTCTGTGTTTGCAATCGCGTCTGAGTTAAATAAGACAGAGGTGATGAAAACCGAGAGTGTGTTTTCTCTCTGTGGAGGAAAGAAATGGGGTTAAATGTTTTGACCGTGACTGAAACTATAAAGCTTAAAGAGGAGGAGAAAGGTGATTCAGAAAGTGCAACCCGAGCCCTGTGACCTTGACCCAAGGTGGCCTAGCCTGTTTCTGCACTTCATCTCCTCACTGCTCACACAGTTGCAACATCTCACAGAGGAGCCATATGCATGCAGAAAATTTATTGGAGGTTATGAAAAAGTAGGATTTCATTACATGTACAAGCTTTCACGCAGAAGGGCAGGAAAAATAAAGCAAAATTATGTGCAAAAAGGACCCTAAAGTATACATGGATTTCCGAATAATAATTCATAGCACTGCATAAAAAGATAACGTATGTGTGTAGAGGTATGATTGTTTGGTTTTCTTCATTATTATTATCTGTTTGTTTTTGTAAAGAGGAAATTCTACATGTTTCTGAATAATTCTGAATAAGCCTAACACAGCGAATGATCTGTGCAAAGTACTCTAATGCAACGTTGGTTAACTTTTCAGATATTAATATAATATGCATTCATTAATGTATCAGGATATTTCCTTGACTCAGACCAGATTGATACAGCCTCGTCCAGCCTCGTCCAGGACCCGAATTGTAAAATGGTTACAAATTATTACATTGACAAAAATGGAACAAAATATTTTTACCCTTTAGAACGTTTGCCTGGAATAACATTTGTATAAACTGTAGGAACTTTACAGACTGTTCTAATGGTGATCTCACTTATTTAAGAATGAATGAAGTCTCGTCTTTAAGCATAAGGCGTCCCAGAAAACTGAATTGAGAACCCTAGATTTAACACAAGAGCTTTACCTCACACTGCAAAAAGTGAAAAAGTTTAAAATTTACTCAAAATCTGAAGCTTCTTAACATATTATAACAACAAACCAAATATAAGATCATTATCTAGACACATTTTAATAATTTGCAAATGTGCATTTTTTTCTTCTATTGGCAGATAATTTTGCTTTTTTAAAGGATTTATTTCCTGAAAGATGCAAAATTATCTGCCAAAAGAACAAAAATGTACACTTACGAATTAGCCAAATTTATTAAGAAGGAATATTAATGAAGCACTGTCGCCTTGTACCTGCAGGTTCCAGGTTCGATTCCCGCCTCGAGTCTGTGTGCATGCAGTTGGCCTGTTCTCTCCATGCTTGGTGGGTGCTTTGGTTTCCTCCCACAGTCCAAAGACATGCAGATTAGGCTTATTGGTCCTTCCAAATAACCCATAATGTGTGAATGAACATGTGAGTGCATGTATGTGTGTGTGTGTGTGTGTGTGCCTTGTGACGGATTGGCACCCTTGTCCCATAAATCTCCTGGGATAGGACCCCCTATATACAGGATATAATGGTGTACATGATGAATGTGAGAGTGAGTAAGGAAGCTTAATGATCTTGTTTGTTGTAATCATGTACAGTATTACGCATGAGATCATTTTAACAAGATTCAAGATATCTTCACTTGCTAAGATATGCTTATTTCCAGGCTTTCAGGAGTTCAATGTCCATCTATTATGTATACAGTCATCAATTATCTATACTGCTTGTCCTGTGTAGGGTCACAGGGGACCTGGTCCCAGGCAACTCAGGGAACACGACAAGGATGGACTACCAACCCATTACAATGCACCCGACTACACACAAGGACAGTTTGAAACACCATGGGAAGAAACCACAATACATAAGAACAGGTTCTCTTTTAGATGCTGGGAACGCTCAGTTCACGGCAGGAACATATCCAGGACACCAGTCCAACACAAGTCACCATGCACACATACAGTATATTCCCTAGAGGAAATTCAGGTCAACCAACCCATCAACCAACATGTATTTAAATGTTTGAGAACAAGAACAAGAACATTGAAGAAACCGCTAGAGACATTGACACTGTAGGAAGAGCATGAAACACTCCACATGTGGAGCAACCCAAGCTCACTACCAACCATAAAGCTGTGATGCAGCAACACAATCCAGTGCACCACCATAGGGATTAAATAAAAGTAAGGAAAATATGAATTTCAAAATATTCCTCCAGAGAAAGTCATTCTAACTATTAGTCAAGTTGTCAAAAGCAAATGTTTACGTGTTTCAGGGTGACGTTTGCTATTCGGTACTTAAGCTTGAGCGCTGCAAGTCATTGTGAAAGATGCTGTTTGGATGAATCCTGTTACGTCAGTACCGACACACTTCAGTTGACTCAGAGAGGCTACGTGCTCACAAGCGACTTCTCCACATGTGCTTACTCCACATATTATCTGGTAACCTGGCCATGTCACTGCACTTAACAAAAGACGCCTGTGTGAGTTGGCTGGCACGTTGCAACATGCGCACGCTCGCCGAGAGAAGAAAGAAGCTGACAGATTTAGCCCTGTAGCCTCATGCTGTGCTTCACACACAGCTTGCCTCATTAACTTTGTACACAATCGTACAAAAGTCTCTGTCTATGTCATTTTTTAAAATATATATATATTTTTTTGCGCCACCATCTTTATGTTTAACCTTCCGATCGAACATGCCTCATGTCTCCATTAGTGGACGTCCCTGACAACCCCATTCCATTTTCAGCCGGAACAATAAAACTATTATGGCAGCATTTTAATACACGTTTGCCTCCAGATATCTGAGCGGATGATCTAAGGAACAGAAGCTGGCTGTGTGTTCATGCACAATCATGTATTGCTTACCGAAGAGAGCAGCATGTTAAATCTGGGAACGGCTTCAGAAAAATCTGTCATTAACGTCAAGTATAAACAGAGAGGACCGATGTGTTCGGTTGTGGGTGTGTTTAAGTAAAAGGTGGATACACATGGTACAGATAAGTCCATCAGTTGAAACAATATTACCTGCCAAACTTGTTGGACTAATTGCAATACCATTCTTTAAAGAGTTGTTTGACTCACTTGCTCTACACTGAGCGTAAAAAAACATTTCTGGCTGTCGCTAGGCCAGTTTCAGGGGACTTTAGCGCTTTTGTGAAGCAAATAGCTCTTTACTTACAACACACTTGGGAAAAAAATGTGTCACTCTGAAGTGATCAAAACTTATGATCCCAGTGTGCAACACTTCACAATGAGAACTCTGATCCATCCATGATGTAACCGTTTGGAACTCGGATTATAAAGTTGTGTTTTTGGCCCACAATGAAAAACAAATAGAAAACCACAAGCTTAAGTAAAGGCTTCTCAAATATAACTGTCAGCATTAATCATTATTTAACACTTGTGATTAATTAAAATTCTTTAACATGTTAAAATGAGTGCGAGGCCAGGCACATCTGATTGGATAAATTCTACAACCAGAAGCGTTTATACTTCAAAAGAGTTCTAGAATCAGGTTATAGTCAACTGAACCAGCTCTGTGGTTCTAAACTCTTCTCACAACTGTTTTTGTTAGCGCATCACTGATTTGTGTCATATTAAGGAAGTTTATAGCCACTACCAAGCCATATGCACTATCATCAGGACCTACGTATACTCACTCATCATCTTTACCGCTTAATCCTGTATTCAGGGTCATGGGGGCCTGGAGCCTATCCCAGGAGACTTAGGGCACATGGTAGGGTACACAGGGTGCCAATCCATCACAGACACACACATGCACTCACTCATTCACACACTACGGACAATTTGGGAATGCCAATTAACCTAACCTTTGGACTGTGGGAGGAAACCGGAGTACCCGGAGGAAACCCACCAAGCAAACTCCATGCACACAGAATCGAGCCTGGCCGGGGATCGAACCCGGACCCTGGCGGTGCAAGGCGACAGTGCTAACCACTACACCACCGTGCCGCCCAACCCATGTATAATCAGCGATAAATGCTTGTGGACAAGAGCAGACTTCATCAGTGATGACTGATGTACACTTTCATTTGCATTAACTGATGAAAATAGAAGATATGCATTCATTTCACAACAACATGAAGATTAGTGAGCTGAAGAATATTTAAATTTATGTATAAATCCATAACAGATTTTTTTTTTTTTTCAAAACGTGCCAAATTGATGTGGGAAAAAGACTACCATGATGTCAGTCACAACAATGGATGTTGGATGTACCGTTAACCAACATTAGGCTGCTATGTATTTGTGTTGATTTACATTTGAGGAGTATTAGCCAATAAAAAAAATCATCAGGTTACCTGATGATTACCTACCAAATTACCCGATGCTTTGTCACTCAGATAAAAGAGAAACCTAGAAATTGCTAGCTTCTGTTTTGCTGATTTTACTCACATGCAGCATGTTGTCGTTGACTTTGCAGCTTATTAAAAAAAGAAGTTAGCATGGGAAATGGAAAATGGATGAAGAAGGTCACTTCCACATTAATTCTGAGAAGGTTGAGTTATCATAACATGATTACCCCAGACAGTGTACAAAAATATCTTATTCCTGTTGGATTTGGTGGTGTTTACAAGCAATAGCATTAGCTCATTCAGTGTTTCTGTTGTAAACGAGACAAATATGCTGTGTTTTATGTTTCGTAAAATTATGTCCACTTAGTCAGATATTAAGTCAAAAGTTTTAAATACTGAAATTTAAAACTTTCTACTTAATATCTGACTAACTGGTCCAGAGTTGAATTCCAAATAACATAAAATGGAAAGCTAGTGTGCTATTTAGGCTGTACAATACCTTGTTACAAGAGAAGGCTAAAGAGGGATTTGGGATTCAGTCTTGAGTTAGAAGCTAATTAATAATAAAATACAATTCAGAACGACTTAGAAACAATTACTAAGGAGACAAAATGTTGATGACATAAAGTTATCATAGTGCTTCTGTGACTAGCATTGATTGTGGGTTTTGGCGTTGTCATCTGGTAAGTAAGGTCCCTTTCGCCCCTTTTTGCCACATTGTGACGTCACATGCAAAACTGCTTTAGTGAGGTACTAAGGGGGTTTTCCCACATTCACACAGTTTTTTTTTTTTCTCTAGCACTTAAATGATCACAAAATGAAAATGTTGTGGTTTCTCAGAAGGACGCACGGTGACTTAGTGGTTAGCACTGTGGCCTCCAAGGTCTGGGTTCGATTCCCAACTTGTGTCTGTGTGCATGGAGTTTGCATGCTTGCTGGGTCCAAAAAC